>CM064422.1:28875857-29574214 GCA_032690845.1 Eleusine coracana subsp. coracana
GATTAGGGTCGTGATGTGTTGAGGATTCACTGGTCCAAAAATCCCATCATTTGGAGTTCGTTTGATCATTTGGCCTAATCCCGAAAGTTTCTGCTGTTTCATCAGGGTCGATCGGCACAACCAACGACCAGGACCGGCACTGCCGGTGGGTTACAGAACCCCGCACCGGCATTGTCGATGGGTACTACCGGTACTGCCGATGCACCCTGTCTGTAGCGACAGTTGGAATTATAAACCACCGCTACTATGCACTAAATAGCGGTGGTTGACAATATCAACCACCGCTATAAGCCTGGGCCATTTATAGCGGTGGCTTAAACCGCGGCAGGGCTCCCAGGCTCTGTAGCGGCGGCTTACTTTGGGCTGGGCTGCTGCAGCCTTTGGGCTGTTGGTGCTACATGCCTGTTTTCTGGTAGTGATGCTTGGTTCTAGCAGCAGGAAATATAATCACGAAGAGCCAACAATCACGAATCGTCGTCGCTATCTCACTAAGAGCAACACTTATAGTTTCGCCAATAGCGGGTGTTTCACGAGGAGGGATGGTGGCGGAGCCCGCAACTCTTTAATACCCTATGCAAGACGTAGATGGATTTGAGAGGAGGAACGGTGGCTAGCTAAGAAAAAAATACCATTTTGCCAGCTCGTGCCGGCGACTAACGAGTTGCTCGCTCTCTTCTCTCTCTTGCTTTTTCTCTCCTCCACGTAGGATTTCGCGAGCTGTGAGACTCCTATAATACTTGCTCTAATTAGCATATAGTAGAGATGATCCCATTAGCAAACAGGGAAGAAAAGAAAAGCAACCTAAGTGCCTGTATTTGGAGGCCACTTGTTGATTGTTCAACCAATACGAATGGATTTTAATTATACATTTATACATACACATATTATGGGTTGAGGCCCTCTAGAATCGGGGGCCATGGGCGACCACCCTGTCAACCCCTCCCTCAAGGCCGGCCCTGCCTGGGGCGAGTCTAAAAGTTGGGACCCTTTCGATATGAGTTTTTTACTCCCTCTATTTATACAACAGACACATTTTTACTAATAGAAACTAATAGCATATAAAAAATCATGTCCTAAACAATTTTTATATTACCAATGTAAGCATTACCTTTTAAACATTTGTCCATGACTTTTTTAACTCACTAATAATAGTTGACATGATCTTGCTTGAATTTGGATAAAGGAATAGATCAATATCAATAAATGGATCATATGCTCATATAACATGAAAACATTAGGCAGTGTACTCGACATAGCAATTAGATAGGTGTGGTTCAGCTGTGTTGTATATAGTATGCATACCACTTTCAACAATGGTGGTCGCAAGGCAACTCAACCTATACTATCGTCAGCTCAACTATGTACGCAAAGGCACAGTGCTGGCACAACGCAGAGGTGACGATGGTCAGAAGTGGGAACGATGGAAAGGTAAAGTTACAAGTTCAGTTACGATTGGAATTTAGGACCTGTCGTGTAGATTTCGTTGTTGCTGGCTTCGATTGAGGTCTTGATGATTAGATTACGAAAAACGCATGTGACATCCAATCCAATGATTAGACAAGTTTCTACAGCATCTCTGTTCAACTCCTACGAACTAAAGAGCTTGGTGACAAAGGCCCCTCGGATCTGGGGGCCAAAGCGCCCGCTCCACTTGTTTGTTGGATAAATTAGCACTTTTAGTTTTATATTAATTTAGAAATAAATCATAAATATGATTAACAGATTGCATAATAAATTAGATAAGTCTACGCAAAATCTAGATAGGTCTATTAAACCAGATAAAAACATAGCATCTACCATACAAGCAATATCCATTATAGACAAATAGACTATAAAAGCTAGTATGAAAGACATGGTGTGAGATGAGAGTACGTACGTTTCCTTCTGGACTGGGTAGAGGAGGCGACGACGACGTGCAGCACCGTCACGTTGTTGACGACGGCGGGTAAGACCGACTCGATAACGAGGAAGACGAGCCGTGGCGATGAGCTTGACGAAGACGAGAAAGCGATCGAGCAGTCGTGCAGAGCGCTTCCCAAAAACCTTATTCTCCCTCTCCCGTGCAGGATCACAGAGGACGACGGTTCCGAAGACCTGCTCTCCTGTTCACCGGTGCACGCTGACAATCGGGATGGAGAAGACTTGAAGGCGTAACCGTAGCGAGAGGCAAAACCCTAAGCGATTGCGTGATATGATTTGTGGCGGTACCCGTACGTATTTATAGGGGGGAACCGCTAGGGTTAGGTGTCCCGCAACCGAGTCGGTTACCATATTAATACGTCAGTTTCCATAATTAAATATGTGGAATATGCAGCAAAAAGAAAGTGCAGAAGGTAAGTAAATCAAAATTTCAGTACAGTTTCTCAATTTTTTACTGTTAGACGTATATAGAACAAATACCTTTTATTGGTTGCTTGGCCTATGTGATGGATTTAGTATTTGATCTTGTTTAAGGTTATCTTTCTTCATTATTAATTTTGCTGATTGTACTAAGACTTTAATACTGACAGTGATGTACTTTTCATGGTTTTGTATGGATTGATCATAACACCCTCTGCTAATAGATGTTTTTTATAATGAAACAATTCAGCATACTTAAATCTGTCAACACCTATTTCTGTTTTTTCCTCCTGCTATTTATGTTGATGGAGGGCAGATCCTTATTTTTTTGCCAGTTCAATATTACGGCAACTTCCATTTTCTTCCTCACCAGTACAATTCTGTCCTGCAATTGTTTTTCCTGTTAATTTGATTTTTTTTCTTTCCTTGTAAAAGAAACGCCGATTGCTGCTCTGCAATAGGTTGGTATGGAGGGTTCTCCAGTGATGGATATTGGAGAGGTGTGTTCTCTCTAGCTACATGATTTTTTTTTCTGCTTTAAGTACTTGAACAGTACATTGAGCATTTCAAATAAAATTGTAGATTAATGCAAGAAGACCTACAGTTATGCATCATCTATACATGGGCTTATTTTTTTGTCCTTTTTTGTTTGCATCTGCATTGCCTCTAACTCTCTATACTCAATACAATATCATGAAAGAAAGTATGCTAGATTAGCAATCAAAGGAAAGAACGTGCTTTCGCATATTGGCCCTCTCTCTCATCGGTAAATTACAGCCTACATGCATACGCAGTTAAGGTATTGGTATATTTCAATGTTAACTGTGAAGTGTGACATATGATATTTGCATCTCAGCACAATTTTGACCCCTAAGGCATATATATATATCCTGTATATTAGTCTGAATTGTCAAATAAACAACTAAACTACACATTGATCTACTTTTGATGTTTGTGAACTGTGAAGTGTGACATATGATATATATATACACACACACGACAGCGCTAAATGGCGCGCTACGCGCTGAATATTGAAGCAGGTCGTTTGACCACCAGGCGAGTCATGGTCTGCTGCATGCATGCTGTTGAAGCAGTAGAGCAAGCGATGGCATCCAAGCTGTATCTTTGGTCTCCTACTTTTGTGTCAGGAGCTGCATGTAAGGAATCTTTTGTGTCCTCTACTTTTTGTATCAGCAGCTGCATGAGTACTTTATCCACCATCAACTGGTCAAACCAGCCTCCGCAATCGTATATATATTAGTCTCTACGATGGTATAACGTGATAGTATATATACAATAGTGGTCATATATTTTCAGGTTACCAGTCGTATATTTTCTATCGAGGTTGTATATTTTCAGGTCGATATTTTTTTGATTACCAGGTGGTCAAACCAACATCTGCGATCGTATATCGCGGTAGTATATGTACAATCGTGATAGTATATATTTTTAGCTCAATAGTCATATATTTTTTTGACCACCAGCTAGTTAAACCAACCTCCATGATAGTATATTTTCAACTGTGGTCATATATTTTCAAGTAAACAGTGATATATTTTCTATCATGGTCGTATATTTTCAGGTCCATATTATTTTGACCACCAATTAATCAAACCAACCTTCGCGATTGTATACTGCGGTGGTATATTTTGAGATATACTATTAGCCTGACGAGATATACTATTACGGGAGTAGAGATATTCTATCACGATATCCATAACACCATTAGTAGAGATATACTATCACCAAGACAAGATATACTCATAAAATGTTATCATATACACTTTAAAAAATGTAGTCATGAGTATATAAATATATATACATACTCATAAGTATATAGATTTACACTCATAGAGATGTACATTTATGATAAAATACTATTCTAAAATCTCATGGAGTATATATACTACCTTACAATGCACACTATAGTATGAATTCAGAGAGAACAAAAGTTAAAATACTACCCTAAAATACTATAAGAGCTTCAACTGAACAAGATCTGTGAGCTGCAGGCAGACAAAAAGGTATCGCACTTGGGTATCAAAATCTGGTAGAAAAGTAGATTACAAGAGGTAATATATATACAATATCATGAGGTAAGTATATATACTACTTGAGATTACAAGAAAATGGATTCTTTATAAAATATATCAACATCAATAGAATTCGTATACTATCATGGATATACTATAACATTGAAAATAATATTACTCTGTAACAAGTGTAATAGTATATATATACTTACCTGGTTCATTTATAGGAGCTATAAAATACTGATCTCAAACAATAGTATACTGATTCAGTAATATATAATGTAAATATAAAAACAAAATTGAAATAAATCTATAACAAAACAAATAAAAATCAAATGGTTGTCAGAGGCAACATCCAACATCTGAATATACACAAGTGAAGCAAACAATCAAGAAAAATATACGACTGTCCATATCAACATTTAGCAAATACAATCAAAAGTGATTATTTGTGTATTGTAGGATAGTATATATACAATATGAGATTGCAGAACATCTAGCAAGAAGCAGTATATAATCATAGACATACTATCATAAAATATAAGAAAATGGATTACAAGAGGTAGTATGTATACTATTTGAGGTTACTATAAAATAGAATATTTATAAAATACAACAACATCAGCAGAGATGTACTATTATATTTAAAAAAAATACTATTCTACTACAAGTTCAATAGTATATATATACTACAGAAAGTATATATACTTTATGCTTGCTTCCTTCCTTGTTCACGTATCTGAAAATTGTATATGTACTAGAAAATAGTATATATACTACAGAAAGTAATATACTATCAATAATTATATACTATCATCAAAGTAATATACTATCAAGGCTACTTGCTCTATCAAAACATAGAGCACGATACGTTAGTTCCTCCTTCACTGAAAAATCATAAGACCCATCAGAATAGCTCTAAAAATCACATAATTTTAACCACATGCTCACTCCATCATGAGGAATCTATTCTAACCAAAAGCCCTAAGAAATATTGAGCATTTAACACCAATTTCAGAATAATCGCATAACTCTAAAGAATGAGGAAAAGATAAGAAACTAAAATTAAACTGTGCTATTGAGAAAACTGATTCATTTCATGACACATAAATGTTCTCACATGTCCTAGCACCTGAATCCCCAAGAAAATCTGAGCCCAAATGTTGCCAAAATAGAGATTAAAAATTCACCCAAAAATAGCTCCGAAAATAGGATAAATAAGAAATTTGTGAAAGAGCTTGTGCACACAGATCTGGACCTTGCATAGGTGGATGGAGCCTGTGCAAGGTGTTGTGGACGGCCAGCTAGAGGAAAAGATGAGAACCATCACCTGTGCAAGGTGATGTGGACGGAGTTCATCGGGAACACAGCAGTGGCCTTCAAGTAGTGACGCACATCAGTCTATGTCTGACCGGTCTCCATGAATATACCGACCTCATCTACATGTAGCAGCGCCTCTAATATGGCGGCGCCATCATCCCCATCAAGAAACAGTGCCAAGGATGAGCGCCCCCAAGCTTCTCTGATGTGCTCCTCTACCCAGATCTGCTACTGCATGTGGAGATCCTGGAGCTCGAGCGGACGACACGGGTTAGAGCTCAAGCAGACGAGAGGAGAGGAGAGGAGAGGAGGAAGAGGATAGAGAAGACGAGATTTAAAATGAGGATGGAGAAAGAGAAAGACATAGGATTACTCGAATATATATTGTGCTGATATATTACTTCAGAGCGAGATATACTATTACGGAATAAAATATACTATTGCGAGCTGAGTTGATTGGGTTACACCAACCGACCAGCGCTCTGAATATTATTCAGCGAGCTACGCTCTATATATATATATATATATATATATATATATATATATATATATATATATATGTGTGTGTGTGTGTGCGCGCGCGCGCGCTATATCACTCCCTCCCAGGGAGTGATATAATATATCACACCCCAGCCATCTTTACATGGCCCGGTCTAACCATTCTCCGGTGGTACACACATGCACATGCAGATTCCTTTTCTCTCAATTCCTATTCAAATTTATCCTTAATTATTAGGATTAATTAGCCACTAGTAATTAAGAGATTTAGATGCTTCATATTTATAGCCTCCCGGCACTACCATTCCATCCATGCGCATTTCTTTTCCTCATCTCCCTCATACTAGTTCGTGCATGTGAGCGGTGTGAGAACCAAACGGTGGCCGGGAACGCTGCTCCTCCCAACAGAAGCAACAACACGCATGGTAGCAAAAGCGGCAGCCGCCATGGAGGCAGCTTCACTTTGGCCGCTGCTAATCATCACTATTACTAAGATTCATTCGTTTCTGCAGATGGCTGTTCACAAGGATTCATAGTCACCACGTGCTGCCATGTATGTTGCCGTGACTGCCGGCAACCTCGACCTGCATATCCTAGCTCATCGACTCGTCGGGTGTAGTCCTGCATCCTACCAGGCCATGCGTCCGATCCAGTGGACCGTGGTCGTGTCAGCTTCAATGGTGTACAACGACTCGACAAGGTCCTGCATACATGACCATGTACGGTGATTGGTGATTTTTTACTCTTTTTTAGCCATGTTTGTGCAACCAAAACACTATTAGAGTAGGATTTGATTTTGATCCAATAATTTTGGTGCAGACATCAAAACAAGATTCGACTCCATTGACGTCTGCATAGTGGTCCTCTCTTTTCTACCATGCACCAGACCTTCAGAGCGTTGCGCCAACTCCTAATAAATAGTATTAGATGGTGCTACTTTTAAAATATATTAGCATTGGTAAATTGTACTGCTCACGCATCTTAGGGAGCATGATGTGCGCGTGTGATTGTAACACTGGTGAGCTGGGTTGTGGATCAACCGGCCGACTGAGAAGCTTATATGCAAAATCTTTGGAGGAGCATCAGCTTGGTTTAGCAAATAGATCAAACATTATCCATTATATGTATGAAAAGATACAGCGGAAATCACTAGTGTTTATGTCCTACCATACTAATTTTTATGATTTAAAGCATACAGATATATCTCTTAATCACATGAATGTTTTTGTGCCATGATAAGGATCATCCTGAGATTATTATAACTCTCTAAATTTTCTGTTCTCTCCCAATGTTTTTGTGTTCATCCTCTTTGAATTCTACTATCCGGATTTAAACATGATCAATCAAATACTAATTTATGCTCAATATTATGAGGCTAGAATCAAGAACAATTCTGTAGAACCATACTATTGAATTTGTAAATTATATATGGTTATTTGGTTATTACAATCAAAGTCACCACTTCAGATTGCAAAAGTTTATTTCCTGAGTTGAAGTATTTGCTCGTGTGCAACATTGGCTAAATGTTGTGATCACGATACTCACACTATTCCTAAAAATCTTATCTTCTAAACTATTACATATGTTGCGTTTTCTAGTGCTGGTTCATTTGATTCAAATCATTCATTTTTCAATGTCCATCCCGGTCTAGCGTGCCAGAAATTTTGTCAGTCAAATTTTGAACATAAAAACCTATACGTACAAGTATAAATCTTATACCCTTTATGTTCATATACTTTCCTATAAGTCTTATACCCTTTACGATTGCAGATATTGTTTTTACTATTAGGTGTAGTATCCATAAATATAAAGATATTCTACGATTACAAAAGTTTTTATCCTGCATATTGACTCCGTAATACTAGTATCTAAAACAAAACAAAACAAGTCAAATGGGACCTCCGGTTTTTAAGACATGGGGATGACCTCTTGTTATCATAGGGCAATCACAAAATCTCTTATTTTTTTATGATCAAGCAAATACAAAACTTTTCTGATCTGAGTTAATTGAGGTCCTATTACCTCCAGGTTGTAAATCATCTTCAACTTTGAGACCTGGCTTGCCTACTCGCAGCAGAAGCAAAGTAAAATCTGGTCCCAAGATTGTTTTTAAATCTTTTTGATACGCCATATGACAGCCAAATACTTTCTAAGCTAGTATGAGTTTTTACTGCTGTTGTGATATATTTACAATTTGACCAGCTACTAGACGGCCTTAAAATTTCCAAATATGTAATGTACCCGTTATAACTAGCATTAATGCATGTGGAATTAAATTGATTGCTAAAAGTGTGGTACGTAATTAATGATGAATTAAGAATGGTATTCATTCATGCATGCATGGACGCATGCTGCATGCGGAGGGTGGGGTCTCTTGTTTATGTGGCTGGATTAGTTTCGTAGGATGCATGCAAAACACACTTTAACTTTTTCTAGTTTGTATCAAATAATTTTTACGGTGTGATCCCAAGTACAATGCATCACTACAAAAATAAATTGAAATGTTCTTATTATCAACCAGAGTTTTTATGATTGTTATGCCTGATTCTTATGACTGCATGAGATTTTACTGTGTAGTAGTTTTGAGATAATCCATACTTGCCATCTAGGTGGACCAGCAAAGCTAGTAATTAATCAAAGAATTTGGAGCTAAACATTCATGCATGTCATTAACAGCTGTAATAATGAAGGGTGGCTGCATGCGTATGTGTGGATGTGGCCGGTAAATAAAGGTAGCAATCAAGGATGCATACATGTGTGACTGGTGGGTGTTTACGTTGGGTGCAGTGGGTTGACTAGGGTGATTAAATCACACCCTGGTGTGAATTAGCGCTGCTCTCTCTCTCTCTATATATATATATAGTTATACTATATCACATCCCAGCCAACCCAATGAGCAGCCCAACCACATGAAAACCCGGGCACCCATTCTGCAAACCACCTTGCAAAAAACCAACCGTTAAAAAGACCAGGGAAAAAATAAACTAGGAGGGCCATCAATCTCGGGTTTCCATTTTAATGTCCTTCATTAATTCATACGTTTCCATTTTTTAGTGTCGTAATTTGCTCCTGCCCCAATACAATAGCCAGGTGCGTGCCTGTTCTTTCGACGGAGCAGGGCCAATGCGTCGAGGCAGGGTGAGCAGTCAGCCGGCCCTACGGCCGTGTCGTGCCAGACAAGAGCCATGCCGCTCACGGCCATGGCTTACGCGGCCGGCGTCGTGACCGAGCGTGAGCTGCTGCTGGGACGCGCGCGCATACTGCAGATGGCGTCAAGATCGATCAAGCAGCAGCGGCGGGGTGTCTTCGTCATGAGCCCTGTCGTGAGTCGCGACAACATCGTCGGGACGCGTGGCGGCGTCAAGCAACGGTGAGGCAGGCGTGACGCTGCAATCTGCGGAGAGGAGCCATCCCAGTGGCGCGATCACTGGGAGAGGAGGCGCGAACGCGGCATCACTCAGCAGTAAGGGGCGAGCGGTCGGGCGTCCGGCAGTCGAGGCGGGGCACCTTCTGCCTTCTGCTCGGAGCGCACTCGAACCTGATCCGGCGGACACGAACCTAAACCAGGTATCAATTAATGGGTCCTTGTATCATCGTGCCTGGTGTTGTCGTAGCCTCGTAGATGACCATCATGAATGGTCTCAAAAAGAAGCAGCGGCAAAGGCTTCAGGATCCTGAAATTTTGATGCCCATTGTAGCTGGTGTTGAAGCATCCATTTCGAGGAGGCAGTCTCGTACACATGAGACGCCTTTGCACCATATTTGGATGATGCAATTGGCAATTTGAGATTTGACCATCAGCTAATACAAAGATAATGTAAAAGCAAACTGTTTAGCAGTTAAAGCACTTTGGTATATACATATTATATAGGAAAGACTATAATGGTTAGCAAAAGTTTTTCTTCAATCTATAAGCTTTTTGGGTTCTGAATGATGGTTTACTATCAAAGGTTGTGACCATAAGATCTATATTATTTTACAGTTAAATGAAATGATTTTTACGGAAAATATGGCTGAAGCTAGAGCAAAATGTCTTATGAGTTATTAGAGGTAGCAAATCTCTTGAAATGTTTACAATCCGCAAGTGCATGCAACGTGAACTAATTTCTATGACTCAGTGTTAAACCATTTACGCACATATCTGTTTTTGCTACTAAAAAAATATGGAACTGACCATATCCATGTGCCCAATCGCAAGACTATGTGGATTTTGAAACACTTCATTCCTCACATGGAAACAAACCTGACACTTGATCCCATACAAATTATACTTTTTATTCAAGCACAATCAATTTATGATCAAGGCATTTTGATTGAGCACAATACTATTTATGATTAAGGTAACTTGATGTTGTTCGTATCTTTGGCGACTACTGCACTTATGATTTGTCATCTTCGACTGCTATTCGACCCATCTCATGGATCTGTTCATTCCCATATTCAAAATACTTATTCTCTACGATATGAGATAGTAAACTTTTTGCGATTGAATGTACACTTTGTGCTCAACAAAGTTAGCTTTAATACACAGTGGGTTTTAGTATCATAATTCATATGGTCCTTACTATCACATTAATCAAGGAGCAAATTCTCAAAGTTTTACGGTAGTGTTTTTGATTTCTACAGTGGGTTTTAGACCACCGCTAAAAGACCTTTTTGCGGTAGTGTTTTACGGTTGACCAACTTCTCATTCTAAATTAACCAATTAGAAGGTTACGTTCATACATGTCACTATTTGTGCCTAGGAAACAAAATTGATAGTTGCTTGCATATAAGTTTTTTCTTTTTTTGCATTGAAAAACAATACTATTTGCGATGAGGGTAGAAACAAAATATGATCACCATTAATATTTGCATTCAAGCACAACACTATTTGACCAAGATTTACCAATTTCATGAGGTCGAATTCATGTTACAAATGTCACTATTTACCACTAGAAAACAAAGCCGATACTATATGAGTGACTAGATATCATAAAATAATACTTGAATTGGATAGGGATTCATGAAGGATTTCTCGAAACATCTTCCAAAAGGATCAATCAACACCAATACATAAAATAAAATTGTGATAGAAGGGGCACTGGAAAAAGAGCCCGGTGGCATTACGAGGATGAGTGGCCACCATATCGTCTGCAAATTCAACTTTACGTTCAAGGGCTTCCATTTGAAGATGTATCTGTTGCCTCATCCATAATGAAACAAAACAATCATCTGCTTTTGGTAGATATGGTGCATGGTCCGATAATATTTTGCTGGAACACTAAAATTAAATAGTGTATGCAAGGTGTCAAACAGTGATATTTATGTCAGTTCTGTCCCTTTTACATTATATATTCTATCTTGTAATGTTTGGTTCTCGATTAATGTTTATGATGCCTGGCCATGAACAGAGGGGGTTGCAGGGGATTTAAGAGCCTTTTTCAGATTTTATACTCTACGTAGCATAAGCCATTCCCTATTCATACGCATCTTAATACCAGTGGGAAATATATATCATTATTAGACTACCTTTTAACACATGTTTCCATTTAATATATAATAGCCTTATAAATAAATGACAACGTGTATGTCGTACGTGTAGAAAACTAGTGCACTGAAATTACTAAAAAGTCATGCTCATGGGTCTTTCTCCTAGCTAATTTTTGAAGACAAAAGCTCATTATTGGCTTGAAAGGCCATACCCGTTGGGTACTTCCTCTTCCATCTTCTTCATCCTTTGGCAGCACGGAGCTTCCATCCGTGGCGTCATACGATGGTTCAGAGCGGCAAGAGAGAGGGGCTGATGCACACGATAGAGCTTCCATCCACACCTGCGACACTTCCTTCATGTCTCCGTGCAACAATGGATAAAGCTTCTGGATGAACGGATGAATAGGGAATCAGATAAACACAATTTATGAAACTGGATATGTTTGTAGCTATGCATACGACAGATGAAAGAGCAGTTTTATTATGCATATTACCTCCAGTAATTACTGGTGGTAATATAGTAATTACTGGTAGTAGAGCAGTAGTAATGGTAGAGCAGTAATTCTACTTACAGTAATTTGCAGCAGTAAGGGTTTCACTAGGGTATTATTGAAAAGATCAAAATGGTAAACTTGTAACTGAATATGGTGGCAGCACGAGTCGGGGAGGAGCTCGACACGGAAGGCGGAGGTGTTGGGCGGCGTGAGACAGGAACGAGCTAGACGGGCGGGATGTGGGGCTGGTCTGCGGTGATGTGCTCACCAAATTACCATCGTACCTCCAGTGGTATTGTATGTAAATATATAGAACCATGAACAAATTATATTACTAACCTCATCATTACCACTGGTAATCACTAGAGGTAATATGCATAGTAAAACTGCTAATAACAGGGGCGTACAACTTTTATTCTTCCATAACAGAATCCTTGGATACATGGAGTCTATTGGTTGGATTAGATTGTTGCTATGTGGTGTCTATATGATTAGTTTTGATATAATTAGACACGGGCATTGGGGCGTATAGGCAGAATTGATATGACTCTACATGGACATAGGGCAGAAAAGTTTTGAGGTATAGATGTTTTTTTATCTCCCTTGTTAAGAAGTAGATATAGAGAAGATAAGCCACAATGCAAGAACACGGAAGCCATATAACACTAGTTGAGACTATATATAAATCTTAGACCTTGGTAATTCCTAGCTTGTCCATGCCTGCACCAGGGTTTTCATAACCGAAGAAAACTGACCGGTTATCCCGGTTAATTGGATAACCGGTCCCGGCCGGTCGCGCTAACCGGCCGGTTAACCCAGGAAAATCAAACCTGGGTACTGTAGCAAATGGTTAACCAATTGGTTTCCTCGGTTAACTGGCCAGTTTTTGACTGAACAGAGCTGGTCAGCTTCTCCGGTTATTTCAACCCTAGCCTGCACCAACCCACAGAATATGGTCAATCCTTTTGATCTAGACACCATTGCCACGCTAGCACCGTTATTATGCATCATATAGACAGGATTGGACAAGATCGCACAAGTTTGATCCTAATTCCATCCGTGGTGTTCATCACATTTAATTTTGGACTTTGTTATCTTAAATATGTGAAAACAAAGTGTAAAATTTGTTATTGTGTTATTGAGACAATCAATATTATATTTTTGGATAAAATTTCCATCTCACATGGGGAACCACACACCTATAGTAAATATATCTTCTCTATCTCTACTTCTTAATAATTTATAGGTGAGGTTATCAATGGCATTGTTTTAGTTTGTTGTTCGTTTCACATATTGAATTAGTTTAGTGTGAGCTAATGTGAGTTTGATTTGTATACGTACGCTGTGTTCCTTGTAATGATTCCAATTCAGATACATATGATGTGTTGTCTGTAGTTAATAAAAAGTTTTCATAGAAAGATGATAAGTCTTAAAAAGTTCAGACACATTTTTCATATCAGAATAACTTTTTTTTTCCAAACCCGTAGCAATATACGGACATTTTTACTAGTAAAACACGTTAAGCATGGATCTTGGAATTGCGCACAATTGTTCCAAAAAGTCTAAAATATGAAATAACCAATCGAACTCCGGCAGTGAACGATCTCAGTCACGGAGATAGCTGATGCCTGATGCTATCTAGTATGAAATACCCAAATCAAACTGCGGCCACCATCTTACGGTTGGCGTTCTTGGCCGGCTCGACCACCTCGTTGCGCGACGATCCGCAGGCCGAGGACATGCACCCCAGCAAGCCACCGCTTTTCTTCCCCTGCCCGCCGCCGGCTTTCATCGCCGCCGTCTTATCCGTGGCGAAGCTGACACGCTTCTTGCTCCCCATCGCTCCTGATGACTTAATGCTGCCCATGGACGGCGAGGCCCCCTTGCTGTTGGCAGCCGATGACCGGACGGCCGGGTACTGGTGCGCCCGGAGCTGGCCCTCCGAGAACACCATGCTGGCTGGTGATGCCGAGCTGTTGCTCACCATGGCGCTGAACTCGAAGCTGGTCTCGTCCGGTGGCGTCTCCACCACCACCATGAGCCTGCTCTGCCGGCTGCGGCTGTAGCTCGAGCGGCGGGGAGCGAGCAGCTTCTTATCTGAGTCGATGACATGGCCGGCGTCCACGGCCGTCATCAGATCCTTCAGCGCACGAGGCTTGTTGCTCATGATCGCAGCAGGAAATTGACGTGTGCCAAAGATCTCCTGAACTTTGCTTGCTTTGATAGCTACGGACCCGACTGTTCCTCAACCGTACGTGAATTAGCAACTGATATAAATATGGTCCGGCGACCATGTAGGTACAAAGATGTGCGACGTATAAGCGGCAGCCTTGGTGATAACATCAACGACGACTTCGGGGGGGGGGGGGGGGGGGGGGTTCGTATATCCGAAAGCGATGCGCCTGTCGGGTTCGTCGTTGCTGCACGCGCGGTCACGTCGTTGCGGTACGGGACGTGAGGATCTCTGCTCGTCCTTCTCATTATCGACAACCACTACATGCGTGCCTCGCCGAGTCGGCAGCTCAACGCCGCTGTTTCCCGATTGTCGCTACAGAAGTGGCGGTGTGGCCGGCCCGATGCAGATGTCATGTGACATGGAGGGTTCTGGACCCAATCAAATGGATACGCCTGCTGCTTGTGTTTGACTGTTCGTGAGTGAAGAAACTCATCCAGTCGCCAAGAACTTACGTCAACAAGCAGCACGTAGGAAAAGGTAATTAGAGACGTCTTTTATGTATCACTGACTATGCTTTTATTTAGCGTATCAAAATTTGTATCATTAATAAAAAGTCATTGGCGACAAGGGATGTAGGTGGGTTACCCACTGGATCAAATCGCTAGTTCATTTGCTCTTCTAGATTTATAAGATGAAGGTGAATCTTAAGTTTATTTGAGAGAAATTTGGGCCGATCCATTGACCTAAAAAAACAACAAATTTGCGTCCCTATTGGCAAAGTGAAAATTATATATATGTCGCCAATGGCATTATCATTGATGACACTTCTCCACTGAAAGCGTCACGAATTTAGAAACCATTAGACACGCGTCCACTAAGCGCCTTGCTGAAAATAGTCTCAGTTAAACCAGCGATGCTTTTCGGCAAAAGTGTTGCCTATAACGGGGGCATTGGGGACGCTTTGGGACAAACCGAGTCGCCGTTGGTGGGGTGATCGACTATGCTTTGTGACTAACCATGTCGCCGTTAACACCTTGAGACACGCCTACAATAATCCAGTTTCTATTTTGTTTTTGCTAGAAACAATGATGTGCAAGCACATCCACACAGGCATAAACATCGCAGCCAAGAGCAAATTGCAGACAGAGACAAATATAGACTCTCCATTGGCAAAGACAAGGTTCAACTGATTCATTTGAGTCATGGCAGGTTCATAGATCAGGAAATAATACATAGTTCAAGAGACATCACAAGCAGCAAGACAGGTTCATTAGTGAAGCCTTTACATATGTCAACAAAAGAGCATATGAAACAGCACAGGTTTCTGGTTCACACCACATCACAGGCCCTAGCTTTTACAGTCAAATTGACCTTTCTTATTGATCACCTGGAACACTATTGTAATATCCCGCCCCTCCGAGGCCGGGCCCGCTTATATCTAGCAGCTCTCTAGGACCTCAAGACTGTCCTCACGGACCAACATATGTCTTTTCTGCACACTTTATCCTCACTCATGCGCACCCGGGAAGACTTCCCGGTCGATCACCCATCCCTAAATTGCTCTAAGTTAAACACGTTTAACTTTGGAGTTCTTTAGAGATGAGCTTTCAGAAAAGAAGTTGCAACTTGTTGATATGCATTCTATCAATCCTATTAAGCCTTGGGTCAGGATGTTATAATGATGAAGGAGGCAATCTTCTCTCGAGTGTTGTCTAGCACTTCTTGAGCAAGGGGAGTAGTCACCACTTCAAAATCCGGTGTAGTTTGGAAATTAAAACAAATTCAGTGCTGAAGTTATGTATTTCTGAACATAAGTAACAGATTTACTTAACTGAACTGAAGTTATGCATTTCTGAACTAAACTACTTTATTCTCTAACTAAACTGGATTGAAGTGAAGTTATGCATTTCTGAACTAAACTACTTAACTGAATTGAAGTTATGCATTTCTGAACTAAATTATTTCATTCTCTAAATGAAACACTACATTGTAATGGAGTTCATTCAACTAGTTAAAATTCATATGGTAGCATGAGAGGATAAACAATCATGAAAATACAAAAGTAAAAAAGATTCATGGTGGCACAAATGACACTTTGTAGTTGGTTTCAGTATTGTTTCACTTTACATCAAGGCACTTAATCGTATCTCAAGTAATAGATTTACCTCAACTTGATCAAGTTTTAGCAACTCAAGCACTAACCTATCATGTGATGAGATACGTAGAAGCCACATATGCTGCCTCCGCATTGTTGATGGCACTGCAAAAGTTGGACAAAAAACACAATTTTATTGACAAAAAGTAAACAAGAATTTCTCAGTACATGGACAGAGCCATATAGAACAAAAGAAGTCATTGATTCGCTAAGCTAAGTTCCACATTGACTAGAGATGACATGTGTAAAATCATCAGTATTCCAAAAATGACACTTGTTGTGGACAGCAAGGCAGAGCAATAAATCTAGAAGGGAGACATACTAGAAATTTTGTCACATGAACCAACTTGGTGTTGGGTGTGGGACCCCTTCCCGGAGGATCGAGGTCCCGACGGTGCTGTTAGCGTAGACACTTGATAATACAACATTTGATCGAATTTAAGTTGAATATTACATCATTAAGTCATCAGAGTGCAGCGGAATATTACAAGTTCATAATGTTTTTGAAAACACAGCGGAAGCAAATAACGATAAGAAGCTACGAGCTCGACGATATAGCATAGTAATGGTTCCTGCCCAAAGAACCATCACTCTAGCAACCCACATCAATACTGCGGCGGCGAGTCGGACTCCCAGTGGGCAGTCCAACCCTCAGGGACTTGCATGTCCCAGGGCAGCACATTCTCAGACAACTGTACCTCTTCATTACCTGAAAACAACAATGGCACAAAACCTGAGTACTAATTACTCAGCAAGACTTACCCGTCGGACATCTAGGCATGCAATGGCTCTAATAGGTGGCTTGTTTGAAAAGACTCACACTAAGCAACCTATTAGTTCTTTCAAGTTTTACTTCTCAAATTAACTGGGTAGAGCAGAATATAACTTTAGTTGCAATAATAAAATAATAAAGTAATACATAAGGCAAGTACAACATAAGAGCAATAATAGTAACATCAACAATAAGCATCATAATCAATTTCCAAGTACCATGTGCAACTACGTGACGACTCAGTGACCAAGTGGTACTCATTACTGCGAGGGATAACAATTACAATTGATTTACACCAGCTGGGATAACCCGAGATACACGATACATACGCACCAATTAAGGTCGTATATGGCAACCTTTCACAGGGACGAAAAACAACTCGGTCCGAGTCTAGTCTCAGCGAGTGGGCATGTCGTCCTACCAACAGTACTTCGCGGTATGAACCGCCCACTCCAGCAACAGAAGGGTCAACGACCACTGTACTAGGTACCGTCCTCATTGCCGCGTCAATGCTATATCAGTTTACTAGTGCCCATAGACTAGCATGCATTCGGTACTGTTCAATACTTGACCAAGGGGCCAACCAAGGACGGATCCTAGGTTCGACAAGGCAGGGCTACCGCAGTCAACACCCATATATTGCTACAAATCTACACATGCATCATCCCTGCTTGGTCATAACATCAAAATAAACTTGTTTTATAAGTCCCGTTCTCGTGATCAAGTTCATTCTTAGTAATGATATCTATCACGCCTAGTAGTTACTAAGCAAAGCGACACAGTACCGATACTACCAAGGTTCTAATGACAGTGGTATAGGTCACTGGGGTAACAGGGGATGTTCAGACCTTTCTAACAAAGATTTATATGCTTTATTTCGTTGAGTAAATTAATAACGATGAATTTTTGAAGTTGACGGTTAAAAACAGAACACATTGTGATAACTTTACAATTAGAGTTGTATTTCGATATTTTTTTATACTTAACATGGTTTAAATATTTTGCAGAGGTTGGTGATCAAGATGAGAGCCAAATTTTAGTTGAGTTATACAGAGATGCATGATGCAAACGTTTCATTTTATTAACCTATCATTCCTTACAGCACAACATATTATTTTACTGATACTTAGCGGCACGAATATTTGGTGACAACCCGTACTCGACACGTAAGTCAATCTAATGTTTGTACTAACGACATTAGTATACCTGCAGAAAATCTATTGCAGAAACAATACATCAAATTCAAAAGAAACTACGAAAATAAGCATATTTCTACTAGTAACAATCCATGGAAAAGGATCACCCCGTGATATCTCACGAGCCAACAGTGTCCTGTATCCATCCGCAGGCATAGGCACAGATATCACGTATGTCGGTTAAGCATGTACGTACCTTCATTTGAAGAAGCCATAGATGCAATATTTAAACAAATATAACCCATGTTAGCTTTGTCACCAACTCTAACCATCCTTATATGGGCTATACTAACGTATTCCTCACTCATATACGATGTAGTTTTTGAACATACGATTTATTTGTTGTATTATCATCATGGATCCATGACTCTGATACGAGCTGGGGTGACCCTTTCTAGAAGATCGGGATCCCAAAGGTGCTGATAACGCAGACACATGATAATACATGAATTGTTCAAATTTAAATCAAATTATTACATCAGTAAGTACAGAAACTGTAGCGGAGTAGTACAACTTCAGATAGTTTAAAAATAGCGGAAGCAAATAACGACAACTAATACAAGCTCTCGACGATACATCGGTAGTAATGATTCATGCCCATAGAATCATCAGCCTAGTAGCAGCCAACAATCACTGCGGTGGCAAGTTAGACTCCGAGTGGGTAGTCCAACCCTCAAGGACTTGCATGTCCCAAGGCAGCACATCTACAGGCAATTCTACTTCTTCATTACCTAAAAACAACAAAGGCACAAAGCCTGAGTACTAATTACTCAGCAAGACTTACCTATTAAAAGACTTAGACATGCATTGGTTCAAATAGGATGGCTGTTTTAAAAAGACTTGCACTAAGCATCCTATTAGTTCTATCAAATTTTATTTAGCCAAATTTTAATGTATAGGACAAGAGTATAAATTTAGTGAAACAATTCAGGAATAGTAAAACATAGCATGAAGTAAAAAACTGAGTATAATATAAGAGCAGCAATAGTAATAATCATCATAAGAAAATATAATCCATTTCTTAATATCATGTGAACTATGTGATGGCGCTATGACCAAGCGATACTCATTACTGCGAGTGATAATAATTGCAATTGATTTACACCAGCTAGAAAAACCTGATATACATGACGCATACGCACTAATTAAGGTCGTATATGGCAACCTTTTGCAAAAACATAAACAACTTGGTCCGAGTCCAGTCTCATCGAGTGGGCATGCCGTTCTACCAACTGTACTTCATGGCATGAACTGCCCACTCCAACAGCAAAAGGGTCAATAACCAATGTACTTGGTAACGTCCTCATTGCCATGTTAGTGCTACATTAGTTTACGAGTGACCATAAAGTAGCATGCATTCGGTACTGTTCAATACTTGACCAAGGGGTCAGCACACATGTGTTGTTGTAAACTTACACATGCACCATCCCTGCCGGGTCATAACATCTAAAGTAAACTTATTTCCATTAAGTTCAAATTTAGTGATCAAGTTCCTTCCTCTAGTAAGAATAATAACTACCGATATTATTTAATCAGTATGCATAGCATTACAGTATCGAATCCTACCAAGACTTCTGTAACAGTACATAGGTCATTTTGGGAGCATGCATAGTATACTTTCAACCAACTCTAATTAACCTAATTCAACAATCAAATATTAACACTAACAGTGATGTAATAAAACTAGCAAAACTTTATAAAACGGGTAAAATATAAATCGGGACTTGCCTTGATCAACACAAGTGTTAGCGACTACTATTTCTTCTTCATGGAATTTAGTACCCTTCTAAAAATCTGACTCTTTCTCTTGAGTATCGTTACCTATATATGAACATGTGTCAACGGTATCGAAATTACACTATCAAGCAATGATATGATAAAATGCAAAATTCAGTGATGTTAATATGATAATAACTTGATTATTATGTTCTGGAGGATATATGCCTCGGAGAAGCAAGTTTTAGTTATTAACATTTGATGTGCTATCTTCCATAAAGCATTTAAATAGGGTTATTATAGTTTTGAGAGAAAATAATTCATTTAGTAAAGTAAAAATGTGTCTCTGGACAAGAGTGATTTATCATGAATAGGGGCATGCATAAACTTCATTTTCACCAAGTTTCAACTCCTGGATATTCCTAATTTATTTACTAGCATTTAACTAAGAAAAGTACTAAATAAATCTTAAGGCATAAAACAATGCATATTTGGCCTAACAAAAAAAATCAGGGTCATAGATAAGCATGTTTTAGCAGTTCATGCAAAAATTCAGATTTAAAATGTATTCCTAGAAGTTAGGGTGATTTAATTAGTGATTGGACAAGAATAATCATTATTAAAAATGCATGTACAGTAACATCATTTTATCATTTTTGTTAAATAGAGCAGATCAAGATGAAACAAACACAGTTGGTTTTGGCTCCATTGGATTAGTAATATATTTACTATGGTTTTTGGAATGTTTTTTTTTGAGAGAAATTACTCGACTTCTATTGAAAGTCAAATAAGAGTTTTAAGGCTGGGGACTCCAGCTTACAATGGTGACCCAAAAGAAAACTGCTCCCTAGCAAGGTCAGGACACCCGGATCAGTTACATGACACACATCAGAGTACGACACTAGAGGAGCAGAAACTTCATTAGCCTTGGCGTTCAATTTTTCCATGATCTTCCAGACTAACTCCATCTCATTCTTCTTCAGCATCGGACTCCACTTCTGCAAGAGGGATATCCCATAGAACAAAGCATCAATAGGCTTGGGGAAAGAGTTCTCAATTGCCATCTTATTACGCACATTCCAGAGAGCCCACGCTATTCCCGCAAAAACAAAAAGTCCCAGATTATGAGACCAGTTTAGCCTCCTTGGCAAACCAGTCTTCCCACAAATCTACGAGAACGATTTCAAAAGCTTCTGAAATCTTACACCAAAGGTATTGGGCCAACACACATTCAAAAAAGTTGTGGTTGGTAGTTTCCTTTTCATCACACAGGATACAACGCTCACTTCCTTTTCATCACACAGGATACAACCCCCCCCCCCCCCCCCCCCCCCCTATGGGAGAGAAAATTATAAAGGGATTTGGTTGTGTAGTTTTTCGAATTATCAATGGCCCATATAACTTGATCTCTGTCATTATTCAAGCTCACCTGCTGCAACTCCCTAAGCAGGTTGTCCCACTCGACTTGTTCAACTGGTTCAAAATTTCTTCTCCAGTCTATTTGCCAGACCCGCCCCAACAACATCTATCAACCGTGGTCTCAGGGTCTCTACAAATTTTAAAAATATTAGGATACGCAGTTCTGAGCGGGGTATTCCCCATCCATACGTCATGCCAGAACTTGATGCTACTACCATTATGGACCAAGAAGACCGCCCCCAGCGAAAAAGATGCTTAACATTGTGGAGACCCTTCTAGAATTGAGAGGAACCTCTCACTCTGGAGTCGAAAAAACAGTTGTTAGTCATATACTTGGCTCTCAGTAGTTTACACCAAGTCTCATCACTCCCTTCATAGATTTTCCAAATCCATTTAGTCAAAAGGCAATCATTCATATAGTTAGTATTAAGGATCCCAAGTCCCCCAAAGTCTTTCGGTTTGATCAAGGCCTCCCACTTAACCATGTGGTATTTGGCCTTATAGTCAGCTCCTTGCCAAAAAAAATTAGACCGAATGGTGTCCATCTTCTTATGGGTGCTTTTATGCAGCTTATAGAACCCCATGGTGTACATTGGTAAGTTGCTAAGGCAGGTATTGGTTAAGATGAGCCTCCCACCCGAAGAGTTGAGATTTCCTTTCCAAGGATCAAGTCTGGATCTCAACTTATCAACAATCGGGTCCAAAGAAGCAGTTCCCAAAACATGATCAGAGATAGGAATCCTTAGATATTTAAGGGGCAACAAGCCTAGTTTACAATTTAGCATATTAGCCCAATTCTCTTTCTCCTCTTGAGTACCCCCAAAAATATAAACATCACTTTTGTGAAAATTGATCTTGAGGCCAGAAAGATATTCAAAACAGTATAAGATCAGTTTCAAGTTTCTGATGGCGATGAGAGAAGGTTTAATCATGACCACCGTGTCATCAACATATTGAATATGAGTAATCTTTTCAGGTATTAGGTGGGTCATTAAGCCTGAGAAGAGACCCTTCTCTTTGGCTTTATTCATAAGGGACCCAAGGGCATCCGCCACCAAATTGAAAAGGGGAGAGGGGGTCACTGTAAACCCTGATAAGTATGAAAAAACTCTCCTCATTGACCATTCACATTGATGCAAACCTGTCCACCTTGGACAGACTGCATCACCCAATCAGTCCAGATTGGTGGGAAGCCTCTAGAAACCAGGACAATCATGAAGAAAGTCCCATTTAACTTTGTCATATGCTTTCTCGAAGTCTATCTTGAGGATGAGACCATCTATTTTCTTGGACTTAAGCTCATGCATTACTTCATGGAGTACCACCACCCCTTCCAGAATGTTTCTTCCTTTAGTAAAGGCTGTTTGCTCCTTGCAAATTACCTCCTTAGCTATAGGGGTAATCCTTGAATTTAAGGTTTTAGTGAAAATCTTATAGTCAACATTGACTAAACAGATAGGCCTATATAAGTTGGCCTCTTTAACCTTTGGTACCAACGTTATCACCCCATAGTTCAACCGTTTAAGGTCTAACTTCTTGTGATACCAATCCTCGAACATTTCCATAAGTTCAGGTTTCATAAGGGTCCAAAAACTCTTAAAGAAATGAGTCCCTAAGCCATTGGGACCCGGAGCTGAGTCAGATTCCATACTAAACACAACAGATTTGATTTCTTCTTCAGAGAAAGGTTTACTAATCAGCTCCTTAAAATCCTCAGAGATCCTCTCGTCAGGTTTCCAGAAGCCCTGGGCCAGGTGAATACCTTTACTCACAGGACTACCAAATAAGGTCTTAAAATATAAGGTAATATGAGATATAATATCCTTTTGTTCCGAAATAGTTCCTTGCTCTGTATCCAAGTTTTTTATTATATTTTTCCTTCTTCTGCCATTGGCCATCAATTGGAAGAATTTCGTGTTAGAATCCCCCTTTAAGATCCAACGAACCCCACTTCTTCTCTTCCAGAATACAACCTCTTTGGAGTAGAAATCCTCTAACCTAGCCTCCAAGGCATATCTAAAACTCCATTCCTCTGAAGTTAGATTTCTACTCTCAGCTAAGTCATCCAGTTTCTTTAGATCACTAAGAGATGCAGTCTTGGTCCTCTTGTCTTGCCCTTTCTTCCACATGTCCCAGCCCCTCATTTTTTGTCTGGTTTTAGTAAGGCATCCATGCCACTTATCCATCGAGTAACACTGAGATGGAGTTCTGTCTCTAATTTCAGTCCAAATCTGGTCCACCATGGACCTAAAATTATCATCTAGAATTCAGTCTTGATTAAGAAGGCCGGGCCTGGTGCAGCGGTAGAGCATACCGCCTGTAACCAACAGGTCCCGGGTTCGAGCCGCGGTCTCCCCGCATTGCATAGGCGGGGGTAAGGCCTGCCGCTGAAACCCTTCCCCAGACCCCGCACAGTGCGAGAGCTCTCAGCACTGGGTACGGCCTTTAATTCAGTCTTGATTAAAAGAGAAGTATCTTGGTTTCAGGGTAGTGCACTCCCCAGTATCAAGGATAATTGGAGAATGATCAGACCCAACTCTTGTCAAACTCCATGCATGACAGAGGGGGTAGTTAGTTTCCCAAGCCAGAGAGACCAGAATTCTATCAAGGTTAACCATAACCGGGTTAATTTGTTTATTTGTACAAGTATACTTACAACCTGTCCTCCGAATTTCTTTGAGATTACAGTCATTAATGAACCTATTTAAAAGGGAAATCAGATTGAAATCAATATTATCATTATTCTTGTCATTGGCCCCTCTGATAAGGTTGAAATCTCCCCCAACGACAATGGGTATAGAAGAGGACTCACAAATGAGTTCCAACTCCTGCAGGAACAATGCTGATCTCCCATGATCAGCTGGACCATAAACTGTAGCTTGCAACCATCTGAAGTTAGTGACTTTGTGTCTAAGAGAGAGGACCACCACAAATTCACCTAGATGCCAATCCTCCAAATCCAGGATATCAGAGTTAATCCCCATAAGGATACCACCCGAAAGCCCTCTTGCTGGAAGCCATTTCCAGATAAAAGGTTTACTACCACTGAAATCACGCAAAATAGCATCAGAGTAATCACCAATCTTGGTCTCCTGAAGCCCCACACAATCAAGATTATGTTCAACTATATAATCTCGCACTTGTTTTTTCCTGCCTTCTTGACCGGCTCCTCTAATATTCCAGAAAAGAGTCCTCATTTGGGTTTGTTTAGCTTTTTAGTTTTACCCTTACTTTTGGCTTTGGTTAGTTTTGGATCCTGTTTGGATTTATCCCCTCCCTGGGAATCCAGATCCATTCTATATTTATTATCTATAGCCTTCATGGCTAAAATTTGAATATCCTCACAATCAGGGTTAGGTTCCCTATCTCTACTCTTCCTAAGATGACACTTATACTCAGCTTCAGCTATCGCCGCTCTCAGTCGTTCTTTAGCTTTCATGGAGGATATCACCCCACATTTATCAGGAACATCATGGTCTAAATCCTCAAAGCATTTATGAAAAATCTCATTAGGGGTATCATTGAGAATAGTAAACGGGTTAGATGGCTTACCTTCTTCTAGGTTCTTCAGTTTAGCACGAGTAGACGCCTTCTCCATAATAGGGATGCCATCTTGGGGAATTCTCATACTTCTCCTGGTCGGCTGCAACAATTTGGTTACCCTGTATTTTCTGGTTGTCTTCTTTTTAGCTGGTTCAGACCAACCATGGTCCTCAGTTCCACCCTGGACTGTTGTAACTATCACCCCCAAAGAATCATCTTCACCATCATTAGTGTCTTGCTTCTTCTCTGTTTGATGCTCATTGTCTTCCCTAGTCCCATTCCTATCAATTTCCTGAGTCCTCCTTTTCGGTGAAGCCAGACAAGGCCAGTCAATTTCTTCATCAGGTAGGGACCATCAATGTTATGCACTAGAATGGAATCTTCAGGGACTTCCATGTTCCCTACACAGGTAGCATTTGGCTCACCCTCACACTCTGAGCTTCTCTGGATACTGATATCCCAATCACCACTATTTTTGATAGGTAGGATATAAGCATTTCCTAACTCAGGTAAATTACATTGTTCGATACCATCAGTGCCAGCCTCCGAAACTTGGATATCAGCCTGGTAATATGATATGGATCCCTCCAAAGGATCATAAGAAGCTAGAGGCATAACCTGATTGAGTCATGCAGAATCCTGAGCTCCATCATTATACTTTGCTTGCGTTGACAGTTTCTCTTGCATCTTCTCCCACTCAGTCTTGGTATCTTGCCCATCATAACCACCATCAGATTCATCATCTGAGTCATCATCCTTGTTATTATCCTTCCGGTCATGATCACCTCTACTATTTCCAGGGGCTCCATCCCCTTTAAAAGCAGCTTTTCCTTGAAAGCCCTCACCAACAAATCTGATGTTGTATCCTATACCATTGAAGAAGATCTCTACAAATTCCCTTAAGTTGGCAGGATCTCTATATTTAACCTTCACACGAACTGGACCAACCCGGATTAGACCCACATCATCCACCATAGTTGGATCAGCTCCTAACCCAGCTACTTTTCTCACAATTTTCTCCTCCCTTGCAACTGAAGGTAAGCCATAGATCTTCATCCAAGTAGATTGCAGAATAGAGGTTGCATCTTGATCAACTTCAGATTTCCTAACTTGGATTTTTAGGGCATACTTGGAGGTGAGAAGTTGGAACAGTTTAGAAAATGTGTCTAGAGATTGTTTATTGGGAAAAACTACCACATATTCTTTGTCCTCCACCTTCCTGACCTTCCAATCCCATTTTGGATCCACCAAGTTCTTTAGCTCCTCTTCAACCTTCGCTTCATCACCCATTCCAACGATTATCCTGACAATACCAACAGCCTCCTTGGCCTGGAGCTTGGAATCTGGAATATCGATGGAATAGAATCCTTGTCTTATGCCAAATCCAAACATCTTGAGTATCCTGCCTTTCAAACTACCACATTCAGAAGCCATATGACCAGATTCTTTGCATTTGTAACAGACTGGTTTCTTGGTACAGTCAGGTTGATGGTGTCCATAATCCTAACAATGAAAACATCGAATCTCCTTACCTTGAGACCTTTTCATCTCTTCTCTCTTCTTCATGAAAGGTTCAGGTCTCTTATCACCTCTCTCATATCTATTCAGCACCGGAAATCTAGTTCCAGATCGGATTCCATCAGCTCGGGAGGCTTTCCCAGGATCATCCTGATACTGGTTTGGGCCCCCCGTCCGCTCCATGATTCTTGGATTACTGCTCTCAAACCTTCTACCTCTTTGGGAGGCGACTTTATGCAGTTCGGACTCCTTCATCTGCACCCCTTGGTTGGATCCTTGCCTGTTATTCATATTCCTCTGTAGTTTTGAACGAAGGTCAAGTTCACGCACCTCGAATCCAAGCAGATCATCATCGTCGTACCACTCCTCGTCTGCACTGCGCTTGCGATCTGACCCTCCTTTGTGGTTCCTATTCATCTCAGGGCTGCTGACCACTTGGGCGAAAGATCTAATGAGGGGAGGGGGAGGACCAATCCTCTTCACTCTTCTGGCTTGGTGCCCAAATCTCCTAATCTCTTCTCTCCGAGCACGAAACCCTATCCCTAGTAGAGCACTCTGCTTAGAAATCCAGAGCCATTCTCCTGGATAAGGTTTCCACGAGTGATTGAAGATATCCTCATGAGACAGTCCCTTTTGTGGCCCAACTGGAGAATAAGGCCCATCTGATCTAGGCTTCTCTCTCTTATCACTGTTCATCTCATTCTCGGCACGTGAATTTGAACTTCGATGAGGATGATCATGAGATTGAGGGATTTTACTTAACGACTTCTCTAGATTGTCTACTACTCTCTCCAAATCATCCAGGTTACTTGGACTATTATCATCATCTCCTGGCTCATCTGAATAGGCCTTAGCTTCCTTGTCAGCGTTAACAGAGAACAAAGCTTTTTTAATCGAATCCGCCTGTTGCCTACGGCCTTCTTCCTGTTCCTTGTACTGGAGGCGAGCCATCCCTACTGAAATTGGCATCCCCTGATTTGAGAATAGCCTTGGGTCATCCACCCTTGGGTTGTATTTACTAATCTGTTGAAGCCGACCCTTGCTTCTCAATCTGTCGGGACTGAGAAGTGCAATTGAAAGGATCTACATGGTTTTTGGATCCTTTATTTAATTCAGCCAGTTCAGCACCATGTTGGTAGCCAAGTCAGCACCAACATCTGCGCCAAGTCAGTGCCTGAGCAAAACGTGGCGCCAGCTCAGCAGCCAATCAGCACAACTGGGCCAATCAAATGACGGCAACACGGGGCCGGAGAGATGGGATTGGGTGTGCATGTGGCCACGCGTGATCTGGGCCGTGTGGTCCTCCGTGCGGCGCCGGTGACAGTGGCAGGGAGCTCACCGGAGGTCTCACCACCGCCGGCTACGCGTGGTGGAAGCTCGCCGCGAGGGCTGAGAAGTGAGGCGCACACCAAAGCACGTCAGCTGGGGGTTTTCGTGAGCAAGTTTGGTTACCGGGGATGGGTTGACGTCGAGTGGCGTTTCTTTGTACAACTTCACGGTGGCATCGCGAAGACCGACATCAGGTTTGGGTGTGTTGAGAAGGGTGGGAACCTAGAGTTCGTCGTGGAGATGGCAATGGCCGGAGCTTTTTTTTTTAGAAAAGGGAATATATATTAAAATTCCAGCCGCTGTATCGGTTGATACATGAAGTCGTTCATTATTACAAACTCTCGCTCGATTGGAGCGGTCACGGGATCACAAAGATAAAAGTTTGATCCATCACAATGACTAACTAGAATTATTCTAAATAGAGTTTAATTGACAATACGATTTGAGAACCACCATCCATTATTTGCGAAGATCTCCATAGTGGTAGATTCAATTAATCTGCATGCCATCTTCATCAATGTACGGTCCATCTCTTTTAGCAATAGTGACCATATACGGGCCCAATATGTCCCCCTGAAGATTACCTACATAAAAGACGGTATAGTTACTTTGTCAAACACCATATTATTACGGTACAACCAAATTGCCCAACATAGCACACATACACCACTCTAGATTAAATTTTTTAATGATTTTTCAGTTGCTCCCAACCAGTCAGTAAACATATGCTGAAAGCTGTTAGGAGGACTAATACCAAAAGAAACATGAATGATGCACCATATAAACCTTGCTAACTAACAATCAAAAAATAAATATTGAATAGTTTCACTCAGGTTACAGAAACAACATTTATCACATCCTTGCCAGTTACGTTTAACAAGATTATCCTTTGTTAATGTTACTCCCTTAAATAGGTACCACATAAAAACCTTGATCTTAAGTGGAACTTTTATTTTCCAAATATTTATATTATAGGGCAAATGGTGTATTAATAATTTGGCTCTATACATGAACTTCACAGAGAAGGATCCATTTTGGAGTAACGGCCATCTAAAAGAGTCTTTTTGATCTGAAAGATTTACATTTGCAATAAGGTTGACAATTTGTCTCCATCTTATAAGGTTTTCACCTATGAGAGCTCTTCTAAATGTTATATTCAAAGGGGAAGAAGATAGGACTGATTATACTGTTGCATGTTTTCTTCTCACAATATTATATAAACTAGGGAACCTATCATTGAAACACTGGTTAGATAGGCAACAATCCTCCGAAAAACTAATTTGTGATCCACGACCTAGTTGAAAGAATCCTAGTTGCAAAAAAAGTCATTCTTGACTCGAAGTAAACTACTCTAGAACTGAGAGTCCCCAGCTGTATGTTGAACTTGAGATAGTGTCTTATT
This sequence comes from Eleusine coracana subsp. coracana, assembly GCA_032690845.1. Classification (NCBI taxonomy): domain Eukaryota; kingdom Viridiplantae; phylum Streptophyta; class Magnoliopsida; order Poales; family Poaceae; genus Eleusine; species Eleusine coracana. Next base: position 28,905,241 of record CM064422.1, read on the forward strand.
TCTTAAGTATTTACGATGTACTATTGTTTGCCATTGTCCCTCTGAATTAAGAAGCCTAAAGAGGAACTTGCTCAATAAGCATTTGTTTTGTATCTCTAAATTGAGGATACCCAATCCTCCTTGGTCTTTTAACAAACATAAGATTCCCCATTTTGTAAGACGATATTTCTTTTTGTGTCCCTTATTTTGCCAAAAAAACCGAGATCTATAATAATCCAATTTTTCTAACACTCCTTTTGGGACTTCAAAAATTGAGAACATATACATGGGAAGATTACTTAAAATTGAATTAATTAAAGTTAGTCTACCCCCTACAGATAACATCTTACTTTTCCAAGAGCTGAGGCATTTCTGGAAGCGTTCTTCTACATGTTTCCAATCCGCATTGGCCAAATGTTTAAGATGCATAGGAATTCCTAGATATCGAAATGGTAGAGCACCAAGCTCACACCCAAATATCTGAGAGTATTCTAACTGGAAGTTATTTGTTTCACCATAGTAAAACATTTCACTTTTGTGGAAGTTAATTTTAAGTCCTGACAGTTGTTCAAATGCACACAAAATTAATTTTAAATTTCTAGCTTCATCTAAATTATGATCCATAAGGAGAATTATGTCATCCGCATATTGTAGAATGGACAGACCATCCTCCACTAGGTGCGGGATGACTCCTGACAATTGGCCCTCCCTCTTTGCATGGGAGATAAGTATTTCTAAAATATCTACTGCTAGGTTGAAAAGAATAGGTGATAAAGGGTCACCCTGTTTGACCCCCTCCTTTGTTCGAAAGTAGTGACCTATTTCGTCATTAACTTTAACCGCTACACTTACTCTTGACATAACTCTTTGAATCCATTCACGCCACATAGGAGAGAATCCTTTGATACCAAGAGCTTGTTGCAAGAGAGGCCATCTCACCTTGTCATAGGCTTTTTCAAAATCTAATTTCAAAACTACTGCATTAAGATTTTTTTTATGAATCTCATATAAAGTCTCATGCAAAGTTGCTACACCATCTAGAATGAAACGACCAGGTAAGAAAGCTGATTGCGTTGGCGAAATATAACGATCTACCACAGTTGTAATTCTATTATTCAAAACTTTAGTAAAAATCTTGAAACTGACATTTAGAAGACAAATTGGACGGTATTGTTGGATGTTAGTAGCATCCTTTTTTTAGGAATTAAAGTAATTATTCCAAAATTTAGACTATGTATCGGTAGGTCACCTTTATGGAAGTCATTGAACATATCAATGAGATCTCACTTAATTATATCCCAAAATACTCGGTAAAACTCTACCGGGAAGCCATCTGAACCAGGGCTTTGTTGTGTTCCATTTGAAACACCGCCTCTCTAAATTTTTTTTTCCGTGAAGGCAGGAGTGAGAAACTCATTCTCTTGATCTGTCACTTGTGGTATATCAACCCTCATTTCTTCAGCGAGAGAGAAAGAATTCTCCACATGTGGCCCAAAAAGATTTTTATAATAATTTGTAATATATTGTTTTAGATTTTCATTACCTACTATTATTCCTTCTTCCTATTCCAATTGTAATATCTGGGTTTTTCTACGCCTTCCATTTGCCAGAAGCTGGAAGTACTTAGTATTCTCATCCCCTTGCAATACCTTAGTAGCTTTGGATCGTTGAATCCAGTAATGCTCCTCTTCCCTTAAGAGGCTGGTGAGCTATTTTTTTAAGACACATCTTTGGTCATTTTCTTGTGTCGAGAGCACAGAGATCTCCACTTTCCTATCCAACTCATCTAGTTTGGCTAGCAAATCACGTTTCTTTGATCTATTTTGTGACACCATATTTTTTGCCCATCCTCTTAAATATCGTCGTAACCTTCTAATTTTATTTTGCCATCTCGCTAGAGGGGTAGAGCCTTTGTTCTGCTCTTGCCAGATCGCAGTCACTAATTCATAAAAGCCTTCTTTAAGAAACCAAGCTAGCTCAAATCTAAAAATACGAGAATTTCCTCTATGATTTTGTTGCCCTGATAACAATAGAGGAGTATGATCTGAGATATCTCTAGTTAGAGCTTGCACAGTAGCTAGGGGAAATTTTAATTCCCATTCCATACTTACTAAGATATGGTCTAACTTTTCATATGTTGGGATAGAAGCATAGTTAACCCAAGTAAAATGTCTTCCTGTTAATTCAATTTCTTTTAAATTCAAAGTTTCAATTATTGCATTAAAGAGGTTGGGCCAATGACTCTGATATCTTGAATTGTTTTTTTCTGATGGCTTTCTAATAATGTTAAAATCACCTCCAACTAATAAAGGTAAGGTCTCATCGCTACACACACGGACTAATTCTGAAAGGAACTTGTCTTTGAACTCATCTTGAGCTGCCCCATAGACAGTCATTAGAGCCCATCTAAATCTGTCTACTTTGGAAGTTATCTGGAATTTTATAAAGTAATCCCCTGTCTCTATCTTGTCGACCACATAGTTCGACAAATTGATTCCAAGTAAAATACCACCAGAGTGTCCTCTTGGTGGCGTCCAATGCCAAAAGAAATCAGAACCCGCACACAAATTGTTGAGGCACTCAGTCTGGTAATTATGCTTGCCTGTTTCTAGAATTGAAATAAAATCAAGTCTATATTCCTGACTAATGTCATGTAAAAATCTATGTTTTGCTAGATCACGTAAACCTTGACTATTCCAGAAAACACCTTTCATTGAAAAATGATTTTTTTCTTTACTGCAGAATTCCTTGGTTTTTTAAGCAAATTTCTTTTCTTATTGACTACCTTTATTGGGACGTCTACTAAAGCATCACCTAGATGCTCGCCCCCATCCTGATATCATCCACCAAATCTCCACAAAGTTGATTTAAAGGAGAAAAAAAAACCATTCTCATCATCGTCAATAGACTCCTTATCCGCTTCATTATTCTGGTGAAAAACAGGTTTGTCTCTTAAGTTTTTCTACAAGCTTAATAAGAGCAACAACATTATTAATTGACTGAACATTTTCCCCCAAATTAACACCCACGCAAGCAAGTTTCTTCTCGATAATAGAATTGGGGAGAGAGAGGATCGAAGAGGACTGACCTTCAAATTCGAGATTCTTGAATGCTGTCCTTTTCGAAGCTTTCAATGTCGAGTCCATGTCCACTGATGAGGCTCCTCTCTTGCTTCGACGGACCAGCGATTCCTCTGCAGAGTTGGGAGACAACATAGCCAGAACATTCTCACTACCCAACGCCTCGGTGGCCGGACCATCCGCTGCCACCCCCGACTTGAAGCGAGTCCAGCAGCCCACCCAAAGAATCTTGAGCTGTTGCCGAGCCACCCCCTTGGACCAGCCCAACTTTCACCTTTCCTGATGTTTCCTGCTTCTTAGCCCCATGCACAGCGCCCTTTGATGCTGGTTCAGAAACTGCACTATTATGCTTTGTCGGCGCCTCCTCCTTTGCCAACCTCTGTGTTATTTTCTTTTCTGCTTTGGCGAGCGGTTTTGCTATCGACACTTTGGATGAATGCTTGCGTGTCGAGGTCTTAAGTTTTGTTGCAGTCACGGCATCCGGCGCAACACTCTTGCCTTTTGCTTGTGCTGCTCCAATGTCCATATGTGCACCCTTTGATGATGATGAAGTCATGCCTTTGGATCCTCCTGCAGGTGATGGTGCCACATAGGTCACCATAGAAGGAGCTGACACTGCTGTCAACGATGCAAAAGCTGAGGCTTTGGTAACGTTAATATTCTCATGAGATTTAACATTAACAAAATTCTTCATAGCTATCTCTTCATCTTCAGTAAGAAGATCATCTTGTTCCCAGTTATAGCCATCGTCTTCCATTCTATCTCCTAGAGCAGAACTATCACAAACATTATTAGACTCACTAAGAGTCTTACTCCCATCAGTTCCCTTGGTAGCCTCATCAACGGTTGCATCTTCCATCTCAGCATCCTGATTTGACTTATCTTCTCTATCATCAAAATCATTGTTGCTATTGTTGAGATGATTAAAAATTCCACTGTTAGGAGGGAAGGGCTCAACTTCAAATTTGTGTTGGAAGTATCTGTTACCAATTATGACATCCATCTTTGTGGGGATCCTATTAGGATCTAGCATAGCAACACAAAATTGTCCAAAAGTATTGACCCGAGTCATTCTCATGTCAACCTTCTGTGTGACGCCAAACATAGTACCTACTGCCCATATGATTCTATATTTTCGTAAAATTTTCGAAAGGTTAAGAACACGCATCCAAACATTGGGCGGCAAATGTCCAAAGTATTCCTGATCTTCCTTAAATTCTCTGAACTTGAGAGAAATTCCATTAGACATTTTTGCACTTTCCCGGTATGTGGACCTAAGCATTTCAGTCCTGCTAGGAAAATTCACTTTGAACACATCTTTTTTTTCTAGTTTAACCTCCCAAGTGAAGTTTGGACGCACCAACATTTTTAGGTGGCCAACAAGCTCCACTTCCGAGATGGATCCTCCCTCAACTGTAACAAGTGTGGTTCTGGTATTTTTCTTTGTTGGGTGAATAGTGGGATGTTCAATATAATACGCACCTAGCACATCATTAGCATACCCGACAGATTGAGCCACCGGCATTGGTTCATCATTTAGCGTACACCTAAATGAAGCATGTTCCATGCTCTCACAAAGTTCACATAGAATCTCTGTGGTGCACTGCCCGATCAGATGACCTTTCTCGCCACACCGATAACAATTTTTGTGTTTCAAAGCGCCCTCTATCTTGCTGTTTTCCTCCCCATTACCCTTCTTAAGCGAAGGGTCAACAGCCTCTACCAGATCTTTAACCACTTTGACTACTTTATCTTCAATTACCTGAGGTCCCGCTTAGGGCATAACACTTGAGGTGGAACCTGCTTCAAACGATGACTTGATTGAATTCTGCAGCGTTGTAGGTTGACCTTGTGGAGATGCCATGGGCGCGGCTTGCAGAGCTACAGTCTCAGCCATGACCGTTGGAGCAGCAGCTGCCACTTGAGCCTGAGCATGCATCTGAAGCGGTGCTCCCATTCCGCCGCGTCCTCCATGACGGCCTCCGTTGTACCCTCCCCTGCCATGATTATGACCACGGCCATTGAACCCCATCTGATTGGGCCATCCCCAACCCGACACGAAGTTTAGTGGGAATGGGCCAATGTTAGGGTTGAAGCCAGGGCCATGGAAGAAGCAGCCATCGCCAAAACCGTAGCCTTCATTGAACTCGTATCCTCTACCGCCGCCGCCAAACCTTCCACCAGCACCAGCTGTGCCTGACCAACCTCTACCACGGCCTAATCCACGGCCACCGTGGTAGCCGCCGCCACCTCCGCGATCAAAGCCGCTGTTGATGTTGTTATTGTTGCTAAGAAACCATGTGGATATGTGCCATGGCTTGCAACATATGTGATGAGTAATTGACTTGAACGGTTTTGATGTTTGCATTGAAATGCAGGAATCTGGGGATTACATGAGTTTGTGCATGTCATGATTTTGACTAATCAGAGTTGGTGGAAGTATTGGTGATGTTGCAGGAGTTGGGAAATGTGTTTGCTTGTCTCATGATGTGTAGGTTAATGGAGTCGACATGGTGGTCAACGACGAGAGTATCGGGCACAAGTAGGGGACTTGGGGCCTGATGATCGGGATGGCGGGTGAAGTCAAGGATGATCCACACCATATACATGGAGAGACAAGAAGCATGCACGGTTTTGCGGTTAAGCATCAAAACCGTGGTGGTGATGAAGACAGCGTGTTGACCAAGTCAAGGCGAGCGGGATACCGGTGCAAGTGACAAGGGGGCCTGATGGACAGGGACCGGCAGAGACTTGCCGGTGGTCAGGATCGTGGGACAAGGTGACACGCGTCGACATCGAGAAGTTGCGCTTTGAGAAGTGTGCAAGGTGGTTTCTCGGTTTGGGCCTCAAAACCGGTGGCGGCGACTGGAGGTGCATGTGGCACTATCGCGGAGCTTGCAATGAGGGCAAGCAAAGTTGTGAAGGGCTCGATGGCATTCGGGTGATGAGGAAAAAGATGGACAGTTATGCCCCCGGTGGTAGGTGGATGTGTTATGTAGGTTAAGGGTAGAGTGGTCATGTGGACAATAGACCCTAAGCCTATATAATAAGAGGTAGGGCTGGTGGAAGAGGTGCTTCTCTTTCTATTAGCCTTGTGTTAGGGTTCTATTCAAAGTGTTAGGAGAGGTCTTCATGTTCTAGTGGAGAGTAGTGGGTATGTGAGAGACATCTCTTGCTCTTGCAAGTAGTGGGAGGAAGAGGATGGCTTCCTAGCCTTGTATACTTGTATCTTGACTTGATGAATCAATGATATGAGATTCAAATTCATGCTCAAGTTCTTTCTCTCTCCCTAAATCCTGAATTTCTCTTTTCCCCTATTTTCGGAGCTACTTTCATGGTGATTTTTTATCTCGATTTTGAGTGAGTTTTGGGATGGATTTTGTAGGGGATCTTGGTGCTATGATGTGCTAGAACAACCCTATTTAGGTCATTGACCGAATCAAAGGCACTAGCACCTTCGATTTGAAAGATCTCTCAAGTTTCCCCTTTTTGATGTTCTTGGTATAAGATCTGAAATTCATAATGATTCCTTGTGCTTTTTGAGTGGATCTCTTTAGAGGAGTGTCGTTATATATTGATGATGATCTGGTCCAAATTTCATGATTTTTGAAGTTCGTTTGGTAGGGTTTTGATAATTTTCTTTCCTGAACAGAGTTGCTGTTTTACCCAGGACAGAACTTCCATGGCTAGGACAGAACTTCCATGACCATGACGGAACTTCCGCCAAGAACCACGGAACTTCAATGAGTGACAATTCTCCCGTCGCCCGAAACTTTCGTGATTGACAGAACTTCCGTCGGGGGCTTCGAACTTCCGTCGGGCACCAAAGAACTTCCGTCAGGCTTAGTTTTTTGATCTCTCGGATCTTCCTTGTTTCCCTTTTTGTTTCTCTTGTGCTTCTGCTATGTGTCCTTTTGGTTTAAGTCATTCCTAGGGTTAGCACATCACAAGTTGGTGTGTGTAATCTTGGTGACTCGGTTAGAGGTTAGTTTGGGTTGTAGTTGGGACATAGGCCAAATTCTTGAGAAGAATTTTAATTGGCTCCCATTCACCCTCCCCTCTGGTCGCCTGCTCGGTCCTTTAATTGGTATCAGAGCCAGTTTGATCACTAGTTGACCTTCATCAGCTTTGTGATCCAAAGGTGACATAGAGAAACGTGCAGTAAAGCTTGTGATGTTCAATGGGGAAGATTTTCCATAATGGAAATCACGGACCAAGGCTTATATCTTAAGCCAAGGTCGTGCAATTTGGGAGATCGTCGCAGAACTACCAGATACCTGAGAACCTTGATAGGGCAGCTACTCCTGAATTGAACAGGTATGAAATTCCAAAGCTGTTAACATTCTACTCTCTTCACTTGGTAGGAATGAATTTGATCATGTTTCTCATCTTGAGACTGCTCATGCTATTTGGGAAAAACTGTGCACATACCATGAGGGTACCAATCAAGTTAAGTCTATGCGTAAGGACTCTTACAATAGACAGTACCAAACCTTTGCCCAAAAACCTGGCGAATCACTAGATGACACTTTTTGTAGGTTTGAGGCTATTATGTGCAACTTGAGGGCTTGTGGTAAACTTGTGTATAGTGACAATGATAGAGCTAAGCAACCGTTGTATTCTCTTGATGAAAATACTTGAGGGGTTAAGATTGCTGCTTTAGAAGAAACTTCTGATTTCAATACCCTGAACTGTGAAGAACTATATGGCAAGCTGAAATCTCATGAACTATCTAGGAAATCTTGTCCTAATCTTGTTATTCCTGCCTCTAGCATGGCTTTGCTTTCCAGCTCTCAAAAGGGTAGTCTTGGTGGCACTTCTTATAAAACTAACCCCTCACATGACAAGTTTTCGGAGTTTGCTTTGTCTTCCTTTATTGCAGCTTCCAATGAACAGATGTAGTGTATTCCTGATGAAGAGTTATCCTTGCTCACAAGGAAGTTCAGGAAGTTCTACAACAACAGGAAGGAAAGACGAGGTGGTGGTTCAAGAACTTGCATCGAGTGTGGTGACCCTGGACACTTCATCACTGACTGTCCTAAGAAGAAGAAGAAGGTCGGGTACCACAACAACAACATTGAAGACTTCAAGAAGAAGAAGAACACTTCTACAAGCGAAGCAAAAACTCCAAGAAGTTTGCGAAGGCGGTCGCAGACGCCTGCGTTGCCGCTCTAAGTGACGTCGACCTCACATCAAGCGATGGCCTTACAACCTCAGATGAGGAGATTGAGAAACCACTAGTCAAGAGGAAGGACGACTTCACCGGACTTTGCTTCATGGCAAAGAATGAACATGACACCGACTCTGGCTCCAACTCCGACATAAGCAAGGTACCCCCACTCTTGATGAACTCTCTTCTGAACTTGATCAATTGCGTGATGTGTTGCTCATGCAAGATGATAAGCTTTGCAGTGCTTTTCGTGAAAGTAGAAAGCTTAAGTCTAAGTTGGAGAGTGCTGATTTTGAAATTGCTTTGCTTAGGTCTAAGCTTGCTTGTGTTGATATTGTTGCTGAGTGTGAGTCTTGTCAAGTTGTGATGAATGATCTGAGTCAGAGGGAGAGTGTGCATGCTCAAGTTGCCAGTCAGCTTGAGAGTGCCCTTAAGGAGTTTGAGGAATTCAAAGCTAGGCCAACTCTTTTGGGTGCATGTCAGAAGTGCCCCAAGCTCACAGATGAGTTGGAAGCTCAAACCCTCAAAGTCAAAGAGCTTGAGTCCAAGCTGCTGATTGAGACTCGCTCTAAAGTTCTCCCACCTCCGTGTGAAGTCTGTGTCACCCTCGAGGATAAGCTAGTAATCACTAGGGAGGAAAACAAAGTCCTAGTTTAGAAAAATGACTATCTTGTTTCTAGGCTCCAGAGAACCCTAGTGAGTGAGGAAAAGATTGAGAGTGATTTGGCAAGAGTAAAGGAGAGTGCTTCTAGGTCAACCTATAACTTGGGCTTGGGATTTGAGAGGTGTTATAAATAGAGAGAAAATGTGGGTAAGTTTGTGCCTAGCTCTAGCTACAAGGATGAGAAACAATCCATCAAACCCATTGACACATACTATCCACCAAATCCCAAACCTTCCTTCAACCCAAAGCAAATCGAGAAGCCAAAACCCAAACCCTCTATGCAAACAAAGTCTAAATATGAGAGTGCCTACATTTGCATGTTCTGTGGTCGTAAGGGTCACTTGGATGAATTCTGTTATAGGCGCAAGAGGAGTGAGAGGAAGCAAGCTAAGTTGACTAGGGATGCCTTTTATGATGATTTTGTTGAATTTTAGCCTCGCTCTTGTTCTCGTGCCTATCATGGATAGGGTCATACCTCATATGACTTTGATTCATGAAACAGAGGCTTTGCGCAGCAGCGCTTTGGCACCCCACGTTTTCTCTATTGTGGTGAGCGTCACTCGTGTGAATTTGGCTTTCACACATATGATTTTTATTCTCACAACCCAAGATCTGAGTCGAGACGCTTTGACAGGCCATGTTTTCCCCATCGTGGTTCGCATCCCATGCGTTCGAATGATAATGTGCAAAGAACTATGATGACTACTACCGGTCGTATGGTTAAGTGCTGGATTCCAAAATGCTTTTTGACTAACCCCAGCACTGAGCCATCGACTTTTCTTTCACGTTCTTTGTAGGCAGCAGGTGGAGGCCTGGAGAACAAATGGTTGATGGACTCCAGGTGTTCACGCCACATGACCGGAGATGCAAAGTGGTTCTCCAGCCTCACTCCCTTAAAGCGCCGGGAGTATGTGACCTTTGGAGATGGCAAGAGAGGGAGAGTGAAGGCAAGAGGTGCGGTAAAGGTAAATAAAAAATTCACACTCAAGGATGTTGGTTTGGTTGAGTATCTCAAATCTCCTCTCTATCTCTTAGCTTCTTGATGTTGGTTTGGAAGTGCGCTATAAGTCGAATGCTTCTTGTGTTCTTGATTCGATTGGTTCCTTGGTTTGTGGGATTTCTCCTAGTTCTCACAAGTGTTTGTTTGCTCAATCTTCTTCTGAGCTCTGGAAATGGTATAGGAGACTAGGTCGCATGAGTTTTGACTTGTTATGTCACTTGAGTGGCCTAGGTTTGATCCGAGAATTGCCTAAACTCAAATTTGACAAGGATTTGGTTTGTGCTCCTTGTCGTCATAAGAAAATGATTGTCGCTTCTCATCCACCAATTAATTTGGTGATGACTGAACGCCTTGGATAGTTATTTCACATGGACACTGTTGGTCCTTCTTGGGTTCGTTCGACGGGTGGGAAGTGGTATGTTCTTGTGATTGTTGACGACTACTCTCGCTACTCTTGGGTTTACTTTCTTGAGAGCAAGGATGAAGTGTTTCATCACTTTCGGAGCTTAGCTTTGAGGTTGTTCAAGGAACTTCCTGGTGCTATACGAGCAATCCGCATTGATAATGGCACCAAGTTCAAGAGCTCCTCCTTTGATGCTTTCTGTCTTGAGCATGGTATTGAGCATCAGTTTTTAGCACATCGTGTTCCCTAGTAGAATGGTGTGGTCGAAATAAAGAACAGAACCATGGTAGAGATGGCCCGGACGATGCTCGATGAGGATAGGACTCCGAGGCAGTTCTGGGCTGAGGCCATTAGCACTGCTTGCTGTGTTTCCAATTGGATTTTCTTACGCTCAACTCTTAATACGACTTCTTATGAGCTACGTTTTGGGAGAAAGCCCTCGGTTTCTCATTTGCGTGCCTTTGGTTGTAAGTGCTTTATTGTCAAGCGTGGCAATCTTGAGAAGTTTGAGTCGAGATCTTCCGATAGCATCTTTCTTGGTTACTCTCTTCATGGCCATTTCTACAGAGTTTTGAATTTGGAAACTAACACCATCGTAGAATCCTGCAATGTAACCTTTGATGAATCAAACTCTTGTACAAGGAATGTGATTGAGTCTGCAGGTGACAAGGAGCTAAAGGAAAGCATCTTTGTAGAAGCGAACCTATAGGGCTTTGATGATGATGACAATGATCCACTTCATCTCTTATCTGAGCTTGTTCCTGCTGCTACCACTACTCCAGTAGAGGGTCCAGAAGCTTCTACATCAACTTTAGCGGCTGTAGAGCAAGTTCCAGCTGTGGTTGAGGGGGAGGTACACTCTGAGAGAGAGGCCACCAGCCACATTTAGCGTCAATATCCACCTCAATAAATGATTAGTAATCTCTATGAGAGGACAACAAGGTCAAGGTCTGCACATCTCGGTCACTTTACCAATTCTCACTTTGTAGCAATCTTTGAACCCCGAAATGTTGGACATGTATTATCTGATGAACATTGGGTTAACGCCATGCATGAGGAGTTGGAAAACATTGAGAGAAACAAAGTCTGGACCCTTGTAGAGCCTCCCAAAGATGTCAATGTTATAGGAACCAAGTAGGTGTTCAAAAACAAACATGGGGAGGACGTGAGGTTGCGAGAAACAAGGCTAGGCTTGTTGCTCACGATTTTAGCCAAGTGGAGAGCATAGATTTTGGTGAAACCTTTGCTCCTGTTGCTCGCATAGAAGCCATTAGGATCTTGCTTGCATTTTTTTACCTCTAAGGGCATTAGACTCTATCAAATGGATGTCAAGAGTGCTTTCTTAAATGGTTTTATAGAGGAAGAAGTGTATGTGAGGCAACCACCTGGCTTTGAGCATCACAAATACCCAAACCATGTCTACAAGCTTCAGAAGGTTTTGTACGGGCTAAAACAAGCACCTAGGGTATGGTATGCTAGGCTTAAGACCTTCTTGCTAGAGCGTGGGTATATCATGGGGTGTGTTGATAAAACCTTGTTCACTCTAAAGCATGGCAATGACTTTCTAATGGTTCAGATTTACGTGGATGATATCATCTTTGGTGGTTCCTCTCATGCTCTTGTGTCTAGATTTCAGGAAGCCATGGAAAGTGAATTTCAGATGTCGATGATGGGCGAGCTCACCTTCTTTCTTGGGCTTCAAATCAGGCAGTGCAAGCAAGGAACTTTCATTCATCAAGCCAAGTACACGAAGGATCTTCTGATGAAGTTCGACATGGTCAATGTGAAGTCGTTGTCTACACCAATGTCCACTACAACGGCACTTGACCCCGATGAAGACTGTGAAGCGGTGGACCAAATGGAGTACAGGAGCATGATTGGCTCCCTCTTGTACCTGACGGTGACAAGACCCGACATACACTTTGTGTTGTGTCTTTGTGCTCGCTTTCAAGCTTCCCCAAGGGTGACTCATCACAAGGCTATCAAGCGCATCTTCAGGTATCTCAAATACACTCTTAAGTTCGGCCTTTGGTACTCTACATCTTTTTCTCTTGATCTCATTGGGTATTCAGATGCGGACTTTGCTGGGTGTAGAATTGATAGGAAAAGCACTTCTGGTACTTGCCATTTCTTGGGTACTTCTTTGATCTGTTGGTCATCTTGCAAGTAGTCGAGTGTAGCCCAATCTACCACAGAGGCTAAGTATGTTGCTGCTGCTAGCTGCTGCTCACAAGTCCTATGGATTGTGTTCACCATGGGAGACTATAGGTAAGCTTTTAAGAGTGTCCCACTTATGTGTGATAACTCCAGTGCCATATGCTTAGCTAAAACCCCAATCCAACATGGTAAGGTCAAACACGTCAATATGTGATTCCACTTCTTGAGAGACAATATTGAGAAAGGGGATGTTGAGCTCAAATACATCGACACCAGAAACCAATTAGCTGATATCCTCACCAAGCCCCTCGATGCTTCGAGACATGTTTTTCTTCGGGGGGAACTTGGTGTTTGTCATCCCTATGGCATCATTTGAGGGGGAGTTGGTGTTCTCTTGTATATATGTATCTTACCTTTTATGCATTGCATCTCATATGTAATATATGCATTGGTAGATGATCTTTGATTCTTATGCTTGCCTGTATTTCTCATTGCTATGATTGAGCTTGAGCTAAGTTGTGTGGATGTGATGGTAATCTCTCATGCTTAGACTTTCTAGATGGCTTGTTATAGACTCATGTGAGCAACTTGCTAATCTTAAAGGTAAACTAAGCTTCTTGTGAACCTTATGAACTAATCTTGCTAAAACTTGCTCACCATGTGTAAAATTGCTTTTATCCTTGTTAAAACTTGCATTGAGGCTAGTCTAGAGGATGTCTTGGCTTTGGCACCTTGTATTTGCGAAATGGAAGGCTTTACAAATGTTTAGCTCATGATGGAACATTGAGGGAACATGTGTTCCTTTTGCCACAAAGGCATGCTCTTTTGACTTGTGCATAAACTTGAATAATTTGTTAAGTGCTTTGATCAAGAATAATTGTAAAATGCTAAATCCAAACACCGTGACTTAAAGCGTCGGGGTATTTGCCGTACCCAGTCGTGCGACCCGTCACATGGATAAGAGGACACATGAGGATAAACAATAATCACTTGATCAACTGAGTCTCTGTTGCATATGTGAGCGTTTGTAGAGCTTATTTTCTACAAATGCTTGTTGTCCTTGTTGAGATTGAAATTGGCTAGATTCTTATGATTCACTTGGTGCTTGTTTTGCCTTGGATGTGAGTACTTACACATGTGGTGGTAGATTTTCTCATGATAAGCAAAATCTAATTCTATCTAAGCTAGTCAATTTTCTGCTTAGCTTGTATAGCTCTTGGTGTTTATACCTTGCTATCTATTTTTGATATTTGTATGGTTGTGCGCCATTGCTTTTACACTTCATAGCTCTATGGTTATGATTAGCAGAGTTAAATGCTTGTTTGCATAATCGTTGAAGCTCCTTAGGTTTGCATTTTCATGCATTGCATGTTTGCTTGTTCTTTTGCCTCTTTGATGAGTTCATTGCCAAAGGGGGAGAAAATATTGGGTCATGCACAAATAATGCTAAGAAACTTTAAGTGATCCATTTTGCACAACATGAGACCAACCACAACTTGAGGAGGAGCATATCATGATCTTGAGCGTTTTCTTGCGCTTTTCACATAATTTGCGTCTCAAGTCGCTTTCTTGCCAACTCTTGGTTTTGTGATCCCTACTTTGCTAGATGGCTTGTTTTCACCTTTTCTTTGGGTTTGGTCATTTGGATGTGTTTATTCGGTTTCACATTTCATTCTCTAATCTTTGTGCATTTGAGGTTGTCAATGTACTCATCAAGGGGGAGATTGAGAAACCATGTGGATATGTGCCATGGATTGCAACATATGTGATGAGTAATTGACTGGAGTGAATTTGGTATTTGAGTTGAAATATAGGAATCTGGGGATTGCATGAGTTTGTGCATGTCATGGTTTTGACTAACCGGAGTTGGTGGAAGTATTGGTGATGTTGAGTTAGGAAATGTGTTTGCTTGTCTTATGATGTGTAGGTCAATGGAGTCGACTTGACGGTCAACAGCGAGAGGATCGGGCACAAGTAGGGGACTTGGAGCCGGACGATCGGGATGTCGGGTGAAGTCAAGAGTGATCCACACTGTACACCGGGAGGTAATTAGCCATTACATAGGAATCACCACCAGCCGACCGAATTGTCGTACTGTAAAGCTACAGCCACTCTCAGGGATTGGTCTAACCATCGTATTTTTCGATGGGGACCGGCTTGAATCCTTTTGGCCATCGAGCTATGCGAAGCCTAGGGATGTAAGCTTTGATGCCATCGATCTCATCGTCAGTCGGCGTCATCAACCGTCTATGCCAGTCTGGGGACGGAGTTGCACGGCGGCCGTGACACGGACCAACATCATCATCATGACGATGACGCCGATGGTCGTTATCAGCATTATCGCATCGATCCCGATCATCCCGTCGACGTCGGTCGTCGCGGTTGTGCCTTGGAGGATCTTGATGGTCCTCTCGTCGGTCGTCCCGTCGGCCGTCCGTTCTCCAATCACGGCGTTCTTCCTCATAGCGCTGATTGTCCCAAGCACATTCTTCATAGTGAGAGTTGATGGTATCTCGTCCATCACGAAGGCTGAGAGAATTTCTCAGATCTTCACGCCTATGCTGACCTTGTGAAGATACGTGACTAGAGCTTGTGACCGACTGTGATTTTGCGGCCTCTTGAGCTGCAGCGGCCTTAAGCATAGCCATCGCCTTCTGCATCGCAGGGGTCTGATAATTCACGTCGACCATTAGAGTGTCGAGCAAAGTTTTGGCCCCTGTGATGTTATTTTGAGGAGTGTGGTAGACCTTGATGCCATCCACTTCGAGTTCTGGACCAAGATCCAGTTGACTTGCGTTGCGTGAACCGCGCGACCCTCTTGGTCGACGGTGGTGTCCGACCGATAAGTCATCAGCTGGAGGGTCCTCCTGTTGACCTCCTTCGGCTAGTTGATTCGGGTGGCCATCAACGGGGTTACCTTCATCTTCACCATCTTGGTCACCATCCGCGGGATCTGCTATATCCACCATGTTGACACTATGGGGATATGGGTAAGCGGATTCGACCGAGTCCTCATTAAAAGACCGATCCAATTTTGAATCATTCCCGAAGGAAGGATCTTCTTCCTCAGATCCGAGTGGAACCAACGCAGGGATCATGCTAGACGAACTCGGTGATCATGCCACGGAAATAGCTGCGGCTGAGTCGGATTTGTGGTTTTCCAGACCTAGGGCTCCGTTATTGCTGACTGTGAAGTCGAGTGATCCAAAGGAGATCTTGAAGTCCGGTGAATACTGGATGATGGGAATTTTGGCCATCATATTCGACGGAGAATCCCGGCGAGTCTTGTCCCCTACCTAGCACGCTAACTATCGAAGCTTGAGATCGGCAGTAAAATGTATAGGGCTACGTCGAGACTAAGAACTATGATGGTAACACAAGACGCCGAGTTATACAGGTTCGGGCCCTCTCGATGAGAGTAAAAACCCTACGTCCTGTGTTCTGTGTGTTGTATTGATGTTGAGGAAAAACCTCTGTCTACTTGTCCCTCGATGAGGGGTACCCTGCCGCCTTATATATCCGGTGGGCAAGGGGATACATGAAGAGTCCTAGTAGTAACCCCTTAGGATTTACATAGAAAGTCTATCTCTACATGCCTTGCGCTCCAAGTTGAGTTGGTCGACTTCCTTATTGATGAAGTACCCGGTCGGCTACCGACTTAATCTTGTATGAGGATACCCGTAAGGCAAGTATCCCATACTTCAGATACGGTTCAATTTTGCAACTTAGTAGTGTTACGAAACTGTGAACTATTTTAGTACTAGCACTTGGTGTTTCTTATGATCATGGGTTTTTAGCCATTAGCCTACTTGTTCTTGAACTAATAACATGTCCGAAAGAACAGATTTTAGCATTATTTGGTATCTACTACATGGTGTCAATGGTTTATTTGCTTCTCAAAATGACCTACTAAGCAACTGTTGATTTTGTTGCAGGACAAAGCAATTGCAATTGAGTAGGGACCTGACCAAGCTGTTGCAATTCAGCATGGAGACGAATCTTCTTTGTGTTGGCAGCCTGCTAAGCTTTGGATGTTTTATGGAGCAATCTCTTGTAATTTAATAAGTAGTTGTGATTATTTTGTGATTCGTCTTGTATGTCTCCTTTAGTTTTGGTGTTTTATAATTTGCTTATCAAAATAACCTATGTTCCGGTGTATTGTTTATTTGCTTGTCAAAATGAGGCATGTACTGGTGGAAGTAGTAATTTACTTGTCAAAATAACGATGGTGTTAACAAATCCATTCTTATTTTTATGAATTTTTTAAGCATTTTATGGGTTTTCCCTGAATTCTCATAGTAGTTTTCTATTTGTTGATTTTCCTGTTTTTTTTCCCTGGCATTACCGCCGCTCCCAAATGCATCCGGGGGTGGACAACCCACAGGGGAGCACGCACCCTGGGGTGGGAGTGTGCAGGGATTTCCTTGCACGAGAGCGCCTGCCCCGGGCGTCCTCCCCGCTGCTGCCAAACTAGGCCTTAAGGGCTCCTTTGGGATCCCGGCCCAATCCCGGGGAAGCAAGCCCAAGGGGAAGCCAGCCCATGGAAGCCAATTGAGGCCTTTGGAAGCCCACCTCGCGGGAAGGCCTGCCCCGGGGTTCGGCCCTTTTCCCTGGGTCAGAAAAAATCTCCTCCCGACGCAGGGAAAAGAACCCTCACTTGCGACGCTGCCTCCTCGCTCGCCTCCATCTCCCGTGACCGAGTGCCCCCCCCTCCACCGACGCCTCCACCCACAGATCTCACCCGTCGCTGCCTCCCCTCGCCTGATCTCGCACCACCACTGCCTCTCCTCCCCCGGCCAAGCGACGCAACCGCCTCCTCCCCAGACATCGTGCCGACGCGGACACCTCCCCTAACCCGACCGAGTGATGCCACCACCTCTCCTCCTCGACCTCACGACATGCCGCCGCCTCTTCCCCGACCGAGCAACGTCGCGGCCTCTTCTTTGACCGAGCGACACCGCCGCCTCTCCTCCCCCAACCGAGCGATGCCACCGCGTCCTCACCTTGGCAGATCTTGCGCCGCCGCTTCCTCTCCTCCCCCGACCTTGCCAACATTGGACTCCAGTGCTGCACAGTAGCTGAACTCCAGTGCTGACCAAAGGTTTCTTCTTAAGTTTTGACTTAAGTGATGAGCATCTGTTTCTTCTTGCATGATTAGCAGTTTTTGCCTTTGATTGTTTCATAATTCCTGATATACTTTCGTTCTGTGATTTAGACATGCTGCCAACAAACAAAATCATGGGTACTTGATGTTCTGAGATCGATAAAATGCAAGACCTTTATGCTTGAGTCTTTACTGCATACATATGGACCCCTCCATGGCTGGAGTCACCAATTTACCAATTGTTCGGTGACAATTGAATGTTAGGGAACTGCCTTGTAACCTAGCGTACTATAAACTAAAATCTTTGTGTGATTTAGGTACAAAAGATATAGCTATCATTTGATGTTCAGTACACTGGTTGCTTAGCAGCTCAAATTCACGAGAAAGACCCTGCAGCATGTAATAGAGAGATGAGTGTGAACACATACTAATTCTTAGATTATTTCGTGGTTTGCAGATCTGGAGCAAGGAAAGCAAATGGAGAAGGTGAACATCTACAGAGCAAAAGACAAGAACTGAGGTACATATTCTTATCTCCGTGAATAAGATGCATGATCTAAAATCTAAATTTCAGTGCTTACCTATACTTGGAATACCTGTTTGATTTTGTTAGTTCCATGCTTGTAGTTCCTGGATTTTGTTAGTTCCATAATTGTTCTCGTAACATGTATTTCTTTTTTAGGTTTACTAGGCCTTTGTATCAAAACTTTCTTGCTTCTTTTGAGTTACCTACCATGCATGTTAGTTCATCCTGTGTTGGACAGATGCTTTTGAGGTAGCTCTCGATTGTATTAGTTAGAGCATAAAATTATCCAAATATTTACTTAATTACAAAGATTCAGTGATTCAGTGAGCATAAAATTATAGTTATGCATTTAATCTACGAATTCAAGGCTCTCTTAGCGCCAAAAGTCTGGTTTTCTAGCGTTGGACACTCCCAACAGCGATATCGGGTGATAGCGGCAGATATCGCCCGCGATTCAAAACATTGCTTAATATTAATAATTGGATTGTTAGTATCAAGTTCTTGTTCTTGGTAAACAGTGTGTCACAAAATATGTTGGTTATACTTATTTAGACTGACAATTTAGGTACCTGTGTAGCTGCTCTAGCTTTGAGCATTCAAATTACTTTCAGGTGGGAAACTGGATGGCAACTAGTTACAGCCTTCCACTTGTATTATTTTCATATATCTATCAAGCTTGCTCAATCATGTCTCCTATTGCCTGTTTCTATATTGTGTTTTTACTCAATAATTGTCGATAATCTGTACCCGAGGTATCTCATATAGAAGAAAAGTGGAGGTAGACTCCTACTAGGATATGTATAGTAGACCGACTAGTACTCCATCATGTAACTCTGTCCCCCCCCCCCCCCCCCCCCCCCCCCCGGATATATAAGAAGGGGCAGGAGTCCTCCTCATAAGGACAAGACAAGTCCTCAACTAGAGATCCCGTACGAGACATAGATTAGACACAACTAGACATTATCGTCTAGGTCTACCCTTCTCGTCAAGATCTTTAGATCTAGACATATCAATACAAATACCACAGAATACAGGACATATGGTTATTATCCTCCGAGAGGTCCAAACCTGTATAAATCGGTGTCTTGTGTTACCATCGTCTCTCGATCTCGCGCATGCCCCTATCTATCATATAAATCATCATAGGTGAACTACCCTATCTCTGATGCCGAGATTAATTCTCGACAGTTGGCGCGCCAGGTAGGGGATAGCGCAATGATCAGTTCGTCGAGTTCGATGGTCTTAATCTACTTCAAGATCTGAGCTGACCGGCGTTGAAGCGCCTTGTCATCGCTCAAGTCAATCGCGGCTTCATACAGCGGTCTGCAGTTGCCTCTCATGCATTGATCCGGCAACATGTCAATCTGCATCTCCACGCCACCGGAAGTACAATCTTCTGCACTCGGTTAATTGGCGATGCCTTCGATGACTTGGTGACATAAATCAACTACTCTGAGCTTCGACGGACCGGCGACATGATAGATCGATTTCAATCTTCGACCACTCGCCAACCACATCAACACGCTCGGGGGCTCCTCTTCAACTCGTCAAATTCCAAAGCTAAGTATCTTTATACTTTCTCGATTTACTTTCGAGGTTTTGGACTCATGTCCTTCATACTTTTATGCCATGATCATTTATTTCTGTTTTCTAAGCAGAAGGTCATGGATTTTATTTTTATGAGTAAAGTTGGGCTTTTAAATTAGTGCTCTTATTTTTGATTTTGTTCATCTTTTTATTATCTCGGTTCTTTAATCTTTCGCATTAAACAATCGAGCCAGGGGGCTATTTGTGTATCTATACACGTGTTCTCTCACTTTTTTGTGAATCTAGTAGTACACATGTCGATCGGTGACCTTTCAGTAGTGCATCATCCCTGACACCATATGACCCATGTCGTCTGTTCTAGTTTCATCTTTTTTGGCTTCAGCCCCGACTGATACATTGCATTTTATTCATGATTTGGTCTTATTTTTTGGTCTTACGCCCACTAGCAACTAAGGCATAAAACTTCTTTGCTACGCGACAGACTGCCACTACACTAAACCCAGAGCCAAAGTTGCGAGAGGTCATGTATCAATTGGTTCTGATTGCTATGCAAGAATAATTATGACCGATATTGTTACAGTAGACCGAGCTCCGAGCTCTGTATATATATTTTTCTAAAGTATCCTACAATAGGCCAGTCTGGTTGCTAATGCGCGAATATGCTGCTTTGCGCCAGTTGGTCTACTTAAAGGAGAAAAATGGATACACACTTGACTTTTCAGCCGACTGATTTGTTTGGCTTATAAAAATAAGTTTTTAGACAAATAATATTAATTGTAACTAATTATTCTAATTTTCTTTATTGTCAAAAAAATTTATGATGAATAGGCGGATACACCACTCGACACAGTGTGATTTCCTTGCCTTCATCAGTCAGCTTACAGCTTCGACCGTTCTTATTGGTCGGCTACACCAGTTCCGACCGCTCTTATCAATCGGCCACGCCAGCTCCGATTGCCTTCATTGGCCAGCTTACAGCTTCTACTGCTTTTGTCGGTCGGCTACACCAGCTCCGACTGCCGCCATCGGTCTGCCACATCATATCTGTCTGCCACCATCGGTCGGCCACATGTCAGACTATCGGCTCCACTCGGTCATCACGACTTTGAGTGATTCCTACTTCGTCAGTGGTCGGCGGCTATGACAACCTTGACTGCCTTCTTCACTCAACCTTATCGTCATGAGTTAAGTACCGCTACCACTCAGACATGATATTCTAAGTCGAGCGCGACCGATACTCATAACAACGATTGTCTCAGGGGCTTCTTTGAGGAGAATAACTTTTTATCAAATTTATGGTTGATGCCATAATATATAAAAATATATATGATTTGATGATCATATAATAGTGGCTTGATGGCCACTCTATCAATATGTGCTTCTTTGAAGAGAAGTTCTTTATCAAACATGGTTGATGCCATAAATATTCAAAGCATGATTTAATGATCATGTCACTATGACTTGATGGTCGTATACGTGATATATCGAGCATCACTCGACTGATTGATGTCAGTCTACAATAGTGAAAATAAAGCTAAAAGATATGAGTGATTACAATTCTTAAGGAAAGGTTACTTAATCATGATTGAAGTCATGGTAACTTAGTACGTGGGCTATAATTGATGTCATAAAGCCTTGTTCATTCGGTTGTGATTGAAGTCACCCATTTGGAACATAATCATTCAGTTGTGATTGAAGTCATCCGTTTAGAACATAATCATTCGACTGTGATTGAAGTCACATGTTTGATTCATAAATCACTCATAGGCCACTCGGTCAAAAACTATGTCATTTGGCTATGATTGATGTCATAAGCCTACGTTCACTCGGCTATGATTGATGTCATCCGAATATATTATATAGCACTCGGCAATGATTGAAGTCATTGGTTTGAGTCATCAAGCACTCAGTGGTGATTGAATTCACTCGTCTGGGTTATTTATCACTCGGTAATGATTGATGTCATTCTACTAAGTTATTTATCACTCGGATTTGATGATTTGAGTGATTTTTCCTTAAAGAGAGCCAACACGACTATTCTTGTTTTGGACTCTTGCATTATTTGCAATTTCCAAATGATACAAGAGTCAGGGCAGGTGCACCTACTCGGTGCACTAGATGAGTTCTCAAAAACATTTCAGATCTTTGAGATTCTCACAAGCTCGCTGATACAAAGCTGAAGCATTCTACATGGCATAAACCAGTCGTGAAGGTACTAAAGATTATCATCAAGCTTGCAAGACTCTCGGGGGCTTCTGTCGATGACCTGTACCCGGGGTACCTCACATAGAAGAAAAGTGGAGGTAGACTCCAACGAAGATAGGTATAGTAGACCGACTAGGACTCCGCCATGTAACTCTGTCCCCTCGGATATATAAGGAGGGGCAGGGGTCCTCCTCATAGAGATAAGACAAGTCCTCAACTAGAGATCCTGCATGGGACATAGATTAGACACAACTAGACATCGTTGTCTAGGTGTACCCTTCTCGTCAAGATCTTTAGATCTAGACATATCAATACAAATACCACATAATACATGATGTATGGTTATTATCCTCTAGGAGGCCCGAACCTATATAAATCGGCGTCTTGTGTTACCATCGTCTCTCGATCTCGCGCATACCCCTATCTATCATATAAATCATCATAGATGAACTACCCTATGTCTGATGCTGAGATTAAGTCTCGACAATAATGATAGTGCAATGGATGTTACTGTTTAATTTTATATGTAATTCCTATAGTGTAGTCAAATAGTATTAAACTGATCGTATAAGTGGAAGACATGAAAGGTTGACCTACTCTCTTGAGACTTAGAAGCTTGGGTATGGTGCTAAATCACATCTACCTATACCAGATTGTAAAATCACTACTGCATGTGGCCATCAGGCTTGTTTGTCACCTATCGATTCACTATTTCTGTATAGAAGTGATTGAGAAACCATGTGGATATGTGCCATGGTTTGCTATATTTGTGATGAGTAAACGACTTGAGCGGATTTGGTGTTTGAGTTGAAATGCGGGAATCCAGGGATTGCATGGGTTTGCATATCATGGTTATGACTAACCGGAGTTGGTGGAGATATTGGTGATATTGCAGGAGATGGAAAATATGTTTGCTTGTCTCATGATGTGTAGGTCACTGGAGTCGACTTGGCGGTCAATGGCGAGAGGATCGGACACAAGTAGGGGACTTGGAGCCAGATGATCGGGATGCCGGGTGAAGTCAAGGGTGATCCACACCGTACACGTGGAGAGGCAAGAAGCACAGACGGTTTCACGGTTGAGCCTCAAAATCATGGTGGTGATGAAGACGGCATGGTGACCAAGTCAAGGCGAACAGGATGCCGGTGCAAGTGACAAGGGGCCCCGATGCACAGGGACTGGGAGAGACTAGCCGGTGGTCAGGATCACGGGACAAGGTGACATGCGTCGACATCGAGAAGTTGTGCTTCAAGAAGCGTGCAAGGCGGTTTCCCGGTTTGGGCCTCAAAACCGGTGGCGGTGGTTGGTGGTTCACGTGGCACCATCACGGAGCTTGCTTCGAGATAAAGCAAAGACGTGAAGCATCCGATGGCATTCGGGCGATAAAGAAAAAGATGGATGGTTATGCTCCCGGTGGTAGGTGGGTGTGTTATGTAGGTCAAGGGTAGAGAGGTCATGTGGACAATAGACCATAGGCCTATATAAGGAGAGGTATGGCTAGTGGGAGAGGTGCCTCTCTTCCCATTAACCTTGTGTTAGGACTCTATTCAAAGTGCTAGGAGAGGACTTCATGTTTTAGAGGAGAGGAAAGAGTGTGTGAGAGACATCTCTTGCTCTTCCAAATAGTGGGAGGAAGAGGGTGGCTTCCTAACTTTGTACCTATGGATCTTGTAAGCACCTTTCTATGATATGAGAAGTATTTTCGTACTCAATATTTCCCTCTTCACTTGAATCCCGAAATTCCCTTTTTCTTATTTTCGGAACTTTTTTCATGGTGATTTTTTATCTCACTTTTTGATAAGTTTTTGGTTCGGATTTCTTAAGGAACTTGTTGCTAGGATGAGCTAGAACAATCCTCTATAGATCCTTGACCGAATCAATAGCTCTAGCACCTTCGATTTGAAGGATTTCTCAAGTTTCCCCTTTTTGGTGTTCTTGGCACAAGATCTGAAATTCGTGATGATTTCTTCTGTTTTTGGAGTGGATTTCTTTAGAGGAGGGTCGTGATGTATTGAGGATCATCTGGTCCAAATTTCATGATTTTTGGAGTTCGTTTGATAGGGTTTTGGTAATTTTCTTTCCCGAACGGAGCTGCTGTTTTGACCATGACGGAACTTCCGTCAAGAACCACGGAACTTCCGTGAGTGATAGTGTTCCCATTGCCCGGAACTTTGATAATTGATGGAACTTCCGTTGGACATCACGGAACTTCCGTCGGGTACCACGGAACTTCCGTGAGTGATAGTGTTCCCATTGCTCTGTTATGTGACCTTTCAGACCTTACTTGTTTTGGTTTTTGTTTCTTTTGTGCTTTCGCTGTGTGTCCTTTTGGTTTAAGTCATTCCTAGGGTTAACACATTACAAGTTAGTGTGTGTAATCTTGGTGACTCGGTTAGAGGTTGGTTTGGGTTGTAGTTAGGACATAGGCCAAGTTCTTGAAAAGAATTCGAATTGTCTCCCATGCACCCCCCTTCTGGTCGCCTTCTTGGTCCTTCAATTGGTATCAGAGCCAGTTTGATCACTAGTTGACCTTCACCGGCTTTGTGATCTGAAGGCGACATGGAGAAACGTGTTGTCAAGCTGTGGATGTTGAATGGAGAGGACTTCCCCTATTGGAAGTCACGGACCAAGGCGTATCTGCTGAGTCAAGGATGTGCAATTTGGGTGATTATTGATCAGGAGTATGCTATACCACAAGACCTGAACACTGCTTTTATAGGTGAGTTAGTCAGGTATGAGAACAACTCCAAAGCTGTCAATATTCTGCTCTCTGCACTTGGTAGGAGTGAACATGATAGGGTTGCACACCTTGACACTGCTCATGCTATTTGGGTTAAGCTCTGCACTTACCATGAGGGTACCAACCAGGTCAAGTCTATGCGTAAGGATTCTTACAATAGACAGTACCAAACCTTTGCTCAAAAATCAGGCGAGTTACTAGATGACACTTTTCGTAGGTTTGAGGCAATTGTGTGCAACTTGCGGGCTTGTTGTAACCTTGTGTACAATGACAATAATAGAGCTAAGCAACTGCTGTACTCACTTGATGAAAATATTTGGAGGGTTAAAATTGCTGCTCTAGAAGAAACTGCTGAATTCGATACCCTGAATTGTGAGCAACTGTATAGCAAGCTGAAATCTCATGAACTGTCTAGGAAATCTCGTCCTAATCTTGCTAATCCTGCTTCTAGCATAGCTTTGCTTTCTAGTTCTCAGAAGGATGATCACAGTTGTGCTTCTTATGGAACTAACCCCTCACTTGACAAGTCTTCCTTGGAGTTTGCTTTGTCTTCTCTTGTTGCAGCTTCCGATGAACAGATGGAGTGCATTCTTGATGAGAAGCTATCCTTGCTCACAAGGAAGTTCAGGAGGTTCTACAACAACCGGAAGGAGAGAAGAGGAGGTGGTTCAAGAACCTGCTTCGAGTGCGGTGACCCGGGACACTTCATCGCTGATTGTCCCAAGAAGAAGAAGAAGGCCGGGTACCGTGACAACAACACTGAAGACTTCAAGCAGAAGAAGAACCGCTTCTACAAGAAGGGCAATAACTCCAAGAAGTTTGCCAAGGCCATTGCACGCGCCTGCGTTGCCGCCTTGAGCGATGTTGACCTCACATCAAGCGAAGGCCTTACAAGCTCGGAGGAGGAGGTTGAAAAGCCACGAGTCAAGAGGAAGGATGACTTCACCGGGCTTTGCTTCATGGCCAAGAACGACCATGACACCGACTCTGGATCTGACTCCGACACAAGCGAGGTACCTCCCACTCTTGATGAGCTCTCTTCTGAACTTGATCATTTGCGCGATGTTCTGCTTCTGCAAGATGATAAGTTTGGAAGTGCTGTTCGTGAGAGTAGAGAGCTTAAGTCTAAGTTGGAGAGTGCTGATTTTGAAATTGCTTCCCTTAGGTCTAAGCTTGCTAAGGATGACATGATTGCAGAGTGTGAATCTTGTCAAGTTGTGATGAGTGATCTTGCACAGAGGGAGAGTGTGCATGCTCAAGTTGCCAGCCAGCTTGAGAGTGCCCTCAAGGAGCTTGATGAATTCAAAGCTAGACCAACTCTTTTGGGTGCATGTCAGAAGTGCCCCAAGGTCATAGATGAGTTGGAAGCTCAGTCTCTCAAAGTCAAAGAGCTTGAGTCCAAGTTGCTTCATGAGACTCGCTCGAATGTTCGTCCACATCGTGTGAAGTGTGTGTCACCCTCAAGGACAAGCTAGTAATCACTAGGGAGGAAAACAAAGTCCTAGTTCAGGAAAATGACTATCTTCTTTCTAGGCTCCAGAGAACCCTAGTGAGTGAGGAAAAGATTGAGAGTGATTTGGCAAGAGTGAAGGAGAGTGCTTCTAGGTCAACCTTTAACTTGGGCTTGGGATTTGAGAGGTGTGACAAGGAGAGTGAGAATGTGGATAAGTTTGTACCTAGCTCCAGCTACAAGGATGAGGAAAACACCATCAAACCCACTGACACATACTATCCACCCAATCTCAAACCCTCCTTCAACCCAAAGCAAACAAAGAAGCCAAAACCCAAACCTGCAATGCAAACGAAGCCTAATCCTAAGGGTGTCTACATTTGCATGTTTTGTGGTTGCAAGGGCCACTTGGATGAATTCTGTTATAGGCGTAAGAGGATTGAGAGGAAGTAAGCTGAGTTGACTAGGGATGCTTTTTATGGTGATTTTGTTGACTTCAGCCTCACTCTTTTTCTCATGCCTATCATGGATAGGGTCATTCCTCATATGGCTTTGATTCACAAAATAGAGGCTTTGCGCAGCAGCGCTTTGGCGCACCACGTTTTCCCAATCGTGGTGAGCGTCATTCGCGTGGATTTATCTTTCACATTGATGATTTCTATCCTCACAACCCAAGGTTTGAGTCGAGACGCTTTGACAGGCCACGTTTTCCCCATCGTGGTTCTCGTCCTATGTGTTCAAATGATAATGTGCAAAGAACTGTGATGACTACTACCGGTCGTATGGTTAAGTGCTGGATTCCCAAATCTCTTTTGACTAACCCCAGTACTGAGCCATCGACTTTTCCTTCTCGTTCTTTGTAGGCAGCAGGTGGAGGCTAGGAGAACAAATGGTTGATGGACTCCGGGTGTTCACGCCATATGACGGAGATGCAAAGTGGTTCTCCAGCCTCACTCCCCTGAAGCGGCGGGAGTATGTGACCTTTGGAGATGAAGAGAGGGAGAGTGAAGGCAAGAGGCGCAGTAAAGGTAAATGAAAAATTCACTCTCAAGGATGTTGGTTTGGTTGAGTATCTCAAGTACAATCTCCTCTCTGTCTCTCAGCTTCTTGATGTTGGTTTGGAAGTGCGCTTTAAGTCAAATGCTTCTTGAGTTCTTGATTCGAATGGATCCTTGGTTTGTGGGATTTCTCGTATTGGCAGAGTTTTTCAGGCTGATTTTGCTGGTTCTCCTGGTTCTCACAAGTGCTTGTTTGCTCAATCTTCTTCTGAGCTCTGGAAATGGCATAGGAGACTGGGTCACATGAGCTTTGACTTGCTATGTCGCTTGAGTGGCCTAGGTTTGATCCGAGGATTGCCTAAGCTCAAATTTGATAAGAATTTGGTTCATGCTCCGTGTCGTCATAGGAAAATGATTGCCGCTTCTCATCCACCAATTAATTAGGTGATGATTGAACGCCCTGGAGAGTTGCTTCATATGGACACTGTTGGTCCTTCTCGGGTTCATTCGGCGGGTGGGAAGTGGTATGTTCTTGTGATTGTTGATGACTATTCTCGCTACTCTTGGGTCTACTTTCTTGAGAGCAAGGATGAAGTGTTTCATCACTTTCGGAGCTTAGTTTTGTGGTTGTTCAAGGAACTCCCTGGTGCATTACGAGCGATTCACAGTGATAATGGCACCGAGTTCAAGAACCTCCTTTGATGCTTTCTGTCTTGAGCATGGTATTGAGCATCAGTTTTTAGCACCTCGTGTTCCCCAGCAGAATGGTGTGGTTGAAAGAAAGAACAGAACCTTAGTGGAGATGGACCGAACAATGCTCGATGAGCATAGGACTCCAAGGCAGTTCTGGGCTGAGGCCATTAGCACTGCTTGCTATGTTTCCAATCAGATTTTCTTGCGCTCAATTCTTAATGTGACTTCTTATGAGCTGCATTTTGGGAGAAAGCCCTCGGTTTCTCATTTGCGTGCCATTGGTTGCAAGTGCTTTATTCTCAAGCGTGGCAATCTTGATATGTTTGAGTCAAGGTCTTCTGATGGAATCTTTCTTGGTTACTCTCTTCATGGTCATTCCTACAGAGTTTTGAATTTGGAGACTAACACCATCATAGAATCCTGCGATGTAACCTTTGATGAATCAAACTCTTGTGCAAGGAATGTGATTGAGTCTGCAGGTGACAAGGAGATGAAGGAGAGCATCTTTGTAGAAGAGGACCTACAGGGCTTTGATGATGATGATGATGATTCACTTCATCTCTCATCTGAGCTTGTTCGTGCTGCTACCACTACTCCAGCAGAGGGTCCAGAAGCTTCTACATCGACTTCAGCGGCTGTTGAGCAAGCTCCAGCTATGGTTGAGGGGGAGGTACACTCTGAGAGAGAGGCTCCTCACCACATTCAGCATCAACATCCACTCCAACAGATGATCGGTAATCTCTATGAGAGGACAACAAGGTCAAGGTCTGCACATCTTTCTTGCTTTACCAATTCTCTCTTTGTTGCAACCTTTGAACCCCGAGATGTTGGACACGCACTATCTAATGAACATAGGGTTAATGCCATGCATGAGGAGTTGGAAAACTTTGAGAGAAACAAAGTCTGGACCCTTGTAGAGCCTCCAAAAAATGTCAATGTCATAGGAACCAAGTGGGTGTTCAAAAACAAACATGGGAAGGATGGTGAGGTTGTGAGAAACAAGGCTAGGCTAGTTGCTCAAGGTTTTAGCCAAGTGGAGGGTTTAGATTATGGTGAAACCTTTGCTCCTGTTGCTCGCATAGAAGCCATTAGGATCTTGCTTGCATTTGCTATCTCCAAGGGCATTAGACTCTATCAAATGGATGTCAAGAGTGCTTTCCTAAATGGTTTCATAGAGGAAGAAGTGTATGTGAGGCAACCCCCTGGCTTTGAGCACCACAAATACCCAAACCGTGTACAAGCTTCAGAAGGCTTTGTACGGGCTAAAGCAAGCACCTAGGGCATGGTATGCTAGGCTTAAGACCTTCTTGCTAGAGCGTGGGTATGTCATGGGGTGTGTTGATAAAACCTTGTTCACTCTCAAGCATGGCAATGACTTTCTAATGGTTCAGATTTACATGGATGATATCATCTTTGGTGGTTCCTCTCATGCTCTTGTGTCCAGGTTTCAGGAAGCTATGGAAAGTGAATTTCAGATGTCGATGATGGGAGAGCTCACCTTCTTTCTTGGGCTTGAAATCAAGCAGTGCAAGCAAGGCACTTTCATACATCAAGCCAAGTACACGAAGGATCTCCTTAAGAAGTTCGACATGGTCAATGTGAAGCCGTTGTCTACACCAATGTACACAACAACGGCTCTTGACCCTGATGAAGACTGTGAAACGATGGATCAAAGGGAGTACAGGAGCATGATTGGCTCCCTCTTGTACCTGACAGCGACAAGACCTGACATACACTTTACGGTGTGTCTTTGTGCTCGCTTTCAAGCTTCCCCAAGGGTGACTCATTGCAAGGCTGTCAAGCGCATCTTCAGGTATCTCAAATACACCCTTGAGTTTGGTCTTTGGTACTCTGCATCTTCGTCTCTAGATCTCATTGGGTATTCGGATGCGGACTTTGCTGGGTGTAGAATTGATAGGAAGAGCACTTCTGGTACTTGCCATTTCTTGGGTACTTTTTTGATCTGTTGGTCTTCACGTAAGCAGTCGAGTGTTGCCCAATCCACCACAAAGGCTGAGTATGTAGCTGCTGCTAGCTTCTGCTCACAAATCCTATTGATTGTGTCTACCATGAGAGACTATGGGTTGACTTTTAAGGGTGTTCCACTCATGTGTGATAACTCTAGTGCCATATGCTTAGCCAAAAACCCTGTCCAACATGGTAAGGTCAAACACATCAATGTGCGATTCTACTTCCTGAGAGACAATGTTGAGAAGGGGGATGTTGAGCTCATATACATTGATACCAAGAACCAACTAGCTGATATCCTCACCAAGCCCCAAGATGCTTCGAGACATGCTTTTCTTCGGGGGGAACTTAGTGTTTGTCATCTGTATGGCATCATTTGAGGGGGAGTTGGTGTTCACTTGTATATATGTATCTTACCATTTTCTCTTTGCATCTCATGTGTAATATATGCATTGGTAGATGAGCTTTGAGTCTTATGCTTTCTTGCATTTCTCTTTGCTATGATTGAGCTTGAGCTAAGTTGTGTGGATGTGATGGTAATCTCTCATGCTTAGCTTTTCGAGATGGCCTGTTATAAACTCATGTGAGCAACTTGCTAATCTTAAAGGAAGCTTCTTGTGAACCTTATGATCTAATCTTGCTAAAACTTGCTCACCATGTGCATAATTGCTTTTATCCTTGTTGAAACTTGCGTTGAGGCTAGTCTAGAGGATGTCTTGGCTTTGGCACCTTGTGTTTGCGAAATGGAAGGCTTTGTAAATGTTTAGCTCATGATGTAACATTGTGGGAACATGTGTTCCTTTTGCCACAAAGGCATGCTCTTTTGTCCTGTGCATAATCTTGAAAAATCTGCTAAGTGCTTTGATCAAGAATTACTCATAATGCTAAATCCAAACATTGTGACTTGAAGCCTCAGGGTGTTTGCCATATCCAGTCGTGCGACCCTCCGCATGGATAAGAGGACACATAAGGATAAACAATAATCACTTGATCAACTGAGTCTTTGTTGCATATGTGAGCGTTTGTAGAGCTCATTTTCTGCGAATGCTTGTTGCCCTTATTGAGATTGAAACTGGCTAGATTCTTATGATTTACTTGGTGCTTGTTTTGCCTTGGATGGGAGTACTTACATATGTGGTAGCAGATTTTTCTCATGATAAGCAAAATTTGATTCTATCTAAGATCGTCAATCTTTCTGCTTAGCTTGTAGAGCTCATGGTGTTTATGCCTTGCTATCTATTTTTGATCTCTGCATGATTGGGAGCTATTGCCTTTACACTCCATGGCACTATGGTTATGGTTAGCAAAGTTAAATGCTTATTTTCATAATTGTTGAAGCTCCTTAGGTTTGCATTTTCATGCATTGCATGTTTGCTTGTTTTGCCTCTTTGATGAGTTCATTGCCAAAGGGGGAGAAAATTTTGGGGTCATGCACAAATAATGCTAAGAAACTCATATGATCCATTTTGCACTACATGAGACCTACCACAACTTGAGGGGGAGCATATCATGATCTTGAGCATTTTCTTGCGCTTTTCACATTCTTTGCGTGTCAAGTCGCTTTCTTTGCCAACTCTTGGTTTTGTGATCCCTACTTGCTACATGACTTGTTTTCACCTTTTCTTTTGGTTTGGCTATTTGGATGTGCTTATTCGGCTTCACATTTCAATCTCTAATCTTTGTGCATTTGGTGTTGTCAATGTACTCATCAAGGGAGAGATTGAGAAACCATGTGGATATGTGTCATGGTTTGCTATATTTGTGATGAGTAATTGACTTGAGCGGATTTGATGTTTGAGTTGAAATGCGGGAATCTAGGGATTGCATGGGTTTGCATATCATGGTTATGACTAATCGGAGTTGGTGGAGATATTGGTGATATTGCAGGAGATGGGAAATGTGTTTGCTTGTCTCATGATGTGTAGGTCACTGGAGTCGACTTGGCAGTCAACGGCGAGAGGATCGGGCACAAGTAGGGGACATGGGGCAGACGATCGGGATGCCGAGTGAAGTCAAGGGTGATCCACACCGTACATGTGGAGAGGCAAGAAGCACGAACGATTTTGCGGTTGAGCCTCAAAACCGTGGTGGTGATGAAGACGGCGTGTTGACCAAGTCAAGGTGAACGGGATGCCGGTGCAAGTGACAAGGGGGCCCAATGGACAGGGACTGGGAGAGACTTGTCGGTGGTCAGGATCGCGGGACAAGGTGACATGCGTCAACATCAAGAAGTCATGCTTTGAGAAGCGTGCACGGCAGTTTCCCGGTTTGGGCCTCAAAACCGGTGGCGGTGGTTGGTGGTGCACGTGGCACCATCACGAAGCTTGCTTCAAGATGAAGCAAAGACGTGAAGCATCTGATGGCATTTGGGCGATGAAGAAAAAGATGGATGGTTATGCCCCCGGTGGTAGGTGGGTGTGTTATGTAGGTCAAGGGTAGAGAGGTCATGTGGACAATAGACCCTAGGCCTATATAAGGAGAGGTGTGGCTAGTGGGAGAGGTGCCTCTCTTCCCATTAGCCTTGTGTTAGTACTCTATTCAAAGTGCTAGGAGAGGACTTCATGTTTTAGAGGAGAGGAAAGGGTGTGTAAGAGACATCTCTTGCTCTTCCAAATAGTGGGAGAAAGAGGGTGACTTCCTAGCCTTGTACCTATGGATCTTGTAAGCACCTTTCTATGATATGAGATGTATTTTTGTGCTCAAGATTTCCCTCTTCACTTGAATCCCGAAATTCCTTTTTTCTTATTTTCAGAACTATTTTCGTGGTGATTTTTTATCTCACTTTTGGATGAGTTTTTGGTTTGGATTTCTTGAGAAACTTGTTGCTAGGATGAGCTAGAACAATCCTCTATGGATCCTTGACCAAATCAATAGCTCTAGCACCTTCGATTTGAAGGATTTATCAAGTTTCTTCTTTTTGGTGTTCTTGGCACAAGATCTGAAATTCATGATGATTCCTTGTGGTTTTGGAGTGGATCTCTTTAGAGAAGGGTCGTGATGTATTGAGGATCATTTGGTCCGAATTTTGTGATTTTTGGAGTTTGTTTGATAGGGTTTTGGTAATTTTCTTTCCCGAACGGAGCTGCTGTTTTGACCATGACGGAACTTCCATGATCATGATGGAACTTCCGTCAAGAACCACGGAACTTTCATGAGTGACAGTGTTCACGTCGCCCGGAACTTCCGTAATTGACAGAACTTCCATCGGACATCAAGGAACTTCCGTCGGGTACCATAGAACTTCCGTCAGGCTCTGTTCTGTGACCTTTCGAACTTTCCTTGTTTCGGTTTTTGTTTCTTTTGTGCTTCCGCTATGTGTTCTTTTGGTTTAAGTCATTCCTAGGGTTAACACATTACAAGTTAGTGTGTGTAATCTTAGTGACTCGGTTAGAGGTTGGTTTGGGTTATAGTTGGGACATAGGCCAAGTTCTTGAAAAGAATTTGAATTGACTTCCATTCACCCCCCCTCTGGTCGCCTTCTTGGTCCTTCAGTGATCAACAGTCGATTTTATTGTAGGGAGACAAGTGTTGGATCTGTACCTCACCAATTAGTTGCAAGTTACTAACCAAAGATTGTAGTTGCTAGTCATGTTCACCTTTTGAATGTTGTCTGATTATCAGTCCTATTCATATTTGTAGGATATTGTAAAGTAGCTGAAAGGGTTGTCCGTAAGGGAGGCGATTTAGTTGATAGGTTTTTGCCTTTTCAACACTTCAATGAGGGGCTAGTATGAGTGTGACAATATGCAAAATAAAAATTGTTTATTTGCCCGTTGAAATAATATATGTATTGATGGATCTCATTCATGAGCACAGAACTTGATTATTTTTATTATATTTTAATGGTGCCCGGCTAAAATTACATATTCTAGAATTTTTCTGAATTACATTGGCCAATTTTTAAATTATAAGTGAATTTAGATATTTTCTGAATTTTTGGAACATATTTCTTATTTTTTTGATTTATAGCATTTTTCTCATTTTTGGAATTTACCGTGGGATTGTTCGTCCCTTGATCTCAAATGTTTAGCAATTTGTTCTTAATGTTTTTAGTTTTCTATGATATGTCGCCACTTTTTTATTTGTTTTTGAATTTTCAGAGTGGTTTTATAAAAAAATTCCTGATTTTTCTAGTATTTTTCTTAATTCTAACATATAACATAGCCTCCGGCAGCTGCTCCCAAAAGGCAGCAGGGCACCCAATCCCCCGCGGGGGAGCACGCGACGGGGGCCGAGGGTGGCAGGGCACACCCCCGCCGGGGATTCCCTCCTTGGGTTCCCTACCCCTGGCTACCAAACTAGGCCTAAGGGATGAGGAAACTCAGGGGTGGTTGCGCGTGGTTTTGCTCACGGTCGGGAGATCGGGGGCTGTCTAGTCACGCGGGGGCAGGAGTGCCGTCGCTTCGGCCATGGCAGGCAGCAGCGAGGAGAAAAGTGGTGGCTTGGGCGTGGCTGCAGGCGGTCAGCAGAGGAGGGTGAAGTAGCGGGGCAGGGCGGGTGGTTGGCAGGCATGACGAGCTTGGCGGGCCAACAATAGACGACGAAGGAGACGGCACGCGCAGCAGAGAAGGTGCGCTCGGGCACTAGCGCCAGAGGTAGAAGACATGCCATTTTGCAAAGAGGTCCTCGAGATTTTCAAACACTAGCAAATTAGTCCCCAGTTCTATTTTAATTAATTTAAAGTACTTCCTGAGCTCCAAATAAGTTGGGATTTTGCACATAGGTTCTTTCTGATATATGTGAGGCTCTGGTTGGGTCCAATTGGTCAGAAAAGTTATAATTATTTTAGAATAAGAATTCAATTATGAAAGGTTTCTAGGCTTTAATTAATTATTTGAGGTATTTCCAATTGTGAAAAAATTCCCATTTTTGGTCTAAAATTCCAATTTACTGTTCCCAGATGTTTATGTTATTATTTGATTGCATAGATAATTTTATAGTTGCTTCACAATCCTATTTTGTAGGTTCCTTATTTGTTAGTAATTAATTGAATTTGGTGGACCTCTATTATTTCATGCTCTATTAAGCCATGATTTGGTGCACACCATCTTGGCTTGGATGTCCTTTCTGGCCTATCATGTCTCCAATCACCTCTCCAACTATCTCATCATCATCCCCATGGTTCCTAACAATAATTAATTCATTAGATAGCAAACTATTCTCAAAACAACATAAAGTATACATTTGAAACAAACTTACCTACAATTCAGTTGATATGCATGAACTTCCATCTTTGTTGCAATAGTGTTGTGTATATCCATAGGGGTGAGGCCCTCATCATTTGATGCCACTTGATGTACACAAGGGATTTCGATCTTCCAAAAGGTTTAGGTAATTGATTTGTTCAGAGGCGACACAGAAATCGATCCGGCTTCAGAACAACACGTTATAAACCCTACAATCACAGCATGACGTCTCCTCTAGTTATCAATCGGTGGTGCATAGTTGACCTCGCCAAGAAGGCTAATCCCTTCCTGTTAATCAAGAACACAAGGAAGAATAAAGAAGAACGCAACACAATTGCAGATGTATTATGAATCTCACGAATCTGGGTTCTCACAACCCGATGAAAACAATAAACTGTTCTTGACAAAATTAGTCTAAGCAAAACATGAAACCCTAATCAAGAGGCATAGGCTGTATATGGGGACCTTAGGATGATGCACAATACACGAGACGCAGCCCTAAGTGGCCTCAACTTGATACATGGCCCAAATGCCAAAAACGGTGTTGCGGCACCTTGACAGATTCAGGATGCCAAATTGTTTCAACAATTCCCGACGACTTTTGACATGAGTTCGGTAGCATTTGAAAGGTCATCTCGTTATCTTTCCAAGCATATATAGATCATTCAAATCCAAATCCGTTTGCGTTCTGGTGTTTGTTTTAGTGCGACCTGCTTCTGGACTCTGAGTCGGACTAGAAGTTGATATTATTTGAGTCTCCATCTTAGCTTGGACATCCTTGCTGGCCCATCATGCGGCCAATCAACTCTCCAACTATCTCATCATCATCCCCATGGTTCCTAACAATATTTAATTCATTAGGTAGCAAACTATTCTCAAAACCACATAAACTATAGATTTGAAACAAACTTACTTAGAGGGAGGTCTCCTATGAAGAGATGTCAGAATAAAATTGGAGCTACAAGGAATTATCTTAGAGGCTAGTAAAACAAATCTAGTAGAGAAAATAGAAAGAAAAAGAATTTTTCACTTGAGCAACTAGACGCTTTGGATAGGAAGTCTGAAGCTTTTCTCTTATCTTCTCAAGAGTTGGAGTATAAGCATTGTCTGACAGTTGAATTAACGATGTTGCTAAGAGAAGACAAATTATATTGGTTCCAAAGATCAAAAGCAACACGAATATTAAAAGGTTATGAAAATACTAAATACCTTCCAATTACTTGTGAATTAGACTAGGATTTTTCAATTAGAACAGGATGATGGAGTTATTGTAGGACAAGAGAACCTTAAGACCTATATTAGTAGATATTATAAAGACCTATTTGGTCCTCTAGCTGATAACTCCTTCTCACTTAATGATGGGTATATAGAGGACATTACTTAGGTCTCTGACATAGAAAATGAATTGTTAACAAATGTGTTCTTGGACAACAAGGTGAAAGAAGCGTTTAAATGGAATACAATAAAGCACTTGGTCTAGTTGGCTTCCATGCTGAGTTTTATTAGTTTTTATGGGAGACTATCAAGGGTCACTTGTTATAGCTTATTAATGAATTCCATTCAAGAGATTTACCCCTTCACCGCCTCAATTTTGGAGTCATTACTCTTCTTCCAAAGAATAGTGAAGCAATTAAGATTCAATATTTTAGACCTATTTGTCTTCTCAATGTGAGTTTTGAGATATTTACTAAGATCTTAACAAATAGGATTTCTTTAGCTGCACCTACCTAAAGTAATGTCTTCCAAATAGGATGTCTGGTTTAAAAATTAATTTCCACTAAAGTGAAGGATGTGAGAGAGTTTCTTATCATTATTGATACCTTGGCGTTCCTATGCACCATCGAAAGCTAAATAATTGTGATTGGAAAACGATAGAGGGAAGGTTCCAAAAGAAACTAAGTTACTGGAAAGGCAAAATGCTCTCTTTTGGGGTTGTTTAGTTCTAATTAATCTAGTACTTAGTAACTTGTCTATTTTTATGCTTTCATTCTTTGAAGTATCCAAAGAGGTGCTTAAGAAAATAGATTATTATAGATCTAGATTTTTTTGGCAAAATGATGAACATCAAAAGAAATATAGACTTTCTAAATGGAGTATTCTTTGCACTTCAAAAGATCAGAGAGGTTTAGGAATACTGAATTTAGACTTGCAAAATAAATGTCTGTTGAGTAAATGGCTTTTTGAACTCACCAATGAAGAAGAGGTATGGCAGCCACTTCTTAGAAGCAAATATTTGAGAACTAAAACTATCACCCAAGTTGAAAATATGTCTGGTGACTCTCATTTTTTGGCTGGCCTGATGATAGTGGAAGGCGATTTCTGAGAATGTGCAAATTCAATCTAGGTGATGGAACTCAAATCAGATTTTGGGTGGACGCTTGGTTGGGAAATGTTGCATTCAAAAACCTCTGCCCTAGGCTTTATAACATTATTAGAAAGAAGAGTGATCAAATTAATGTTGTAATGAGGTCAGGATTTTTTAATGTCTCTTTTAGGAGGGCTCTTGCAGCGCCCCTTCCTGAAGGATCGAGGTCCCGACGGTGCTCATAACCACTTAATAATACAACATCGGTTCGAATTTAAGTTGAATATTACATCATTAAAGTCATCAGAGTGCAGCGGAATATTACAAGTTTATAATGTTTTGAAAACAGCGGAAGCAAATCACGATAATAAGCATAGTACTACTAGTAACGATCCATGGGAAAGGATCGCCCCGTGATAAGTCATGAGCCAACAGTGTCTCGTATCTGCGTGCGAGCACAGGCACCGATATCACGCGTGTCAGTTAAGCACGCACGTACCTTCGTTTGAAGAAGCCGTAGATGCAAATAATGTAAACAAACATAACTCAGGTTAACTTTGTCACCACCCTATTATCTATATGGGCAATACTAACGTATCCTCACCCGCAAACGTCATAGTTTTGGAAAATACGATTTATTTGTTGTATTATCATGGACCACGGCTCTGATACCAGCTGCAGCGCCCCTTCCCGAAGGATAGAGGTCCCGACGGTGTTGATAACACAGACACTTGATAATACAACATCGGTTCGAATTTATGTTGAATATTACATCATTAAAGTCATCAGAGTGCAACAGAATATTACAAGTTCATAATGTTTTGAAAACAGCGGAAGCAAATCATGATAAGAAGCTACGAGCTCGACGATACAACATAGTAATGGTTCATGCCCGAAGAACCATCACTCTAGCAACACACATCAATACTGCGGCGGTGAGTCGGACTCCTAGTGGGCGGTCCAACCCTCAGGGACTTGCATGTCCCAGGGCAGCACATCTATAGGCAGTTCGAGATCTTTATTACCTGAAAAACAATGGTGGCACAAAGCCTGAGTACTAATTACTTAGCAAGTCTTACCCATCGGACACCTACACATGCAATGGCTCTACTAGGTGGCTTGTTTAAAAGGACTCGCACTAAGCAACCTATTAATTCTATTAAGTTTTAGTTCTCAACTTAATTGGATAGAGTAGAAATATAACTTTAGTTGCAACAATAAGATAACAAAGCAATACATAAAGTAAAGGCAGCATAAGAGCAATAATAGTAACATCAACAATAAGCATCATAATCAATTTCCAAGTACCATGTGCAACAACGTGATGACTCAGTGACCAAGTGGTACTCATTATTACGAGGGACAACAATTGCAATTGATTTACACCAGCTGGAAAACCCAAAAACACGACACATACACACCAATTAAGGTCGTATATGGCAACCTTTCGCAAGGACGAAAAACAATTTGGTCCGGTTCCAGTCTCAGCGAGTGGGCATGCTGTTCTGCTAACAGTACTTCGCGGTATGAACCGCCCACTCCAGTAGCAGAAGGGTCAACGACCACTGTACTAGGTACCGTCCTCATTGCCGCGCCAATGCTACATTAGTTTACTAGTGCCCATAGACTAGCATGTATTCGGTACTGTTCAATACTTGACCAAGGGGCCGACCACGGACGGGTCCTAGGTTCGACAAGGCAGGGCTACCGCAGTTAACACCCATGTGTTGCTGCAAACCTACACATGCATCATCCCTGCCCGGTCATAACATTAAAATAAACTTCTTTTATTAGTTCCCGTTCCAGTGGTCAAGTTCATTTCTTAGTAATGATGTCTACCGAGTCTAGCAATTACACAGTACTGATACTATCAAAGTTCTAATGACAGTGACGTAGATCATTTGGGTATCATGCAAAGTGGGTTCCAATCAACTCCTATGACCTAATACAACAATAATCACAGACACTAGTAATATTGAAAACTAGCAAACTTTATGAAAAAGGCGAATGTAAACTGGGGCTTTCCTAGATCGATGTTAGTGCTAGCAACTACAATTTCTTGTTCCTGAGGATCAAAGTCCTAAAAATCCTCCTCTTGCTCCTGGTCGCTGTTGCCTATATGATCGAATTATATTAACGGCATTATCGATATACCGTTGATTGAAATGATATGATGCATGCAAGCACCTTGTGTTTTAATGTTAATTAAAATTATTATTATGTTCTCGAAGCCATATGCTTCAGAGAAGTCGGTTTGTTAAATAAGAATTTAGGTACATACATTCTTTTATGCATTTAAACAAAGTAAAAGAGTTATATGAGCAATTGAATTAATTACATAAGTAAATTTATCTTCCTGGACATGTGTGATTTACTGTGTATAGAGACTTATATGAGTGAATTTTAGGCTAAGTGGCATGGGCAAATTATTTACAGAATAATTACTAGAATTAATTTAAGAAAACACACTAATTAAATTCTAGAGCCTAAAACTATTCATATTTTACTAAACCAAAACTTGTGGTGGTAGATAATTATGTATTTACTAAGCATGCCAAAAATCAGGATTTAATTTTACTCCTAGAATATTTGGTGAATTATTTATTGTTTGGACAGTTTAATATATTGATAAAAATATATGTATAGAGGTAGTAATTTATCATTTTACTAAAATATAGATCTTCAAGATGAGTCTAACAAAATTTATTTGGGCTCCTTTGGATTTATATTCGATTTACTATGGTTTTTGGAAGTTTTAGCACTTTTCTGGCATTTCCTGGGTATTTCTGGTTTTTGTCCTCGCCGGAGGGCGCTACGCAGGGGAAATGCTCGTCGCGGGAGCATATAAATGATGTGCCCACCAAGGCAGAGGAGGTGGATGGGTTCACGAGGTGGGGTTCTCACCGGAAGATGGTCGGCAACGAGAGGCGGCGGGGCGGTGGTCTTCGGCTGGGTCGCGGAATCGGCAGGGAGCACCAAACTTGACTCCGACTTCTCCTACAGCTTCACGGGGGCACCACGAAGAGCGGCATCAAGTCAGCGTGCGTCGGGGATGGCCGGAAGTAGGGGCTCGTCGTGGAGGTGGCTTCGGTGATCGGCGACGATGGGACGGGACCGGGGGAAAGTAGAATGCCAGCGACTTTGGGTGGAGAAACAGAGGAAGAAAAGGTCAGAGAGATGCGCTAAGTATTTGCGCTGGTGAGCAAAGAAGAGTGAGGTGATGAGGCTCACCGAGAATGGTCAATTTGGCCAGCGGCAAAGGAGCTCACCGGAGTTGCTTGCTTCAGTTTTTTGAAGTTGCTTGCTTCAGTTTTTCTTCAAATTGATTGAGCTCACGCAGGGAGTTGCCAAGAAAGTGGCCTGGGGAGCTAGAGGGGAAGTGGACAGTTGCGTGAGTGCTCTCGGCTGGGCTCGGGAAGCAGTGGAGTGATGGCGATGCGAGCTCGAGCTCGGCTTGCTCTGCAATGGCAGAATGGGGGAGGGGAAGAGAAGAAATGGGAGAGAGAGCAGGGTGAGCGAGAGAATGAGTGAGGTTGGGGATTCGCGAGTGCGCCTACAAGTTGTGCAGAGGGGGAAGTAGTGAGTGGGGGATGAGAGCGGGAGACACGGCGGGAATTGGAGGTTTGTCGGTCATGGCAATGGCATGTGGATAGGGAGAAATGCGATTGTTGGGCGAGCTCGCAACGAAGAGCAGAGGGGCAGAGGGACAGAGGGGCTATAGCACGCACCGTCCCGAGGCTGGGAGTGAAGGAGGCCCGGGCGGTGCGCCGGTGTTGCCGTGTGGCAGAGCGAAGCTGGCAGGGCTCTACGCCAGCGAGGAGGAAGGAGAGGAGGTTTTTGCGCTGCACCCCCTGGAAGAAAAGATTTAGTGCAAACAAGTCCCTGGTCAAAGCTGGTTTTTAATAAATCAAAATAAAATAGCTAGGAATTTCCTAAAATAGTGAAATTTGGTGGGCTGACTATTTAAATGGTGGAGAACACTCTGGTGAAGTTTTTTTGTAATTTTTATAAAAATGTTTTTAGAATTTAATAAATGCATTAATTAGTTACTTAAGAATTAATTAATTAATTATGGGTCTAGCTAATCAGATAATGTGCCCAATAAATTCATAATATTCTATTTTTATTATTGCCATACTGTTGAGGAATTTATTTGGCATGAGTTGTATTAAAATTTTAAATCGCTTCAATAACCTTGGTTGTAGAGTTTTTAATTACCTGGGAATTAATTCAATAAGTGGGCTCTTATCATTTCATGCTAGGTAATTTATGATTTGTGCTTAGCATGTTTGTTAAACAGAAATGAGACACCTGGGGTGTC
The DNA here is from genome assembly GCA_032690845.1 of Eleusine coracana subsp. coracana. Taxonomy (NCBI): domain Eukaryota; kingdom Viridiplantae; phylum Streptophyta; class Magnoliopsida; order Poales; family Poaceae; genus Eleusine; species Eleusine coracana. Next base: position 28,946,738 of record CM064422.1, read on the forward strand.
ACAGCCCTCCCTCCTTAAAGAAATCTCGCCCCAAGATTAAGAACAGGGCAAACTAGAGGGAAGTATGGTGGTCAAAACATACCTGTGTATGATGACCAAAATTCCGGGTAGTGAGTACTCAGAAATTCTTCTAATTCCCAAGTAGATTCGTCCTCTGAGTGGTTACTCCATTGAACTTTGTAGAATTTGAGGGTCCTATTATGGGTTGTGCGCTCTTTCTCATCGAGGATCTTTATGGGTTGTTCGGGGTATGTGAGATCGGGTTGAAGTTGGTCATATTCTTCCAAGATTTTGTCGATGGGTGGTTTGAGACACCGCTTTAACTGAGAGACGTGAAAGATGTGATGAACTCCAGATAGATTTGTGGGTAATTCCAGCTTATAGGCTACATTTCCACATTGTTCCAAGATTTGGAACGGTCCAATATAACGGGGAGCTAACTTTCCTTTGACTCCAAACCATTGGATACCCTTCATAGGCAACACTCGAAGATAGACGTAGTCACCCTTGTAGAAATATAGTGGCCTACGTCGTCTGTTTGCATACTTCTCTTGACGGCATTTAGCAGCTTTGAACTCATTCCATTCGGGGCGGCGTCCAGCGAGCAGAGAAGCTTCATAGTTGGCCCACCAGGCACTAGCAGATCCCTAGAGTTGTTGGGCAGCGAATAGCACCTTCTAGTGCTTAGTGCAGTCCAGCAGACCAAATTCAGACTCGGTCTGGCGTTGCCAGTGGTCGGCGTCCAGCGGCTCTCTGGCACGTTCGAAGGTTGGTGGATAGGTACCCAGAAAATCTGAGTAGGTGCTATGTTGGGGATGGTTATTGTTGTGGCGGTTGCCTCCTTGTCCAGCTAGATGGGTCATGATGTCGACTAGTCGACAAAGTAGCTCAGAGTCATTTTGCTGCCGGTTGAGCGCAGCAGCTAAGACCTCAGCTAGCGAGAGCTCAGCATTAGCTCCTTGCTGAGAGCTTTCAGGATCTTCCTGATTCTCAGTATGCACCATACTGCAATTTATACGGTTGCACATTAGTTATTTCTCAAAATAATCCTTAAAGCACATGTGCAAGAATACAAATCTGTAGAAGCACGAATAAAAATTCAAAATGACAACCATCTCCATTAATTCAATTCAGTCTACATGGTTGTTAAAGGACATCATCACGCAATTCCTTACATATATGTGCCAATGCCTAACTACGGTATTGCGGACACATTATGCAAGATTCACACTCCTACATCGAACTAGGGATACATACACTACATGACCACACACAGGGGTGTAGCGAATCATCTACTCTTGGACTAAGTCTTCCAGCTCTTCTGGTCCTTATGGTTCCATAGGTTCTTCTGGTTCCTCCAAATCCATCATTTTCACGTCATCAATACCGGCAGGTGACATCTCCATATCGTCTTGTCCTCCACACTCTATGAAGATCTCATCCCAATTCCCTTCAATAGGAAGATGGGCAGCCTTGAATGCATTCAAGTCATCTTGAGCCTCAATCATGCCATGCTCAAAATCTGCTGCATCCTACAAGGCTTGGTCACGTTCTTCTATAATCGCATCCATCTCTTCATTCTTGGCTTGGATTTGCTAGTTCAGTTTTACAATTTCTTCATCCTTAGCTTGTTTTTCAACTTTAGAAAGTTGAAGTGCAGCATGGAATACATCCAGACGCCGGCACAAGTTTGTGCACAAGGCAAAAGTGGATAAGCCATAATACTCTATTATGGGCAGCATAGGATCATGGTGGCAGTGGTTTGGGTCAAAGATGAAATCCACATGCCTAATCCACTAGAAGTCCGTCACATCATTAATGGGTAGCAAGGCGATGGGTGTTCCAGCAACATCATGCTTGTGGTCTTCACAGAACCGAGTAAGTGCCTTGAATGCAGCTACATTCTAGGTGGAAGGCAGGTCTGTCCCGATGACGCTAATGGTCCAAGATTCCATTGCGGGAATGACCGAGTAATTAGTGGGAACCGCCACATGGATGACACATGAGGGAACTCCATCCTCCTGAAATTCCTTGCCAACATAGGTAGGAGGAATGGAGTATCTGAATCTCTGGAGAACTCTCCAAAATAGGTGAACCATCTCTGTGAACTCCAGGTCGTCGGTGATCTCCCAACCTGGTGGTGGTTGATTGGTGTTTTCAGCCATCTACAAGGAAAGTACTTCAATTGAGTCAAAGAGTACTATCAAGCTAGAATTCTTATGAAACTCTGGTGCAACAACAACAGCAGAAAGGATACAACCAATACATATCATGTGTCAACATAGCCTTAAGTACATAAACTCAAAACTTGTGACCATCGAGTTACGAAAGCATCTCACACAGTGATCCCCCAAAATACCACATCCTCACGTGGTCGACAAAAGCTACCTACCCAACCGGTCCTGACTACAGAGACTAATCTAGTCTACCACGATCCTCCTAAGTCCTGCCTCCGGTTGGCGCCTCGTAGTCTACGTCAGACTCCTTGTTGATATCCTCCTATGGCTCCTCCTCCTCCGGTGCTGCCGGTGGTGCAAGGGCCGCCTCTAGCTGCTGCTGTAGGCCCTAGTTCTCCTGAGCCAGTGTCTCTAAATCCTCTCCCATAAGCTCCATCTCGTGCTGCGCAGCCGTCAACTGATGCTGCAGGTGCTCGTTGTGGTTGGCGCGCTGCTGCATAATCACACCACGTCTATCAACCTCCTACGCGAGGGTGTCGCGCTGTCCAGTCACCTTAGTAACGCGAGTCTCACTTGCCTCAAGAGTAGCAGTCAGCCGCTGAATCTCTCTCTGGTGTGCATCGGCCTGTGCCTGCAGTTCATTCCTCTGCACCCAGACCTGCTTGGCCTCAGCCAGTAGGATTCTGCTATGGCTGCTAGCCTCCTCATCCAAGTTGAGGAGGTACTCGGAGTAGTAGGACACACGGTGGTACCCTGCGTGGTACATCGGGTAGTCGTTACGGCCGATGCACCTCACGCGCCTCTGCCAGACCGGGTTGGCCTGGTGCCAGATGGGGATCATCTCAAATGAAGTTCCAGAGAGCGCTACTGTGTGGCGCTCGCAGAAGTGGTTGAGAGCCCTGTGGGCGACTCTCTCCAAGCCCTCATGAAGGCTCCCACTAGTCGTCGTGCTCTCCATACCCGCCATGTCGAGGTTGCGCGGGTGGGTGGGCACGCTGATGTGCACCTTTGCAAGAGTCATGCCGCGGCGGCGGATCTCACGGTCCTTGTAGGAGGGCGGCTTGTCGTAGCCCAGCAAGTGTAGAAGATTCCACAAAAATGTAGGAAAGCCACGGTGGTGGAGACCGGTGGTGTAGCGCCACCCGTCGTGCGAAAGCTCCTCAAACCGGGGTCACCCATCTGGAACATAAACCCAATGGTGAGTATAGTGTTCCATGAGTAATAATGCATTTCATATAAAGTGCTATGAAATACAGAAACAAGGTTTTAGTTCACATTTTCCAGCCTCAAGGGTCAATAATACGGCAATGGGTTTTAAAACAAATTTTGTCTTGACTGTACAACAGTCAGAAAAGTGGGTATTTTAAATAGAAAACAATGTCTTAAAAATTGGGGTCTAGAACCAAGTTATACTACACCTTCACAGCTTTTTAGATTGGGCTCAAACTCTTGCAAATTTGAAGTACAAATTTAGTTATGAAATTTTTAAGTTCAAGGTCTTGCTAAAAATAGTGAGTGGACAGATTGTACTTGTTCCTTGTTTCTGAGGTTGTTACTGTTATGATCAAATTTTTAATTTAAATTCTAGGTGGTAGGAGATGTTGTGACCTTTCTGAAAAGTATTTGTATGCCTCATTTGGTTGAGTACATTAATAGTTATGAATTTTTGAAGTTGGTAGCTAAAAACAGGACAGATTCTTGTTAACCTTGTTATTCAGAATTTTATACTTATCATGTTTAGCAAATTTTTACTCAGAGGTTGGTGAGCAAGGAGAGAACCAAATTTTAGTTTAGTTATAATGGGATGCATGATGCAAAACCTTCATTTTATTAACCTATAGTTCCTCATAACACAACGCCTATCTTTGCCGATACTTAGCGGCACGGATACTTGGTGACGACCCACACTCAACACGTAAGTCATTCTAAATATTATACTAACGGCGTTAGTGTACCTGTAGAAGATCCATTACAGAAATAATACATCAAATTCAAAAGAAACTACAAAAATAAGCATAGTACTACTAGTAACGATCCATGGGAAAGGATCGCCCCATGATAAGTCATGAGCCAACAGTGTCTCGTATCTGCGTGCGAGCACAGGCACCGATATCACGCGTGTCAGTTAAGCACGCACGTACCTTCGTTTGAAGAAGCCGTAGATGCAAATAATGTAAACAAACATAACTCAGGTTAGCTTTGTCACCACCCTATTATCTATATGGGCAATACTAACGTATCCTCACTCGCAAACATCATAGTTTTGGAAAATATGATTTATTTGTTGTATTATCATGGACCACGGCTCTGATACCAGCTGCAGCGCCCCTTCCTGAAGGATAGAGGTCCCGACGGTGTTGATAACACAGTCACTTGATAATACAACATCGGTTCGAATTTATGTTGAATATTACATCATTAAAGTCATCAGAGTGCAACAGAATATTACAAGTTCATAATGTTTTGAAAACATCGGAAGCAAATCATGATAAGAAGCTACGAGCTCGACGATACAGCATAGTAATGGTTCATGCCCGAAGAACCATCACTCTAGCAACACACATCAATACTGCGGCGGTGAGTCGGACTCCCAGTGGGCGGTCCAACCCTCAGGGACTTGCATGTCCCAGGGCAGCACATCTATAGGCAGTTCGAGATCTTTATTACCTGAAAAACAATGGTGGCACAAAGCCTGAGTACTAATTACTCAGCAAGTCTTACCCATCGGACACCTACACATGCAATGGCTCTACTAGGTGGCTTGTTTAAAAGGACTCGCACTAAGCAACCTATTAATTCTATTAAGTTTTAGTTCTCAACTTAATTGGATAGAGTAGAAATATAACTTTAGTTGCAACAATAAGATAACAAAGCAATACATAAAGTAAAGGCAGCATAAGAGCAATAATAGTAACATCAGCAATAAGCATCATAATCAATTTCCAAGTACCATGTGCAACAACGTGATGACTCAGTGACCAAGTGGTACTCATTACTACGAGGGACAACAATTGCAATTGATTTACACCAGCTGGGAAACCCAAAAACACGACACATACACACCAATTAAGGTCGTATATGGCAACCTTTCGCAAGGACGAAAAACAATTTGGTCCGGTTCCAGTCTCAGTGAGTGGGCATGTCGTTCTGCCAACAGTACTTCACGGTATGAACCACCCACTCCAGTAGCAGAAGGGTCAACGACCACTGTACTAGGTACCGTCCTCATTGCCGCGCCAATGCTACATTAGTTTACTAGTGCCCATAGACTAGCATGTATTCGGTACTGTTCAATACTTGACCAAGGGGCCGACCACGGACGGGTCCTAGGTTCGACAAGGCAGGGCTACCGCAGGTAACACCCATGTGTTGCTGCAAACCTACACATGCATCATCCCTGCCCGGTCATAACATTAAAATAAACTTCTTTTATTAGTTCCCGTTCCAGTGGTCAAGTTCATTTCTTAGTAATGATGTCTACCGAGTCTAGCAATTACACAGTACCGATACTACCAAAGTTTTAATGACAGTGGCGTAGATCATTTGGGTATCATGCAAAGTGGGTTCCAATCAACTCCTATGACCTAATACAACAATAATCACAGACACTAGTAATATTGAAAACTAGCAAACTTTATGAAAAAGGCGAATGTAAACCGGGGCTTTCCTAGATCGATGTTAGTGCTAGCAACTACAATTTCTTGTTCCTGAGGATCAAGGTACTTCTAAAAATCCTCCTCTTGCTCCTGGTCGTCGTTGCCTATATGATCGAATTATATTAACGGCATTATCGATATACCGTTGATTGAAATGATATGATGCATGCAAGCACCTTGTGTTTTAATGTTAATTAAAATTATTATTATATTCTCGAAGCCATATGCTTCAGAGAAGTCGGTTTGTTAAATAAAAATTTAGGTACATACATTCTTTTATGCATTTAAACAAAGTAAAAGAGTTATATGAGCAATTGAATTAATTACATAAGTAAATTTATGTTCCTGGACATGTGTGATTTACTGTGTACAGAGACTTATATGAGTGAATTTTAGGCTAAGTGGCATGGGCAAATTATTTACAGAATAATTACTAGAATTAATTTAAGCAAACACACTAATTAAATTCTAGAGCCTAAAACTATTCATATTTTACTAAACCAAAACTTGTGGTAGTAGATAATTATGTATTTACTAAGCATGCCAAAAATCAGGATTTAATTTTACTCCTAGAATATTTGGTGAATTATTTATTGTTTGGACAGTTTTAATATATTGATAAAAATATATGTACAGAGGTAGTAATTTATCATTTTACTAAAATATAGATCTTCAAGATGAGTCTAACAAAATTTATTTGGGCTCCTTTGGATTTATATTCGATTTACTATGGTTTTTGGAAGTTTTAGCACTTTTCTGGCATTTCCTGGGTATTTCTGGTTTTATCTAATGACACGTCAGCGCCACGTTGGAGCCACATCGGCGACACGCAGGCGCCCAGTCGGATGCCAGTCGGTGCGTCGGAACAGAGGCTGGCCTTGCCGGAGGGCGCTACGCGGGGAAAAGCTCATCGTGGGAGCAAATAAACGATGTGCGCACCAAGGCGGAGGGGGTGGAGAGGTTCGCGAGGTGGCGTTCTCACCGGAAGATGGTCGGCGACGAGAGGTGACGGGGCGGTGGTCTTTGGCTGGGTCGCGGAATTGGTAGGGAGCACCAAACTTGACTCTGACTTCTCCTACAGCTTCACGGGGGCACCACGAAGAGCGGCATCAAGTCGGCGTACATCATGGAGGCGGCTTTGGTGATCGGTGGCGACAGGACGAGACCGGGGGAAAGTAGAATGCCGGCGACTTTGGGTGGAGAAACAGAGGAAGAAAAGGTCAGAGAGATGCGCTAAGTGTTTGCGCTGGTGAGCAAAGAAGAGTGAGGCGACGAGGCTCACCAAGAATGGTCAATTTGGCCAGCGGCGGAGGAGCTCACCAGAGTTGCTTGCTTTGGTTTTTCTTCAAATTGATTGAGCTCACGCAGGGAGTTGCCAAGGAAGTGGCCTGGGGAGCTAGAGGGGAAGTGGACGGTTGCGTGAGTTATCTCGGCTGGGCTCGGGAAGCAGTGGAGCGACGGCGATGCAAGCTCGAGCTTGGCTTGCTCTGCAATGGCAGAATGGGGGAGGGGAAGAGAAGAAATGGGAGAGAGAGCAGGGTGAGCGAGAGAATGAGTGAGCTTGGGGGTTCGCGAGTGCGCCTACAAGTTGCGCAGAGGGGGAAGTAGTGAGTGGGGGACGAGAGCAGGAGACGTGGCGGGAATTGGATGTTTGTCGGTCATGGCGATGGCGTGTGGAGAGGGAGAAATGCGACCGTTGGGCAAGCTCGTGACGGTGAGCAGAGGGGCAGAGGGACAGAGGGGCTATAGCACGCACGGTCCCGAGGCTGGGAGTGAAGGAGGCCCGGGCGGTGCGCCGGCGTTGCCATGTGCCAGACTGAAGCCGACAGGGCTCTGCGCCAGCGAGGAGGAAGGAGAGGGGGCTTTTGTGCTGCACCCCCTGGAAGAAAAGATTTAGTGCAAACAAGTCCCTGGTCAAAGCTAGTTTTTAATAAATCAAAATAAAATAGCTAGGAATTTCCTAAAATGGTGAAATTTGGTGGGCTGACTATTTAAATGGTGGAGAACACTCTGAAGTTTATTTGTAATTTTTATAAAAATGTTTTCAGAATTTAATAAATGCATTAATTAGTTACTTAAGAATTAATTAATTAATTAATTATGGGTCTAGCTAATCAGATAATATGCCCAATAAATTCATAATATTCTATTTTTATTGTTACCATACTGTTGAGGAATTTATTTGGCATGAGTTGTATTAATGTTTTAAATCACTTCAATAACTTTGGTTGCAGAGTTTTTAATTACCTGGGAATTAATTCAATAAGTGGGCTCTTATCATTTCATGCTAGGTAATTCATGATTTGTGTTTAGCATGTTTGTTAAGCAGAAATGAGACACTTGGGGTGTCACAGCTCTATTGGGTGATCACTTACTAGCTTGGTACCAATTAGTTGATAGAATTCAGCAAATAGAGCTTTCTAACGTAAGAGGTACTTTTAGTTGATCTATTAATCAACATGGTCTGTTTACAGTTCGCTCTATGTATAGAGCATTAGCTGGCAATAATGTTGTTCCACATTGGAACATTGTTTGGAAATTAAAATTACCCCTCAAAGTTAAAATTTTTATGTGCTATGAGAAACCATGTTTATGTGTACCATGGCTTGCAATATGTGATGAGTAATTGACATTGGCCTATTTGGTGTTTGAGTTGAAATGCAGGAATTTGAGGATTGCATGATTTTGTGCATGGTTATGGTTATGATAACCGGAGTTGGTGAAGATGTTAGAGAAGTTGCAGGAGAAGGGAAATGTGTTTGCTCGTCTCTTTTTTTCTTGAATACGTAGGAGAGTTGTGCATCTTTGTATTGATAGAGAAGAAAAAACCGGTCCCTTACATACCATGCCACCTCACCGAACCGAGCTATGAGTGTCTAGGGAATACAAAAGTAGAACTTAAAGGATAAACAACTACAAGACCAGCTTGACCTGAACAAAACAGATGCCTCACAAAGCTAGTCAGCACCTATAGCTGGACCTGTGCTCAAGGAGGTGAGTCTCCGAGCTCCTGCTTGTCGCCAAAGATGGTGCTCGTCTTGGAAGGTCCTCATCAGTTCATTCATACATGGTCGAGCTCCTTCAAAGACACATGCATTGCAGTGTTTCCAAAGAAGCCAAGCACCCAAGATGATCAATGTATTGTAGCCCTTCCTTTGGCACTTTCTTCACACTCTTCCGCCATAATTCAGCTAACGATGTGGCCTGAGGAGATAGCATGCATCACTGCAGGCCAAGCGGAGACAACATACAAAACCAGAAGTCCCTGGCAAACATGCATGTGGTCAGGAGGTGTCGGATATGTTCCTCATCCTGATCGCAAAACAAGCACTGGTCCGGGTGCGGCAAATTCCTCCTGGCTAGCCTATCGGCCGTCCAGCATCTATTCGTTATTGCCAGCCACATGAACATCTTGCACTTTGCCGGTGCCTAGGTTTTCCATATGCGACGCCATGGCTCAAATGTGATGGATCTGTTGAATAAGGCTCTATATGCTGATTTTGAGGTATACTGACCAGAAGAGTCCAAACTCCATACATGGGTATCCTCATCCTGTGAGAGCACAATTTCTAGCAATGCATCCACCAACAGAAAGAATTCATATTGACCTATGAGTGTGAGGCCTCCTTGTATGTCTTTGGTCCAGGCTTGATCAAGTAGGGCCTCTGCCACAGATCATTTATTTCTGACCTTGATTGGTACCGCTGCCACCACTAGCGGCACAATATTAGATATCGACTATCCCATAAGCCATTTGTCATTCCAAAACAATGTGGTGTTGCCGTTCCCAACTCGTGATTCTGTGGCGATCTTAAAAAGGGCAACTACACATGGATGAACTAGGATCTCTAGGGCATACCAAGGCCAACTTGAGTCAGTTTTCCTGAACCACAGCCATCAAACTTTTAGCGCCCATCCCATGAACTCCAAGTTGGAAACACCAAGACCGCCCAAGTCCAGGGGCCTCTACACCTTGTCCCTTGCCACCAAACAGCACCCGCCATTCACATTCTGCCTTCCTTTCCAAATAAACCCTCGCCTAATCTTATTCACAACCTTTATAAACCATTTGGGCACATTGATCGCTATCAATACATAGATAGGTAGTACCGACAGCACAAACTTGACCCATGTGGCACGTCCAGCCATGTTCCTAAGATTAGCTCTCCAACTAGGAAGTTTATCCCCAATTCTCTCAATCCACGGTAGTAAATCAGCCTTCTAAAGCTTCTTATCTGAGATTGGGAGGCCCAGAAACATACACGGAAATTCCGCCATCGTGCACGTCATGGAAGTTGAGATAGTTTCAATCATCGGGGGGTCGCACCTAATTGGAATTGCACAACTTTTCTGAAAATTTGTCCGGAGTCTCGAGGCTTCACCAAAGCTTTCAAGATATTTCATAGTTAAGTCCAATTCCTCGTCCACTGGCCAGATGAATAGTGCAACATCATCTGCGTAAAGGGAGATTTGCTGACCAATATTACCACGAGCAAGGGGTTGCAGCAAACTGATCTCACTGGCCTTTGTGAAGAGGCTGTTCAAAACATCAATCACCAAAATAAATAGCATGGGTGACAGTGGGTCACCTTGACGGAGACCCCTCTTGTGCCGAATCCAATCACCCAGTTCCGCATTGACCAAGATTTTAGTAGAAGCCGTGCATAACAGGTTAGCGATCAGGTTAAACCATGTAGCCCCAAAGCCTAAGTGCAATAAAACCTCCAATAGAAACGACCAAGAAACCGAGTCGAAAGATTTTAAAATGTCCAATTTGAGGAAAACACTTGGTACCTTTTTCTTTTGCAGCAACTTGATTGTTTGTTGGACGAGCATATAGTTGTCATGTATACATCTCCCTCTGACGAATGCGCTCTGGTTGGAGGACACTAGATCATTTAGAAGAGGTGCGAGCCGGTTAGCCAATACCTTGGTAATTAGCTTAGCGAAGCTATGAACCAAGCTTCACGGTCTATAATCCGTTGCTCGAAGAGGCTCATCTTTCTTAGGTATGAGAGTGAGATAAGCCGAGTTTAACAGCCAAAGTTCCCTTGCGTCACCCAGATGTAATTTTAGCACCGCTTCCATGAAATCCGCCTTAATGAGAGGCCAACATGCTTTATAGAATTGTCCCATATACCCGTCCGGCCCTGGTGCTCTGTCGGTCGGCAAAGTTTTGATGGCCTGCCACACTTCCTCATCGCTAATCGGCTCGTCTAGGGCTGAGAGGTCCAGACCCTCATGGTGGAAGAACTCCAAATCAAGAGTAGATGACCGGGACATTACTGTCCCGAGTAAGCCCTCAAAATAATTGAAGAAGGCTTCTTGTTTATCTTCCTGTGTTGTGGCAACCCCATTGTTATGAATGTTCTTGGAGATGTACTTCTTCTGCTTTCAAAAATGAGCTTGACTATGGAAAAAGTTGTATTCGCGTCACCGTCCTTCAAGGTTCTGATTCGAGAATGGAGGCGTGCCACCGTGCGCTCCAGTGATGAGAGCACCAAGCAATGTCGTTTGAGCTCGCCCTGAAACCAAATTTCAGTCGGTGTCAACAACCTGGTATCCTAAGCTATCTCCAGCCGGTCCAAGATCTCCCTGCTCAGCTCAAGTTCAGTTTTTATGTGCCCAACCTGCTTATGACTCCAGTATTGCAATGCCTTCGTGAGTCTTTTTAGCTTGAGTGATATTCTTTCTATCAGATAGGCTGCATTGATATTCTAGGCCCAAGAGTTCTCAACCACTTCATCAAAACCAGGGAGCTTCATCCAGAAGCTCTCAAAATGAAATCTTCTCTTGCCGTAACCTCCCTCCTTGAGACCCAACAACAGCAGACAATGATCAGAGATTTGTGTGGCCTGACTTTGCAAGATGCAATCCGTAAACATGTCTTCCCAATCGGTGGTACAGAGGACTCGGTCTAATTTGATGAGTGTAGGGGCATCCTGCTCATTAGACCACGTGTATTGTCTGCCAAGCAATAGAATTTCTTTGAGGTCATAATCATTCATGAACCTCCAGAAACGACCCATCATCACACGGTTCAGATATTCATTGTTTTTATCTTCCGCTGAATAGATCATATTGAAATCTCCTCCCAGAATCCATGGTCCTGTACAGAAACTCCTAACTTCCCTGAGTTCCTCAAGGAATCCCTCTTCCGAATCCTGGTGTGGACCGTAAACTCTGGTAAACCACCAGTCCGGTTCATCATTGAGATGGAAGCGTATGGAAACCGAATGACGGTGCACCCTGTGCTGATCCGAGGACAAAGTACCTTGCCTCCATGCCACCAGAATTCCACCGTGAGTGCCCTGTGCACCAAGATATACGAAATCCTGGAACTCACGCCCCAGCAAGGATAGCACATCTCTCTCAGAGATAACTGCCAACTTAGTCTCTTGAAAACACACCAGGGAAGGCTTACAAGCGTCAACAACCTTTCAGAACAGCATCACGATGTGCGCGGTCATTGAGATCCAGTATGTTCCAAATTAGAAAGTTTGCATTATCCATCGCAACCAGTTGGGTGAACACGACCAACTAGCTAGAGATCTAGGCAGCAGAAATAGCTTCCGCTGCACCCAGGGCATCTTCTTTCGGCACCTCTTTGCCTAGCAATGACGCCATCACTTTGATATGGTCTCTGCTTAGCGGTTTGTCAAAAAATTCCTGGTACTTCTTCATGGCTTCATCTGATGGCTAGGAATTGGCTTCCGTGAAGCCCAACTTCCTACACAATGATGTTGCCGCAGGGTTACAATCTGGGGGCAGCTTCGCAATTCTCCGACTCCATCTCGGTGGCGCAGTCACCACCCCAGCACGCCGACGACGCCTCTCCGGCATGGGGGCCGGGAGGGCAGAGCGCAAGGGATTGGTAATCTTCTCGGTGAATGCTGCCCGAGGTGGTGGTGTGGCAGCCAGTGGAGTGAATGGTTGCACCACATGGGGTGATTCGGCATGAGGCGGGGAAGCTGACTGATCGTGCCCTCTCTTCTGACATAAACATGATTGAAGCTACGAGCTGTGTGTTCACCTGCTTCAGTTGGTAGGACTTCTTCTGCCAGCCACCAAGCAACGGATGAGGCTGCGCCTTCATTGCCTGGGCTCGTTGAATTGGCCTGCTCCAGCTCACGAGTGCATGGGGTTGTCAGATCAGCACCTGTGACACAGGCCCCAGGTGTAAAAGTCGGAACAAATCTCATCAGGGTCGGGGAGATCATCGATGGCAATGGTTCAGCTTCCACGTCATGGGCCGTCTCCGCTACCGGACCCTTCTTGTAGCGGTACCTCGGAACTTATTGCTGGCTCTTCGCGCTCTGTAGTAGCGACATCATTAGCTTCTTCAATTTGACGCGGCTCAAGATCACCCTCCTGGGAAGAGGATCAGCTCGTCTCTATAGCACACACCACGTGGCATGCGCCGGGGATGGTTGGACCTAGCCTATCCCGGATGGGTATCCTCGCTGCATTAACTCCAGCGCCTAGCTCGCTGGCGTTAGGTGCTGCCGGCTGTGGTGAAGCGGCACGCCGTCTTCGCCTCCGATCTCCCTGGTTGCTATCATTGTCCCCCTCGGATGGAGCTGAGGGTGCCTCGAGGATTGCTTCTGGCGTAGACACCATCAAAGAAATAGGATACTTCAGAGTCGGCTTCCCCAGCGGCAAGAGAATGTCACCAATAGGCGGCTCTGCAATGTGTAGATCACGGCCTGCAAGAAACGATGTCGGATCAAGCACCAAGCTGATAGCCGGAACATTGAATAATCCTATCTGTTTCTTGTATCGGGATGAAGGAATTGGGGCCATCCATAGGGATTCAGTAGACTTTCAGCTGTGAACATTTCCCAAGCATGGGCAGGAATGCCTCGCAGCTCAACATCCACCAGCGATGGCAAGGCCACACCTTTGGCAAACGCCTGTCGTGTTCATCGCCGACAGACCAGGCGCAGGTCGCCCGACCTTGGTGTTGGGCCAGCGCTCAAAAGTAGTCGCTACTACGGTCTTGGCCACCTCAAGGTCGTCATTGAATGACGCATCACCAGAGCATAGAATTGTGACAAACACTGCCTTGCGCAGCTTAGCTTCTGCTCTGGCCAGCCGCTCTGACCAGTCGATCACACTTGGTGGTCCACGGGCCGGAGGAGCGTCGTCCTCTCCCACTGGGGATGGTTGAGGGGCATCCGTGCTGTCGCCTTCGCCGTGACTTGACTCTGAAATGTCATCGGGTGTCGAGGCCTGTCCATGCCGGCGCCGCGGCCTCCAGCGATGTTTGCGACCACAACCAGATTTCGGTGGTAACTCGCCCTCCTCCAAAGTTGCCTACCCACCGGAAGCTGCGCTCACCACCTCCCGGTTGGAGCCCTTCACTCAGTCCTGCTTCAGTGTGTTCGGCATCACCGGTAGGGTGATGCGCCTCCACACCGAGATGTGCCTGGGCACGCTGCCACCACGAGTTGGGCACACAGCAGAGCGGTGCCCCAAATCTCGGCAACGGAAGCACCTACAACGGGATTTGCAGGAGGCGGCACGGTGGGAGCCGGAGAAGCAGTTGAAGCATCGCCCCCGAAGATCAACCGGCACAGGGCGACGAGGCGGTTGCGAACGCGCCGCCTTCAGGCACCTGGTGGAGCGAGATTCCACCCTCATCCACCCCTTCACATCCGTGTTTGCTCGATTCGCCGCCTAGGAGGGGGTAACCAAGCGAAGCATGATCCGCGGCGACGGTTTTGTGGCCACCAGTGAGGGAGGGTGGGGAAGAGCGACCGAGTTCAGCGACACCATGACGACATAGCGGAAGGACCGCCCGCCGCTGGTAGAGCCTATTTCACCCGAGGAGGTCAACACCGGGCTCGTGTCTTTCTAGCGGAGCTCCTTCGAGCGGCCGGCCGAGCAAGAGGGGATAAGGAAGATGGGCTGGACCCAGGTGCCACGGTAGAGGGTTGTGCCGCGCGAGCGGCGGGGGTGGTGGCCACCGGATCCTCACTGGACTCTGGCATGGGGCTGGTAGGGGATGGGGCACCGTGGGAAGGGGGAGTGGAGGAGGGGAGACGAGGGGATGCACCATCATATTTGAGATATGTGTTTGCTTGTCTCATGATGTGTAGGTCAATGGAGTCAACTTGGCGGTCAACAGCGAGAGGATCAGGCACAAGTTGGGGACTTGGGGCCGGATGATTGGGAGGTCGGGTGAAGTCAAGGGTGATCCACACCATACACGTGGAGAGGCAAAAAGCACAGACGGTTTCATGGATGAGCCTCAAAACCATGGAAGTGATGAAGATGACATCTCAACCAAGTCAAGGCGAATGGGATGCCGGTGCAAGTGACAAGGGGGCCCAATGGAGCGGGACTAAGAGAGACTTGTTGGTGGTAAGGATCACGGGACAAGGTGACACGCATCAACATCAAAGAAGACACGCTTTGTGTGCAAGGCAGTTTCCCGATTTGGGCCTCAAAACCAGTGGCAGCAATTAGTGGTGCACGTGGCACCATCACAGAGCTTGCGTTGAGACAAAGCAAAGATGTGAAGGGCCCGAGGGCGTTCGGGTGATAGAAAAAGAGTTGGACAAGTTTGCCCTTTGTGGTACGTGGCAATATATTGTAGGTCAAGGGTAGTATGGTCTTTAGGATAAACCCTGGGCCTATATAAGGAGAGGTAGGGCTGGTGTGAGATGGGGCATCTTTCCATTAGTCTTGTGTTATGGTTTCATTTCATAGAGCTAGGAGTGTGCTTCATGTTATAGTGGAGAGGAGAGGGTGTGTGAGTTTTCTCTTCCAAAGAATGGGAGGAAGGGGGTGTCTTCCTAGCCATGTATCCATGTATCTTGAATGGATGAACGAATCATATGAGATTCAAATTGGTGCTCAAGTTCATCCTCTCTCCGTAAATCCGGAATTTGTCTTTTTTCCTATTTTCAAAGCTATTTTCATGGGATTTCTATCTCCTTTTTGAGTAGGTTTTGGGACGGATTTCTTAGGGGATCTTGGTCCTAGGACATTCTAGAACAATCCTTTATGGATCCTTGATAGAATCCAAGGCAAGAGCACCTTCGATTTCGTAGATTTTTCCATGTTCATCCATACCCTAGACTACTTTTCGGTAGAACCCAAAATTTGTGATGATTTCTTGAGCTTTTTGGATGATTACACTTGGAGGAGATGCGTCCTGCCATGAAACACCTCTAGTCCAAATTTCGTGATTTTTGAAGTTCGTTTGATAAGGTTTTGCTATTTTTCCTTGTGAATCACGATAGTAGTTTTGGTTCTATCGGGTTCGATCAACACTGCCGATGCCATGATCAGCACTTCCAATGTGTAAGGACCGGAGGCGTATAGAGAGGGGGGAGTGAATCGGTAAGCCGACCACGAATCTGAATACTTCAATTTCACAGCACTAGATCCTAGCAATCGTTGCAACCTAACAATTCTAGTAGGCCAAGACCCTACACATGCTAGTGTTCATGATGAGTATAAAGTGCGGAAGCTAAACACACTAGCCTATGCAAGCCACAAGTCACTCCATCAACTATAGCACACAAATGCGGAATAGTATAGAGGGGTCAAGGAATGCTCATGATTTTTTCCCGAGGCCTCGGAAGGATGGCGCCTTCCTCTAATCCTTGTTGGACCACTCCCATCGGAGTCCCGATCCCTCCCGCCACCAAGTGGAGTTCTCTCACACAAGTCCGCAATCACTCCCAGAGTGAAGACACGGTTGCATCACTCCACAAGCTTGCCTCCCTCAAGAACTTGTCGGACTCCTCGAGCCGACACGGGAGCTCACTATTGATGCCCCTTTCACCGGCAGGCTCAAACCATGTACAAACGTGTGACAACCTTCACAACCAATCACAATAGGCTTGATCACCCACACCTAACTGGTCTAGGTCCCACCATAGACCAAGAGTAAGAGCCTAGATGACACCCTCAATGACACCCTAGCCTTAGATGTGCAATATGCTCTAGTTACTCTCACTAGCACTCTCAAGATATGCAATATCTCCTCCTAGTGCTCCTCTCTTCTCCTCTTGGGTCTTCCCAAATGCTCTCAGCTATTCCACTGGCCAAGAGAGGTCTCTAAGATCCTAGCAACAAAGTTATATAGGCTTCCAATCTTAAACTAGCCATTGCCCCATGAGATCAACTTTCTGGACGCACTGACCGGATTGTCTAGTCTTTGCCTGACCGGACTGTCCGGTCACTCCTAGAATGACTCCTCGAGCCGTTGGCTTCACTGTGAGCAGCTGACCTCGTACTAACCGGACTGTACGGTCTCTCTTACTTGTGCTGATTCCAAAGAGCTCCAACTTGCTTCCTCTTTGTCCTGTGCTCAGTTCACATAGATCAGACCGTCCAGTCTCCATGTTCTTTAGCACAGATAGATTCCTCACAGACTTGCTGAACACACTAGACAATTGCCTATAGAGGTCGTAGTGTCCGGTCTCTACCTCATGATTGTCCGGTCTCTATCTCCAGAAGCTGAATCTTCTCGTCTCCGCTTGACTTCGTTTCTCAGCTTCTTCCAACAGCTCTTTGGCTTCTCCACTACCGCCTAGACCCTGTGATTTCACTGAGCATTCATGCACATCACCGACTAGTCGTGACCTAAGAACATGACCTAGACCCCTACACACCGACTTATCATAATCTTATCATGAAACAACAAGGCTAAAAGAGCTACACTACAATCGAGAGGAACCGCAAAAGGATAAGCAAGGAACACATAAGGCCCTACTCAATCAAGCATCATCAAGAGCTAAAAGAATAAGAAAGAAAAGCACACTCTAAATGATAATGCATGCATGTCATGTGAAGATATTTATTAAAGCATAAAGACATGCAAAGCGAGAAATGAATGATGATATGCCACAGGATAGCATGGCAATGCATAGGAATTAAAAGCAAGCAGTCATCATCATGCAATCATACATAGGCATATAGGATAAATAAGGAAAGACAAAGCACTGCGTATGAAAATAAACCAAGTGAGATAAAGATGAGTCAAACACGAGCGAATGAAAACTATGACTCATCAAATCCATGAACATCTTGATAAATACAACAAGATAAGATCCAAATGTATCTAACTCCCAAAACCATATACACGTATGCCCACCTCCTAGATAAAAGCTACTCTCTCGATCGTCATAGGATCACACTCCCCCTATCTCATGTCTTCTCCCCCTTTGGCAACAAGCACCAAAAAGAGATGAAGAGAACAACTAAGCGCTCGTGGTCGAAGGAGGTAGTGGTGCAGTGATGTCCTCTGAAGGCTATGCTCTGGGCTGCTCCTGTGGCTGATCCTAGTGCTCCTCCTGAGCCTGTGTCACCTAAGTGTCGAGCTGCTCGAAGTACGTAAGATCCTCTTGTGACTCAGACCCCCTGTCCTATACTCTTGATGTGATTGTGGCTGTCTCCTATGCAACTGAAGCCTGGTGGTTGTTGCTGGGAGGTGGAGGGTACTGTCATCTGTGAAGCTATGGACTGGGATAGAGAAGTGAACAACACAGAGACTGAGAAAGCTGACATAGGGGAGAACTGTGTAACTGATGAGAAAGACTGTTTTGCACCCCCTGTTGGTAACACCCCTAAGAGTGAAGGCAGTCCAGAAGGCTGGGCTATTGTCATAGGAGTTAAGGGGCTTGGCTAAGTCGGTAGTGGCTGAAACTATGGAAGTGTAGAAGGTCTTGGCTGCTGACTAGTCTGTCTCTGAGTCATCTCTACCATCTGTGTCATCAACGTTGTCAAGATCATCATATGCTATCTCTGGAGCTCTGTTCGTCCCCTCAGCATATCCATGATCTGAAGCCTCTCCTCAGCGGAGTTCTAAATGAAGTCACTCAGTCGTTCTGCAAGTGCTGCTATGGAAGTGGCATCCTCTAACTATGTACCTGCCAGTTGAGGTGGTGCTCTAGTGCTGGGTGACTCCTGCTCGTCCTCTCCCGTCTGCTGGCTAGAGGCTGACTGTGATCCCCTGGGTACTCAAGGTGCATATCTAGTAGTCACCTCAGGAAAAGCCTCGTACTACTCCTCAGTCACTAGTCCCCGTCTCCTCAGAAGATAGCAGATATATGGACCGTAGACTAAGTGACGTCCTCCAACCCTCTCAGAGGTAACCTCCTCCATCTCAGCTATGAATAGGTGTGCCAGATCAAACTACTGTCTCCTCAGAATAGTTACCACTACCCACAGGTGCAAGAGTGTGAACTCCTCTCTGTACCTTGACTATCACTCTGACCATATTCGCCTCTACGGTGAGACTTGCTGGGCGTCTATCAAAGCCTCATGTGTGTTGTGGTGGAAAGGCGACTGACACCATGTCATCCGCAGGTAGTGTCCCTCCATGTGGTCTACGGGGTGGAGCGAAGGTCTCGTAGGCACTCCTGTACAACTAGAGGTCTGAAGCTAGAAGTCCTATTACAGCTATGAGGTCCTCCCTGGTCAAGCGATGGGGTTCTCCTCTGAACAAGAACCAGATCTCTAAACGATCTTTGGCTACCCACACTGTAGCGTAGAACTTCATCATTGTGTCCTCTCTGTATCTTTAGGGGCTGGTGACTAACTCTGCTAGTCCAGGCAAGTACATGAAGTACTGCTCCATGTCTGTGCCTGTGGCTCTTCTCATAGCCTAGTACATCATGTACTGCTGTTGCACAAAAAATCCAGACTTGCCCTTCTTGGCAAGATAGCGTCTCAAACCCTCACCAATCCTCCTTTGGAGACTAATCCAGTACCTCTCTCCTCCAGCAGGGTCCATGGAAACTGGAACCCACTGCTCAAAAGAGACGAGGCGACTCGCCTTAAGATCCTAAGCAGTAACCTTATGGATGTCTCCCTCTCCAGCTGCAGCTACAAGTCCTTGCAGTCTCCTCAGACACACTGCACATATGCACCTCGAGTCTCTTGCTCTGTGTTTTGTCTACTGCTATGGCTGCTCAGGCTCCTCCTCCTAACATCCCTCAGTGTCCTCAGACTTGGACTCACTATCCTCCTCTGACTCCTCCTGCTTAGACTCCTGCTGCCTGGAGGATCCCTGCTCCGCCGGTCTCGATGACCTCTCCTGACGAGAAGTCGGAGTATGCTACAACCAAGGCGGTGGAATGACTCCTATGGCCAAGGCAAGGGCTGCTGCCCTCTGTCTAGTGCTCCTCATCAGTCCCTGAGACACACTGTCTGGCTACCTGATGATGAAACATGATCCAGGTGTCCTACGTGACTGCTCCATAGCATCTAGGTGCTAAGCTAGCCACCTGGCTATCTCAGACTCTCTCTCTACCCTTGTCCTCTTCTTGCCCTTGCTCTGCACTGGCATCTTACCCTTACCCTTATCCTGGTCACCTGCTCCTGCCATCTCTGCTGCTGACAAGGGTCACTACACACACGTAGGTAGGGATATGATAAGCATAGAATCTATATAAATCTACAAGCAAAGCACCGCTAGGTAAGAATGCACAATAGAAATCCAAGCACTGAAGGAAGGATATGATCACTGAACAAATATGCAAAGTAACAACAGTGATCGTCGACTATAAGTGGTTGGTGCGAGTCATCTAGTGTACAGTCAAATAATTGGCAATAAATCTAATTGTAGACTAAATGATAGACAAACCTAGACTTGCAACTAATAGATATGCATGGAATTAATTTCAGCTAGGTTGAGCCAATTGACCAGCTAATGCAACTAAAACATGGGAAATTGATCTAATTTTATCAATTAAGGTCAACTACTTGAATTCAGGGCATGAATGATAAATAGGAGGATAGGCACAATATCCTGGGAATACTCAAAGCCAAAACCTGGAGAAACTTGCAGCCGATTGCCTGAAACCTGAAGCTTATGAGATCTCCGGTAATGGTAGTGGAGGAAAAAGTGCAAGCTTGCCCTTTGCTTTGGTGAAGTTTGGCTCTAGTGGTGGCAGGGCGTGTGCACGTGCGGGAGCGACGCACATCGGTGATGACGCTGCGTCAGTGATGGTCGACGGCAAGGCAAGCGACGACGGCGGCAACAGAGATGCGCGACACGACGGCTCTTGGCTTGCTGCCGCACTAGGGCATTGCGGCGGCACGGCTGCGCGCATGTAGGGGTGAGTGGCTGTGGCGCCCCTTCTCGGAGGATCGAGGTCCCGAAGGTGCTAATAACGCAAACACTTGATAATACAACAATGGTCCAAATTTAAGTTGAATTATTATATCGTTAAGGATATCAAAGTGCAACAGAATAATACAAGTTCATGATGTTTTGAAAACAGTGGAAACAAATAATGATAAGAAGCTACTAGCTCGACGATACAACATTGTGATGATTCATGCTCGAAGAACCATCACCCTAGCAGCACACACAACCACTGCGGTGGCAGGTCAGACTCCCAGTGGGCAATCCAACCCTTACGGACCTGCATGTCCCAAGGCAACACATCTACAGGCAATTCTATCTCTTCGGTACCTGAAAACCACAGAGGCACAAAGCCCCAGTACTAATTACTCAGCAAGACTTACCCATCAAAAACCTAGACATGCATTGGGTCTAATAGGATGGCTTGTTGAAAAGACTCGCACTAAGCAACCTATTAGTTCTTTCAAATTTTAATTGTTATTTTAAATGGGCTGAGCTGAAATGTAACTTTAGTGGCAGCATAAGATAATAAAATAGCACATAAAGTAAATATAATATAAGAGCAGTAATAATAATAATAATCAACAATAAACAACATAAACAATTTCCATAGTATCATGTGCAACTACGTGACGACTCAGTGACCAAGCGGTACTCACTACTGTGAGAGACAACAATTACAATTGATTTACACCAGCTGGGAAACCCCGAAGGACATGACACATACGCACCAATTAAGGTCGTATACGACAACCTTTCATAAGAAAGAAAAACAACTTGGTCCGGGTCCAGTCTCAGCGAGTGGGCATGCCATCCTGCCAGCAGTACTTCGCGATCTGGACCGCCCACTCCAGCAGCAGAAGGGTCAATGACCACTGTACTGGGTACCGTCCTCATTTCCACGTCAATGCTACATCAGTTTACTAGTGCTCATAAACTAGCATGCATTCGGCACTGTTCAAAACATGATTAAGGGGCCGACTATGGACGGGTCCTAGAGTGGGCAAGGCAAGGCTACTGCAGTCAACACCCATGTGTTGCTGCAAATAGATACATGCATAATTCCCTGCCCGGCCATAACATCAAAAGTGAACTTCTTTCATTAAGTTTAGATTTAGTGATCAAGTTCATTCCTTAGTAATAATAGCTATCGAGACTATTTAGTTACTAAGCATAGCAATACAGTACCGATCCTACCACGGCTGTAATAACAGTAGCATAGGTCATTTGGGGTAACATGCAAGGTGGGTTCCAATCAACTCCTATGACCTAATGCATAAATCAATATAGATACTAGTAGTGATATAAACTAGCAAAGCTTTATAAAGAGGGGAATGCAAACCAGGGCTTGCTTGGATTGATACAAGTGTTAGCAACTACAGTAGTCTCCTGCTTTTCGGACTCCTGGTCCTGCTGGAAGTCCAGCTCTTGCTCCTGAGTGTCATTACCTATTGATGAACAATGGTTTAACGGTATTGTCGTAACACCGTCACATGCAATGTTATGATAAATGCAAATGTAGTAAGGTTAATGGTTCTGGCGGACATATGCTTCAAAGAAGCAAATTAGAGATTTATTATTTTATGTGTGTTTAACCATTTAAAAAGGGCTATCATAGTTTTAGGAACAACTAATGCAATTAAAATAGTAGACATGTGATTCTGGACTTGTGTGATTTATCATGAACAGAGACATATGTGAACTTTATTTTTTACCAAGTTATAGCTTCTTTACATTAGTATTTTAATTACTAGCATTTATTCAAGTTAAAACATTAAATAATTATAGAGTATGATATATTGCAAAATTTACTTAACCGGGTGATGTATTACCATGAAATACTAGTGCATGCAAAAGATTAGAATTAATTTGCATTTATAGAATTAATGAAGAAATAATTAGTGTTTGCATAAGTTATTTAATTATTAAAAATACTTTGACAGAAGTAGTTGGTTATCATTTTTATAAAATAAAGCACATTTGTATTAAACTAACAAAATTGGTTTGAGGTCCATTGGATTCGAAATGAATTTACTATGATTTTTAGAAGTTTATAGCAATTTCTGGTCATTTTCCTGGTTTATTCAATATTACGTGGGCGTGTTGGCTGCTACATCAGCGCCATAAAGGAGCCACGTGGGCTGCCAGCAAGTGCCAGTCAGCACTGCAGGAACACAGTGGCACGCGTCCGGAGCCTGCCGAAGACCTCGCCGCAGGGCGCGTCGCGAGACAAAAGCTCATCACGGGAGCGGGGAAATGATGTGCAAACAGAGGAAGAGGGTTAGGTGTGGTTCGCGAGGTGGGAAACTCACCAGAGATAGGTCGTCATCGAGAGGCGGCAGAGCGGAGTCTTCGGTGGCATCACGTTCATGCTGCAGGGCACCAAATCAAACTCGGCTGGCTCCTACAGCATCACGGAAGCTCGGAGATCATGGGCATGAGGTTGTCGAATGAGGAGGGCCGGAAGGTGGTGCTCAGAGTTGAGGCGGCTCGGTCATGATGGCGCGGAGGGGATCAGTCAGGGGGAAAAAGGGGGGCTGCCATCTAGAGTTGATGAATCAAGGCAGGAGGCATCAGGGCGTCATCTTGGTTAGTTGCGCAACAGAAAAAGAAAGAACGGGCGATGATGCTCACCGGGGATGGAGAATTTCACGCTGCGGCCGGAATTGCACAGAACAAGGTGGTCGGTGATTTCTTCAAAATTGGTTGGTCTCAGGGCTGGATGGGCATCGGCCTTTGTTGGAGAGAGAAGGAGGAAGATAAGGTGTGCGTGGAGGGGGTTCGGCTCTAGCTGAAGAGCTGGTGGTAGAACTTGAGCTTCGAGCTTCGCCTCTAATGGAGTGACAACAGGGGACGCGGAAAATTGCCAAGGGGAGGGGTTTTGTAGGCCGAGAGGGCTGGGGAGGGGTGGCACGGCTGTGCGAGGAGTTTGCGCGTGGATTTGTGTGCGGTCGGGTTGGAGGGGAGCTGCCGGTGCACGGGAAGCAGAGCGGGTGCGGCAGGGTCACGTCGGCATTGGGCAGAGGAAAAGTAACTCACACGCACGTCGGGTAGCAGCACGGCACGGAAGTGAGCAGGGGTGAGGTGACTGGACGCGGTCGCGCGGCGGGGAGCAGTTGGGTGCGCGAGGACGGGTCGGAGAGCGGGATGCGTTGGAGAGTTCTGAGAATAGAAGCGGGTGGCCAGCGACTGGTGACAGAGCTGCATCGGCTTCGTGCAGGGCGAAAGGGACTTAGTCGCGTGGTGGCTAGCGGCTTGGCAGCAGTGGCGACGCGATGGCAGCAAGCATGAGCTCACGGAAGTGTGGCTCTGAGTTTCGAGGATCGCCGGAGAAAGAGCGACGGCAACTGGTGGGCGCTAGAATTCGGGGAGAAGCCGAGTCACAGCGGTCTCGGCAAGGGCGAAAGCAACTCGCGGCAGTGGCGGCTAGTGGCGAGTGGTGGTCGGGTGGCAGCGAGCGTGAGCACGAAAGTGCGGGACCGAGTCCCGAGGGTGGCCAGGCGAGCGCGATGGCATGGCGCGGGCGTGCATGAACGCGGGAATCGGGAAAGTACGGGGCCACGATGGAAGAAAAGTGAGGCGCGGCAGTAGCGGCGTACGGAGGAACAATGCCGGTAAAGTGATAGCCACCGAATGGGAGAGAAGCGGCGAGTCCCGAGGTGGTGGTAGAGGAATCGGTCGGCGCGCGCGGGCACGGCGACGGGAGGAAGATGACGAAAGTTTTGTCCGGGGTCCTTTGCTTTTCAAAAAGTTTGCATAAAGGTCCTCGATTCTATTTTAATCCAGATTAAATAGTTCCAGGGGTCTAATTGAGCTGAAATTTTATATCTAGGCTCCTAATGACATATAGAATTTAATGGGAAACTTTATTTTGGCCAACTTATTGGAATTAAAATTTAACTTAATTATTTGATGTCCTTTCTAATGAGATAAAATTATGAATTTTGGTCTAAAATTCTATTTAATTATTCTCATATTTATGAAAAGATTATTTGGCTTAGATTTTATTAAAAAAATTTAATTTGCTTCACATTTTTGCTTGCAGGGGTTTTATTCAAATTAAGGAAAATTTCAAAATTTTCAAATGGCTCTATTATTTCATGCTTTGCATGAGCTCAAAATTCTATGCTTAGCTTGCTAGTTAAAAAGGAAGTGAGGCACCTGGGTGTCACAGTGGCGGTGCAACTAGAGCAGAGTGAGGTGGCGTGGTGGCTCAACGGAGAGGGCGGGGCGAGGTCGGCGATGGAGGCAAGGCAGCGTCAGCGTGCGTGAACTCGGCATCGAGGGCGAATAGGGAAGAGAACAAGAGTCCTCCTCGATTTTGACCTAGGTCAAAGCGGTCGGACGACCGAGATCAACTCAGATACAGATCAATGGTCACATATGAAAGTGCATTATGCTCTTTCAACATAGTGACCGGATGGTACGGTTCCTTGACCGGACTGTCCGGTCAGGTCCCGAGTCTGCTGGCGACCCACACAAACTGGACGGTCCGGTCTCTAGGACTGTTCGATCAGGTCTCTATGACCAGACTGACTCGTGATACTGTGCAATTGGCACTGACTGAACTATACGGTCCAATGATCGGACTATACAATCACTATAGGAATTTCGCTGAACCAAGGAATTTCTCCAATTTCCATGTGCCCTCACTTTACACCCAATTACTTGAAGCATAAAGGGAACTCTCAAACACTCATTTTCAAAATAGTGGCACTTTATGGCCTTATAGATTTTACAAATGCCAAATGAAGAATCGAGCAAATAAGAACCAAAGCGAATAAGTGCCAAATAAGTATGTATGAGCCTTAGTCCATGAACCGGGTGAGTAGGTTTAACCTCGGAGTTCATAAGAGCTTGCTCAATGGGCATGAAGCACAATCCTTTCCTTTGGTCACACTTATGGAGATGTAATCTCATATAGGTCATGAGGCACAAATATCTCTAAATGTGACAAGCCTCCTTTATGTTTCCTATATGATGCATGTAACAAGCATTTTACATATACAATAAAAGTAAACGTGCCATGTGAATGCAAGAAATATTAAACAAGACATAAAGGAAACCTAACAATGTCAAGTTTGAACCCCTCTCAAGCTTACTCACTATGAGCCATACCCTTACCTTGAGAGAAGCCAAACCACTATCTCAAGCACTCCCCCTTGCTTATAGCTATCTTGAATGAGTTAGACATTGACTAATTTTTATGTGTTTTTCTTTTAGCTATTTATGCATGCATGGATGCAAAACATACTAGTCACAAAGGAGTTCTAACTACCATGCGATGCAAGAAATGAAAGAACACACTACAACTACCAAGAGCTAACACGGTTACATCCCTCATGAGTAGATATGACGTTGAGGTCCATGTCGCTTATGGTGGACTTCACTTGCTCTTCAAGAAAGCGCTCGGTCCACCACCACCATCTAGGTTTTGTTCTTGGGCACTCACTTGTACGTAGCTGACCTCTCAAGATCAACAATGTACTTAGGCACCATATGCTCTTAACCTTTCTCTTCTTGTTTGGTGGTCCCAAAACCTTTGCTTTCACCTTGCCATGCTTGTTCCTAAAAAGCTTGAAATGTGTGCTCTCATGGAACAAGTTAGAGTTAGGCAAAACAATAGAACTTCTCACCATAGGGAAATCCTTGGTGGTGCGGCCATCCTTGCAACGCCTCCCACAATAGTAGTTGTCAGCGAGTAGGGCTTGATCCATGCGGGGATGGAGTCATCAGGATCGAGTAGGGCTTGATCCATGCGGGGATGGAGTCACTCATCCTGATGATGTCGATGGCGGTAGGATATGAGCCAAGTCCACAGTGGGAGACATTGTTCACATGGTTTCTCCCAAGAATATCCTTGTGGATGGCCTACCACATCTAAGCCTCTCGAAGCCGTCCCTCACCATCTTCCTCTCTTCCTTGAGCTGAAGATATTCCTTCAAAACAAACAGCTCAACAGAAGAAACCTCGACAGAGGTGGTTAGTTCATTAGACATAGTAGAAGCATCGCTCTTTGATGAACTAGAGGAGGGAGAGGCAAGGCCACTAACATTGATAGCCTCAAAAGTGAGTTCAAGGGCCTCGTACTTCTCACGTAGCTCTACATGATCACCCTTGAGTTTGTCATAACTCTCTCTTGCTTAGAGCTGCATGAGATGTGACGAGGTCCTTAAGCTCACTCTCAAGGTCACCAACATGATTCTTAGCCAACTTACACTCTTTTCTTACCACTTCTAGCATTTTGGATTTCTTGATGGCGATGCACGAGCTTGTTGAAGCATGCTCCACAACTCGGTGTAGGAGAGCTCCTCATGATCGCTGTCGTTGCTGCTATTAGCCTCACTCTCCCCAAGTTGGCTCGAGGCCATGAGACACGTGGGAGGTGGAGGAAGAGCTCGGGGTAGAGTGGTCTTGATCATGGCTAGACCGGCCACTTCACATCACTTGAGGAAGAGGATGTGTCACTTGAGTTGTCACTTGTCCACTCTCCAACAAGGCCTTGCGTTAGAACTTCTTCTTCAAATCTTGAGCTTTGCCTTTGCCTTTTCTCTTGTCCTTGATGAAGTATCTCTTCTTCTTTTGCTTAGCTTTGGGATCTTCTTCTTCTTCACCACTTGAGCCTTGAGCCTTGAATGCTTCTTTCTTTGGCTTGGGGCAATCCCGAACAAAGTGATTTTTGGAACCACAGTTGAAGCACTTGCCCTTGGACTTGGAAGCAAACTTGTTCTTGAAGGTCTTCATCTTCTTCATGAGAAGTGCCAAGTCCTCACTCAAGTCATCTTCATCATCTTCTTCTTTAATTATTGCCTTCTTATTGCTTCATGCTCTTGCTTGATTCTTGCTTCTCAGCTTGAAGAGCAAGGTTGGATGGTTGAGGATCATCCAAAACCAACTGGTAGCTCTTAAAGGCTGTGATCTTGCCAAGCACGTCCTTGATGGTCTTGGTCTTGAGATCACCTTGCAAGGTGTAGGTGATGATAGACTCATACTTGGGGTCCTTGAATAGCCTCACAAATCTTCTTATCACTTCAATGGGCTTAAGCTTCAAGTCATCCCCAAGAGCATTGATCTCCTCCACTAGAACATGAAAACGAGAATACACAGTGTTAGCTCTCTCATGCGGCAATCTAGTGAAGTTATCATATTTGTTCTTCAGCACATAGTATCTCTCCTCTTTCACATCACTGGTACCCTAATGGATCCTCTGAATCTCAGTCTAGATACCATGTGCTATCGAGCAAGCATCCAATCTAGTAAAGACATCCTTAGATATGCATGCAAACAAAGCATTCTTGGCCTTAGCATTGTGCTTAATGAAAACAGGATCAAGCGAGCTTACATCCACATCCGAATCATGGGTCACCATCCATATCTCTGGATCAAGGGACTCCAGGTAGGCTTGCATACGAGCCTTCCAGTACCCGTAATCCTTCCTATTGAATGTGGGCACGCTCCCCACCTGTCTTGGCATCCTTACTCGAGGTGATGAAACCTCAAAATTGAGCACTAAGTTCTGATACCAATTATAAGGACCCAAGGCGTATCGAGAGGGGGGGGGGGAGAGTGAATCGGTAAGCCGACCAGGAATCCAAATACTTTAATTTCACACCACTAAATCCTAGCAATTATTGCAACCTAACAATTCTAGTAGGCCAAGACCCTACACATGCTAGTGTTTATTATCAGTACAAAGTGCGGAAGCTAAACACACTAGCCTATGCAAGCCACAAGTCACCCTATCAACTATAGCACACAGATGCGGAATAGTAAAGAGGGGTCAAGGAATGCTCATAATTTTTTCCGAGATCTTGGAAGGATGGCGCCTTCCCCTAACCCTTGTTGGACCACTCCCGTCGGAGTCCCGGTCCCTACCGCCACCAAGTCGAGTTCTTGCACACGAGCCCGCAATCACTCCCGGAGTGAAGACATGGTTGCATCACTGCATAGGCTCGCCTTCCACGAGAACTTGCCAGACTCCCCGAGCTGACACGGGCACTCACTAATGATACCCCTTTCACCGGCGGGCTCAAACCATGTACATATGTGTGACGGCATTCAGAACAAAGCATGATAGGCTCGATCATCGACACCTAACCAGTCTAGATCCCACCATAGACCAAGAGTAATAGCCTAGATCACACCCTCAAGCACACCCTAGCCTTAGATGTGCAAGATGCTCTAGTTACTCTCACTAGCACTCTCAAGATGTGCAATATCTCCTCCTAGTGCTCCTCTCTTCTCCACTTGGCTCTTCCCAAATGCTCTCAGCTATTCCACTGGCCGAAAGAGGTCTCCAAGACCCCAGCAACAAAGTTATATAGGCTTCCAACCTCAAACTAGCCATTGGCCCATAAGATCATCTTTCTGGACGCACTGACCGGACTGTCCGGTCTCTACCTGACCGGACTGCCTAACCGGACTAATCGTAGCTGACCTCGTACTAATTGGACTGTCCGGTCTCTCTTCCTTGTGCTGATTCCAAAGAGCTCCAACTTGCTTCCTCTCTGTCCTGTGCTCAGTTCACATAGATCGAACCGTCTAGTCTCTATGTTCTCCAGCATAGACAGATTCCTCGCAAACTCGCTGAACACACCAGACAATTGCCTGTAGAGACTGTATTGTCTGGTCTCTACCTCTTGATTGTCCGATCTCTATCTCCAGAAGCTGAAACTTCTCTTTTCCGCTTGACATTGTTTTCCGACTTCTTCCAACAGCTCCTTGGCTTCTCCACTGCCACCAAGTGCCTGTGATTTCATAGATCATTCATGCACATCACTGACTAATCGTGACCTAAGAGACATGACCTAGACCCCCTTGATAGCCCAGTTTTTCCTATGGATTCAAAGCCCTAACAACTAGACAAGTGTTCCAAACACTTGCTCCATAGCTTGTACTTAGCCTTGATCCATCTTCATCAACCCTTGGACTCCATCAAGCTTCATGCTTGTGGTCATTGTCACCAATCGCCAAGGCAACCATTATCCATATGATTTGTAGTAGAGTTTAGTAATGATTCCTGCATAGACAACACTAGTGTAGATATTAGCCCATAATTTCATAGACGTCATCTATCACCATTCATATTTTGGGGATCCAATCACCAATGGTCATGAAGCTTACATGGTGCCCTGATCGGCACTGCTGATTCTCTATCAAGACTGTCGATTGACACTAGCGACGATCTGATCGGCACTATCGATGCTCTGTCGAAACTACCGATTAGCACTGTCGATATCTCATCATAATTGTTCTATTTTGAGTGTGTTTCTCCTATAGCTTTGTGTCTTGGATTTTCTCTTTTATCTTCCTTGCTTCCGCCTAACTCTTTCGCTGGTGTGGATCATTTCTAGGGTTAGCACATCACAAGTTGGTATGTGTGACTTTAGTGATTTGCTTAGAGGTTGGTTTGGGTTGTAATTGGGACGTAGGCTAAGTTCTTGAGAAGAATTTTAATTGGCTCCCATTCACTCCCCCCCCCCCCCTCTGGTCGCCTTCTCGGTCCTTCATGCTACATAATTAAAGGAGTGACCCTTGCTAAAGATAACTTAGCTCGTAGGCAACGGAAAGAGTGTTTGAAATGTTCATATTGCACTAACAATGAGACTATTCAACATCTTTTCATTGATTGTCCAAATGCTATGTTGATTTCGAGAGTAATGCAAATTTCTTTTAATTTACCTCAACCAATGGATATAGAACATATGTTCAATGGATGGCCATAAGGAATAGAAAGGAAATTACAATGTCAGACTCTAGTGGGTGCAACTGCTTTCTGTTGGGCAATTTGGATAAATTGTAATGATATAGTTTTTAACAAGGCACGAGTGTTGTCTTCATTGCAGGTACTATTCAGAGGAACACATTGGACTCGGTTTTGATCACTGCTACAAAAGGAGGAAGAGAGACCCCACTTTTCTTGGTTTGCATCAAATGGATGGTGTTTTAGTATTAGAGTAACCTATGGCTAGTCTTAACAAACTTTGGCGGGTTCATAACCTTGTTTTGGTTTTTGTGTGATCGATGATGCTTCTTCTTGTAATAATGGACAACCGCATGTATCAGTCGATAAAGAAGCTGGAATATTAATACATATTCCCTTTTCTAAAAATAAGTGTAGGTGGCAAAATGATACCAGAATAGAACCATTGTAGCGGTCGAAGTTGCGTATAAGAGATAGAAGTATCAGTGATAATCATGGGACAGTTACAAATTTTTATAAGAGCATCTCCAAAAGAGCCCTATAAACTGTTCCTAAATCAAATGGGGTTTAATTAAAAAAACGATCTCCAATAGCTCTTAAAAACAACTCACAGATTTATTCTTTAACTAAATTCATCTCATTTGTAGCTAAAAACATGGTGAAAGTTTGGAGCCCCAAACCTTGTATTTTCAAAATAATTAATGTCATTGTGGCCCCAGATGATGACGTGGCCCAATCAAAAGGTTTTTTTGATCCATTTCTTTGGAGAACTATTGGAGAAGACAAGAAAAAATATCTTCAATAATTTTAGGGCTGCTACTAAAAACACCCTTTTTGGAGATCCTCTAAGTACTAGGGCTGGGCCTGTTAGGCCCATGTGGTGAGTGTTATAAAAAAAATGGAAAAAAGAGATACCACATAGCCATATTGACAATTGATCACTACCTCAGAATTGCAAAAGGAAGACATCGACATTTGTTAATGACGCATCAATGTTATTTTTAGATAACAGAATGAAAGTTCCAGTTTTTTGCAAGGTTTGCATACAGCTCAAATTGAGAATTTCAGTCAGCTTGGAAGCTGGTACATAAACTTAGGAATTTTGATAGAAGCATCACTGATGAGTCACCAGATACACATTTTATTCAGAAGCACCGCTGATGTGAACAATTTTGATGAAATTTAGAGACCGACCACGGGTACTGTATTTTTTATATTGTATTGTATCTTATTTGTATAATATAATCATTAGTTTACAACAGTAGTGTAATATGATTAGGTGATATAGCACATAGTTAAACAATTTTTTGATATTACAGCTGACATAGTCAAACCATCTTTTAATCAAAGTATTATTAACTAATTTGTTGACATTTGTATTCTTAAGCTAACCTAGAGATGAGTGATGGCTAAATCTCCATTGTCATTTCACAAGACATATAAAATCAATTGATTTCTAACATATGTGTCCTTAATATAACAACAGTTGAAGCTGCAACTTATGTAAAGAAAATATGACCATAAATATAGACATTATTAAATACTAGTACTTAGCACGTGCGACACACACATACTTTTTTTTATCATGAATATTTGATAAAAGTACTTATTATTATTATATACGATGGTAAACTGATTAAACTTCAGATAACAATATTTCACAACATTTTCTCATGGACATGGAAATTAAGATATGCAGTGCCACATAGTTCGGTTACAAATGATAAGTGCACAATAAAAGTTTTACACAAATAGTTCAGTTACAAAACCATCACTTAGTAAAACCAAAGACATACTCCACAAAGTCATGCCGAAGGTGATAAAACAGGAGCAGCATTGTTGATGCTGGCATTTTGTTCCAGATTATTCTTCAATGGTCTCTCTCCTCTACATGAGCTTTGTAATTTCAATCAAATATAGCATGTGCCAAGAATAACCATGAACCCACGATTACTGGAAAACCAAACCACTGTTGGGACTAAGCACATGGTTATTATAGCATTATTGCACAGACAAAATATGTCACCCTATGTAGGGGAAAATGAAACAGCAAGGGAGAGGAAATACTTTGTAACCAGTGCTCAAGCGGAACCTTGAATTAGGCTTACACAAATGTTCAATCATGACCTCCAATTATCTTTTGAGACAAATCAACAACCTCAATTTTCCAATTGAATAATCGATATATCAGGAGACCATATCACTTACACAAAGGGAGAAAAAAAAACACAGAACGCAGTTTCTTAATTATTTATCTGATACAATGCAAAAACCTCTAGTTTAGTTCCACTGTTTGACGAGGTGAAATCGACCTCATTTCTCAGCTCTAGACAGCCTAATTTTCAGTGATCACCCCAATTTCCACGTTCAAGTATAAACAAGCAGCAGATCAACCTAAAACTTTGGCCTGGTATGTATCAGCTAAATCAGAGCAGCGATTCTGGACCTGTTGGGAAAATCGATGTCCTTAGGCTAACACCAACTTCCGAGAAGTGGTACCAAACTGGTATGATACCACTTCTTCTGTGGACCCAAACCCAACACTTCATTCTACAACGAGGAGACCTTCTCTCTAGTATGCTAGACTGGGAGACCAACTCTCTATATAAGAGCTCAACCTTTATTCAACAACACAAACTTGATACACATACACTCTTTTGGATAGGTGACTATCTATTACTCACCATGACACACCTACACACTAGCACAATGGCTACCTTGCCATGCTATCTAGAACTCAAATGACACACCAAGTCATGACCCTTTAGGGGTGGGGAGACACCCCTATTTATACTTGTACATAGTCACTAGGATGTTGCCACATGGTAACATTCCACACTCTTCTAACCTAAATATCCTAGCTCTAGAATATTCTCTTCTAGATATTTCTTACCATACACAAATATCTAGGTTCTACACCCTTCTATACTTTGCCATGAAAAATAGTTCCAGACTCCTCTATGGCAAATATCTTATCTCTTGTGTTTTCCCAAATATTCTAGAATATTCCAAGTATGCATTGTAATAATTCAACACTCCCCCTTAATGCATACTTGCTTGGATCTTCTGCGCTCTACCATTACGAGCCTTCTTCTTCTCTTGTCTCTGCGTAGAAGGCATCTTGTGCTCTTCATTCAGCTTACTATTTTGTGAGCCTTCTTTCTTCTTAGATCTTCTCCGAACTTGCCCTTTGACAACTTCTTTATATGAAGGCAAAGTAACTTGAGAAGCATTTGTCACATACCTTTCACATGCTTTCTTTCTCATCCTCCAATTTTTGTCAGTTGCTTCTTGAGCCTTCTTCACTGCACAATGCACTTTTTGTTAGGTTGATCTCAACCAGCTGGCCCAGCGGTCAACTGGGCCCTTCACTCCTGCCCTGATCGGGGGCGTCCAGCCCAAGACGTGGCTGGTGGGCCCCATCACACAGTCCCATAAAGAGGAGGTGGGCATGTAACACGAGGTTTGTCGCTACAGTGAATGCCCCGCCTCCATCCCGGATCCGATCGAGAGGGAAGGGGCTGCCAGTGACGGGATGCCCACCGACGCCCACATCCATGCCACCGGAGGGATGCACCACCAGATGCATCCACGAGGTCCCCAGCACCATGATCCGCAATGACAAAAGACCCTGGTACGCATCTCTCTCTCTCTCTCTCTCTCTCTCTCTCTCTCTCTCTCTCTCTCTCTCTCTCTCTCTCTCTCCCAACCTCTCTCTCTGTTTGGCTAATCTCGAAGAACCAAAGATAACTCACAAAAATAGTTAGAACCCCTTTGATCTACTTCTTGTGATCCCCAGAATCTAACAATGGTATCATGAGCCTAAGCTAGAAGAATAGATCGGAGTAGGGACAAATTGATTCATCATGAATCAAAAGAAACTGAAATGGATTCGGTCACAAATCAAAAAGGAAAAGAATTCGATTTTGAATCGAACAAGAAATGATAAGAACCCTAACCCTAGGGCAAAGCAGTGAGCCGTGGGCTCCAAGGACGCCGCCACCTCTGTGGTGCGGTCATCTTCTCCAAACGCCACGTGTGAAGGAGAGGAAGAACAGAAAAGAAACGAAAGAAATCAACTCCGATCGAAAAAGAGAATGGAACCCTAACCCTAAAAAGGAAAGAGGTGATGGTGCTCACCTAGTGGTGCTCCGCCACCGCAAATCGCTTGAGGCGCATGCCGTCGCGTGAAAAGAAAGGATTGAGCTGCCATCACCGCCGGTGTCATGCGGGTGCAGACTCAGGCAAAGGGCATCACCGCCATTGACTCGAGCCTTGAGCTCGGGTAAAGGGCACCACCACAGGACCGCTCGACGGCGGTGCGCTCACCCGAGGGCGAGCGCGCGTGCTGGCGAGGGGACCATCGACGGCTCCAGCACCCTCCACCGGCCACCATCTCTCTCTCTCTCTCTCTCTCCCTGTTTCTTGCAACCATGAGGTTAAAAGGGAGAGGGAGGGGAAAGAAGGAATGGAAGAGAGGGGGAGATGGCCACCGCGGCCTCACGCTAGAGAGGCGCCCCTCACCCTCGCCAGCGGCCTCCGCCACCGCTTGCTTGCGGCATGGTAGAAGCCGGGGGAGGGAAAGAAAAATGAAGCTAGGGTTTGGGGAGCCGGCGCGCCTCCGAGGTTTTGTTCCAGTGAAAACTGAGGAGAGCCGTCTGATACGCTTGGACGACCAACGATGGCCGGTAGGCGCTAGGCTGGTTTTCGGCCCAGGAGGGGCGCTGGCCAGTTTCGCAGCCTAGCCTTTGGCTGCTGGGTTGGCAGCCCAGGAAAGGGGGCGCTTGAGTGCGGGCCAGGCCAACAGGCCTCATGTTGGCACATGCGGGCACGAGTTGGGCCAAGAATTTTTATGAAATCAGCCCAATAGTGAGAAAAATGAACAATAGCATTCTGATATTGTGTTTTGACTGTTTTGATAGTCATTTGAATAGATTATTAATGAGTTTTGAAGAATTGTACCTCTATAATTTTGAACCGACAAGATAAATTTTACAGAGAGTAAATAAGAGAAATTTTGCTACTGTTCATGTATATGTTGAAGTGTTTTTACACTATGTATTTGTTTAATCTTTGATTAAATTTGAACTAACGGGAGAATTTAATTAAAGGATAGAGAAAATGATTTATGACAATGTGTTTATGTCAAAAGTTTGTTCTCCATTCAAATTTCATGTTTTTGATTGGAGAAAAGATAAGAACAATCAAATATTCATGTGAAAGCTTAAATGAGTGCACAAGAGTTGTTTAAAATCTCTGTGCATAAAAGATTAGAAGTTTAATTGCTTCTAAAAGAAAGAAAAAGTGTTCACTGCAATTGAAAAAGATCCTATCCTCTAATTAAATTGGAGAAAATTTGATTAGAGGAATGAAAAGATATTTGTTTGAAATCATTTATGATATTGTTATTTTTTGACCAACATTGATGATAACAATGTCATAATTTTATATGATTAAAGGTTTAATCTCTGATAATTTTGCATCAATGTGATCAATTTTCGGAGAATAGATCAAAGATCAAGAAATGCTCTTTAACTAGAGAAAGTATTTCATGTTTCCACTGCAATAAAGTTGATGATAATGTTGCTTTCTTAGCAAAATTGTTTAATAGATATGTCATCACTTTATTTATGAGTTATATGCATTTATTCTTCTTCTGCCCAACGGTGATTTAGAATTTATATATAAAGATGATGTTTATTCTATTTCTGCCCAACGATGATTTAGAATACAAGATAAAGCATTAGAAGTTTAATGTGCATATCATTGATCAAACCAATGTATGGTTAATTTTATGCTTATTATTATCCATTATTGCTTGTTTTTTCTCAGACTAAGAGGTTTTGATGCTTTTACTGGTGAAAGTAAAAGATTGGGTACTTGTGACGCGAAAGATAACCATGAAAAGGTCATAGAGTGAGGAAGTATTCTCTCTCTAAAGAATGGCTTCAAAAGAAAAGAATTTTCTTGAATATTACTTCTAGAAATAGATGTATCATTGAGAGTGTTGAGAAATTACTTTTCATGTACTCTCAATAAACAAGATTTTATTATCATTTTTTAATGATTATGATATGACAAGGCATATACATGGTTAATTTGACCAACGTTGAATTAAGTATGTATGTGTCACAGAATATTCGGATTTATTTCTGAATTTGATGATTAAATATGAGCCAATACAAGTATTCATGTCTCTTCGAGGGAATTACCCGCATGACGGGAAAGAGATGATTATGATTATACCCATATAATGAGCAAAGTCTAAGAAAATACCCGCATGGTGGGGTACGTTGGCATAATATTTATGTCGAGAAAATCCCGTATAGCAGGAGAAGTTTGAGAAAAGTTTTATTCTGCTTGGCAGGAGAAAGATATGATGACTCATGTACTTTGAGAGGAAAGTATGGAATAACTCTTATGTTATTCCAGTAGATCATGCACTTTACATGCAATAGTTATTAAGCACTTAATGAGTCTAAAGAGAAGACGAACCAACAGACAAGAATGATGTGCAAGTACGACTTGCAGAAGTATTAATGATAAAGAACTCTGTCGAGTTTTTTGAAATAGAATGAGGAAAAGATACTCCCGTAAGAGGTCATATATAACTTTACTTCACATGATGTAATCAGGTGAGTGAAATAGATAAGCAAAATTTCCTCAATTCACATGAGTTCCGAATGGTTTTTGAAATTATGGCAGAAAGGTTCATGCCACATTTCGAGGGGGAGAAAGAATATAAGATGAATCAAGAATGAAGAAACTCCTCTATGTTCCAGATTATGCGATGCAAGTTATGCATCTAAAAGTGATCTATTAGCGA
Organism: Eleusine coracana subsp. coracana; assembly: GCA_032690845.1. Taxonomy (NCBI): domain Eukaryota; kingdom Viridiplantae; phylum Streptophyta; class Magnoliopsida; order Poales; family Poaceae; genus Eleusine; species Eleusine coracana. The sequence continues at coordinate 28,984,209 of CM064422.1, forward strand.
AGAATGTGATCGTCTGGGGGAGTACGATGATCATATTAATGATACCCCAAAGTAAAGAAAAGATGTATTCCATGTTTTTTGATGAAGGAATACTAAAACAATGCTCTAAGTGCCATAAAAAGAAAATGTGTAACAGAGTAAACCCATATAGATTAATGAGTTCAGAGATACACCATCTTTGAATCTGGGGGAGTAAGACTTGAAGAGAAGTAGGACTTTGTATACACTTTAATGATTCAAGAACAACAAATTTCTTATTACACAAGAGATTATAGAATTAATTGCCTGTAGGCAATAAAAGAGAGACCCATATGGAAGAAGTGCCCATAGCAAAGAATAAGACGGGTGATCCCACCCGAATTGATAAGACCATGATGAGCATTCACATGTTCGAATGGTAAAAATGAAATGTAATTGATTAATCCTGACGATGTTCTGGATTTTGAAGATATTCCTAATGGAGTCAAAATATTAGACTATCATGGGTCTACAATATCAAATGTGACTCCAAAGGGAACACTAATCCTAATAGAGTCAAAACAGTAGGCCGTTATGGGTCTATAAGATTAAATGTGACTTCGGAAGGTGTAACAGAACCGACTTACCATGGAGCCGGCTTCATTCCAGGATCTTCTTGGGTGGCGACACACGCTATGACGCCCAATAGTACAACACATGACGGAGAATATAATTGCAACAAGAACGTATAGAGTACAGAGTTTTACATAAATCCGAATTTAAAGTTTACAAACCAGAGTTTTTAGAAAATGCGGAAGCGAAATAGTCTACATAATAGATAACTTGATAGAATAAGTAGGATACAATCGTCCTCTCACAATGATTCCCACAACACATCCGGCTTTGTAGGTGTTTGCCCAAACACCGTGCCGGCAATCAATGGTCTACTCCTCATCATCGGTGCACCGTTCCCACTCGATGTTCCAGCAGTCAGGTCACTGGCCTTCCCAGTGGAACCTCCCACTGCAGTGGCGGTCTCTACCCTGGTCATCTGAAAACCACATAGAACGTCGCCCTGAGTAACTCAGCAAGACTAACCCGTCAAGATGGCCAACTACAACCGACTCCTAGACATGCACAGGTTATGGCCGGGATTTATGTTGCCAAAAAGCTAGCCTAAGAGTGGGTCCTTACTTTTCAAGTTTTAGCATTAAGTTAAGTTGTCATGGGAAAGGATAAATTTAGTTTACGCTAAACTACCACAATCATGGTTTCAATGCAATTAATAAGAATTTCCAAAGAGCAATATTAAACCCTTTCAACAAATTAATGGCTTCCAACACTGTCCCTGTGGAGTTATCAAGTGGTACTCGTTATTGTGAGGGACAGCGACTCGAATTGATTTACATCCTGCAGGAGAAACCTGCTTGCACAATCCATACGCGCTTCATGGAAGCCGCATGGAGCAACCTTTCGCATACGGTACTGCAGGGCCTTCCGAGCCTGGCTCCTTTGAGAAGGGTCCCCCATGCGATGCGCCCCGTGCCACCATCCGTGGGTAGCTTCCTCCCTCCTCTCATCCCCAGTTCCGCCTTAAGAAGTAGGGTATCTTCCGTCCAAGCAGTAGTCATAGCTACATCGGTTTACTGGGCCCATAACTCCAGCATGCAAACAGTACGTTCAAACTTGATCCAATGGGCCAGACATGAGGCGTAGCCTTAGGTGACTCGGATGGGGCTACCTCCTTGAAGACAAGCTATCCTTCCCTTTCCACCTAGTTGACCGTCCGGTCTTTATTTGTTATCCCATCCAACTTTCCTTCATCTCACATCATTCCCAAATGATAATATTTTCTGATCTACGAGCGGTCTCCATACCACTCGATGAATGATCGTCGATAGTTAAGCGGAGCAACTACCGTCCTGTGGCTATTATAAGGTGAAGGAAACCTACTGCAATACTAGGTTTCCAAACAACCCCTATAAACTTAATGCATAGACAAGCCTACATCCCTAACTAGTGATGAAATAAAATGTAAAACAGGTGGGATGCACTGGGCTTGCCTTGAGCCTGTTCCTGGTTAGCGGGATCACCACCTGGTTCTTCTAACTCCTGCTCCGTTCCCACCTCCACGTGGTTCACCTTGATATCTACATGATGCAAATGCGATGTTGTGCATGAGAGAGATGCATGGCAGTCTATTTAATTAAGACTAACAGGTATGATATGCATGGGGTATCGATTAATTTAGTAAATATAATATATATAAAGTAGAGACATAGAGTGAGCACATTTAGTGTATTTCCTTCATGGACTCTTGTCGAGAGATATTCTCGATAGTAAATCTAGGTAGGCGTATGAGTATGAAAGATTGATGGAAACAGGACATGGGGTTTATACAGGTTCGGGCCTCCTTACGGATAAAAAACCTATGTCCTATTTGGTGTTCTTGTATTGTTTGATGACGCATTGGAATTAGGGTTCCAATACGTCTCTCCCCCTATCGAAGACCCCCTGCCCTCCTTATATACCCAAAGGGCAGCGGCTTACATGGTAGTCTATCATTCGGTTACAGAAGATTCCATCCTATCTGCTAACCTAACTTGCCGATTACTCAACATAAATATCTGAATAAATATCTTCTGAGCCATACTCTTGAACATGTCATAACCGAGCCCCTGGCCCACTCGGCCATATAACCGAGTGGTCAGGTATCCCGGGTACATATATCCCATAGTAGCACTCAAGGACTTCCCAATTTCAAACATAGCTCTGATTTGCTTCAACATCTCTTGGAATTGAAAAATACTTCAACTTGATAGACACAAGATTTTCTTTCATAAACGCCCAAAAAGGCATACTTTATGGGTCCAGCCCCCAACTCAAGAGACGTTGAATCCTTTCCTGAAGCGTTTTGTGAGTTTAAAGACCAGAAATATTAATCTTCTATAACCAATCATAGCTCCCAACACAGAAGACATTTTAAATGAAATGTCGTGTGAGCTAAAAACATTGGCTATTCGAATCTGACACTTTCCCAAATAGATCTAGTGACTTGTCAAGATAATCAGCTCTACTGCACATTATATGACCATTATCCGAGTGATTCATCACCAATTTAAAAACAACAGATTCCCAAGTCTGATGATGCTTCAGTCCGAGTGATTTATCATGAAATTCTGAGAAACCATGTGGATATGTGCCATGGTTTGCTATATTTGCGATGAGTAATTGACTTGAGCAGATTTGGTGTTTGAGTTGAAATGCGGGGATCCAGGGACTGCATGGGTTTGCATATCATGGTTATGACTAACTGGAGTTGGTGGAGATATTGGTGATGTCGCAGGAGATGGGAAATGTGTTTGCTTGTCTCATGATGTGTAGGTCACTGGAGTCGACTTGGTGGTCAACAGCGAGAGGATCAGGCACAAGTAGGGGACTTAGGGCCAGACGATCGGGATGCCGGAGCTTTCTTCGAGATGAAGCAAAGACGTGGAGCGTCCGACGGCATTCGAGCGATGAGGAAAAAGATGGACAGTTATGCCCCCGGTGGTAGGTGGGTGTGTTATGTAGATCAAGGGTAGAGTGGTCATGTGGACAATAGACCCTGGGCCTATATATGAAGAGGTGTGGCTAGTAGAAGAGGTGCTTCTCTTACATTAGCCTTGTGTTTGGACCCTATTCAAAGTGCTAGGAGAGGACTTCATGTTTGAGAGGAGAGTAGTGGGTGTGTGAGAGACATCTCTTGCTCTTCCAAATAGTGGGAGGAAGAGGGTGGCTTCCTAGCCTTGTACCTATGGATTTTGTAAGCACCTTTCTATGATATGAGAAGTATTTTCGTGCTCAAGATTTCCCTCTTCACTTAAATCCCAAAATTCCCTTTTTCCTATTTTCAAAAGCATTTTCGTGGTGATTTTCGATCTCATTTTTAGACGAGTTTTTGGCCCAGATTTCTTGAGAAACTTGTTTCTAGGATGAGCTATGATAATCCTCTATGGATCCTTGGTGGAATTATTGGCTCTAGCACCTTCGATTTGAAGGATTTCTCAAGTTTCCCTTTTTTGGTGTTCTTGGCACAAGATCTGAAATTCGTGATGATTTCTTGAGCCAATTGAGTTGATCTCCTAGGATTAGGGTCGTGATGTGATGAGGATTCACTGGTCCAAAAATTGCATCATTTGGAGTTTGTTTGATTAAGTTTTGGAGAAGATTTGGGAAGATCCCGAGAGATTTTCTGTTCTGTCGGGGGTCGACCGGCACTGCCGATGACCAGGACCAGCACTGCTGATTGGTTCAGTCTGTAGGTTTCAGTATGACAGCATCCCGCACCGGCACTGCCGATAGGTGGGACCAGCACTGCCGATGACGCGCACCGGCACTGCCGATTGGTGTGACCGGCACTGCCAATGCCCACCGGCACTGCCAATGCCCACCGGCACTGCCGATGGCAGGGATCGGCACTGCCGATGGGAGTTCAGTTCTGAACTGTTGAGGATTGCTTCTTCCCTTTTTATTTCCGCTGTGATTCTTTGATGTGGTTGATCACTCATAGGGCTAGTACACCACAAGTTGGTTTGTGTAGTCTTGGTGATCGATTTGGAGGTTGGCTTGGGTAGTTCTTGGGATATAGGCCAAGTTCTCTTGGAGAATTTTATTTGGCTCCCATTCACCCCCCCCCCCCCTCTGGTCGCCTTCTCGGTCCTTCAATTGGTATCAGAGCTGGTTTGATCACTAGTTGACCTTCACCGGCTTTGTGATCCGAAGGCGACATGGAGAAGCATGCTGTCAAGCTGTGGATGTTCGAAGGAGAGGACTTCCCCTACTGGAAGTCACAGACCAAGGCGTATCTGCTGAGTCAAGGATGTGCAATTTGGGAGATTATTGATCAGGAGTATGTGATACCACAAGACCTGAACACTGCATCTGCAGGTGAGTTACTCAGGTATGAGAACAACTCCAAAGCTATCAATATTCTGCTTTCTGCACTTGGTAGGAGCGAACATGATAGGGTTGCACACCTTGACACTGCTCATGCTATTTGGGATAAGCTCTGCACTTACCATGAGGGTACCAACCAGGTCAAGTCTATGCGTAAGGATTCTTACAATAGACAGTACCAAACCTTTGCACAAAAATCAAGCGAGTCACTAGATGACACTTTTCGTAGGTTTGAGGCAATTGTGTGCAACTTGCGGGCTTGTGGTACCCTTATGTACAATGACAATGATAGAGCTAAGCAACTACTATACTCACTTGATGAAAATGTTTGGGGGGTTAAAATTGCTACTCTAGAAGAAACTGCTGAATTTAATACCCTGAACTGTGAGCAACTGTATAGCAAGCTGAAATCTCATGAACTGTCTAGGAAATCTCGTCCTAATCTTGCTATTCCTGCTTCTAGTATGGCTTTGCTTTCTAGTTCTCAGAAGGGTGATCACAGTTGTGCTTCTCATGGAACTAACCCCTCACTTGACAAGTCTTCCTTGGAGTTTGCTTTGTCTTCTCTTGTTGCAACTTCCGATGAACAGATGGAGTGCATTCCTGACGAGGAGTTGTCCTTGCTCATAAGGAAGTTCAGGAAGTTCTACAACAACCGGAAGGAGAGAAGAGGAGGTGGTTCAAGAACCTGCTTCGAGTGCGGTGACCCGGGACACTTCATCGCTGATTGTCCCAAGAAGAAGAAGAAGGCCGGGTACCGCGACAACAAAACTGAATACTTCAAGCAGAAGAAGAACCGCTTCTACAAGAAGGGCAAAAACTCCAAGAATGACTTCAAGAGAGCTTAAGCCACGAGTCAAGAGGAAGGATGACTTCACCGGGCTTTGCTTCATGGCAAAGAACGACCACGACACCGACTCTGGATCCGACTCCAACAAAAGCGAGGTACCTCCCACTCTCGATGAGCTCTCTTCTAAACTTGATCATTTGCGTGATGTTCTGCTCATGCAAGATGATAAGCTTCGTAGTGCTGTTCGTGAGGGTAGAGAGCTTAAGTCTAAGTTGGAGAGTGCTGATTTTGAAATTACTTCGCTTAGGTCCAAGCTTGCTCGTGAGGACATTGTTATTGAGTGTGAGTCTGGTCAAGTCGTGATGAGTTATCTTGCATAGAGGGAGAGTGTGCATGCTCAAGTTGCTAGTCAGCTTGAGAGTGTCCTCAAGGAGCTTGATGAGTTTAAAGCTAGACCAACTCTTTTGGGTGCATGTCAGAAGTGCCCCAAGCTCACAGATGAGTTGGAAGCTCAATCCATCAAAGTCAACGAGCTTGAGTCCAAGTTGCTTTATGAGACTCGCTCTAAGGTCCTTCCACCACCTTGTGAGGTGTGTGTCTCTCTTAAGGACAAGCTTGTAATCACTAGGGAGGAAAACGAAGCCCTAGTTCAGGAAAATGACTATCTTGTGTCTAGGCTCTAGAGAACCCTAGTGAGTGAAGAGAAGATTGAGAGCGATTTGGCAAGAGTAAAGGAGAGTGCTTCTAGATCAACCTATAACTTGGGTTTGGGCTTCGAGAGGTGTGACAAGGAGAGTGAGAATGTGGGTAAGTTTGTACCTAGCTCCAGCTACAAGGATGAGGAAAACACCATTAAACCCACTGACACATACTATCCACCAAATCCAAAACCCTCCTTCAACCCAAAGCAAATAGAGAAGCCAAAACCCAAACCTGCAATGCAAACCAAGCCTAATCCTATGGGTGTCTACATTTGCATGTTTTGTGGTCGCAAGGGCCACTTGGATGAATTCTATTATAGGCGTAAGAGGATTGAGAGGAAGCAAGATGAGTTGACTAGGGATGCTTTTTATGATGATTTTGTTGACTTTCAGCCTCGCTCTTTTTCTCATGCCTATCGTGGACAGGGTCATTCCTCATATGGCTTTGATTCACGAAACAGAGGCTTTGCGCAGCAGCGCTTTGGCGCCCCACATTTTCCCCATTGTGGTGAGCATCACTCGCATGGATTTGGCTTTCACACAGATGATTTCTATCCTCACAACTCAAGGTTTGAGTCGAGACGCTTTAACAGGCCATGTTTTCCCCATCGTGGTTCTCGTCCCATGCGTTCGAATGATAAAGTGCAAAGAACTGTGATGACTACTACCGGTCGTATGGTTAAGTGTTGGATTCCTAAATGCTTTTTGACTAACCCTAGCACTGAGCCATCGACTTTCACTTCTCGTTCTTTATAGACAGCAGGTGGAGGTTTGGAGAACAAGTGGTTGATGGATTCCGGGTGTTCGCGCCACATGACCAGAAATGCAAAGTGGTTCTCCAGCCTGACTCCCTTGAAGTGTCGGGAGTATGTGACCTTTAGAGATGACAAGAGAGGAAGAGTGAAGGGAAGGGGCGCCGTAAAGGTAAATGAGAACTTCACCCTCAATGATGTTGGTTTGGTTGAGTTTCTCAAGTACAATCTCCTCTCTGTCTCTTAGCTTCTTGATGTTGGTTTGGAAGTGCGCTTTAAGTCGAATGCTTCTTGTGTTCTTGATTCGAGTGGTTCCTTGGTTTGTGGGATTTCTCGCATTGGCAGAGTTTTTTAGGCTGATTTTGCTGGTTCTCCTGGTTCTCACAAGTGCTTGGTTGCTCAATCTTCTTCTGAGCTCTGGAAATGGCATAAGAGACTGGGTCACATGAGCTTTGACTTGTTATGTCGCTTGAGTGTCCTAGGTTTGATCCGAGGATTGCCTAAGCTCAAATTTGATAAGGATTTGGTTTGTGCTCCTTGTCGTCATGGGAAAATGATTGCCGCTTCTCATCCACCAATCAATTTGGTGATGACTGAACGCCCTGGAGAGTTGCTTCATATGGACACTGTTGGTCCTTCTCGGGTTCGTTCGGCGGGTGGGAAGTGGTATGTTCTTATGATTGTTGACGACTACTCTCGCTACTCTTGGGTCTACTTTCTTGAGAGCAAGGATGAAGTGTTTCATCACTTTTGGAGCTTAGCTTTGAGGTTGTTCAAGGAACTCCCTGGTGCATTACGAGCAATTCGCAGTGATAATGGCACCGAGTTCAAGAACTCCTCCTTTGATGCTTTCTGTCTTGAGCATGGTATTGAGCATCAGTTTTCAGCACCTCGAGTTCCCCAGCAGAACTGTGTGGTTGAAAGGAAGAACAGAACCTTAGTGGAGATGGCCCGGACGATGCTCGATGGGCATAGGACTCCGAGGCAGTTCTAGGCTGAGGCCATTAGCACTGCTTGCTATGTTTCCAATCGGATTTTCTTGCGCTCAATTCTTAATGTGACTTCTTATGAGCTGCGTTTTAGGAGAAAGCCCTCAGTTTCTCATTTGCGTGCCTTTGGTTGCAAGTGCTTTATTCTCAAGTGTGGCAATCTTGATAAGTTTGAGTCAAAGTCTTCCGATGGAATCTTTCTTGGATACCCTCTTCATGGTCATTCCTACAGAGTTTTGAATTTCGAGACTAACACCATCGTAGAATCCTGCGATGTAACCTTTGACGAATCAAACTCTTATGCAAGGAATGTGATTGAGTCTGCATGTGACAAGGAGATGAAGGAGAGCATCTTTGTAGAAGAGGACCTATAGGGCTTGGATGATGATGATGATGAGTCATTCCATCCCACATCCGAGCTTGTTCCTGCTGCTACCACTACTCCAGCAGAGGGTCCAGAAGCTTCTACATCGACTTCAGCAGCTGTCGAGCAAGCTCTAGCTATGGTTGAGGGGGAGGTACACTCTGAGAGAGAGGCTCCTCACCACATTCAGTGTCAACATCCACCTCAACTGATGATCGGTAATCTCTATGAGAGGACAACAAGGTCAAGGTCTGCACATCTTGCTTGCTTTACCAATTCTCTCTTTGTTGCAACTTTTGAACCCTGGGATATTGGACACGCACTATCTGATGAACATTGGGTTAATGCCATGCATGAGGAGTTGGAAAACTTTGAGAGAAACAAAGTCTGGACCCTTGTAGAGCCTCCTAAAAATGTCAATGTCATAGGAACCAAGTGGGTGTTCAAAAACAAACATGGGGAGGATGGTGAGGTTGTGAGAAACAAGGCTAGGCTAGTTGCTCAAGGTTTCAGCCAAGTGGAGGGCTTAGATTATGGTGAAACCTTTGCTCCTGTTGCTTGCATAGAAGCCATTAGGATCTTGCTTGCATTTTCTGCCTCCAAGGGCATTAGACTTTATCAAATGGATGTCAAGAGTGCTTTCCTAAATGGTTTCATAGAGGAAGAAGTGTATGTGAGGCAACCCCCTGGCTTTGAGCACCACAAATACCCAAACCGTGTGTACAAGCTTCAGAAAGCTTTGTACGGGCTAAAGCAAGCACCTAGGGCATGGTATGCTAGGCTTAAGACCTTCTTGCTAGAGCGTGGGTATGTCATGGGGTGTGTTGATAAAACCTTGTTCACTCTCAAGCATGGCAATGACTTTCTAATAGTTCAGATTTACGTGGATGATATCATCTTTGGTGGTTCCTCTCATGATCTTGTGTCCAGGTTTCAGGAAGCTATGGAGAGTGAATTTCAGAAGTCGATGATGGGAGAGCTCACCTTCTTTCTTGGGCTTCCAATCAAGTAGTGCAAGCAAGGCACTTTCATACATCAAGCCAAGTACACGAAGGATCTTCTGAAGAAGTTCGACATGGTCAATGTGAAGTCGTTGTCTACACCAATGTCCACTACAATGGCTCTTGACCCTGATGAAGACTGTGAAGCGGTGGATCAAAGGGAGTACAGGAGCATGATTGGCTCCCTCTTATACCTGACAGCGACAAGACCCGACATACACTTTGTGGTGTGTCTTTTTGCTCGCTTTCAAGCTTCTCCAAGGGTGACTCATCGCAAGGCTGTCAAGCGCATCTTCATGTATCTCAAATACACCCTTGAGTTCGGTCTTTGGTACTCTGCATCTTCATCTCTTGATCTCATTGGGTATTCGAGTGCGGACTTTGCTAGGTGTAGAATTGATAGGAAGAGCACTTCTGGTACTTGCCATTTCTTGGGTACTTCTTTGATTTGTTGGTCTTCTCGTAAGCAGTCGAGTGTTGTCCAATCCACCACATAGGCTGAGTATGTAGCTGCTACTAGTTGTTGCTCACAAATCCTATGGATTGTGTTCACCATGAGAGACTATGGGTTGACGTTTAAGGGTGTTCCACTCATATGTGATAACTCCAATGCCATATGCTTAGCCAAAAACCCAATCCAACATGGTAAGGTCAAACATATTAATGTGCGATTCCACTTCCTGAGAGACAATGTTGAGAAGGGGGATGTTAAGCTCCAATACATTGATACCAAAAACCAACTAGCCAATATCCTCACCAAGCCCCTAGATGCTTCGAGACATGTTTTTCTTCGGGGGGAACTTGGTGTTTGTCATCCCTATGGCATTATTTGAGGGGGAGTTGGTTTTCTCTTGTATATATGTATCTTACCATTTTCGTATTGCATGTCATATGAAATATATGCATTGGTAGATGAGCTTTGATTCTTATGCTTCCTTGCATTTCTCTTTGCTATGATTGAGCTTGAGCTAAGTTGTGTGGATGTGATGGTAATCTCTCATGCTTAGATTTTCTAGATGGCCTGTTATAAACTCATATGAGCAACTTGCTAATCTTAAAGATAAACTGAGCTTCTTGTGAACCTTATGATCTAATCTTGCTAAAACTTGCTCACCCTGTGTATAATTGCTTTTATCCTTGTTGAAGCTTGCATTGAGGCTAGTCTAGAGGATGTCGTGGCTTTGGCACCTTGTGTTTGCAAAATGGAAGACTTTGCAAATGTTTAGCTCATGATGAAACATTGTGGGAACGTGTGTTCCTTTTGCCGCAAAGGCATGCTCGTTTATCTTGAGCATAATCATGAAAAATCTGCTAAGTGCTTTGATCAAGAACTACTCAATAATGCTAAATCCAAACATTGTGACTTGAAGCCTCGCGGTGTTTGTCGTACCCAGTCGTGCGACCCTCCGCATGGATAAGAGGACACATGAGGATAAACTATAATCACTTGATCAACTGAATCTCTGTTTCATATATGAGCGTCTGTAGAGCTTATTTCTTGCGAATGCTTGTTGCCCTTGTTGAGATTGAAACTGGCTAGATTCTTATGATTCACTTGGTGCTTATTTTGCCTTGGATGAGAGTACTTACACATATGGTGGTAATTTTTCTCATGATAAGCAAAATTTGATTCTATCTAAGCTAGTCAATCTTTCTGCTTAGCCTGTATAGCTCATGGTGTTTATGCCTCGCTATCTATGTTTGATCTTTGCATGATTAGGAGCTATTGCCTTTACACTTCATGGCACTATGGTTATGGTTAGCAAAGTTAAATGCTTGTTTGGATAATTGTTGAAGCTCCTTAGGTTTGCATTTTCATGCATTGCATGTTTGCTTGTTCTTTTGCCTCTTTGATGAGTTCATTGCCAAAGGGGGAGAAAATTTTAGGGTCATGCACAAATAATGCTAAGAAACTCATATGATCCATTTTGCACCACATGAGACCTACCACAACTTGAGGGAGAGCATATCATGATCTTGAGCGGTTTCTTGCGCTTTTCACATTCTTTGCGTCTCAAGTCGCTTTCTTTGCCAACTCTTGGTTTTGTGATCCCTACTTGTTAGATGGCTTGTTTTCACCTTTTCTTTGAGTTTGGCCCTTTGGATGTGCTTATTCGGCTTCGTATTTCAATCTCTAATCTTTGTGCATTTGAGGTTATCAATGTACTCATCATGGGGGAGATTAAGAAACCATGTGGATATGTGCCATGGTTTACTATATTTGTGATGAGTAATTGACTTGAGCAGATTTGGTGTTTGAGTTAAAATGCGGGAATCCAGGGATTGCATGGGTTTGCATATCATGGTTATGACTAACCGGAGTTGGTGGAGATATTGGTGATGTCGCAGGAGATGGGAAATGTGTTTGCTTGTCTCATGATGTGTAGGTCACTGGAGTCGACTTGGCGGTCAACAGCGAGAGGATCGGGCACAAGTAGGGGACTTGGGGCCAGACGATCGGGATGCCGGGTGAAGTCAAGGGTGATCCATACCGTACACATGAAGAGGCCAGAAGCATGGACGGTTTCGCAGTTGAGCCTCAAAACCGTGGTGGTGATGAAGACGGCGTGTTGACCAAGTCAAGGTGAACGGGATGCCGGTGCAAGTGACAAGGGGGCCCGATGGACAGGGACTGGGAAAGACTTGCCGGTGGTCAGGATCGCGGGACAAGGTGACACGCATCAACATCGAAAAGTCATGCTTTGAGAAGCATGCAAAGCGGTTTCCCGGTTTGGGCCTCAAAACCGGTGGCGGTGGTTGATGGTGCACGTGGCACCATCACGGAGCTTGCTTCGAGATGAAGCAAAGATGTGAAGTGTCCGACGGCATTCGGGCGATGAGGAAAAAGATGGACGGTTATGCCCCCGGTGGTAGGTGGGTGTGTTATGTAGATCAAGGGTAGAGTGGTCATGTGGACAATAGACCCTAGGCCTATATAAGAAGAGGTGTGGCTAGTAGGAGAGGTGCTTCTCTTACATTAGCCTCGTGTTTGGACTCTATTCAAAGTGCTAGGAGAGGACTTCATGTTTGAGAGGAGAGTAGTGGGTGTGTGAGAGACATCTCTTGCTCTTCCAAATAGTGGGAGGAAGAGGGTGGCTTCCTAGCCTTGTACCTATGGATTTTGTAAGCACCTTTCTATGATATGAGAAGTATTTTCGTGCTCAAGATTTCCCTCTTCACTTAAATCCCAAAATTCCCTTTTTCCTATTTTCAAAAGCATTTTCGTGGTGATTTTCGATCTCATTTTTAGACGAGTTTTTGGCCCAGATTTCTTGAGAAACTTGTTTCTAGGATGAGCTATGATAATCCTCTATGGATCCTTGGTGGAATTATTGGCTCTAGCACCTTCGATTTGAAGGATTTCTCAAGTTTCCCTTTTTTGGTGTTCTTGGCATAAGATCTGAAATTCGTGATGATTTCTTGAGCCAATTGAGTTGATCTCCTAGGATTAGGGTCGTGATGTGATGAGGATTCACTGGTCCAAAAATTGCATCATTTGGAGTTTGTTTGATTAAGTTTTGGAGAAGATTTGGGAACATCCCGAGAGATTTTCTGTTCTGTCGGGGGTCGACCGGCACTGCCGATGACCAGGACCAGCACTGCTGATTGGTTCAGTCTGTAGGTTCCAGTATGACAGCATCCCACACCGGCACTGCTGATAGGTGGGACCAGCACTACCGATGACGCGCACCGGCACTGCCGATAAGTGTGACCGGCACTGCCAATGCCCATAGGCACTGCCGATGGCAGGGATCGGCACAACCGATGGGAGTTTAGTTCTGAACTATTGAGGATTGCTTCTTCCCTTTTTGTTTCCGCTGTGGTTCTTTGGTGTGGTTGATCACTCCTAGGGCTAGTACACCACAAGTTGGTGTGTGTAGTCTTGGTGATCGATTTGGAGGTTGTCTTGGGTAGTTCTTGGGATATAGGCCAAGTTCTCTTGGAGAATTTTATTTGGCTCCCATTCACCCCCCCCCCCCCCCTCTGGTCGCCTTCTCGGTCCTTCAAATTCAAAAACCGCAGCCCCCAAGATTGGTGATGACAATCCGAGTGGTTAATCACAAATCTCGAAATAACAACCCCCAAGATTGGCGCTGTTGTGATCCAAGTAATTGACCAGAATTTCCCAGATAACAGCCCCCAAGATTGGCGCTGATGTGATCCAAGGGATTCATCACAATTTCCAAGATAACAGCCCCCAAGATTGGCGCTGATGTGATCCGAATGATATATCACAATTTCCCAGATAACAGCCCCCAAGATTGGCGCTGATGTGATCCGAGTGATTGACCACAATTTCCTAGATAACAGCCCCCAAGATTGGTGCTTATGTGATCCGAGTGATTGATCACAATTTCCCAGATAACAGCACCCAAGATTGACGCTGTTTCAATCTGAGTGTCTTTGTAAAGTGATATAATAAACATCATACCAGATACCCTAAAAGGACGCGCCCTGACATTTAGAAGTTAGCTAACGGACTAAGTAGGCCCATTACTGTATGGGGTCAATTAGGTGAATTAGTCACTACATAAGCACATTTATCTCATTCGCGACCCCTCACCTCCATTTTGCTCTGCTTTCGTCGCCTCTTGCTTTGAACCCTAGATCTTTCCTTACACCCTGTTCGACATCCAATCTTTCCATTTCCACAAATCCACTGCTCCATGGCTCCAAAGAGATCTCGCCCAAGCACGAGAGACTCGTGGAAGCAGGCATCCCCTACTTCAACGGAGGATAAAGCTTGCCTTGACATTCCGATGGGGATCAAAGAGTTCCTAGCCTCCGCCATGGACGTGGAGAAGATCAACAGGCTGGTAATCAACGGAGTCCTTCAGGATCAGCAGACCGGAGATTGGATCGAAGCACTAGGTCAGAAATTTCTGCAACCCCCTATTGATCATATCATCGTCTTCGCCTTGTTCTTTTATCGCGGGTTTGGGATCCCCTGTAGCAATTTCTTCCGAGGATTGCTATTTTTCTATGGAATCAATCTGGTGAATCTGAATCCCAATTCTATTCTCCACATTTCTATATTCATCCACCTGTGTGAGGCCTTTTTGGGGATCACCCTGCACTTTGATACCTTCAAAGAGCTATTCGTGTTAAAATCAAACAATAGTAATGTGATTGGGGGAGCTGGGTTCCAGCTTAGGAACAAGACAAAGTATATCGAGGTTCCTCTCCGTTCGACAAACAAAGGGTGGCAAGCTTACTGGTTCTACCATGGGAACCATGCGCCATCATTGTCAGAGTTTGCAGCTGAAGCGCCAGTGCCACGACCCGAGTGGTCGGCAAAAGCGTCTCCAAACAAGAAATCGTAGGTCGACAAGATACTAGAGGAAATTGCATATTTGAAGAAAAAGGGATACAACAAAGTCCATGTGGCTGGAAGTTTCATGTATCGACGCGTGCAACCGATTAAGAAACGCCACATTCCTGCTTGGAAATTCAACTTGAAAAAGGACCCTACTATGGAGGTTCCTAAAGCGTTGATAGAGCGGGAGTTGACACTTCGACTGGAAGGTGTCTTCTCCTCTTTGCTTGACTGGACCCCAGGTTCCACCAAGCTAGGTTATCATTCAAAAATCACCAAGAATAATGTAAGTGATCACTTCTTGTGGCTACATTCCATCTCTAACATTTTTATGACTAGCAGTAACCGTATTATGTGAATTTCAAGATCTTGACATGTATTCGTCAAACCCTCCGTTGCCTCCAGCAACCCTAGAAAAGTCACCCAAACAGCCGTCTGCACCAAAACATTGTAAGGTGTAGATCGAAGAATCTGATGATGATGAACCTCTGGCAGATCGGACTGCCAGACTTCAACAAGAAAGAAAGCGTAAGGCTCCAAAAGAGGTTCCTGCCACTCGGCCAGGAGCAACAACTGATCCAAGGCCCAATGTTGCTGAAGATCACTCCCGATCGAGTGTAGAAAAAGAAACATCTTCTGCTCATGCCTCGAAGACACAAAGTCCTAGACCGACTAACCCCGCCTCCGAAGGTGGCTGGCTTGAACTTTAAGCGTCGGGCTAAGTATGGATTTCTGAACTTACCCTTATTTCCCTGTAACTGCATGGCTTGCTAATGCCTTGTTCATCCTTTCAGAGCTTCGGGGTCTGCATCCTCGGGAAGCGCAACACCACAAAACATCAATCCTGAGGAAGGCAACTCTAAGACCGAGTCAAAGACGCCTCAGGATGATGCTCCCAGCCACTCGGCCAAGAAACCGAGTGATTTAAAAGCTCCTCCCCCACCTTCGGGAACAAACGATGGTCATGATGCGACAAAAGACTAGTCCATGCCGGACTTGAACTCCCCTGCAATGGACTCAAACCCTGAGGCTTCTATGCCAAAGGACACGAGGGAGCCTTCATTAATTTTTTAGAAAATGCCAGAGCCGACATATGACTATCCAATCGGCCCTGAACTAGATGAAGCCACAATACCCATTCACTGAGTGGTGAGAGAGGGAGTTGAGGAAGAGCCCGAGTTCGCCCGAGTGATTTACCACATTGGTAAACACGCCATCGCCGGCTTTGATGAAGCTCATGAACAAGAAGAGTTGAAGATATTTGAAGAGCTGACTCGTTCCAGGTATGGTGTTGACGCATACGTCTTCAAATTATAAGATATGACAAGCTTAACCTATGCACGTTTTTTTAGAATCTGAAAGTGCACATGGCTGGCAAAAACAAGGTGTTGTTATTTGCCAGCAAAAAACTAGCGAAGGCCCTGGATACCGAAGATCAGCTTGCTAGGGAGAGGCTAGAAGTCGGCCATCTAACCCTCGAGCTGAAATCATACTCCTCCCGGATAGACGACTTGCAAGGCAAGATATCAGGTATGCCATCAGCAGTCCCTTTTTAATCATGAGTATGTCAAGAATTCCACATATTATAATTGTCGAATGCCCTGTCGCAGATTTGTCGCAGGAGCTTGCCTCTAAAAATTAGAGGGAAGCTGACTCGACAACTTTGATTGCCGAACTGAAGGATCACTTGAAGGCATTAGAGTCTTCCTCTGATGCGGTCGACAAATTAAAGAAACAAAATCAAGAATTGTCAGAGCGATTGCAAGCATCGGAGGAAGTTATGAAGAACTTTGAAAAACTGAAAGCTGGCTTCAAGACCATGGAGGAATCCAAGGATCACTGGAAGAAGAAATCCCAAGGTATGGTTTCCCTGTCTCTCCCTTTATCTTGTGGCTGGCCACTTACTCATGACCTTCAACAGAGGCTGATGAACAACTAAAAGCTCAGCAAGAGAAAAATTCAACATTGAAAACCGAGCAATCTAAAGCCGAGGGCATATTAAAAAAGGCAGTAGATGAACTGAATAAATTCAGGGTGTCTTTCAAAGAAGTTGAGAAGCTGAAGGAAGACTACTAAGCAAAGGCAACTACTCTTGATGCAAAAAAGGCTGCTACAGAAAAGCGCCTCAAAGGTAAACTATTGATATTACCTGCATTGCTGGAACTATGTTTCCCTCTGCAAGTGTATTTACTTTGCCTTTGTAGAGTCTCAAAGAGCTTATGAGTTGTTACAAAAGAAATTTGTTGAGGGTGACACAAATCTTCGCTAGTCACTTGTACCTTTGCAGAGTGATGCAGAGACAGTTGCCCAGTACATTATTCCTGAAGAGAAGCTGCCTAAGTGTCGAGACCTCCTGGTCCGGCTACAAGAAGCGCCAAGCCGAGTGAACCAGCATGCCCGTCATATAGCTGAGCTAGCCGGTGCTCAAGTGCTGGCAATTGCCAAATCACACATTTCCAGCCTGGACCTGGATGCTGTCGCTGAAGGCTTCCACGAGGACCTTACCGACGATCAATGTGAGACATTGATAACTGAGGCTCAAAAAACTACCACTATCTTAACTGACCAGATAGAACTGATCCTTTACCAAAGATCTAAAGAATTGGATTGTCTGTTTTGATATTATATTTTGCTACCAGGAACGTAGTAAAATCTGATTCTGTAGACCGAAGGTCTAGATCCATCACCAATATTGTAATGAATTATTTGGTCATACTGCTTTGTTTATGTATTGTATGAACTCGTGTCTAACACTCACAACCAACACAAAACTCATGCCAGCACTCTAAGCAATTTTCCCGATAACCGACATGAACCATGGGGACTAAGAACCCACTCGGTCAAGCATGTGCGAATTAGGAAAATTGCCTTAGTCCCTAACAGACGGCATGAACCCTGGGGACTAAGAAACCCGCTTGGTCGACATGTACGAGTTGTGGTAATACCAAGTATCAGAGTTTGGGTCATGTTTTAACGAAGCATTTCACAGGAATCATAAATTGTATTACGAAACATCATGACCTAGTGTAGATATATATTGTAATGAAAAATACAAGGATGTACAAATAACAATAAACTATGAAAACTAGGCATAGAAATGACGTAGCTGAGATATATTCCAGGAGCTAGGAAGGTCTGACCCGTCTTGCGCATCAGTCGATATGCACCTGGCTGAGTGACCTCCTTTACAATAAAAGGACCTTCCCAAGGAGCTGACAATTTCTGCTTACCAACCATAGTTTGGACTTGCTTTAACACCAAGTCGCCGACCAAAAGCTCTCGAGATCGGACTTTCTTGTCATGATAGCGCCGGAGGCTTTACTGATATTTTGCCGACTGGACCAATATGGCATCCCTTTGTTCTTTAAGCACCAGCAGGTCATCACATCGACAGTCGTTGGACACGTTTTCATCGTACGCTATCACTAGAAGCGAACAACACTTCGGTTGGTAACATTGCTTCGGATCCATAGACCAATGAAAAGGGGGAAAGGCCCATGGCTCGGCTGACATTGGTCCTAAGACCCCACGACACCGAAGGCAACTCTCGAACCCACCGTCGAGCATATTTTTCAAGTCTGTCAAAAATGCGAGGCTTGATCCCAGAAAGTAATAGGCCATTCGATCGTTCAACTTGGTCGTTGCTTTGCGGATGGGCTGCTGAAGCATACCCGATCTTTAAGCCGACCCGAGCCGCAAAATCCTTGGATTCTTGTGCCATTAACTGAGTACCGTTGACGGTAATTATCTTGTGTCGGGGCACCAAACCGAGTGACTATTTCAGTCATGAATTCAATATCCTTTTTAGCCAAAATTTTGCCGACTGGATTTGCCTCGATCCACTTAGAAAATTTGTCCACCGCCACGAACAGGTGAGTAAAACCGCCTTGAGCCTTCTGGAATGGACCCACAATGTCTAATCCCCATACTGTGAATGGCCATGTTATGCGAATGTTCTGAAGTTCGGTGGCCGGTACGTGCATCTGACGGGCAAAAAATTGACAACCCTCGCACTTTCGGACAATATCTATAGCATCCGCGCCGGCGGTTGTCTAATAGAATCCCTGTATCATTGCCTTGCTTGCTATTGTAGATGGGCCCGCATGGTTGCCGCATATGCCGGCATGAATTTCTTTTAATATCGCCACCCCTCCTCTTGTGATAATCATTTCATTAGCACACCGTATGGGCCTTGCTTGTACAGAAGGTGATCTACCGTGCAATATGATTTAGATTTGCGAATGACACGGAGGGCTTCTTCTTTTTCGGCGGACAGCTTACGATGATCCAAGTATTCAACGAATGGAGTTCTCCAATCTACCTAGACAATGGCGACCTGGGAAATTGCTCTGTCGTTTGTAGCGGACTGCACCACAGTTTGTTGGGTTAGTATAGATGGCTTATGTAAATCATCGAGGAATACCCTATCAGGTATTTTTGCTCTGCTGGACCCAAGCTTGGCCAGCTTGTCCGCCTCTTTGTTATACTTTCGGAGGACGTGCTTGTTCTCGATGCCATCAAACTTGTCTTCTAGCTTCCGAACTTCAGTACAGTATGTTGTCATGCTCTCGTGGGAACAACACCACTCCTTTGTGACGTGGTTAATCACTAGCGCTAAGTCGCCGGAGATGCTAAGCCTTTTAACGCCGAGTGATATGGTTGTTCGAAGGCCGTGCAACAAAGCTTCATATTCCACTATGTTGTTGGAGGCGCGGAAGTGCATTCAGAGCATGTACCATAACTTGGTGCCATCCAGAGATACCAATACCACCCCCGCTCCTGCTCCCTCCAGTTGTAGGGAACCATCAAACGTCATTGTCCAATAACTCAATTCCTTCGACGTGGGCAGTAGCTCTGACTCGGTCCACTCAGCGATGAAGTCAGATAATGCCTGGCCTTTGATCGTGTCACGGGGCTTGTAGGTGATATCATATGACCCTAGTTCAATGGCCCACTTGGCGTTCTTTCTAGTTGGTTCTCGGTTGTGAAGGAGTTCGCCCAGCCCGAAGGACGTATGGACCTCGATGGGGTGGTCTTTGAAGTAATGCTTTAACTTGCGAGATGTCATCAACAAGGCATAAACTAGCTTCTAAAGCTAAAAATATCGTACCTTTGATTCTGATAGGACCTCGCTGACGAAGTAAACCAGCCACTGTACGCTTTGCGCCTTGCCATCCTCTGCTCGCTCCACCGCTAGAATCGTGCTGATAACGTTCGTGGTTGTGGAGATATACAACTGCAAAGTTTCATTCTTTTCTGGGGGTGTTAACACTAGCGGGCTGCTAATGTAAGCCTTAAATTCATCCAAAGCCTTCTGCGCCTCATCGTCCCATACGAAGGGATCTTGCTTTTTAAGTAGCAGAAAGAAGGGTAGTCCACGGACGCCAAGTCTCGACATGAACCGGCTGAGTGCTGCCATGCAACCAGTTAACTTCTGGACGTCTTTTTGTGAGTGCAGGCGTCCCGATCGCAAAATGGCATTGATTTTTTCTGGATTTGCCTTGATTCCTTGATGTGAGACCAGAAAACCGAGTAGTTTTCCTGACGGAACACCAAATATGCATTTTTTTGGGGTTCAGCATCATGTTGTACTTGCGAAGATTGCTAAATGTCTCATCTAGGTCAGATATCAAGTTGGAGGCGAGTCGGCTTTTGACTACCACATCATCAACATAAGCCTCCACATTCTTCCCTATTTGGTCATCCAGGCATCGTTGCATAGTTCGCTGGTAGGTGGCACCAGCATTCTTCAGGCCGAATGGCATTGTCGTATAAGAGAAAGCCCCGAATGGCGTGATGTATGATGTTTTAAGCTGATCTGCTTTGTTTAAGGGAATCTGATGATACCCCGAATAAGCATCTAGGAAGCATAACAAGGCGCATCCTGCCATTGAGTCGACCACTTGATCTATGCGAGGGAGAGTGAACGGGTCTTTGGGGCAAGCCTGGTTAAGGCCGGTGTAATCCACGCTTATTCGCCACTCCTTATTTTTCTTTCTCACTAGAACCGGATTGGCTAACCAGTCGGGGTGAAAGACTTCTTTAATAAAACCAGCTGCCAATAATCGGTCGATTTCTTTCCTAATCGCATCCTTTCGGTCTTGCAAAAATCGTCTAAGTCGCTACCACACAGGTTTAGCATTGTCTCGAACGTGAAGTTTGTGCTCAGCCTTTTCCCTTGGAACACCCGGCATATCAGAGGGCTTCCATGCAAATATGTCTTTATTATTTCAAAGAAAAAGGATGAGCATGCTTTCCTATTTATCACTTAAATTGACCCTAATAATGGTGGTCTTTGATACATCACTAGCATCTAACTGTATCTTCTTTGACTCCACGGCTTCCGCTTGCATCGTGGCCTTCAATGTCTTCTTAGGAGGCAAGTCGAGCATGGCCTCCTCCGCCTTCGCAATCTCCATCTTCAGCTTATCGAGTTCCAATGCCGCCACCTTCTTCTCAGTCAGCTCGCAGCTCCGGTTGTCACAGTCATACGAGGTACGGACATCCGAATGGAGTGAGATGACTCCGTTCGGCCCCGGAAGCTTCATCATCATGTACGGGTAGTGGGGTATGGCTATGAACTTGGCTATGGCCGGCCGCCCTATGATGGCATGATAGGTGGAGTCCAGATCCGTGACCTTGAAGGTGATGCGTTCCGTCCTGTAGTTCTCCCGAGTACCGAACATCACGGGCAGAGTGATTTTCCCCAGCGGGATTGTCTGCATGCCAGGGATCACACCATGAAACGGTGATCTGCTGGGCTTGAGGTCAGTTAGAGGTATGCTGAGCTCCCTGAAGGTTTTCATGAAAAGGATGTCCAGACTGCTACCACCGTCCACCAGAACCCTATTCAACTAGACTCGGTTTACAGTGAGTGTTAGCACTAACGGGTATTTTCTGGGTCTAGGAATGTGATCCGGGTGGTCCGATTGATCAAAGGTGATCGGGACCTCAGACCACCGTAGATAGTGAGGCACTGCTGGCGAGACCGAGTGAACCTCTCTATAGAGGATCTTCTACTGATGCTTAGAATCTGCCGTGGACCTCCCACAGATGTAGTTGACCTCGTGCTCAGGATCTTGAAATTCCTCCTTATCCTCTTCCTCGTTGTCCTTATCAGCGTCCTTTCTGCTGCCTTTGGGGACCCAAGGGCGATCTTTGTAGACCTTCAACATGTGATGCGTGAAGTTCTTCAACTTGAAGCACTCTTTGGCCTTATGTGCTCCGTTATGCAGCAGGCAAGGACCATCCAGCATTTTGTTGAAGTCGTCCTGAGTGACCTGCCTTCTCCGATTGGGGCGCTCTGTGTTGGCCACCGTTCGGTCCGACTTGCGCTTCCTGTCACCGTCCTTATTATAATTGGATGGTCCCGCCTGGTTGCGATTCCGTGGAGCCTCATCTTTGTATTGGCGAACTTGAAAGAGAGCCGAGTTGCCAGCTGCATACTTGTCAGCCATGGTGAACAACTCCTTGACCGACAAACCTCCAGCCGTGTCCAGTCTTCCAATCTTCTTGATCAAGTCGTCGTCGCGGAGCCCGCCTTGGAAGGCAGCGACAACCTTAGCATCCGAGATATTGGGGATGGTGTTTTTCACTCGGTAGAAGCACTGGATGTATTCCCTTAATGGCTCCCAATCTCGCTGCTTGATCCTGGCGAGTTCCCAGTGATTCCCCGGTCTGTCGAATGTAGCTTGGAAGTTGGCAACGAACTGCTTGCACAACTCTGCCTAAGAATCAATGGAGTTATCGGGCAGATTGTTGGGCCAAGTTCTAGCCGATGGGGCCAAGCAGACGTGTAGATAGTTAGCCATAACAAAGCTATCACCACCGAGTGCTCGGATGACCGTTGCGTAGACGTGATGCCAGTCGCATGGGTCCATCTTGCCATCATATTTCTCAATGCCGACTGGTTTGAAGCCGGTTGGCCAACTGATAGTCCGCAACTCCCGAGTGAAGGCCCGAATACCGGCCTCGTCATCATAGTCATCAAGGGAAGGAGTCTGTTCCCGATTGCGATCGGGTTCCTGGCAAGTTATGTCTTCAAGCCGACGCTCGTTCCGCCGATCGTAGTGTCGGTCGTCTCGAGGTGGCTCTCTCCTGTCGTTGCCCTCATAGTACCGATCATTGACGAAGCCGTGACAGCGTCGTTCATCCTCGTATTCCCGACGGGCCGCATCATCCCGCTCTCGATATCTGCCATCCAGTCGGACTCGGGCATCACGCGGTGGTATACCATTACGAAGGTCATCGTGCAGGTTTTGATCATGGTAATCCGCGATTGGCTGTCACCTGGGTTTGGGTGGCGGAGTAGCTTGCCGGTCGTTCCGCCGTGATCCTCTTCTATCCTGACTAGGCATCGAACTGGCGGCCCCAGATGCCGCTTTAGTGGGCGCCGATCACGCCGCATGCATCTCAAGTACGGCTGCGGCGTTGATATGTGCCTTTAACTTGTTGATCTACGGCGTTATCTCCGGGTTGGCCTGGAGTATGGGCTCTAGCGAGTTCAACAAAGTTGTCGCAGCCGTAATGTTATGCTGCGGAGTTTTGAACACTTCTTCAGTATTGAGCTGTAAGGTGAGGTCGCCCATGTTTAAGTTTTGGACGGCCCTGGATCTGTTTTGACGAGCAGGTGGTCGTTGATGCATTAGGGTGACATTCT
The DNA here is from genome assembly GCA_032690845.1 of Eleusine coracana subsp. coracana. Lineage (NCBI taxonomy): Eukaryota > Viridiplantae > Streptophyta > Magnoliopsida > Poales > Poaceae > Eleusine > Eleusine coracana. The sequence goes on from CM064422.1 coordinate 29,007,678, forward strand.
CCGGATCATCATCCTCAGTGTCCGTCTCCTGTCCATCCACCGGGTCTACTGCTGCTCCCCGAGCAGCTACCACAGTAGAAGTTTCTCCTTCTGCCCCTGTGTTCAGAGCAGTAAGTTCTGCCATGAAGATCTCACGATAATCTAATGAGTGGCTCTCGGAATCACTCGGTTCTCCAATAAGGTCTAGGATTGACTCATTATCAACACCGATCGTCGCCACTAGTCTTGAGCCGAAGAAAAAATTGGGATCTTCGTCCGATTCCTCTGAAAAAGGAATTGGGAGATTGACCATATCTAGAGCCAAGTCAGCCAAGGTTGTTGATCGTTTCATCATGGGCAACGTTGAATGGGGGCCCAGGAGGGTTTCCTTCTAAAGGACCATCGCAGCGTTGCTGAGGCCGAGTGGGAGCCGGTCGTCTATCCCAATCTTGCGACCAGTCACCAGAGCTTTTCTAACACCTAGATCTGAAGGCGTGACGACCACCGAAAGGGTCACCCGCTCTTGCTTGATGAGGCTTCCACTCTGATCGGCTATGAAGCTGATGGTGCCAAAGCGGATCTTGTCTGCCGGGCGGAACTTGACGTCGACGAAAGCCATCGCTCTCACCAAAGTTGGACTCAACGCTGCCCCTTCTTGGCGCATCAACGGTCGAGAGATATTCTCGATAGTAAATCTAGGTAGGCGTATGAGTATGAAAGATCGATGGTCATAGGATACGGGGTTTATACAGGTTCGGGCCTCCTTGCGGATAAAAACCCTACGTCCTGTTTGGTGTTCTTGTATTGCTTGACGGCGCTCTAGAATTAGGGTTCCAATACGTCTCTCCCCCTATCAAAGACCCCCTGTCCTCCTTATATACCCGAAGGGCAGCGACTTACATGGTAGTCTATCATTCAGTTATAGAAGATTTCATCCTATCTACTAACCTAACTTGCCGATTACTCAACATAAATATCTGAATAAATATCTTCTGAGCCATACTCTTGAACACGTCATAACCGAGCCCCTGGCCCACTCGGCCATATAACCGAGTGGTCAGGTATCCCGGGTACATATATCCCACAACTCCAGAAAGTTAACTTAATAACAACGTATAAAGGTACATTGTGTGTGTCGATCGTAATCAATATAAGTGTGCAAAACATTCCAGTAGCAGGTAACGATCAAATAATATGTCTATGTTTTGGGTATGCTGCCATGCAAGGGACAAATAGATATATTATTAATTGCCACCAGTACATTTATCTCTTTATTTGGAACACTACGTTTAAGAGACAAATAACTTATGTAGCCTAGTTCTAAAAGACAGATGAACATGTGCCAATCACTACAAGTAGAGTGCACCAAGGATGATTTTTGATAGTTTAGTTATTTTATTTTTCACATTTCTTCATTGACTCTACTTTGTTAATACGTTGTGCATGTTCCGATTTGAGCAATACAATTTGTATATGAACATGGTTAATGGTTAACACAAGATAATTATATCTTAATATGCAGAAGCATGCTGCTAAGCATAAAGTGCCTGTATGTGATATAAACCTAAGTTAAATGACTATATAGTTAAGTGTGTTATTAAGCTTATAAACCATATTAATTATTTGAACATGATTCTGGAAGAGGTATGGTCTTGAGCAATTTACTACCAGTAGAACATATCAGGGGTGATATTTGAACCGAGTTTCATTGAAAGGAGGTGCACCATTTAATTGCAACAAAAATGACAATTATTAACATGCTCAAGATGAAATAAATCATTGCATGTAAAATCTTAGTAGTAGAATTTTATTTTAATACACAAAGACATGGTGCATCGCAAACTATGACTTGCACAACAAGAATGAGTATTATAGCATGAATGTTATTTCCCTAGCATTGAAATGGTACTAAGTATAGATAAATGCATAACTTTAGATTTTCTAAGATGACATGAACATTTTAATTCATATTTAAGTTAAATTCGACATAGGTGGCCTCCGTGCCAAACCATTTTATTTAAAAGGTCATATATTCTCATATGTTGACCAGACAAGCAAAACAAAGAAATAAATCCACAAAAATATTTAATACAGATCAGGGTATGGGACCAGTTCCATTAGTTAGATCTCGGTTTAGGGAGTCCAGAGAACTTTGTTTCACAATTTTCCACCGAGTAAATCATTAAAAATGAATTTTCAAATTTGGTTCATTTTCTAGATTAAATGTTCAAAAGAAAAATCATTTCACATGTCACCTCACGCACGCAGGTGAGCTCTCGCCGGAGCTGGGCGGCGCTGGCCGGCGAGCAAGCCTCGGCTGGGGTCGGGCCCAAAGGGAAAAATGGTCCCCTTGCCTGGGCGCACCTGCTGGACTGGTCGACGACCACCAGTGACGGCCGGAGATGGGCTCGCGACAGCGGTGGAAACAGGGGCGAGGTTCGGCGTCGGCCTGCATGCGAAGGGGAGGGCGAGAGGCCTCCGGATCTTGCCAGAGAGTTTCACCTGAGCACAGAGAAGGGCGGCACACAGTCTTCTTTGTGATACGGAGGCCGGATATGTGTGCTCATCGGCGAGGTGATGCCTACGGCGGTCGACGGCGACTTCGAGCTCGAAATCCAGAGGAACGGCGGTGGGGTATGTACATGCACAGGATCAGGAGCATCCGCGACCAAGTGGGAGAGCTTCTCTTGCGAGGAATTGTGGTCTGGCTCACCTCAGAAGAAACGCGATGCCGAGGAGTGGGGCGAGGTCGGGTTGCCGGCGCCAGAGAAGAAACTGTGTCGGTCTCTCAGCAGCATGCCAGGGAGAGGGATGCGATGGGTCGGGGAACTTCAGGACTGCATTGCGCAACTGTTCTATGGACTTGTTTGGCTGAGGAAGCGCACGGCAGCAGCAGGACCTTGAGCTTGCTCGGGTCACGGGCAATGGCGGCGGGAAAAAGAAATGGTGGGGGAAGGAGAGGACTTCAGCCGGCGCTGGATTTTATAGGGTCACCAGCAAAGGGGCACAAGGGCCAATTCACATGGCTAGGGCGCCGGAGGGCTGGTGGTCGACGTCCGCGGGCAGGGCACCGCTCCTGGCGGCCAATCGGGAGAAGGAAGACAACTAATAGAGAGACTGACTCACGGGCCCCACTAGATTTTTCTTTTTTGTGGGTTGTTCAAAAATCCTTCTCTGTTTATTCTAATATCTTTCATTCTCGGGCTCAATTTAGAAAAATAAAAATATGAGGATGTTCACAATGATGTACCCTAAATTCTAAAAATGATCATGTTCAACATTTGGCATTTGAATTTGAATATGAATTTTTTTAAAGAGGGGTAGTTTTTACCCTTTTGGGCATTTATTTGGGCCACTAAATGAAGTAGTAAAAATCTGAAACATTTCTCAAAATTCTATTTTGTTCAAGGTATAACATATGTATTTGGTGGGTATAAAGTATATTGAAAAATGTGGACTTATGGTTCAAGTGACATTCCAATTTGCTTGGATTTATTTCAAATTGGATCAAATTCAGTTTAAATTTTTGTCCTAAACTCTCATTCTTGTGAGAAGAGTTCTAAGATGTTGTTCTTGGGAAGTTCATGACACTAAAGGTGTCACAGAAGGAATATATGATAAAAGGCTTTACGCAAAGAGAAGAGAAATGTTACTATGAGACTTTTTCTGATGTCTCGTGTAATAATTTCTTTAGAGTTATAATGGCGTTAGCGGCACATCATGATCTTGAGCTATATCAGATAAATGCAAAGACGATTCTTCTTAGTGAGGATCCAAGAAAAATGTATTTACATGGCACAACCAAATGTTTTGCTATGAAAAGAAAAGAAACTTTAGACATCGTTGATAGAAAATCCATTTATGGATTGAAGATATTTTTTTAAAAGGAGATGTTTAAAGTTTTGTTAGATTAATAAGAATTCTGGGTTTTCCCAAAGAGTAAGAGGACAATTGCATTTATGCAAAAGATATAGAATGAGAAACTCATTTCCTAATCATGTGGATGACGTCCTATTTGCTAGTGGTGATGTCAATCCAATGCGGAAGAAGAAGAAGCTCTTGTCCTTAAAGTTTAAAAGAATGTTCTTGATTAAATGTCTCTTGTTATATGAGACAAGATTCACCGAGATAAAGAGAAGGGGTATTAGATATTGCATATGTATAATAAGAAGTCTCTAAAGTATGCATACAAGACAACATACGCCTCTTCTTATAGTCAAGGGTAATGAATTTGGGAACCCTAGTGTTCCAAAAGACAACATGAAAAGAATCAAATGAATATGGTATCATATGCTTCAGTTGTTAGAAGCTTGATATTACCCTAATGCAGTTTTATGTATCCGGGTTGCTTTGGTAATTTCGAGTCCAGATGTAGATCACTGGAATGGAGTTAAAGATATCAGCCTCATGCTAAAAGAAACAAGTACTCACAAAAGGTTGTGAGTACAAAGATAAAGATATGTTTTTAAACGCTCTCATAATGTTATGAGCGCAAGATAGAACGTGTGAAATGTGTAGCGAAATCCACAATTGTCGCTAACTTTCATACTTGGAGTTTTTGTGTTGGAAAGCTTCAAAGATAAAAGAATTATCATCAATGTGATGAAAAGATATGAATTAGCAAAGAATTATCATCAATGTGATAAAAATATGTGACTTAGCATGATATGAGGCTGAGACAGGCAAAATGGTTAAGGAAACTTGTACCCAGAATTGATAATGGTTAATAACAGTAATAACCATTAAGTATTTCACTCCTGTGACAACGAGTCAAGTGTGGTGACAAACACATTGACACAAGTTATACGTTGTTGAGGAGAATGTCTGGAATAATGTTGGAATGCTTGGAGCATAAAAGGAAAGGACAACTATTAGTAGATCTGCTCCTTAAAGGCTTACCGCCCAGTGTGCACGGAGAGCATACAGTCGACATGGGTTCTACGGTATAGTCTATGTTTTTCGGACAATAAAAGGCCCAAGTTTAAATGATCTGTTTTAAAACAGAGGAGTGTATTGTAGCTGTTGATTCTATCGGTGATTGACCGTGACGATGAGACACGATCTACATACAAATCTGTGATGGAACGAGTACTTTGAAAAGCGTCATTTCAAAGTGCAAAGTTAAAAGTATATGGTGAGATCAAGGGGGAGAATGTTAGGTTGATCTCGACCAGTTGGCCCAACGGTCAACTGGGCCCTTGACTCAGGCCCTGATCGGGGGCGTCCAGCCCAAGACGTGGCTGGTGGGCCCTGTCACACAATCCCATAAAGAGGAGGTGGGCACATAACACAAGGTTCATCGCTATAGTGAATGCCCCGCCTCCATCCCGGATCCGATCGAGAGGGAAGGGGCTGCCAGTGACGGGATGCCCACCGATGCCCACATCCATGCCACCGGAGGGATGCACCACCAGTTGCATGCACGACGTCCCCAACACCATGATTAGCAATGACAAACGACCCTGGTACGCATCTCTCTCTCTCCCAACCTCTCTCTTTGTTTGGCTAATCTCGAAGAACCAAAGATAACTCACAGAAATAGTTAGAACCCCTCTTATCTACTTCTAGTGATCCCTAGAATCTAACACTTTTATATCTTCTTACGTAGCTAGTGGTCCACCAATAACGTTCAACATTCTCTTGCACCTCTTTATCCTCTTGATATAAAGGTTCTATCTCTTCATACTCAATATCCTCTTTGTCATTGGGTAGAGTCTCCCAGTCTTCATCTCTAGCATTCTCAAATACCAGATCATTAGAAAGATTTTGATCTCTTACCTCTATGGAGAAGCCTTCCTCTATGTCCCACTCTTCCTCTTCTTCTTCTTCTACTTCATATTCGTCGGATGATGGAGTGTCACTTGTAGTCAAGTCCTCCACAAAGTAAGCATCATCATTCTCAATGCATGCCTCTGCATCCCATTCTTCTTCACTACGATACCCACTTACTACCACATCCTTGGTAGTAGCCACATTTCCTTCCGAGTGCTTCCATAGACTCTCACAGTCCCTAGCAAGATGTCCCTTCTTGCCACAATTCAAGCACTCACCTCTCTTTCTTCTTCTATCCATCAAATCTTGTTGACCTTTGTCTTCACTCTCTTGTTGAGCTCCCTTTGAATAGCTGCTCTTCTTTGGGCAACGTCTACCACCTCTTGTCCACTCCTTCGCTTCTCCTTGGCCTCTTGGGAGACCTTTCTTCCTGATGAAAACCGCCTCCTCTTCATCACTGTCCTTCAAAGTGATGTTGCCCATTTCCTTGGCTAATGCCTCTTGATTAGCCAACAAATTCTCCAACTCCACTAAGGATGGTGTGGGATACTTACTTTACGGGTATCCTCATATAAGGCTAAGTCGGTGGCCGACCGGGTACTTCATCAACAAGGAAGCCGACCGGCTCGGCTTGGAGTGCAAGACAAGAAAAATTAGACTTGCCATATAGAATCCTTGTAGAGTACGACTAGGACTCTTCCTGAACCTCCCTGCCGACCGGATATATAGGGCGGTAGGGTACCCCCCATCGGGGAGAGAGACAACATCTCGTGACAATCAATACAATACAGAACACAGGACGTAGGGTTTTTACTCTTATTGAGAGGGCCCGAACCTGTATAATTCAGCGTCTTGTGTAACCATCGTAGTTCTTGGTCTCGACATAGCGCTATATATTTACTGCCGGTCTTGAGCATCGATAGTTGGCACGCCAGGAAGGGGACAAGGCTCGCCGGGATTCTCTGTCGACTACGATGGCCGAACTTCCCATCATCCAATACTCGTCGGACTTCAAGATCTCCTTTGGATCGCTCAACTTCACGGTCGGCAACAACGGAGCCCTAGGTCTGAACGACTACAGATCAGACTCGACCGAAGCCAGCCCCATGGCGCGATCACCGAGTCCATCTGACATTATCCCTGCATTGATCCCACTCAGATCCGAGCAGGAAGACTCTTCCGTCGGATATGACTCGACGTTATATCGGTCTTTTGATGAGGATACAGTCGGATTGACCTACTCATATCCCCATACAGTCAACATGGTAGATATAGTAGATCCTGCTGCTGGAAACCAGGATGAGGATCCAGATGCCAAAGAAGAAGGGAATCCAGCCGGTGGTCGCCACAACCAGCCGATCGAAGGAGGCCGATAGGATGATAATCCGCCAGCTGATGAATTATCGGTCGGTCACCGCCATCCACCAAGAGGGTCACGTGGATCGCGCAACGCACGCCGACTAGATCTCGGCCCTGACCTTGAAGTGGATGGTGTTAAGGTCTACCACACCCCACAGAACAACATCACCGGGGCCAGGACATTGCTTAACACTTTAATGGTTGACGCCCACTATCAGACTCCTGCTATGCAGAAGGCGGTGGCTATGCCCAAGGCTACAGCAGCGCAAGATGCTGCAAAGTCTTAGTCGGTCACAAGTTCCAGCCATGCATCTCCTTAGGGTCGGCGTCAGCGTGAAGACCTAAGAAATTCTCTCAGCATCTGTGATGGACGAGACACCATCAACTCTCACCACGAGGAGCGTGCTCGGGACAATCGACGCTATGAGGAAGAACGTCGTGAACGAAGGATGGATGCCCGATAGGAAGACCGACGGGACGACTGACGAGAAGACCAACGAGATGATCGACGAAGGATCACCAAGATCCCCCTTCCAGAGAAAACCACCGGGAAGACCGACGGGACAACCAACGGGACGATCGTCAAAATCCTCCTCCAAGAGACAACCGCGACGACCGACGTCGACATGATGATCGGGATTGGCGCGACAATTATGGCCATCGACGACATCGTCATGATGAGGATGTTGGCCCACGCCACCGTCGTTGCCCAACTACTTCCCCACACCGGCAAAGGCGGTCACCAATGCCGACTGATGACGAGATTGATGGCATCAAAGCTTACGTCCCTCGGCTTCGCATTGCTCGATGGCTGAAAGGATTCAAGCCGATTTCCATCAAAAAATATGATGGACAAACCAACCCCCAAGAGTGGCTACAACTCTATAGCACGGCGATCCGGTCGGCTGGAGGTGATTCCTACGTAATGGCTAATTACCTTCCGGTCTGCTTAGATCCTGTCGTTCGGATATGGCTCACATCTCTACCTGAGGAGTCAGCCACATCTTGGGGATACCTCAACAGGAAACTCATAGAACGTTTCCAAGCAACTTGCAACCGACCGGGCAACCACTTTGACCTCACTCAGATCAAGCAGAAGGGTGACGAGCCTCTTCACAACTACATCAAGCGGTTTTGCGCTAAGAAGACTAAGATCCCTAACGTCCCCGATCAGCAAATCATTACTGCCTTCCTAGGTGGAATTCGCAGTGACGATCTGGTCCGGGAAATCGGTCGGAGGAACCATGATCTCAAGCTCACCGCTCAAGAGTGCTTTGAGATTGCTGATAAGTATGCATCAGGAGAGTCTGCACTTGATGATATTCGAGGAAAGGGCAAAGAGAAGCGGTCGGACAAACCTGAGTCCTCCAAGAAGGACAAGAAGAGAAAACCTGACAATACTGTCAACACAGTGGACCGGTTTTGGAAGAATCCTCAGACGATGCAGCCGTCTACTGATGAGTTGCTGAGTGGCCTTTGCCCTTGGCACCCCAAGGGAAACCACAAAGCAAAGGATTGCTATTATCTGAAGGGTTTTGCAACAGCTGCGCTCAAGGTGGCCAAAGATCCCCCGATGATGAGGACATCACTCCTAAGGATACATGCAACACTCCTCCAATTTTGGACTTGCAAGGTCCAATGACTAGAGCTCGTGCACGACGACTAAATTTAGAGGTGAGCTCGTTCCTACGTTGTTCATTATATGTCACTTTTGAGAATGGTTTGCTACCTAATAATTATATTGTAATTAGGAACCATGGAGAGGACCAGGAGATGATGGAAGAAGGACTTGGAGACGTGGAGGACCAGCAAGGATGTGGAAGCCAAGGTGAAGGCCCAACCAAAACCGACTTCGAGTCCGTTTCGGGGCTCAGGACCAGTCTGCACTAAAACGGATGCCCAAGACGCATACGGAATCGGATTTGGACATTCTACATATGCACGGAAAGATAAGGAGAAGACCTTTCCAATGCCGCAGGTCTCATATCAAAATTCATCCGGGGTCATCAGGAATTGTCGAAACAAGAGAGGGTCCAGAATCTATTTTGGTGCTGCGTCGCCTGTTTTTGGCCTTTGGGCTTTGTATCTAGTTGAGCCTAATTAGGGGTGCGTCCAGAGGGTCTTGCACGATCCTAGGGTCTTCATATAAAGCCACCACCGCACCATTAGGGTTTGGGTTTTGCTTAGATTATTCTGTTCATAACAGTTTTGCCGTCATCACGGTTTGTGAGACCCCAACTTCGTGAGATTCATAATACATCTGCAATTGTGGTGCCTTCTTCTTTGTTCTTGCTTATGTTCTTGATTCGCAGGCAGGGATTAGCCTTCTCGGTGAGGTCAATCGTTTTAGGATGGTTGATAACCAGAGGAGACGTCATGCTGCGATTGCGGGGTTTAGAACGTGTTGTTCTGAAGCCGGATCGATTTGTGTGTCGCCTCCGACCAAATCAACGTATCCAGAACCTTTCGGAAGATTGGGAATCCTTATCCATATCAAGTGGTAATCAGTGCTTCAGATGCACCATCAGGTTCACACTGCCCTCAGTTAATTTCGTTTTGTGTTCATCCTATCATCCACAGAAAAGCCAAAAAAAAAAAAATTCCCTCCGCCCATAACCACGTGTTTAGCCTTTGCATATTTCAATTTCAGAGTCCGTAGTGTTGAGTTTGTGCCCTAGTTTTTGTTTAGTCGCTGGTTTAGTTTGTGGTTTTGTCATCAGTAGTGTTTCCCTTGCAACCCTAGCTGTCATCCCCTTCACCATCCTCTGTTCTATCGGCTTTGTGTGCTAGGGTTGATTGATCGATACACCCACCCTAATCCCACCCTCAAACACCTCGGACGAATCCCCATAAATTACACTTTCCGCTGCATCCACGCCGCCAAATAAAATCTTACCCGATTCCAAACTCGACCCCTAACCCGACTCGGGTTTATGGAAAACCGACTCCGACCCCCCTTTGGTAAAACGGGTATAACTTTTTGCTCGGTTGTCCGTTTTGGCTGAAATTTTTACAGAAGATCCTTGACTCAAAGTTGAGCATACCCACACTTGGCTATGTCCTGTGTGCCCTCGTCAAAAAAATCAAAAAAAATTGGGAAGATAAAGAAAAAATTGATTTAAGTTTAAACCCGACGTTTTCTGCAACTTCAAGATTTTCTGTAGGCCACATCCTACCTCTGTTTGAGCTAAAATTTTTTGTTGATTCTCCTCCATTGATAGTGAGTTGGAGAAAAATATCAAAAAAATAAAAAAAAGAAATTTGGGATTTCTACTAGTGCTACATCTAGCCCCCTGAAATTTCTGAATTTGGCTGTTTTGCACTTAGCCCCCTGTTATCGCCTGTTGTGCCTGTCTCCTTATTTCTACTTTGCTATCACTACTGTTCTAGGACATACTTAGACCAGCAACTATGTGGATGATAATATGAGTGCTTACTGTCAAGAAGTAAGGAAGCTCGAAGACAAATTCAATGGATTGAAATTCACGCATGTTCTTCGAGACAATAACCAAGCGGACGATGAATTGGCCAAGATGGGATCATCCTGGTCTATGGTCCCACCAGGTGTTTTCTTACACACTCTGGATTCCTCCATGATTTCTCCTCGGTCGGATGTATTAATGAGTGTTGTTACTGATCTTGTTGGTGATGACAACATGGAGACCGATTGGCATGACCCGCTCATCCAATATTTCAATATTTGGATAAGGGAATGCTGCCTTCGGATCCTAATGAGCAACGGAGGTTGGAGACCCGATGCCGAGGGTATTTGTTGGTGGGAGACCAACTCTATAAAAGAGGAGGTTCAAACATCTTAATGAGATGCATCTCGATAACAGAAGGCCAGAAGTTGGTAGAAGAAATTCATTCCGGGATATGTGGCAATCATGCAGCTTCTAAGACTTTGGTCAGCAAAGCTTTTTGGTAAGGGTTTTATTGGCCCACCACGGTTGAAGATGCACATCAGGTTGTTTGGACATGTGAAGGTTGTCAATTTTTTGCTCAGCAAATGCATGTGACTTCACAACAACTTCGGATGATACCTTTGACTTAGCCCTTTGCTGTTTGGGGGCTCGATATTGTCGGTCCTTTCAAGAAGGCGCCAGGCGGGTTCACTTATCTGTTTGTTGCTATTGATAAATTCACCAAGTGGATTGAAGTAAAGCCGGTTGGCAAGATTACATCGAAGAAGGCTATCAAGTTTGTCAAGGATGTCTTCACTCGGTTCGGGGTTCCTCATGATATCATCACCGATAATGGCACTCAATTCACATCAGTGGAATTCCGTGATTTTGACGATGAGATGGGAATAAAAATCCACTTTGCATCATTATGAGGACATCACCATGCTGGATACGCGCATATCATGGCCTTCCCCAAGTTACAAGTCGTCACCAACTCGGTCGCCGCGTTCGTCTCGGATTCAGTCGACACCCCTTCACGGTTTTGATGATATCTCCCACATCTGACGTCCAAACGAGACGTTCTTTGATGCGTTGGAAAGGGGACGACGACGCCATCATTTTGGTTCTGTTCCTAGCTCCAGAAGGGTCGTGAGTCATAATATGTGACCATGATAAGGTGTTGTGCCACCTATTTTGGGCCAACTTGGCCATGTATCGTGTCGGGCCTTAAGCCCTTGTTGTGGGCGCCCCCCTGGTCGCCCCCAACCCTAGGACGTCTTTGTTTCCTACATAAACTCAGTAGCCGCCGTCTTTTAGTTTTGGGTTTTGTTCAGTTTTCTAGAGAGAAACTTGATCGAATTATTGTAACTGTGGCGACAAGTCCTTTTACAGTAATCCAGGGCCCCTGTTCTTGTTCTACACCACTATGGCGATTAGTCCTTTTGTGTTCAGAGCTTGAACCTTTTCTTGTGATTTGCTTCATCCAAATTTGCAATTTTAGATTGCGTGTTTATCCTCTCTTGCTTGTGTTCTCGATTTCGCTTGCAGGAACAATCAAGTTGTGCTTGGTGTAACGGTTGCGGGGTTGGATCGTGACTGATTCAAGACGGGTCATCGACACTGATTTCTCCAAATTCGAGTTTATCCCCTTACCTCTTGGAAGATCGGGCCATATCTACATCACATCAGTGGCTCATCCTCAATGCAATGGGTAGGTCGAACGGGCCAATGGTATGATTCTTCAAGGATTGAAACCACTGATATTCGATAGGCTTAAGCCTTATGCCGGTCGGTGGGTTAAAGAATTGCCTTCAGTTCTTTGGGCGCTTCACACAAATACCAGTCGGGCAACTGGTCAGTCACCTTTCTCATTGGTCTATGGCTCAGAGGCTATGCTGCCGACCGAAGTCAGCCTTGTTTCGGCACGGGTTCAGGCATATGATAAACAACTTTCTGAGGAGAACCAAGAGATTGATTTGATTGCAGCAGAGGAGTTGCGTGATCGCGCTCTGTTTCAGTCGGCACTTTACCAACAAGGCTTACGTTGATATTATGATAAAAATGTACGTAATCGCCACTTCCAAGTTGGAGATTTAGTGCTTCGCCGAGTGCAGTCAACGAAGAACCAGCATAAGCTTTCTCCAAAGTGGGAAGGACCATATGTTGTGAAGGAATTCACTCGCCCGGGGGCTTACCGACTGATGTACGAAGACGACGATGATATACCAAATTCCTGGAACATAAATCAGCTATATTGTTTCTATACTTAATTATTCTTTTGTATACTTATACATTATTAATGAATGAAACTTCGGTCTTTTTGATGAAAGATTTTTTGATGATTTTCATTCTATATTGTCTCGATTCCTTAATTTATTTTATTAAACAATCGAGCCAGGGGGCTAGTAATAATGTCCCACCTTAGTCTAACCGTATTTTGGGTTTTGGACTACTCTCTGACCGATTCGGTCTTCATTTTCTTGGTCTAACGTCTATACATTATGGTTATATACTTTATACTGCACATCATACTACCACTACACTAAACCCAGAGCCAAAGTGTGAGAGGTCATGTGTTGATTGGTCGACTCTGCTTGTTACGCGGTTACGAGTCACAACCTAAAATGTTATGGAAGACCGATACAATTTGAATTGCTCAATGACAGAAACATACTTATGACATTTTTATCAATCTTCTAAAGATGATAAGCATGAAACTAGTTTACATACAGGTAATATTGTTTCATTACATAGATATTGCTAATGATCTCTAATATTATAGAATTTATAGCTCCTTTGAAGGAGAGGAAGATTCAGCTCGTAGCTCAACCTCAGGAGTTGCTGGAGGAGTAGGCATGGTCGGATTGATCTCTATGTTGTCGACCAAAGCTCGAGAAGTCTCCAGCATGGAATCCAAGAGCAACTGGCATTGGTCGTCAGTCAAGTCTGGGTTGAAGCCTTCCTGGATCTTGTCCAATGGCAGAGCAGGAGACCAAGATTGGCAAATCGCCAGAACCTGACTCCTGGCCTCGGTCGCCACTCGTCGAGTGTTTTGAGCAATAGCCTCTGATGCATGCTCCAGCAAGTACTCCAAGGAATGGCCAGACTGCTCCACTTGGTTGGCATGAACATAATCCACTGCCTTTTGAGCGGCGTAAGATAGAGCTGCAAATGATGATTTTTGGTCAGTATGATCAAAAGAGGAATCAAGCAGATGTGAGAAATAATGAAGGGCTTATTGGCAAGTTTACATTTGAAGGATTTGGAGGTGCTCTTAGCTTCCTCTATCTTGGCATCAGGTTCCTTCAGCTCCTTCTGCAGCCGAGTGATCTCGGCCTTCTGGTCCTTAACCGATTTGGAAAGGTTTTCCTTTTTAGCACTCAAGGCATTGACAAACCTTTGCTGATTGGAAGTTAACTTCTCCAGATAGGCGATCTTCTGATCACGAGCTAAAGATAAACATTTGAACTTTTAGCGATAGAGTGATTAGTTGATTATTTAAACACAGGTGGTGAGTGATCTTACCAGCTAAATCTACAAGGCCTTGGTCGTCTCTCTTCAGTCGGTCTGCAGCTTTTCAATTTCCTTTTGTGCTTTGGCAAGTTGCTGACCGGTGACTAGCAAAACACCCGCAAAGTGTTAGTCTTACTTAAAGACTTAAAAACGAAAGAGTTCAGGACATACCAAAAGCTTCGGCTTTAAGCTATTCTACTCTAGCTTGTTTCCTCTCTATGAGAGCATACATTTTCTGTATACAAAAAAGGGGTTAAGCTTAAAGACAAGATTAAGACAAAGCAAAAGAAGAGTATTGAAGTATCTTGCTAGCTTCTCGATGTTGGTGCATAATTTCCACATCCTCCACTTCGGGCCGACCGAGTAAATCTATAGATACTGTCGCGTTACCTTTGTCAAGAGGTGAAGGGACGATGGCAGGAGCAGGTTGGGGTACAGGTGCCGGAATGGAGGCATGAATTGCCTTGTCAGTTGGCTTATCCACCTCGGTCGGCGTGTTTGATGATTTGCCGACCGACTTGGGCAGATCAGTTGGACGAGGAGGAGGTCCAGACCGAGTGTCTTTGGACTCTTGGGCACTCTAAGAATCACTCGTTCGACAACTGTCAAAACAAAGATGGAAGAGATTAAAATGTGTTACCAATGGCAATAAGAGACAAGGAGTATAAGGTTAAAGGATTAACCTAGGAGCCTTCTTGAGCTTGATTCGGCATAACCTCTTCTTTGAAGAAGTCGACTGAGAATCAGTCTCCTTCCTCTTCTGGGCAGATTTTCCTACTTTGTCGGTCTGATCCACCCTCTCAGCATCACTCTGAGTTTGGCTCGGGGGCTCCAACTGGCTTGAAGGTCGGTCGGAGGGAGTAGGGGTGGGATGACCAGCGTCAGCAGATGGCAATTCTTCATCATCATCCTGATCTCCTATATATTGCCGTCGGCGTCCAACGGTCTGCTTTACTAGCCGACTGGGGGGAGGCAGGGTGGTGACCGGATCAGCACGAGCGTGTGTAGAAGAGCTCGAGCCTCCAGTGCCGTTCTGCTGTGAATTCTTGACATAATCTAGTCCCTCGGAATCGGTCAGAGGGAGCGGAGGATGAGAAATATAAGTATTCAAAACATGCACAAGAATCAAAATATCAAGCACGGCATCAAGGCAAGAACATAAAGGATTGCTTGAAGCAGACTGAGGCTTACTCGGGCTCGCATAGTGCCCTTGTTATATGCCTTCTTCATCAGCAAGTCATCCTGAAGGATATTCCCTTCAAACATTTTTGACAGGCGTTTCTTATGGAGTTCACCATTTGGCGGGTCAGGCACCTCCCTGGTTTTGTCATTATTGACATAGTTCCACCCCGGGTAACTCTATAGCTTTAGGGGCTGCACTCTGCATACTATGAAGCTTTTGGCGACGGTAATTCTGTCAATGCCTTTAGCCTTCAAGTCGGCTATCTTCTTCAGCAGAGTGACCACCGGAGGGTCGGTCGGATCAGGCTTCTCCGTCCATTATGCCAGAGGAATCGCCTTGGCACTGGTGAAGTTGGCAAGAACAAGAGGAGGGTTGTCACAGTAGAACCACTCATCCTTCTAGTTTTTGTTCCCGGTCTTCAATGGCACATTGATGTAGGCCTCCTTCTTGCACAACTGGAAGCCAACGCCACCTATAGCTACTTGATTGTCCTTGGTCAGCAGTGGACAGAGGACAAACAGATGGCAGAATAAATTGAAGTGGGGAAGGATGCCCAGAAATGCTTCGCACATGTGCACGAAGATAGTGATGTGAAGAATTTAATTCGGATTAAGTTTGACAAGTTCAATCCCATAAAAAGAAAAGGAGCCCGCGCAAGAAGCTGCAGCAGGGGACTCCAGAACCATGCTCGAAGAACGAGCAGAATACAACTATTTGTTTATGAATAGGGATGGGGCAAGATTCACGGGGTACCTTCCAGTCGATACGCACTTGTTCGCGAAGGATGCCATCGATCACCATAAGATTCATATTGACCTGGGAGAGGTTGCTCTTCGAGAACTCCTGAAGCTGCTCCGGAATGTCGATCTCCGACGAGGAGGACGCGGCAGCGATGGTGGAAGTGGTAGGAATTGAGGTGGAAACTTTCTTGCGACCCATGAAGATGATTGTTTTGGGCGTGGCAGATCAAATGCTGAACCCTGGCAGAGGCTTGGGGGCTAAGCATGACGAGATCTGCAGCGGCCGGAAGCTAAGGCGCTAACCCTAGCTGGAAAGTTGAGGAGTCGCTAAGAATAGAGGAGGCGCGAGGAAGACGAAGAGTTCATGCACAAATGCGGCGTGGACTGAGAGTCAACTCGACGCATCCTTTTATACTCCCGCTTTTTGACCTAAGGGTCCCATGAGCCGGGGTCAGCAGTACAGTGATGATGATTTTTTACTTAAGCAAAGATTAATTAAGGACCTTAAAGCATGATTAGGGTCTAAAAGCTTGAGAAATAGAGCTCGGGGGCTTCTTTGATGAGAAGCATTTGAAAAATATTTAACCATATCTATATGATTTGATGATCATGTAGTGAAGAACTTGATGGTCGTATGGGTATAAGTTCAAAGGTTATGGTATTGATTGAAGTCAATAACCAAATTGTCAAAATTGGACTTATGGATAATTACAGTGACTAATTATTAGGGAAAGGCTATATTATGATTGATGTTATTTAGCTTAGTACCATTATATGATTGATGTTATATTGGTTCACATGGATTGAATATGATTGATATCATAAAATTCAAACCGACCAGTCACTCGGACATAGTGTATATCACTTGGACCTTTTGATAATCGGTCGGCAAGGCTGAAGCTTTGCAAGTTGGCTTACTGGTTTGATGACCAGAGGTCTGTTAAACTTAGGCTTGATGGTTTGAGTAAAATACATACAAAATAATAAGAGCTAATATAATTAGACTCTTGCATTATTTGTTAGTCTCCAAATTATACAAGAGTCAGGGGCTACACCTGATCAGGTGCACCTGACCGGTGCACCAGATCTATCAGGAACTTCAATAAAGAGGTCTTCCAAATTTATGATCTATATTGAAGATCATTCTGAGAGTTAAAGCTCAAAATTAGGAAGCACTCGGGGGCTACTGTGGGATACTATCCTTATGGGTAGCCTCATACAAGACTAAGTCGGTAGCCAACCGGGTACTTCATCAACAAGAAAGTCGACCGACTCGACTTGCAGCACACGACATGTAGAGATAGACTTTCTATGTAAGTCCTTGTGGATTACGACTAGGACTCTTCATGTACCCCCTAGCCGACCGGATATATAAGGCGGCAGGGTATCCCTCATCGGGGGGACAAGTTTTTCCACAAACACCAATACAATACACAGAAAACAGGATGTAGGGTTTTTACCCTCATCGAGAGGGCCCGAACCTGTATAACTCGGCGTCTTGTGTTACCATCATAGTTCTTAGTCTCGATATAGCCCTATACATTTTACTGCCAATCTCAAGCTTCTACAGTCCGAGTGATTGGTCGGTCTGAATTTTATGATATCAATCATATTCAATTCATATGAACCAATATGACATCAATTATATAATGGTATTAAGCTAAATGACATCAATCATAATATAGCCTTTCCCTAATGATTAGTCACTCTATCCATCTATAAGTCTAATTTTGGTAATTTAGTTATTGACTTCAACCAATACCATAACCTTTGAACTTATATCCGTATGACCATCAAGTCCTTTGCTACATGATCATCAAATCACATTGATACGGTTAAACATTTTTAAATGGTTCTGATCAAAGAAGCCCCCAAGCTTTACTTCTCAAGGTTTTAGACCCTAAACATGTTTAAGGCCCTTAATTAATCTTCTGATTAATCAAAAAGTTGCGTTACTGTATGGCCCATTCTGGCCCATGGGACCCTTAGGTCAAAAAGCGGGAGTATACAAGGGTAGCGTCAAATTGATTCTCAGTCCATGCTGCATTTACGCAGAAACTCCTCGTCTTCCTTGCGCCTCCTCTGTTTTCAGCGATGCCTCTGCTTCTCCGGCTAGGGTTAGTGCTTTTGCTTCCAGCCGCCGTAGATCTCGCCGCACTTAGCCCCCAAGCTTCCGCTAGAGTTTACCAATCAATCCGCCACGCCCAAAACAACCATCGCCATGGGTCACAAGAAGGTTTCCACCTCGATTCTAGCAACTTCCACTGCCGCCGCCATGTCCTCTTTGTCGGAGATCGACATTCCAGAGTAGCTTCGGGAGTTCTCAAAGAGCAGCCTCTCCCAATCTGATATGAACCAGATGATGGTCGACGGCATCCTTCCAGAGCAAGTTCGGATCGACTAGAAGGTACCCCGTGAATCTTGCCCCATCCCCATTCATAAACAGATTGTCGTGTTCCACTCGTTCTTTGAGCATAGTTTTGGAGTTCCCTGTTGCAGCTTCTTGTGCGGGCTCCTATTCTTTTATGGGATTGAGCTTGTCAACCTCAATCCCAACTCTATTCTTCACATCACCATCTTCGTGTATATGTGCGAAGCATTTTTGGGCACTCTCCCCCACTTCAATCTATTTTGCCATCTGTTCGTCCTCCGACCGCTGCCAACCAACGACAATCAAGTAGCTATAGGCGGCGTCGGTGTCCAGTTGCGCAAGAAGGAAGCCTACATCAATGTGCTATTGAAGACTGGAAACAAGAACTAGAAGGATGAGTGGTTCTACTGTGACAACCCTACCCCTGTTCTTGCCGACTTCACTGGTGCCGAGGCAATTCCTCGGGCGCAATGGACTGAGAAGCCTGATCCAACCGACCCTCAGGTGGTTGCTCTGTTGACAAAGATAGCTGACTTGAAGGCTAAAGGTGTTGACGGAATCACAGTCGCTAAAAGCTTCATTGTACGCAGAGTGCAACCCCTGAAGCTTCAAAGTCACCCGGCGTGGAACTATGTATATAATGATGAAACTAGGGAGATGCCTAACCTGTCGAATGGTGAACTTCGTCAGAAACGCCTATCGAAGATGTTTGAAGGGGATCTCCTTTAGGATCACTCGTTGATCAAAAAGGCATATAGTAAGGGCACTATGCGAGCCCGAGTAAGCCTTAGTCTATTTTGAGCAATCCCTTATTTTCTTGTCTTGATGTCCTGCTTAATATCTTGATTCTTACGCAGGCTCTGGATACTTATGTATCCCGTCCTCCGCTCCCTCCGACTGATACCGAGGGACCAGATTATGTTGAGAAGTCGCAGCAGACAGGCCCTAAAGGCTCAAGCTCTTCTGCAAGCGCTCAACCTGAACGTGTTGATCTAGTTGTCACCCTATCTCCCCACAGTCAACTAGTGAAGCAGACTGTTGGCAACCGATGGCAATTTATTGGAGATCAGGGTGATGATGAAGAAATACCATATGTTGATGCCGGTCAACCCACCCCTACTCCCTCCGACCGACCTTCAAGCCAGTCGGAGCCCCGAAGCGAAACTCAGAGTGATGCTGGGGTGGTGGAACAGACCGACAAGGCACGCAAATCTTCCCAGAAGAGGAAGGAGACTGATTCTCAGTCGACTTCTTCGAAGAAGAGGATGTGTTGAATTAAGCTTAAGAAGGCCCCCAGGTTAATTCTTTAACCTTATACTCCTTGTCTCTTATTGCCATCCATAACACATTTTAATCTACTCCATCTTTGTTTTGATAGTAGTTGGACGAGCGATTCTCAGAGCGCTCTAGGGTCGGAAGCCACTCGGTCAGGACCCCCTGTTCGTCCGGCTGATCTGCCCAAACTGGTCGGCAAGTCATCAAATACGCCGACCGAGGTGGATAAGCCATATGATAAGACAATTCCTGCCTCCATTTTGGCACCTGCACCCCAACCTGCTCCAGCCGTCATCCCTTCACCTCTTGACAAAGGTAAGGCGACATTGTCTGCAGATACACTCGGTCCGCCTGAAGTGGAGGACGTGGAAATTATGTATCAACATCGAGAAGCCAGCAAGGTACTTCAATACCCTGCTTTAGCTTTGTCTCAATATCATCCTTAAGCTTAACCCCTTTTTGTATACAGAAAATATATCCTCTCGTAGAGAGGAAACAGGCTAAGGTGGAATACCTTGAAGCCAAAACTTTTGGTATGCCCTAAAACTCGTTGGTCTTCATGTCTTTAAGTTTAAGACTGACATATTGCTGGTGTTATGCTAGTCACCAGTCAGCAGCTCTCCAAAGCCTTAGACCAAGGTCGTGCAGATTTAGCTGGTAAGATCACTTACCATCTGTGTTTAAATTATCAACTAACCACTCTAGTGCTAAAAGTTCAAATATCTGCCTTTAGCTCATGATCAGAAGATTGCCAACCTGGAGAAGTTGACTTCTAATCAGCAAAGGTTTGTTGACGCCTTGAATGCTGAGAAGGAAAACCTCTCCAAGTCAGTCGAGGGCCAGAAGGCCGAGATCACTCGGCTGCAGAAGGAGCTGAAGGAGGCTGACGCCAAGATAGAGGATGCCAAGAGCATCTCCAAATCCTTCAAATGTAAAGTTGTCAGTAAGCCATCCATTATTTCTCACATCTGCTTGAATCCTCTTTTGATCATACTGACTAATAATCATCACTCGCAGCTCTATCTTATGCTGCTCGAAAGGCAACGGACTATGTTCATGCCGACCGAGTGGAGCAGACTGTCCACTCCTTGGAGTACTTGCTGGAGCATGCATCGGAAGCTATCACTTATAACACTCGAGGAGTGGCGACCGAGGTTGGGAGTCAGGTTCTGGTGATTTGCCAATCTTGGTCTCTTGCTCTGCCATTGGACAAGATCAAGGAGGGCTTCAACCTAGACTTGACCGACGACCAATGCCAGCTGCTCTTGGATTCCATGCTGGAGACTTCCCAAGCCTTGGTCGACAACATAGAGATCAATCCAACCGTGGCTACTCCTCTAGCAACTCAAGAAGTTGAGCTACGAGCTGACTCTTCCTCTCCTTCAAAGGAGATGTAAATCCTGCAATGCTAGAGAACATTAGTAATATCTATGTAATGAAATAATGTTACCTATATGTAAATTAGTTTTATGCTTAACAGCTTTAAAAGATTGATAAAAATATCATAAGTATGTTTCTGTCACTGAGAAACTCAAATTGTATCGGTCTGCCTTAACATATTAGGTTGTGACTCGTAACCGCGTAACAAGCAGAGTCGACCAATCGACACATGACCTCTCGCACTTTGGCTCTGGGTTTAGTGTAGTGTTAGTCTAATGTGCAGTATAAAGTGTATAACCATAATGTATAGACGTTAGACCAAGAAAATGAAGACCGTATTCAAAGAGAAGAAATCGGTCGGAAAATAGTCCAAAACCAAATAAGGTTAGACTAAGGTGGGACATTGTTACTAGCCCCTGGCTCGATTGTTTAATAAAATGAATTAAGGAATCAAGACAATATAGAATGAAAATCATCAAAAAAATCTTTTATCAAAAAGGCCAAAGTTTCATTCAGAAATAATGTATAAGCATACAAAAGAATAACTAAGTATAGAAACGACATAGCTCATTTATGTTCCGGGAATTTGGTATATCATCGCCGTCTTCGTACATCAGTCGGTAAGCCCCCGGGCGAGTGACTTCCTTCACCACATATGGTCCTTCCCACTTTGGAGAAAGCTTATGCTGGTTCTTCGTTGACTGCACTCAGCGAAGCACTAAATCTCCAACTTGGAAGTGGTGATTTCGTACGTTTTTATCATAATATCAACGCAAGCCTTGCTGGTAAAGTGCCGACCGAAATAGAGCGCGATCACACAACTCCTCTGCTGCAATCAAATCAATCTCTTGATTCTCCTCAGAAAGTTATTCATCATATGCCTGAACCCGTACCGAAACAAGACTGACCTCGGTCGGCAGCATAGCCTCTGAGCCATAGACCAATGAGAAAGGTGACTGACCAGTTGGCCGACTGGTGTTTGTGTGAAGCCCCCAAAGAACTGAAGGCAATTCTTTGACCCACCAACCGGCGTAAGGCTTAAGTCTGTCGAATATCCGTGGTTTCAATCCTTGAAGAATCATACCATTGGCCCGTTCGACCTGCCCATTGCTTTGAGGATGAGCCACTGATGCAAAGTGGATTTTTATTCCCATCTCATTGGCAAAGTCACAGAACTCCACTGATGTGAATTGAGTGCCATTATCGGTGATGATATCATGAGGAACCCCAAACCGAGTGAAGATATCCTTGACAAACTCGATTTCCTTCTTTGATGTTATCTTGCCAACCAGCTTTGCTTCGATCCACTTAGTGAATTTATCAATAGCAATGAACAGATAAGTAAACCCGCCTGACACTTTCTTGAAAGGACCGACAATATCAAGCCCCCAGATAGCAAAGGGCCAAGTCAAAGGTATCATCTGAAGTTGCTGTGAAGGCATATGCGTTTGTTGAGTGAAGAATTGACAACCTTCACACTTCCAAACGACCTGGTGTACGTCTTCGACCGCCGTGGGCCAATAAAACCCTTGTCGGAAAGCTTTGCTAACCAAAGTCTTGGAAGCTGCATGATTGCCACATATCCCAGAATGAATTTCTTCTACCAACTTTTGGCCTTCTGGTATCGAGATACATCTCATCAAGATGTTTGAGCCTCCCCTTTTATAGAGTTGGTCCCCCACCAACAGATATCCTCGGCATCGGGTCTCTAACCTCTGTTGCTCATTAGGATCCGAAGGCAGCGTTCCCTTGTCCAAATATTGGGTGAGTGGGTCGCGCCAATCGGTCTCCATGTTGTCATCACCAACAAGATCAGTAACAACACTCATTAATACATCCGACCGAGGAGAAATCATGGGGGAATCCAGAATGTGTAAGAAAACACCTGGCAGGACCGCAGACCGGGATGATCCCATCTTGGCCAATTCATCGGCTGCTTGGTTATTGTCTTGAAGAACATGCATGAACTTCAATCCATCGAATTTATCTTCTATCAAAGAGTGATGCTTCTACTATGTGTGGTGAACTAACCACCTCAGTCGAGGTTTCTTCTCTTGAGCCATTTGTTTTAGAGGACTATCACAAGCTCAGGGAAGAGAGGAAGATGGTGATGGACGGCTTTGAGAGGCTCACACGTGGTAGAGCCATCCACAAGGAGATTCTAGAGAGGAACCTTGTGAACAATGTCTCCCGCCGGGGACTTGGCTCATATCCCGCCGCCATCGACATCATAAAGACGAGTGATTCCATCCCCACGTGGATCAAACCCCTTCTCGCCGACGACTACTTTTGCGAGAGGTATTGCAAGGATGGCCACGCCACCAAGGATTGTCCCATGGTGAGAAGTTCTATTGTTTTGCCTAACGCTAACTTGTTCCATGAGAACACACATTTCAAGCTTTTTAGGAACAAGGATGGCAAGGTGAAAGCTAAGGCCTTGGACCACCAAACAAGAAAAGGAAGGTCAAGAGCATATGGGTGCCTAAGTGCATTGTTGATCTTGAGTAGAAGACGGGGGATGATTTCCATTGTTGCCATTATTGTTGTTTCCACTGCTGTGGTTGTTGTTGTTCCCGAAAGTGTTGGAGTTGATGTTGTTGCCCTGGTTGCGCTTCAAAAAATGGCACTCTTTGGCAAAGTGACCGGTTCGGCCGCAGCTGTACCACGGCTGCGAGGAAGTGGACTTCACCACTGGATTAGTCTGCTGCGGGGGGGCGGGAACCAGAGGATTGTAGCCTCTTATGACCTAACCAAATCCAAGAGATGTTGATGTCAAACATTATAGACTTTGGAGGTAGCACCGACTAAAGGACGTCAAGATTTTTCTTTGAGAAGTCACAAGAGTAAACACAACCAGTCAATCAAGAGAATTGAGTTCAAGATGGACGATGAAAAGGAAGCCTACCTAAACCTTCTCTTGCTAGCCACGTAGAATCTCGGGGCGAGATTCCTGTTAAGAGGGGTAGTATTGTCACACCCCAAAATTTCAAATTTTGGTTTGTGACCCAATTCCACTAAATTTCAACATTTTTTAATAGATTAAAATTTTATTTTATATTAATTAGGTAATTAAGGATTATAATTTATTTTAGGAAAAAGGGTTATTTTCTAAATTAAATAAATTAATGTAGGTTATTATTATTTTGCTTGTTGCATTCATGCTGGTTAAGTGCAGTAGGTTTTTATTGTGCGAAAAAGTATTTAAAAATCTATTTTTAATAGAGTTTATTTGGATTTAGAAATTAGGAAAGGAAAAGAAATAGAAGAACAAGAGAAAATAACCTTCTCAGCCTTGGGCCTCTACTTCCCCTCGACCCAGTTTCCCTTCTCCTCCTCTTCTCGCTCTCTTTTCGCCTGGGCCAAATTTCCCCCGAAGGCCTAGCTCCTTCCCTCCTCCCCTCCTTTCTTTCCTTCCTGGGGCAATTCCCCCTGCGCGACCCAGCTCCTCCCACCCCCCCCCCCCCCCGCCTTGGGCCTTTCCCTGTGTGGCCAGCCACCCCGGCCTGCCCAGCCCACTCCCGTGCCCCACGCACGCCCAACCCAGCTCGCTCGGCCCAGCCCACCGTGCGCCGCCCCGAAACCCTAGCCACGCCGCCAGCCCAGAACCGGTCGCCGCCGCCGCCCTTGGCATGCGTGCCCGACCATCCTAGGGCTGCGCGCCCATATAAAACGGGACCCGCAGCCACCCGCACCCCCCCCCCCTCTGTCGCCTTGCGCCGCCACAAGCCCCCCCGCACCATCGATGACCGCGCCGCCGCCTCCCCGCCATGGAAGCTCGGCGAGCGATGACAGTGTCGCGAGCCACACCGGCACCCTGCCAAGGACCCCGACACCGAGTCACCCCCGCCCGTCCCCCTCGCGGCGGGAATCGATGCCCGAGATGCATCCCTAATGCCGCTGGAGACCCGCCGATGCCGCCTCCCATCGCGACGCCCCCTAGGTCTTCCTCGCCATGCGCGAGCCCCCACGGTGAGCTCCCCACGCTCCCATCTCCCCTCTGACCCCGACCGCGTCAATACCCAGCCACCGGAGCGCTGTCTCCGACGAGCTCTGGCGAGCCCGCCCTCTGCACCGCCGCCGGTCCACCGTGGACCGGGGACCTTTGGTCAACCACAGGTCCACGGGGTCATAGACCTGGTTCATAAGTCGTTTGGGATTATTTCAGTTAATTAAATCCTGAATAAATGTCAGATTTGCGCATAGACCCCTGCATTTCGTTTTAATTAGATTTTAACCCTAGTTTTATGTAGGATCTTTACTAAATTATGTTTAGAACCCAAAGTTTTTATATAATTATTTTTTACCACTGTATTTTTATAAAAGAGCCCTAGCCTTTTATTAAATAATGTTTTAGCCCCTGAATTTTATAAAAACAACCGTATACCTTCTAGTAATTTTATTTTAGCCCTAATTTTTTTTATAAGTAATAATTAGGCTAGGCATTTTACACTTAGGCCCATATACTTATTTTTAATTATATTTTAGTCCAATCTTTTTACACTTTAGTCCCTATAATTTTATAGAATTGCAAATAGGCCCCTGAGTTTGATTAAAACTATATTTAAGACCTAATTTTTATCCAGAACCTTTATTTAAATTATTTTTAGGTCCCTGAAATTGTTTTAGCACTGTAATTTTTGTAGAAAAGCCCCTGTACCTTTTTGAATTAATATTTTAACCCTGCATTTTTGCAGAAACACCCCTGGACTTGTTTATAATTATTTTTAAGTCCTACCTTTTTACACTTTAATTACATTTTTGTTTCCTAAACTTTTCATAAAATGTATTGTCACCTTGTTATTTTACAATTTAGTCCCTGTACTTTTCTAAAATTACTTTTAGGTCCCTCAACCTATCTGTTTTTACTATTTTAGCCCTAAAACTTCAAACCTTCATAACTTTTCAACCGTAGCCTGGATTTAAGTAATTCTTGCGCCAACGCGATCGTAGTGATTAATATTATTTATTTATACTGTCTTGTAGTAAGTTGCTAATTTTACTATTTTAACCTTGTACCTTCAAACCTTCGTAACTTTTTACTCGTAACTCCGGTTTAGATGATTCTTGCACTCATGCCATCGTAGAAATGCATACTATCTTTTGTGATTTATTTTAAAGTATTTTATTATTATTTTAAAGTATTTTATTATTGTTAGCAACATGGCTTAGGGATCTATGCAAGCCGGATGGAATGGATGTGGTGCCGTGGGCACATGGTTGGTGGTGGTAGGCTTGTTGTAGATCCTAGGACCTGGTTCTTGGAGCGGTAACCCAGGACAACAGTGCCATCACAAAGCTGCTATGGAACAGCTTGGCTGATTAATTAGGAGTTCTCCCAGTGTCGGTGCAGCATTTTTGTGGAGTGGGGAATGGAAGTCAAGAGGACTGTCCTTGTATCCGAATGGCTCAAGAGGGGGCTCCCGGGGTGATGAGCTGCATGTTGATGGGCTATCACTTATGGACGGGAGTGGAACCTTAGTGGCTTGCATGTACTGGGAGACCCTTTGTAAAAGCCTCGTAGTGATCTCCTGGCTGCACACCTAAGGAAGTGTGCTAGTGCTTGGCCGGCATAGCAACATGGAGACTCTAGTCCACCTGGCAACAAGGGACGAAATCACGACTTGTGGGTAAAGTGGTACAAACTCTGCAGAGTATCAAACTGTCATGACAGCCGTGCTCACGGTCAAGAGCGGCCTGAAATCCTCACAAGATTAGTTTGTGGTTTATGGGTTGGAATGGTTTGAAATGGTTGGGATGGTTGGATGGTGTGGACTTGGCATGGATAGTACCCTATGGATTGTGGGTTGGGAAGACTCCACTTAGTAATTAGGTTGCATAGGTTATTAAAATCTCATGCAACAAACCTCTTTAAAGCCTTCCTTGTCTTAGCCTCATGTCATCTCTTCCCCCACTTGCTGAGTACGACACGTACTCACCCTTGCTATATACCACATTGCTGCTCAGCTACAGGAGAAGGATGGTACACTATGAAGACGATGGAGGAGACTAGGCATGCGGTCTTCCGGTCGACTTCTTGTGGGAGCTGAAGTACGCCAATGCTTAGTTTATTCCGCTGCAATGTAATCTTTTTCTTTTGATCTACAGGTCACCTTTGTAATAATGTTATCATTTTAATAAAGATATTGTTCTTTTATCACAATAATTGTCATGTGTGCGTGAAAACTTCATCCTGGACACGCATACAGATGCATTCAGTTTCGGTCATTGGAACCGTGTGTGACAATATTCAACACAGTTACCACAAAATATACAAACTCCAAAATCAATACTATAATTAAGCAATTGTTTCTTTTTAATATCCTTTTCAAATCTCCAATCCACAAAGGGTAGATCTATTGGGCATACACGAACACATACTTCACAAGAAATACATTTATCAAATTCAAAGTGTATTCACCCGTGGAAAAGCGTGAAAAGAGCCAAGAGACTTGAATTAAAGGCCTCAACAGTCATAACTATACGAATTCTGCATACTAATTTGAATTAGCCAATAAATTAGCTATTATCTTTGCAATATAAATTATTGCAATATCAATGAATTGCTAAAATCCAAATTCAATAAGTAAAAAAGAATACTATGAAATAACCTACTTCAAACATGGGTATTCTCAAATAAAAATAAGAAAAGAAGACCCGAATTTTCTTAATGTTCCATATTATTATATATGCACCTTTGTTTAGAGAATTCTATGTCTAATTATTCAAAAAATTAGATTGATTGATACGCATTGATTTCCTGTTATGATGGATGGCAGAAAGAATGGATAGTCCAATAGCTGCTTCACCCGCCGCAAGGGCTATAACAAAAATTGCAAAAATGTCTCCTTTTAATTGGCGACTATCAAATAGAGCAGAAAATGTTACAAGATTAAGATTAATTGAATTCAGTATAAGTTCAAGACATATTTGAGCTCTAACCATGTTTCGGCTTGTAATCAGTCCATAGACACCAATCGAAACTAAATAGACACTCAAAAAAAGTACATGCTCAAACATAATTAACAAACTCATTATCAATCTTGATTCATTTCAATATGAGGACAAGAATTGAACCAATTCAATTAATTAGAATAGAACAATTATGCAACAAAAGAGAAAAGAAAGTATTTGTTGTGTTGACAGTAGATGGATTTTACTAAATCAAAATTGTTTTATTCTTTAGTTTTTAGATTTGAAATTCTAAGAATTTATTATTGTCTAGCCATAGTAATTGCACCTATTAAAGAAACTAGAAGAATTAGGGAAATGAGTTCGAACGGAAGATAAAAATCGGTTGCTAAATGAATCCCAATTTGTTGAACATTATTTATGAGACCCTGTTCTACTATTTGGTTTGATCTTGTAGTCCAAAGAATTCCATACCATGACGTATCTGGAATAGTAGTCATTAGTGAAAAGGAATTGTTATAAAAACGAGTAAAGTAAACCCATCTCCAATAGTCCAATAATTCTTATCTTTAGACCACTCTGAGCCATTTACAAACATTACAGCAAATATGATCAAAACATTTATGGCTCCAACATAAATAAGAAGTTGTGTGACAGCAACAAAGTAGGAATTCAATAAAAAATAGAATAAGGATATACAAACAAGAACTAATCACAGCAAAAAGGCAGAATAAATTGGGTTGGTAAGTAATACTACTCCTAGACCCCCTAGTAGAAGAACAAATCCCCCAAATAGCACAAGAATCTCATGTATTGGTCCAGGTAAATCCATTATGGATAAGAAGAAATCAATAGTATAAAATTTTTCACAAACTGACTAAAACTAAAAGATTCAAGAAAAGAAAAAGGGATTAAGATAGGTATATAAAAATTGTATTGTATAGTTAGAGATCACATCAGGAGAAATCTACTCTCATTTAAATCACGAATAATTCATAATAAGCAGTAGTTATTCATTTTATTTATAGTTAGTAAAAAACTATTGGATTTTTTTAACAAAAAAATCCTAGTCCCTAGTAATCAGTAATCATTCTTGAATTCCAAGATTTTTCTTCATCTATTTTACTTTGAGGCGAATTCCTAATTGTTTGCATTGTGTAATCTCCCATTATAGAGACTGGTAAACGACTCAAAGCAATTTGATTGTAATTTGATTCATGACGATCATAAGTAGAAAGTTCATATTCTTCAGTCATTGATAAAGAGTTTGTCGGACAATATTCAACACAGTTACCACAAAATATACAAACTCCAAAATCAATACTATAATTAAGAAATTGTTTCTTTTTAATATCCTTTTCAAATCTCCAATCCACAAAGGATAGATCTATTGGGCATACACGAACACATACTTCACAAGCAATACATTTATCAAATTCAAAGTGTATTCGCCCATGGAAACGCTCTGAGGTAATTGATTTTTCATAAGGGTAGTGAATCATTACAGGTAAACAATTTGTGTGGGATAAGGTAATTATAAAACCTTGACCAATGTATCTTGCGGCACGTATTGTTTGTTGACCATAACTAATGAACCCAGTTATCATAGGGAACATATTCTAAATATCTATGAAAAAGGTATGTTTCTTTCTCTTGTTTGAGAGAACTTTTATGTTGAAGATATTCTTACTGTTATTGTATTATCTTATTTATAGTGAAACTAGTTGGGAAGAAGTTGTTAATAAGAGATTGCCTAGAGAAATAGGTAAAAAAAATTTCCATCCAAGATTTAATAACTGATCCATTCTCATCTGGGGTAAAGTCCATCTTATTGTGATAGAAATGAAGAGAAATAAAAAAGCTTTAGTTAATGTAATAAGGATTCTCATTATAATTTCTAAAATTCCCACAATTTTATTCATTTGGAAAAATCCATAAAAGGATATATAGGGAATAGAAAAATTCCACCCGCCTAAGTAGAGAACAGTTACAAATAAAGAGGAAACTAATAAATTTAGGTAAGAAGCAAAATAAAATAAACCATAATTAATACCGAAATATTCGGTTTGATAACCCGCTACTAATTCTTCCTGTGCTTCTGGTAAATCAAAGGGTAATCTTTCGCATTCTGCCAAAGAAGAAATTAGAAAAACTAGAAAACCTATAGGCTGACACCAAAGATTCCATAAAAAAAACATATTTTGACTGTGCTTCAACTATATCAACTGTACTTGAACTGTTAAATAATCATAGTCGATGATAACATCACAGTTCCCACCGCTATTCCAAAACCGTACATGAAACCTTAGCTTCATACGGCTCCTCTATGATCAGAAAAAGGGATTATTTCTTTTTAATCTTATCCCCTCCCCCCCCCCCCCTAGGTAAGATAAAATTGATTGGAAAGTCCTGAATTAGACCAAAGCAATTCCGTCTGCTAAACTAATAAAAAAGCGCTTCCGAATTGATCTTATCCTTTATATAATAAAATGACAGTTTTTTCTTGTTCAGTAATAACTTATTATTGGAATAAAACACTCGTTATAGCAATTAATAAATGAAAAGAATTGGATATTAGTTCATGATGAATTCAATTCTGTATGAATATAGATAAAAGAAAGATAAATAAAGATCTTTTTTTGTATTGCATTCCATATCTTTTATCCTATTCTTCTTTCTCGGGGAAGGGGATACTTAAAAAGAAAAAAGAAATAACGGGTTAAGTCGTTCTTGATAGCTATTTCCTTAACAAGTGAATGGGAATATACTCTGGATCAGAATTGGAAGAAAGTACTACTTGATCATTTCCACCAATTTCAAGTCCTTATTATGATTCGTTTTATGAGGAAAATATCTAATGATTTAGATTCTCTCATTACTAGTCCTTCATGTACTTTAGTGTTCCTAGTCCCTAACTAAATTCTTATGGATTCGTTTATATGGTTATAAGTTCTAGTAATAACTAAAAATATTCTAGTAATGAAATTCCATATCGCGAATCCTTTATTCTTGCCCGCTTCAAGATATGATGACTAATGAAACTAATCTCAATCTTGGGGTAAAGAGTTTACATTTCTTATGTTTACTTCAACTTTTTCTTGTATGGAGGAAATGAGATTTTTATTTTTACTACAAATTAATAAGCTGTTTTGTTTCACTCATATAGCTATCTAGTTTAACTTACCGATCCGAATACAGAATAAGAAAAAGAAGATTAAGTATTCAATGGATTTTAGAGGAAAAGCCCCTTTTTTAACGAATCACACGTAGAGATATTGCTAGCACACAAAAAGTTAATGGTATTTCATAACTAATAGATTGAGCAGCTGCTCGTAAACCACCTAAAAAAATATTTATTATTTCAGCTATATCCTGCCATAAGAAGACCAATAGGAGCAATACTTCAAATGGCAATCCATAAAAAACACCAATACTAAGATCAGCTAAAACAAAATGATATCCAAAAGGGATAACTAAAAAACTTAAATAAAACGGATATGACTGCTATAGAGGGTCCAATGCTAAATAAAGGAATATCTCCTCGGGATGGGAGGATATCCTCTTTAAAAATCAGTTTAGTTCCATCTGCTATAGCTTGAAGCAGTCCTAAGGGGCCGGCATATTTAGGACCAATACGTTGTTGTATTGATGCGGACATTTCTCTTTCTAACCACACAATTACAAGTACTTCTATTGTGTTTCCTAGTAGGAGGGTCAAAATAGGTAGAATTCATATCAGTCCATAGACTTCTTTTAATAATTCCAATTTCGAAAAAAGAGTTGATAGTTTCTACCTCTACCCTATCAATTATCATTTCAACGATCAACTTCCCCCATAATGATATCTATACTACCTAATATCGTCATGATATCTGCCAATTTCATTTTTTTAACAGCTGAGGAAGAATTTGTAAATTAATAAAACCAGGTGGACGAATTTTCCATCTCCAGGGAAAAAGACTATCATCTCCTACCAGATAAATTCCTAATTCGCCTGATAAATTCCTAATTCGCCTTTTGGGGCTTCTACTCTTACATAAAGCTCTTGCTTTGATAATTCAAAATTAGGGGAAGGTTTTTTACCAAGAAATCTATATTCAAAATCATTCCATTCCGAATTATTTGCTTTCTTAAAGCGTCGGGCTTCTAAATTCTCATAAGGACCTGCAGGAATTTTTTCTATAGCCTGTTGAATAATTTTGATGGATTCTTTCATTTCACCAATTCGTACTTAATAGCAAGCTAACAAATCTCCTTCCTTTTGCCACTGGACTTTCCAATCGAATTGATTGTAAGACTCATAAGGATCAATTTTACGAAGATCCCATTGTATTCCAGAAGCTCATAACATTGGTCCCAATAAGCCCCAATTTACAGCTTCTTCTCCACTAATAAAACCTACTCCTTCAACTCGTTCTAAAAAAATTGGATTCTGTGTAATAAGTTGTTGATATTCAACAACTCCTTGTAAAAAATAATCACAAAAATCAATACATTTATCCATCCATCCATAAGGTAGATCGGCAGCTACTCCTCCACTGTGAAAGTAATTATGCATCATTCGTATACCTGTGGCAGCTTCAAATAGATCATATATCAATTCTGTCTCTCTAAAAATATAGAAAAAAGGGGTCTGTGCGCCGAGATCTGCCATAAAAGGGCCAAGCCATAACAAGTGAGAAGCTATATGGCTCAATTCTAACATAATTATCCGAATATAGCTGGCTCTTTGAGGTATTTGAATATTCTCTAAGAATTCTGGTGCATTTACGGTTATTGCTTTTGTAATCATAGTAGCTAAATAATCCCATCATGTTACATAAGGCAAGTATTATATAATAGTTCTGTTTTCTATGATTTTTTTCCATTCCTCTGCGTAAATAGCCTAATATGGGTTCACAATCAACAACATCTTCACCATCGAGAGTAACGATCAGTCGAAGAACACCATACATTGATTGAAGAATATCATTTCTAATACATCCATCCCAATTCATTGTTTGAATTTTGCCAATATCATTGTTTGAATTGGCAATTTTCTTGGCTTTACATCCATCCCAAGGTATCATTTCTAATACATCTGTTGGACAAGCTCGTACACATTGAGTGCATCCTATACATGTATCATAAATTTTTATAGAATGTGACATTGGATCTAGAAATTTTCCTTTTCAACATAACAATTTTCGATCTGGTAAAAATGAAATTAGTACTCTATAAGTTTATATGTATTATAGACACCAGACGAAGCAATGGTTTAGCCAAACTTCAATAAATAATGCAATATATATCTTAATCTGTTTGTGAGAAAGCGTGAAAAGAGCCAAGAGACTTGAATTAAAGGCCTCAACAGTCATAACTATACGAATTCTGCATACTAATTTGAATTAGCCAATAAATTAGCTATTATCTTTGCAATATAAATTATTGCAATATCAATGAATTGCTAAAATCCAAATTCAATAAGTAAAAAAGAATACTATGAAATAACCTACTTCAAACATGGGTATTCTCAAATAAAAATAAGAAAAGAAGACCCGAATTTTCTTAATGTTCCATATTATTATATATGCACCTTTGTTTAGAGAATTCTATGTCTAATTATTCAAAAAATTAGATTGATTGATACGCATTGATTTCCTGTTATGATGGATGGCAGAAAGAATGGATAGTCCAATAGCTGCTTCACCCGCCGCAAGGGCTATAACAAAAATTGCAAAAATGTCTCCTTTTAATTGGCGACTATCAAATAGAGCAGAAAATGTTACAAGATTAAGATTAATTGAATTCAGTATAAGTTCAAGACATATTTGAGCTCTAACCATGTTTCGGCTTGTAATCAGTCCATAGACACCAATCGAAACTAAATAGACACTCAAAAAAAGTACATGCTCAAACATAATTAACAAACTCATTATCAATCTTGATTCATTTCAATATGAGGACAAGAATTGAACCAATTCAATTAATTAGAATAGAACAATTATGCAACAAAAGAGAAAAGAAAGTATTTGTTGTGTTGACAGTAGATGGATTTTACTAAATCAAAATTGTTTTATTCTTTAGTTTTTAGATTTGAAATTCTAAGAATTTATTATTGTCTAGCCATAGTAATTGCACCTATTAAAGAAACTAGAAGAATTAGGGAAATGAGTTCGAACGGAAGATAAAAATCGGTTGCTAAATGAATCCCAATTTGTTGAACATTATTTATGAGACCCTGTTCTACTATTTGGTTTGATCTTGTAGTCCAAAGAATTCCATACCATGACGTATCTGGAATAGTAGTCATTAGTGAAAAGGAATTGTTATAAAAACGAGTAAAGTAAACCCATCTCCAATAGTCCAATAATTCTTATCTTTAGACCACTCTGAGCCATTTACAAACATTACAGCAAATATGATCAAAACATTTATGGCTCCAACATAAATAAGAAGTTGTGTGACAGCAACAAAGTAGGAATTCAATAAAAAATAGAATAAGGATATACAAACAAGAACTAATCACAGCAAAAAGGCAGAATAAATTGGGTTGGTAAGTAATACTACTCCTAGACCCCCTAGTAGAAGAACAAATCCCCCAAATAGCACAAGAATCTCATGTATTGGTCCAGGTAAATCCATTATGGATAAGAAGAAATCAATAGTATAAAATTTTTCACAAACTGACTAAAACTAAAAGATTCAAGAAAAGAAAAAGGGATTAAGATAGGTATATAAAAATTGTATTGTATAGTTAGAGATCACATCAGGAGAAATCTACTCTCATTTAAATCACGAATAATTCATAATAAGCAGTAGTTATTCATTTTATTTATAGTTAGTAAAAAACTATTGGATTTTTTTAACAAAAAAATCCTAGTCCCTAGTAATCAGTAATCATTCTTGAATTCCAAGATTTTTCTTCATCTATTTTACTTTGAGGCGAATTCCTAATTGTTTGCATTGTGTAATCTCCCATTATAGAGACTGGTAAACGACTCAAAGCAATTTGATTGTAATTTGATTCATGACGATCATAAGTAGAAAGTTCATATTCTTCAGTCATTGATAAAGAGTTTGTCGGACAATATTCAACACAGTTACCACAAAATATACAAACTCCAAAATCAATACTATAATTAAGAAATTGTTTCTTTTTAATATCCTTTTCAAATCTCCAATCCACAAAGGATAGATCTATTGGGCATACACGAACACATACTTCACAAGCAATACATTTATCAAATTCAAAGTGTATTCGCCCATGGAAATGCTCTGAGGTAATTGATTTTTCATAAGGGTAGTGAATCATTACAGGTAAACAATTTGTGTGGGATAAGGTAATTATAAAACCTTGACCAATGTATCTTGCGGCACGTATTGTTTGTTGACCATAACTAATGAACCCAGTTATCATAGGGAACATATTCTAAATATCTATGAAAAAGGTATGTTTCTTTCTCTTGTTTGAGAAAACTTTTATGTTGAAGATATTCTTACTGTCATTTTATAATCTTATTTATAGTGAAACTAGTTGGGAAGAAGTTGTTAATAAGAGATTGCCCAGAGAAATAGGTAAAATAAATTTCCATCCAAGATTTAATAACTGATCCATTCTCATCCGGGGTAAAGTCCATCTTATTGTGATAGAAATGAAGAGAAATAAAAAAGCTTTAGTTAATGTAATAAGGATACTCATTATAATTTCCAAAATTCCCACAATTTTATTCATTTGGAAAAATCCATAAAAGGATATATAGGGAATAGAAAAATTCCACCCGCCTAAGTAGAGAACAGTTACAAATAAAGAGGAAACTAATAAATTTAGGTAAGAAGCAAGATAAAATAAACCATATTTAATACTGGAATATTCCGTTTGATAACCCGCTACAAATTCTTCCTCTGCTTCTAGTAAATCAAAGGGTAATCTTTCGCATTCTGCCAAAGAAGAAATTAGAAAACTAGAAAACCTATAGGCTGACGCCAAAGATTCCATCCAAAAAAACCATATTTTGACTGCGCATCAACTATATCAACCATACTTGAACTGTTAGATAATCATAGTCGATGATAACATCATAGTTCCCACCGATATCCCAAAACCGTACATGAAACCTTAGCTTCATACGGCTCCTCTATGATCAGAAAAAGGGATTATTTCTTTTCAATCTTATCCCCACCCACGTAGGTAAGATAAAATTGATTGGAAAGTTCTGAATTAGACCAAAGCAATTCCATCTGCTAAAAAAAACGCTTCCAAATTGATCTTATCCTTTATATAATAAAATGACAGTTTTTTCTTGTTCAGTAATAACTTATTATTGAAATAAAACACTCGTTATAGCAATTAATAAATGAAAAGAATTGGATATTAGTTCATGACAAATTGAATTCTGTATGAATATAATAAAAGAAAGAATAAATAAAGATCTTTTTTTGTATTTCATTCCATATCTTTTGTCCTATTCTTCTTTCTCGGGGAAGGGGATACTTAAAAAGAAAAAAGAAATAAAGGGTTAATTCGTTCTTGATAGCTATTTCCTTAACAAGTGAATGGGAATATACTCTGGATCAGAATCGGAAGAAAGTACTACTTGATCATTTTCACCAATTTCAAGTCCTTATTATGATTCCTTTTATGAGGAAAATGTCTAATGATTTAGATTCTCCCATTACTAATCCTTCATGTACTTTAGTGTTCCTAGTCCCTCACTAAATTTTTATGGATTCTTTTATATGGTTATAAGTTCTAGTAATAACTAAAAATATTCTAGTAATGAAATTCCATATCATGAATCCTTTATTCTTGCCCGCTTCAAGATATGATGACTAATGAAACTAATCTCAATCTTGGGGTAAAGAGTTTACATTGCTTATGTTTACTTCAACTTTTTCTTGTGCGTAGGAAATGAGATTTTTTATTTTTACTACAAATTAATAAGCTGTTTTGTTTCACTCATATAGCTATCTAGTTTAACTTACGGATCCGAATACAGAAATGCATCCATCCCAATCTATCTAGCTATCATAATGAAATAAAGAAATAGGAGCATCATGTTTTTGATTTTTCTAAAGAATGGAAAGAGTAAGAATTTATTATTTAATATATAGACCATAGACAAAATACAAAATACAAATCCACTTCAGGTAGATATTATTTCATATGTATGGAGGTTTATATATATATATATATATATATATATATATATATATATATATATATATATAGTATATGAATCAAATAATATATGGACCAATGAAAGATTACTTCTAGATCCAAAATTAATAAAATAAAGAAATCCATTTTTTTCAATTTTAAAAATAAAGAATAAATCATGTATATATCTAAACAACCTTTTCATAAATCTAAGCAACCTTTTTGTAAATCCAAACAAACTTTTCAAAAATCCAAGCAACCTTTTCATAAATTCAAACAACCATTTCATAAATCCAAACAATCTTTTTGTAGGCGTTCTCGAATTGGTCGGGGGGTCGAATTGATTACAGAAACATGAGCTTAATTAATCGATTTATTAGTGAACAAGGAAAAATATTATCCAGGCGAATAAATAGATTAACCTTGAAACAACAACGATTAATTACTCTTGCTATAAAACTGGCTCGTATTTTATCTTTCTTACCATTTCGTAACTATGAAAATGAGAAGCAATTTCAAGCCCAGCCAATTTCAATAATTACTGGTCCTAGACACATAAAAAATAGGCATATTCCTCAATTAACACAAAAGTTCCGATTGTTGATGTTTTATTCGAAAGGATCAGACTCATATATAAATAAAGTAATCCAGTTTAGATTATTTTGTTTGTTATAAGAAAAGAAAGAAAAATGGTAAAAAATAAATAGTTTTTTATTTATTGCAACATGCTCGTTGATTCCTACCACTTAATCTTAATTTATTGTATTTTCCCGGAGTTCCTTCTCGGGAATTCGGTTTTAATTATTCCTGTATATTACTTTTTATCCCTTTAATTGATGGTTTTTATTTTATTGGAAATCATGTAAAGATTATTTGGATTTAATACAGCTACTTGTGCAAGCATTTTACGATTAAGAATCAATTCATTTCTATACAGATTGTGTATTAATTTACTATAACTATCAAATACTTTATATATCTGTGTTGTTGCGTTTATCCGAGTGATCCACAAATAATGAAAATCCCTCTTTTGCCTGCCTCTATCTCGATGAGAAGAAACAAAAGCTCTTCTTACTTGTTGAGTAATCATTCGATTTAGTCTTAAATGAGCCCCTCTAAAGTTTGAGGCAAATGAACGCATTTTTGTTCATCGTCTCTGAGCTATATATCCTCGCGGAACTCTGGTCGTTGAATCAAATTAACCTTAATGAATAACTAATGATTTTCCTTCTTTTAACCATTTTTTCCCATTAATAACAAAACGGATTATTCTGATATATAAAATATTAATTCCAATGGCTTTTGCTACTATAACCTTCCCAACCACGATTTTTTATTCTATCCCCTTCAGTTATTTCGCATTGAAATAACAAATTCTAACAATACTAAAAAAATAGTGGGTTCCATCGTTTCTATGGTTCTCTTTTAAACGGTGAGGTCCTCTCTATACACCGGAGCTCTTTGTTTCATCAAAAGGTATTGTGAACTTGTATAGTTCACAGTCTTTGGCTCTACCTATCCATTATAGAGTAAACCGCTCTTTTCACAATAAATAAGAGTTATTCATATAGTAACGGTATTTAATTTTGAAAGTTGGCTAAGTAGCTGACCCTTTAGTCCATTCTTTTAAGATAAAGGAACATAAGCCTTTTCTTTTTATTACTATTTCCTCTGCTTAATCAATAACCATTTGCTACCAATGGGGGAATTGCTTCTTCCAATCTAAATGATTGGATTTGCACCAAAGGAAACCATAAATTCTATATACCATAGAAATCTAGGAGAGAGAAGCTCTATCCTATTTATTGGTACCAATCATGAATATTTCCTAAATTGTCTTATTTGCTAGAACTCATGATCTGAACGAGTCGCACATAGACCCTAGCACATGTTCCTCGACGCTGAGGACATCCCTTAAGTGCGGGCATTTTTCTAGCATTTAGTATTGGCTGTCTTGCATTTCTAATAAGTTGTTTAACTGTTGGCATGTCGTATGTATATAGAAAAAATGTATTGGTTTAGATCGATCTTAACCTGATGATTCGGCATCATGAAGTATTTCTATTTTCTAATCGCATTAAACCTGAATTTAGGTTTGAAATAAATTTACAAGAAATTCAGCCACTACTAATCCCTAAACATTTCTGGAAACCACACTAGATCAGTATCGCAGTGCTCGTCAATCATTTCATCCCCTACAATATCAACAAGTCCATAAGCTTTGGTTTCGTCTGCTGACATAAAAACATCCCTTTCCATGTCTTCGGATACAACTCAAAAGGCTTGCCTATTCTTAGTGCATAAACCCTTGTGATCATTGCGCAAACTTTGTGTAACTCTTCCACTTGTAGTAAAAATTCCGGTATCCTTGCCCGATAATAAGCACTAGCCGGTTGGTGAAGCGTAATTCTAGCATGAGGGAATGCTATACGTTTAGTAGGTTCTCCCCCAAGCAGAATGAAGGAGGCCATGGACGTGGCTATTCCGAGGCATATTGTATATATATCTGGTGTCACCGTTTGCATCGTATCAAAAATCACCAGTCCTGAGATTAGCCACCCGCCAGGGGAGTTTTTAAACCAAAAAATATCGCTAATTCCATCTTCTATACTGAGATATATCATGAGACCAGTAATATGATTCATGATCTCGCAACAAATCTCTTGACCTTAAAAAAGTGTCCTTTCTCGATACATAACATTGTATAAGTCAACCCAAGTTGCTTCTTCATCTCCGGGAATTCGGTAAGGTACTTTTGGAACATCAATGGGCATATTAGATTAATATTATTAGATTTAAGTAAGAAAACTACACTTTAATATGGAACTTAAGAATGGAGGAGAAAGAAAGAATCCGCAGTTTATTATCTTCATTTTTTTCTTATTCTATAAGAATACTATAGATTCTATTAATACATAGATTGAAAAATTATACATATAAGGAAGGTAAGACAGATTGAATAAAGAAAAAGAAATCTGTGATTCGAATGATAAACAAAGAGGGGTTAGGGATCTATTCTACGTTTTTCGAAATAGCCCAAGCTACCCATTGCATAATGGCACTTATCGAGTATAGAATAGATCTGCTTCTCTTTCTTCTTACAAACAGAATTAGCTTCTTATTTTTAATGGAATGAAATAAATATTCAGTTTTCTGACACAAAATCCCCTAGAAGGGTTAGGTACATAGGATATGGATAGTCTTTTCCAATGCGATAAAATAAAACAACATCGTGTTTATTTTTCTTTGCTAAAGGGGTATTTCCATGGGTTTACCTTGGTATCATGTTCATACTGTCATATTGAATGATCCGGGTCGATTGCTTGTGGTGCATATAATGCATACAACTCTAGTTTCTGGTTGAGCTGGCTCGATGGCTTTATACAAATTAGCGGTTTTTGATCCCTCTGATCCTGTTCTGGATCCAATGTGGAGACAAGGTACGTTCATCATCCCCTTCATGACTTGTTTAGGAATAACCAATTCGTGGGGTGGTTGGAGTATTTCACGAGGAACTATAACGAATCCGGGTATTTGGAGTTATGAATGTGTGGCAGGTGCGCATATTGTGTTTTCTGGCTTGTGTTTCATGGCAGCTATCTGGCATTGGGTATATTGGGACCTAGAAATATTCTGTGATGAGGAGACAGGAAAACCTTCTTTAGATTTGCCCAAGATCTTTGGAATTCATTTATTTCTTGCAGGGTTGGCTTGTTTTGGCTTTGGTGCATTTCATGTAATTGGTTTGTATGGTCCTGGGATATGGGTGTCCGATCCTTATGGACTAACAGAAAAAGTACAAGCTGTAGATCCTGCGTGGGGTGCAGAAGGTTATAGCTTCGCATCATATTGCTACGGGTACACTGGGCATATTAGCGGGCCTATTCCATCTTAGTGTCCGTCCGCCTCAACGTCTATACAAAGGATTACGTATGGGCAATATTGAAGTTGTACTTTCCAGTAGTATCGCTGCGGTTTTTTTTTTTTTTGCAGCTTTCGTAGTTGCCAGAACTATGTGGTATGGATCGGCAACTACCCCAATCGAATTATTTGGACCTACTTGTTATCAGTGGGATCAGGGATACTTTCAGCAAGAAATATATCGAAGAGTTAGCGATGGGTTAGCCGAAAATCTTAGTTTATCAGAAGCTTGGTCTAAAATTCCTGAAAAATTAGCTTTTTATGATTATATTGGTAATAATCCGGCAAAGGGGGATTATTCAGAGCAGGCTCAATGGACAATGGGGATGGAATAGCTGTTGGATGGTTAGGACATCCCGTCTTTAGAGATAAAGAAGGGCGTGAGCTTTTTGTACGTCATATGCCTACTTTTTTGAAACATTTCCGGTAGTTTTGGTAGATGAAGAGGGAATTGTGAGAGCGGACGTTCCTTTTAGAAGAGCAGAATCCAAATATAGCGTTGAACAAGTAGGCGTAATGGTGGAGTTCTATGGTGGCGAACTTAATGGAGTAAGTTATTCTGATCCAGCTACTGTAAAAAAAATATGCGAGGCGTGCTCAATTAGGAGAAATTTTTGAATTAAGATCGAGCTACTTTGAAATCAGATGGTGTTTTCGTAGCAGTCCAAGGGGTTGGTTCACTTTTGGTCATGCTACCTTTGCTTTGCTCTTCTTTTTTGGACACATTTGGCATGGCGCTCGAACCTTGTTCCGAGATGTTTTTGCTAGTATTGATCCAGACTTGGATGCTCAAGTGGAATTTGGAACATTCCAAAAAGTTGGGGATCCAACTACAAGGAGACAGACAATCTGATACCACATTGCTATGGTATCTTTCGCCTCTCTTTTTTTATTTGATATGAGAAACATCTCCTGTCCTTTCTTTGACTCTTTTTTAATATGGGAAATAATCCCAAATGACAAGTGAATAGGTGTGGAAGTTATACTTGTAAATAAACCATGATCCAATCTATGAAAGCATTGGTTTTCCGTAGCTACTGCAGCCCTTGCTTCTTCAGGCGGAACCCCGGGCTGAGGAGTTACTCGAAATGCTGCCAAGATATCAGTATCCTTGGTTTCGTATTCCGGAGTGTTCCAGTGCATTAGATCTTGTAGCACTTAGCAACGGGGCCCTATCCGTTAGTATTCCACATAAGAAATCCATTATAGAAACTAATACAATTAGATTAGCTCTTCATAGACAAACTTGGGGTTTGCGAGCCAAGATAAGACCGGCTCGGGGTCATGGGACCTTTTTCTATCAG
Organism: Eleusine coracana subsp. coracana; assembly: GCA_032690845.1. Classification (NCBI taxonomy): domain Eukaryota; kingdom Viridiplantae; phylum Streptophyta; class Magnoliopsida; order Poales; family Poaceae; genus Eleusine; species Eleusine coracana. The sequence goes on from CM064422.1 coordinate 29,049,927, forward strand.
ATAGGAGGGGATCTTGTACAAAATAGAATTCTACGTAATAACCCCATAGATCCTATATCTATCTATATAAAGAGGCAATCGTGTCAGGAAGCAGATTTTTCTTTGGCCAAATGGTACTTTGAACTTGGAACGAGCATGAGGAGATTAACAAGACATCTTTTTCTTTTGAGTTTTTCTAGCAGACCGGTTGCGCAAGAACTTTGGTCTTCCCCCAGAACTGATGAAAAAGTGGATCACTTCTTATGGACTCTCTCAGAATGATTCTTCTCTATCTATAGTTCATGGCCTATTAGAAGTAGAAGGTGCTCTGGTGCAATCCTTACCGACATTGCAGTCGGGTTGATAATAATCAAGTGCCATTACTTCATCGGTCCGAACCAAGGAATCCGTTAGAAATGTTTTGAAGTGGATATTGTTCTCTCTTTGATCAGGGATTGCTATATGAAATGGGTAACTCACCAATCCCTTTGACAAATCATGTAATATTAGATATCATATTCTATATATAGAAATATCATAGAATAGACATATAGAATTTTTGGTTGGGAAATTCGAATGAATCATTGAGTGAAAAAGGAGCAAAGAATGAAAAAAGATGAGACTCTACTAGTTTTCACTCTTGTGGTTTCCTTGGTTTCTGTTTTCTTATTCAGGATCTTGCTTTTCATGGTTCTCATCTCTACAACTCGCGAAAATATCACTCTGATTCTAACATCTTTGCCCTTGGCCATGAACCTCCCTTCCTTTTTGGATCGACTTAACTTAATTCTTATACCTGTTCTTTTATTCTTCTATATTGGTCCGAAAAAGAAGAATAAAATCCAATAGAATAAAAATGGAGAAATAATTAAAGAATACAATCCTTGTCGAATTAGCAAGGATTTCCTTTCATTTAAGTAGCAAGCCTGGCCTTTTCTATGCTCGAATTTGTGAGGCCTGACATAGCTTAACTACCACTTTTAATTAAATTTATGTTTTCTTCCAAAATGAGATTTACCAAATTTTTGATGACTCTAAGGTTCAACCCAATCCATCTTTTCTTTCTTTTTGCTTCGTATACTAAAATTCAACTGGATTTTAGATATATACCCTTCCTTGATTATATGAGACCAAAAACTAGAAATGACAAGAAAGTTCTATATAGATAGATAAATAGAAGAAAATTACAATGTGGAAAACAGGAAAGGAATTGTGTACAATGCCATTGTACAACAATTTGGAAAAGGGATGTAGTGCAGCTTGGTAGCACGTTTGTTTTGGGTACAAAATGTCACAGGTTCAAATCCTGTCATCCCTACCTATTACTTCTCTCTTCTTTATGGGCAGTAGCGGGGAGATCAATTAAAGTGTATATAACTTGAATTTGTGGATACTATACGTACATGAGACACGTTAGGAGTAGAAAAGGATTTTCTTTTTGAAAGCGCTCTTAGTTCAGTTTGGTAGAACGCGGGTCTCCAAAACCCGATGTCGTAGGTTCAAATCCTACAGAGTGTGATTCCATCTATCTTATGTCGAAACAGAGTAAAATAACTTAAAAAAAAGTCAAATTACAACTCCAATTTGACCCCCTCTCTAGTCTGGAGGAGGCCAATCAAAAAAGAAATATTACTCAATCAAAGATCCAACTGATCCCTACGCCTGTATTGCAAATACGCAGTCACGAATAATCCCGCTAAAGTTATAGGAATTAGGCCTAAGATGATTCCAAATAGACAAACTTCAATCATTTCAATTTGTTCGAGGGGATAAAAAAAGAGGTACGATCTATCTCTAAATAATAGTCTAAATTATCCACAAATCTCAATAACAAAAAAAGAATTGGTAATTAGCATGGAAAAAGATCCTATAATATCAGGAATCCAAAAGATAGATTCTTATTTTCTGACTTATTCATTCAATTCATTCCAAATAAGACGTATCTTGTTTAAGCTAATAAATAGTGCTGGGGTTATAGTTAAAGCAGCCAGTAGAAAACCGAAATAACTAGTTATAGTAAGCATGAAGGGGTTAAATTCCATTTTTTTACTACACTACATATGTTGGTAAAGCACTTACCTAAGTTATGGAAAATTCCTAATTCATCGGTTATTTTAGATAATACTAAAAAACAAGATAGAGCGAGATATAGAAGTGTAAAAGAAAATCGATTCATTAGATGGGACATGAGTCCCTAATTCCAAATTAAGAGATTTATTGTGGAATCTGGCAGTTAAGTAAAGTTATAATATTAAGAACTAGATCATCTAAACCTGTTGAAAAATGAAATCGTATTTTTGGGGAATTTTGGAATAAAAGATAAATAAAGAATAGAATTTGAAAAAAGTGCTTATTTCTTTTTCAATAGGATTTAATCCTCTTTTTAGAGCAACCGGTCATCGCCTATTCCTTCTTATTTTAACTTATTGTATTCCATATGGAATAAGAGGAGAAGAAAACCATTCCACGAGTCCCCCCCCCCCCCCTTGAAAAAGAGCAAAATTTACTTTATTTTTATTTATTCATTTTTCAAACCCCAACCAAAGTTGATTTGAAAGACGAGTTACTTCAATCCTTATTTCATCTCGTAAAGTCACATGCTTGCAGTTTGGTTAAGAAAGTTAGACCTAATCCAACAAACAAGATAGGATTGATTACGAATCGTGATTCTTCAAAGAATGTATTTCGTTTCTTTCATAACGGATTATCTACTATTCGATTTTCTATTTTTTTAGATAGTATTTTATACTAACCAATTTAATTGAAAAGTTTTATTCGAATAAAACTTTTCACTAAAAAGGGATAGATTTCGCATATACTTATCCTTATATTGCGTCAATATGAGAATATCCTTCCTAAATTCTTTATCCAAACCCATTGATCATTAACTTAGGTTTTCCCAAGATCCTGATCACTATTTCAAATTAAATTATTCTACTATTCTGAAGACAATGAAAATAAGTAGGACCTCAAAAATAGGGGTTTCTATTGATGCCTTGAATAACATGTAGTTTCCCTATAGACAAAGAACAAAGAAGAAAAAAAGGGAATTCTGTTTGGGGCCAAGCCAAACAAGATTGCTGTGCCATCGGAAGGATAGCTATACTAATTTGGTATACTCAAAATACACCTTTGGTACAAAATTGACAATCTCACAAGGATGAAATATCAGTAATTTTCTATTTACTAGTTGATCCCATCTTTTATGAAATCAATTCCTTTTTTGAACGTACAAAAATTTAGGGAGCTCGGCATGTCTGGAAGCACGGGAGAACGTTCTTTTGCTGATATTATTACCAGTATTCGATACTAGGTTATTCATAGCATTACTATACCTTCCCTATTCATTGCGGGTTGGTTATTTGTTAGTACGGGTTTAGCTTATGCCGTGTTTGGAAGTCCTCGGCCAAACGAATATATTACGGAAAGTCGAGAAGGAATTCCATTGATAACCAACCGTTTTGATTCTTTAAAACAACTAGATGAACTTACTAGATCCTTTTAGGAGGCTCTCAATGACCATAGATCGAACCTATCCCATTTTTACAGTGCGATGGCTGGCTGTTCATGGATTAGCTGTACCCATGGTTTTTTTCTTGGGATTAATATCAGCAATGCAGTTCATCCAACAATAAACTAAATTCCAACTATAGAGCTATGACACAATCAAACCCGAATGAACAAAATGTTGAATTGAATCATACCAGTCTATACTGGGGTTTATTACTCATTTTTGTACTTGCTGTTTTATTTTCCAATTACTTCTTCAATTGAGAGAAAGGTAAACAGTAGTAAGAATTCTCTTATCCCATTTGGAAGGATACCATCCTTATAACTATCCATGACTGTTTTTGGCTCTAGCACGACCACTTGAGAAAATGTGGAGGAAAGTAGGGGAAATGGCCGATACTACAGGAAGAATTCCTCTTTGGCTGATAGGTATTGTAACCGGTATTCTTGTGATTGGTTTAATAGGTGTTTTCTTTTAAGGTTCATATTCTGGATTGGGTTCATCTCTATAGTAATCGGAGGAGACAGATTGTAAACATGAAAAAGTAGGAGCTTAGCGGGTCCTTACTCCCTTTTATCTGATTAGAGCGGAAAGGACCCGTGGAATTCTTATAACGCGATTTTAATCTTTTCCATAATCTAGAAATTGGTTACCTATTTCTATTTGTAAAATAACAAAGAGAAAGCCTTTGCTTTGATGGTTAGATTAGAATCCTTCTATTTATTCTTTTGCTTGTTAATAGTGTTAGTGAATCAATCCGTTGGTAGGTTCGCCTGCCTTTCACCCATAAAATTCATTTACTTCATTCTTATGAAGCAACAATAAAGAGTGGATCAATTAAGGATCCCATATTTTATTCCACGAAGGAAGTATTCTGCAAACCTTTGATTTAGTTTAGAGTAATAAACTAATAAAACCTTAATCAAAACTACTCCACTAGCCTACAAAAACCGCCCTTTAATGGAATTGAAAAAGTCAAGCAATTCTATCTACTCACAAAAAATTTGTCCCCCACCATACTTTCTTTTCCTCAGTTTGTCCACCTTCGATACAAGAAGAATCGACACAAGAAAAAAAGAATCGACACAAGAAAAAGGAAAAAAAGCCTTTTTCTTGTGCCCAATAGAGGATTAAGAAGACCTGCAATTCCTCCTAAAAGAACTTGTTCCTTTTATTGTTCTCGCCTATGCCTTGGATTCTCTTCTTTTGCATGAACTAGAAATACGAAATTCCAGAAATCAAGACTTTTTACCAACTTAATGGTAAGAAATTCCAGGATCTAGAAATTCATTTCGTACAATTGAATTTTTTCAAACTGTTTCTTTTTTAGAACCAAAAAGACTTGTGCTAAAGTAACAGATGCGAAAAAGAACAAAAGGCCTTGGACACGTAATGGATCCTGAAGCACTATTTCTGCATCCCCCTGACCAAACCCTCCCACATTAGGATTGCTTGTTAATGGTTGATCAAGCTTGATTGATTCTCCCTCTGAAACAAGAAGTTCTGGACCTGAGGTATAATATCAATCACTTGGCACCCATCCGACACATCAACTATGGATATTTCATATCCCCCTTTTTCTTTATGTAGTATTTTTTTTACTATACCTGTTGACGTAGCATTATAAACTGTATTGTTACTCTTGCTACCATAGGGATAGATCTGTCCCCTTCCTCGGTTTCCCCCCTACATATATAGGATATTTTAAGAAATGAACGTCTTTTTTTGTAGCGGGATCGGGGAAAGAATGGGAAAGACAATTTCACTATATTTCTTATAAGGAACAGGGCCTATCACAAGAATATTTTTTTTATTGGGACGATAACTCTGAAAAGAGAGATTTCCTATCTTGTCTTTCAACTCAGGAGAAATACGGTCGGGCGGCGCTAATTCGAATCCCTCAGGCAAAATAAGAACAGCACCCACATTCAACCCTCCCTTTTTCCCATTAGCGAGAACTTGTTTCAGCTGCATATCATAAGGGATTCAAAGAACTGCTTCAAATACAATATTGGGAAGTACAGCTTGGGGAACTTCAATATCCACAGGCTTATTAGCTAAATGGCAGTTGGCACATACAATTCGTCCAGTTGCTTCCCGCGGGTTTTCATAACCCTGCTACGCAAAAATGGGATATGCATTTGAAATAGATACCCGAGTTATTACGTATATCACAATCGATACAGAAATCGATCAAATCATCTGTTCCTTTAACCAAGAAAAGTATTTCTATTTTCCATGTCCAATTGTGGATCCCGGAATTTCTACAATAAATTAGATATGTAGCTAAGTTAATCTAGTTCCCTATACACGAGTCTGTTGTCATTCTACTGCAACATTTGTACTGGAATGATGAATACCTTGAGCAGTTAGAAATAGAAAGAATTTGGCTAAAAACAAAAAGGGCTTTCTTTCTAAAGGAAGAAAAATGCTAAATTTATTAATAATTAGAAAAGCCAATTATGCTTCACTAATTGAATGATAAATGACTACAAGCGAAGGAGAGAGACGGTTTAAACAAAAAAAGACCCAAAATTTCAAACACATGTCTAGAATCACAGGAAAACTACAAAAAAAAATAGTGAAAATTAGCTCATTAGGAGTCCATCCAAGATCATTGTAGACCCAATGAATTAGTAGTTCCCAACCGCGGGTGGAGTGAAATCCAACAAAAAATCCGTAACTAAAAGAATAAAAAATCTTTTATTGAGTCATTTAAGTTATAGAAGATTTCCTGAAACCAAGAATTCAAAATGACAAGTTCCTCTTTACCCAGTAAAAAAGAACCACTTAGAATAGCCAAACAGATTATATTTGTTGAGAAATGCAAAATGATATGGAGATGGTCCTCATTATCTATTTTGGCCAATTGTATTATCTCCTTGTGTATTCTTATAGGAGCTTTTTGTACATGTGGCTTCGGTTTCTATTTTATCATTTCATCCAAGAGAAAAAGCTCTTCTAATTCTATGAATCCTTCTAGAATCCTTTTCTCTTGAATATCCGTTAAGAGAATTTCAGGTTGTCTGGTATTCCACCAATTCTTAATCCAAAGTTCCAGACATTTGTTAAAAGAGAAAGAGACTCCCCAAGGCAAAAGTACGATAAATACAAGATATAGGAAAGAAGGTAATGCTTTCTTTTTTTTCATTTTTGATCTGTAAATTGAGTTGTTAATGAATTTGCTTCATTCACTGACTCTATATGATATTTCTTTTTTTTTTTGAAACAAAAATTCTATAACAAGGTTTGAGACCTTGTGTTTGTATCTATTTCTTTTTTTGTATACTAGGGGAATTTCAATGTATTGGGTTCTTTCTTAGATCTAAGTGGAGTGGAATAGAAAAATCGAAAAAAAGCCCTTTCTTTCATATGAAAAGGGAAAAATATTAGGCCATATATCTCATTTGGACAAAACAAATTAGAAGCAATTTTATCTTATCCTCGGTTGTTCCTTGCTTTAGATAAATAATCAAAAATACCCTTACAATTTAAATTGCAAAATTGCAATTTGTACTCAAAATACTTCAATTGGTATGCGTAAGAAATAGGCCAATTTGGCAGCTTTTTGTTCAATTTCTCGTGGAGTAAAAACCTTCTCATCAGTACGAGTCAAGGGAATGACCCCCTGGCCTCGAATTTCCATATAAAGGATACGACGAGGATAAAGACCCTGTTTAACCTGAATTCTAATTGATTGGATATCCCGCACAAGGAATCGAAGGAAGATACGACGTTTTATTCTAGGGAATCCCCAACGAAAAATGGACACTACTTCCTCTTTTCTATCAAATCAGTCATAACCACTGCCTACATTCCACAAAATAGTGCGCCACAAATAGGAGCTAATGAATAGGCCCGCGATTCCGTAGAAAGACATCACGATCCCCTGTGGAAAAAAAAAGAAGTTGTTGAGATGGAAGTACACGGATATCATATTCTTACCAAGATAACTGGAAGCCCCAACCGCTAAGAATCCTAATGAACCTAGAAAAAGAATACAGGCCCAGAAAAAATTACCTCTTTTTCGAGAACCTTTTAGAAGTTCTATCCATATGTGTTCTGATCGCCAATTCATTGCATCTGGTATTCAAGGAGTTAAACCAAAATTTCAAAATGGATAGGATAGGGTATATCTATATGTGATAGATAATGTAAATGCAAAAAATTGTCTTCTAAAAAGGGAAATATGGAATGAATAGATCGTAAATTTTGAAACTTTGGTATTTCTTTTTCTTCCGGACAAGATAGTTGTCCTAGCGAGAATGAGATTTCTACAATGATTGCAAACCCTTCAGATAGAATCTGAGAATAAAACTCAGAAAAAAATGATTGTTGTGATCCAACAATCTATCTTGGTTAGAATGATTAACCGAATTAATCCAAAAATTTTGCTGATACATTCGAATAATTAAATGTTTCACAAGTAGTGAACTGAATTTCTTATTATTACAACCAATAATTTCCACAGGTTCGGAACCATTTAATACATAATTGTGGGCAAATGCATAAATATATTCCTGAAAGAGAAGTGGGTAAACGAAGTATTGTTGACGAGATTTCTGTTTTTCTAAATACCCTTCGAATTTTCCATTTGTATTTCTACTTGAATCAGAGAAAAAAAGCATTTCTCAATTTATCAAATGATCATACATTATGCAATATGGTCAGAATAGGGTGTTACATTTTTTAAAACAAACCCTGAAAAGAAAGGGAGTCTAATCTATAGATCTTTTTCTGCTCCGTTTCTATTTAATTAGTTTATGTTTGTTCTAATTACAAAAAAGAACAATTTTTTTATTTTTGCAAGCCAATTGCTCTTTTGACTTTGGAATACAGTCTCTTTATCAATATACTACTTCTTTTACACATTCAATTCATAACATTCCTTTTCAATCCATAATAAAGAATAATTAGGATTCCTAAAAAAAAAATTTAAAGGTCCGTCGATAGGATAACCCAATCTTTCCCCGCATTAGGCACTAATCTATTTTTTACATCTAATTAGATCAGGAAATCATTTCAATTAAGAAGTTAAGCTCGTTGCTTTTTATTTTACCAGAATTAGAGCCAGGCTCTATCCATTTATTCACTAGACCCAGAAAATAGAAATTTTTTTATTAAAAAAAAGAAATTGATTTTATATGACATGCTATTTTTTCCATTCATTACCTTTGAGGATCAGTCGTGGTCTTCTAGACTCTACCAAGAGTCTGGACGAATTTGTTGCTTCATCCAAATGTGTAAAAGATCATAGTCGCACTGAAAAGCCGAGTACTCTACCATTGAGTTAGCAACCCAGATAAAATAGGATCTTAGATATGATCAAAATCCAAAAATCGATGGAATTACACCGAACGCTCCTGGCAAAACATTCAATTAGCAAGACATCAAAAGAAAGATTTTATCACCCATTAAAAACATTCAAATACCAAAATAAACAGATTAGTTAAATTTCACTAAGGTTAAAAAAGGAGCGGCCCCAATCATAATAGCAAAATTGTTATTTTTCTAGCATTTAACTAGAAAAATCTTATATAAAAGTACATGCAAGGGGGGCCAAGCCTATCATTTGAGAAAAGTGTAGACGGAAATACCTAATATGCAGTGACGATAAAGAGACCCATCTAGTTACAAATTCTATTTGTTCAATAGACCTTTGTCAATAGAAATACAATGGTAAGAAAACTAATTAGATACAAATAAGGAAATTTAATAAGGGCTTTTGTTGGATTGGCATGACATAAATGCAGCAAAAAAATAGGATTAAAAAAGAGGCAAATTGTGTCTAATTAATTAAGGGATATTAATGACCCCCTTACTTTTTCATTTCATATTTATTTAGTTCTTCAGTTAACTCAAAGTACTTTCTTTATCTTTAAAGAATTCCGCTTTCTTTAAAATATCATAAACAGTTCTTGTAGGTTGAGCACCTTTTTCGAGGAAATAGATAATAGCTAGAACATTTAAACAAGTTTGATTCTTTATCGGATCATAAAAACCAACTTTTTGAAGATCTCTTCCTTCTCTTCGAGATCGAACATCAATTGCAACGATTCGATAGACAGCTTATTGGGATAGATGTAGATAAACAATGCCCCCCCTAGAAACATATGAGAGGTTTTCTCCTCATACGGCTTGAGATAATGATTCGAATTTTGATCTATAATGCAAGTAATTAGACTATAACTTGGATTATTTTTCTTATAGAAGAGAAAACAAATTTCATTATACTCATGACTCAAGTTGGCTAATTTTGACTGATAGAATTCAAAAGAGAAATCTTTTGAATTTTTTTGAGTCATCTCTAAACTCTTTTCTTTATTTCATCTTGAACAAATTTACTTTTATTCCTTATTCTGATCTAATTCTATTATTGAGATGTTTGAAGATCATGTTTACTTGTTCCAGAATCCTTTATCTTTGATTTGTGAAATCCTTGGGTTTAGACATTACTTCGGGAATTCCTATTCTTTTTTCTTTCAAAAGAGTAGCAAACCCTTTCTTTCTTTTCTTATTTCCTTCAATAAAGCATTCTCCTCTTCTAGAGAAATTGAATATGAACGATTGATTCTGATAGACTTTTAATCAAAAAAAAAAGTTTTCCAATCTTCCAAAATTAGACTTTTTCTTATTTTAACATTTCAATTTCATTTCTATATTAAGGATAGACTTACAAAGTTGGCCTAATTTATTAGTTTTCACTAACCATAGATTCTTTCCCTTGATAAAAAATCAATTCTATTCTGTATTCTCGAGCTCCATCATGTACTATTTACTTATCAAACAACCCAGTGCAAATTCGGTTTGGGACAAATAGAACAGACTATGTCGAGCCAAGAGCATTTTCATTACTATGGAAAATGGTGGATAACAAAATCCACAATCGATCATCTCCTTCAAGTCGCACGTTGCTTTCTACCACATCATTTTAAACGAAGTTTTACCATAACATTCCTCTAATTTCATTGCAAAGTGGTAGCGAGAATTGATCCAACATGGATGGAATCATGAATAGTCATAGGTTTTGTATACTAATTCAAACTTGCTATCTATATCTATGAAGAAATGTGGATAAAAGGAAGAAATATGGATAAAACAAATAAGTATTTATCAGGGAAGACTCTGCAAGGAGCCAATTTATTTAAACCCATATTCTATCATATGAATGAACATAGTTTGAAAAAGAGGAATAAATAGTTTACTTAAGATTTATTTATTATTGAATTTTCATCCTCAACAGAGGACTCGAGATGATCAATCCTAAAATGAGAAGAATCAACTCTTCTCCAAGAAATAAACTATGCCAATAAAAAGATTAGTAGTTTTTTGTTAGTTATAAACTTTTCATAGTTCTTTGACCGGAATAACAGGAATAACAAAAGAAAGAAAAAATAAAGTAAAAAAATTAGTGTAAAGTAAAATTAAGGTCTTTGCTTTTACTTATAGTATTCCTTCTTTTAGGCATCAAAAAGAACTAAAAATGAAAAATAAGAAAAATATGATTTTTTTGAATCCATTCTATCTATCCAACGGATAGTTCTTACCTTATCCTTTCCGGAATGGATTATTCTGGATATTTAAAGAATCACAAATCGAGATCATTTTCACTTAACCAAAGAAGAGCCCCTCTTTTTTACTAATAAAACAACAAAACAAAAATCTATCTGTATCATAAAGGGAAGGGATAGGTCTGATTTTTAATACAGTGTTTTCCCTCCTAAATTTTTGTTTTTTAATCAATTCCAAAGTCAAGTAGACAGAATATATGAATTTATCTCTAATTCTCACATTCTATTGATTTGGAAATGGATATTTGCAAATCAGATAATGCCTAAAATAGAAAATAGAGTCTCTATCTGTAGAATGAAAACCCCTTTTCTTCACATTAGGTGTAAAATAAATGTTATCCTACAAGAATTCCCACTTCATGGATATGTAGCATAAAGTTTATCTAAAAAGTTTGAATTTCAAAACACATATTCAAAACACATACACATATGAGTAATGAGTAGTTGGAGCATATCCTGAATGTGCCTGATAGACCAAACTTATTAATGAATTGAATAAAGATATTCGATTTGACTGGACTTGACACTTGATTTTGTTTTCTGAGAAAGAAAAAGAATCCTTAGAAATACATCTAATCTAGGAGTTCATAAGAACTAATTATTCTCTTTAGTACGCTTTTGTGTCATGCAGGGTACAATATGATTCTACCTTTCGTTTCATGAAAATAAATCTGGGACGGAAGGATTCGAACCTCTGAATAACGGGACCAAAACCCGCTGCCTTACTACTTGGCCACACCCCATTTCTTTTATGTGATACTAATAAACAGTATTGTTATTATATATTATTCATCAATCCTACTTCAATTACCTAAAAAATGAGGGATATTTTCTTTCTAGGATTCTAAACATGCGGATAATATAGAATCCTAAAAATGCATTGATCATTACATGAAATTCTATTAAGATATTATATGAAAGTCGAATTTCTTCCATTCTCATTTGAGAATGCAAATACAAGGAGGTATTTTGTGTTTGGGAAAGTCCAAAGAAAAAAGGATTTTGAATCCACCTTTTCTTTTCCCTTAGAAAAATAACTCAATCAAAATCCAGTTATCTACTCTACAAGAAAGAAATGCTTGTAATGCCTAATATACTTAGTTTAACCTCTATCTGTTTTAATTTTGGTCTTTATCCGACTAGTTTTTTCTTAGCTAAATTACCCAAAGCTTATGCTATATTCAACCCAATCGTGGATGTTATGCCTGTCATAGCTGTACTCTTTTTTCTGTTAGCGTTTGTTTGGCAAGCTACAGTAAGTTTTTGATGAAATCTTTACTATTATGTTCTGTCTGCCAAATTGAATGATGTATTCATTCCAAAAAAATGAAAAAACTGAGAAGTCTTATATTATGAACTTTTGATTCTAAAATTCAAATTCTTCTACACTGAATGTATAGCTGCAACAATAAATTTAGAGCAGCCTTTCTACCCCCTGCACCTACGTTAAGCAGGTACTTTTAGGTACCCACACAATACTTAAACTAATTTTTGATATTGATAAGACTGCTTATTATAAAGCAATTCTTGCTATTTTTTTAAGAATTGATTTTTGCATTTTTATGTGTCAAAATAAAAAAAACCATCCTAGTGGATCTGTGTGGTAAGGAAAAACGGGTAATCTATTCCTTAAAAAAAATCTTGGAGATTATGTAATGCTTACTCTCAAACTCTTTGTTTATACAGTAGTAATATTCTTTGTTTCCCTCTTTATCTTTGGATTCTTATCTAATGACCCAGGACGTAATCCTGGACGTGAGGAGTAAAAATCCAAAATTTTTGGGATTTTTTTCTTACAAATTGAATTTATTTTGTACATTTATCTATGAAAATATCCGGGGGTTAGAATTCCTTACAATTCGAAAGTCCCGAAAGATCCGAGGGGGCAAAAAGAGAGGGATTCGAACCCTCGGTACAAAAAAATTGTACAAGGGATTAGCAATCCGCCGCTTTAGTCCACTCAGCCATCTCTCCCTGTTCCAAATTGAAAGGTTTTTGTGATATGACAGAGGCAAGAAATAACGATTACAAAAAATCCTTCCTTATTTTCATTTCAAAAGTGCATCAAAATTATATTGCCAATTCCATTTTAGTTATATTCTTTTTTCTTAATATTAATAAAAAAAGGAGAAAATTCTTGTTTCTTCTTTCTAAAATTCTATATAGGTTGAGAGACAATCAGATATATTTTCTCTTAAGTGAGCATTTTCGTATAGGACTTGTTAAAATAAAACAAGCAGGTTATAGAAAAAATTATTATCAAGCCCACCATAAAATTAGAAAGAAAGATAAAGTAAGTGGACCTGACCCTTTGAATGATGCCTCTATCCGCTATTCTGATATATAAATTCGATGTGTATGAAATTGTTGTATAAGTGGATTTTTTGTATTTCCTTAGACTTAGACCGTGCAAGGCAAGAATTTTTCGCTATTTATGATTTCATATTCTTCTTACTAGACGTTCTATAGAAATAAGAAGAAATTGCAACTCTTTTCCGTTACACATAAAAATGGATTTCAAAAGTCCAATTTTTTTTCAATATCTTTCTTTTTTTTCAGAATCCTATTTTTGTTTCCCACCCATGCAATAGAGAGCGAATGAGAAAAGAGGGGGTATTTTTCCCTTAAAAGATAGGCTTTGAAATAGGAATCATAGAATAATGCTGAATTCAAATGTTTATTTCTTTATTTCTCTAGTATTAAGAAAAATGAATCTAATGAAATTCATGGACTTACCATGACTTCAGTTGTGACGCCATAGATAAAAATGCAAAATTTCTATCTTAGAGACCATTGAATAAGGGCATTGATCGAGAAAGAAATCATCCACAAATAATCAAACTATCATATGCCTTGGAAGTAATATGAGGTGCTCGAAAATGGTTGAAGTAATTGAATAGGAGGATCACTATGACTATAGCCCTTGGTAGAGTTACTAAAGAAGAAAATGATCTATTTGATATTATAGACGACTGGTTACCAAGGGATCATTTCATTTTTGTAGGATGCTCCGACCTATTGCTCTTTCCTTGTGCTTATTTTGCTTTAGGGGGTTGGTTTACAGGGACTACTTTTATAACTTCTTGGTATACCCATGGATTGGCTAGTTCCTATTTGAAAGGTTGCAATTTCTTAACAGCGACAGTTTCCACCCCTGCCAATAGTTTAGCACACTCTTTGTTGCTACTATTGTAACACTCCAAATATTTATAATAGCACCTTAATTCGTTTTGGGCCTTAATGGATGATAATAGCACCTTAATTTGTTTCTATTCTATCTTTTGGCGGGCGTGGGGACATAGGAGCATCTTATTAATGTTTGTTTGATATATATATATGCTTTGGTGCTGAGAATTATTTATGATCAGGTGGTGTCCCTTCGGAGCGTGCTTAGCTCTCTTTTGATCATTGATTGTTGAAGGCAAGTAAACGTAGCGCTTGTGGTCCTGCTTTAACTTTATTATTTGAATTGCCTCCACTAAATTTGAATTATTCACACTAGCCAGATAAATTGCTAAATGGGAATTTATCTCTATGTCTTGAATATCATCTATCAAATTATGGATCCTATTTATTTGATTTCAATATTAAAGTATATGATGAAGTGCATATATGACAATTTTGCATTTTTGCACTCTCCACTGGATGCATAAGAAGACACCGTAGCCTGATGTTGGTGCGGTAAGAACTGGTACAATGACGCACATTGAAATGAGCAATGTGGTTGCAGCCCTCACTTCTTTTGTTGGGATTTGAGGGTAGAAGTGAAGTCATGCATTGCATTGCATCATTCGTATTTTGCATATGCATTGAAATACAGCATTATGAAGTAACCAATATTTTATCTCTCCAATTGAAGTTATATTTTTCACCTCATATTATATTTTTGGTGCTGCTATTTAATTTGATGCTTAACTAAGCTATGGTTCAAATAATACTGGTAAAGCCGTTTACTTGTTGAGGTTTTTCGTAAACCTCATGCACTTTCATTTTCTTCCCCAGGTGCTTGAGTTTGATGGACAGGAGCATGGGACGGGAAGTAGAAGCACATATCTTCACTCTCTACATGTTTCTAGTTGTTCACATATATTCATAATAAAGAACTTATGTCCCCTTAGTTGAAACCTATTGGTTGGAGTGGTCAAGCACTGTTTAAACTTAATAGTGTTTTGGATATTGTTGCTTCAATTATGAGTGCTAGATTGACGCTGTTGCTGTTGAGTTATATATTTATCAATGTCGTTGGATGCTTCCGCTTACTCTGTTGTTTATCATTGTCTTATTCTTTGTATTATCATCATTTTGTTGATTCTTTTAATAGCATAGTATAGTAATACTCTGGAGTAATTTCCAGGGTGTTACAGTTGGTAATCAGAGCATAGGTTATAGGTTCTAGGCATAGCTTGTTATTAAATTTTGACTCACTCTAAAACTTGACACACTTGCACATTAGGTTGGGATTGGGTTTTTATCGCTTTGATATTGTTTTATGATGTTAAATTTATTTATGTTATTATGTTGCTATTGTGGTGTTATTGATTGCTTTGATCTTGTATGGGGTTGTAGATGAATCACGGTCGTGGTCGTGGGCGTGGGCGTGGCCGTGGTTGCGGTCGTGGTCGTGGCCGTGGGCAGGAAGAGCTGCTCTTGAAGTTGAACCAATTGGGGATATGGCAGGAGTTTTAGCGGAGATGCAAGCAATGCGGGCTGAGATGAATGCTATTCGTCAAGCCCAGGTGGAGGCTGCTGCTGCTCCTATTGGTGGAAATGCTCCTTTGGGTGGTAATGTTAACGGAGGAGAAGGTTTAGTACAGCCAGGAGTGGTTCCTAATTATCCTATGGACTTGAGGGAATGGTGTGGTATGTCATTGGAGAAGCTTGGTGGTACTAGTGCTCCCATTGATGCTGCAAATTGGCTTTCTGCGACTATAGATAAGCTAGAGGCATTTCAGATTTCACCGACAGATTGGGTTCGTTATGCCACTCAGTTGTTGAAGGATGAGGCACTACTATGGTGGAGAAATATGTTGTCATCTCGCTCAGCTGCTTATGGTCATTTCTCTTGGGGGGAGTTTGTTGGCCAATTTGAGAAGAGGTTTTATCCGGTTGCTTTTATGGATAAGATGAAAACCCAGCTTGAGAAGTGCCATCAAGGCAAGAAGACTGTGGCTGAATATGAAATTGCCTTTAATCAGATTATGCGCTTTGTACCTCATGTGGCGCACAATGAGTATGAGAAGGCAAGGATTTTTAGGCAGGGTTTGAAGGCTTCCATTCGTCGGGTCCTTGGTGCTTTTGTTCTAGAGGACTTTCGCTCTATTGTTGAGCGGGCTTTGGGAGTGGAGGTGCAGGATGATTACACAGATGAGTTGAGAGGTGGAGATCACTCCCATGGACAGAGGGATCAGAAGGGTCAACCTGGTGGCCCTGCTCAGAAGAAGGATAAGAATCACCATCACCATCCTTATGGCGGTAGTTCTTCACAGTCTCGTACTTCTAGAGGTGGTAGTTCTGGAGGTGGCTCTACTCAGTTCCGATGTGTTGCTAAGCCGGGATTGGGTCTTGTATGTTTCCGTTGCGGTGATGCTCATCGTCGTGCAGATTGTCGTTGGACTGGTCTGTGTTCCAGGTGTGGCAAGGACCACAAGGATGCAGTGTGCAGAAAGAATCCAAATAGTAAGGTAATTCTTCTTCAGGACAGCGTGCTACTGCAAACATAATGATTGGTGCTCCTTTTGGGATGCAGTACACCACTCCTCCAGCGTAGCAGCTCTTGTCTGCGCCACCATCACAGCGGTACTTGCTTGCAACACCGGTACAACAGTTTTTGCCTACACCTTCGTCGCAGCAGTTCTTACCACCTTCTATGATGACTTTGGTACCTGGTTCTTCACATGTACCTACGCCTAGTGGTGTATATTGGCTCTATAGAGGTCCTACTTCATCTTTTTCCTCGGCTTCTACACCGACTGGTTTTTCTGGACCTTCTACTTCTACTAGTGTGCCTGGGGTGTATACTTTACCCGCAGGTGATGCTAGGGATCATGGCAATGTTGTCAGAGGTACCGTATATGTTGATTCATTTGATGCATTTGTACTATTTGATTCTGGTGCTAGCTTCTCGTTTGTCTCGGAGGCTTTTGTGGGTTGTACGGGTTTCTCTGTGCAGCAGATTGGCCGGTCTATTAGTGTCAGTTCTGCTAAGAGTCCTATCTCTAGTACTTTTGTATGTCCAGGTTGTGTGGTTCACTTGGCGTATGAAAATTTTGTGGCTAATCTTGTGGTTATTCCATTGGATGTATTTGATGTTATTCTTGGGATGGATTGGCTATCTCAATACCAAGCTATGATCTCTTGTTTTTGGAAGACAATATCTTTGCGTGCACCTTCTGGTAGAGAAGTGATTTTTTTTGGGAGTCCTATGAAGTACTCTCTTGCCTTATTGTACCGTTTATTTCCTGACCGCTGGACAAGAAAATCTAGAATTCTGTTTCCTATGGTCAGAGATGCTGATGTTATTTTACGAGTGGAGGATATTCGGGTTGTTCGCAATTACCCTAATGTTTTTCTAGTTGAGCTTCCTGGTATTCCGCCTATGCGGGATGCTGTTTTTGAAATCAAGTTGATTCCTGGCATAGAACCTATCTATAAGAGTCCATATCGGATGGCACCAAAGGAGCAAGTGGAGTTGAAAACGTAGCTGGATGATCTTCTTGCTAAGGGTTTCATTAGACCAAGCAAGTCACCTTGGGCTCTTCTTGTGTTGTTTGTAGAAAAGAAGGATGGTAGTAAGAGGCTTTGTGTGGACTATCGTGCCCTTAATCAGGTAACCATCAAGAATAAATATCCGTTGCCTCGTATTGATGTGCTCTTTGAGCAGTTGAGAGGTGCCAAGGTATTCTCTAAGATTGATTTAAATTCTGGATATCATCAACTGAGAATACGAGAGGAAGATATTGAGAAGACTGGTTTTAGCACTAGGTATGGACATTATGAGTACATTGTTATGTCTTTTGGACTAACAAATGCCCCTACTGCTTTAATGGAAGCGATGAATAGAATGTTGCATGAGTATCTGGATGACTTCGTTGTTGTTTTCCTTGATGATATTTTGATCTACTCCAAGTTTGAGGAAGAGCATGAACGACATCTTAGTCTTGTTCTTGAGGCTCTTCGGAAGAATCAATTTTATGCTAAGCTGAAGAAGTGTGCCTTCTGGCTGTCTGAAGTGGATTTCCTTGGTCATATTATTAATCAGCATGGCATTAAGGTTCATCCCAAGAATGTTGCTTTAGTGGTTGAATGGAAGAGTCCTACGAATGTGACTGAAATTCATAGTTTCTTGGGGCTTGCGGGTTATTATTGTTGTTTTGTTCAGAATTTTTCTACTATTGCAAAGCCTATGACCAAACTTATAGAGAAGGGTGTCACATTTGAATGGACTTATGCCTGTGAAGTCAGTTTTCAGACTCTGAAGAACAAATTGGTGAATGCTCCTATTTTAGCCTTGTCTGAGAGGGCAAGCGTTTCACTGTGTATACATATGCTTCCCGTATTGGACTTGGTTGCGTTTTGATGCAAGAGGGCAAGGTGATTGCCTATGGTTCTAGACAGTTGAAGAAGCATGAGAGAAATTATCCTACTCATGATTTAGAATTGGCTGCTGTGGTATTTGCTCTTAAGTCTTGGAGGCATTACCTCTATGGTGAGGCTTGTGATATCTTTACTGATCATAAGAGTCTCAAATATATTTTCACTCAGAAGGAGCTGAATTTGAGGCAGCGTAGATGGCTTGAGTTGATAAAGGATTATGACCTTACAATTCAGTATCATCCAGGGAAGGCAAATGTGGTGGTCGATGCTCTTAGCAGAACCGGTGTTCCTCGGGTGGCAATGCCTTTGATTGCATATTTGGATCATATGGGTGTATCCTTGTGTTATGCAGGAGGCACTGCAAGAGAAGAGACTCAACTGCTCATTCAGGTCACACCTTGTTGAAAGGGTGCATGGTGCACAACAGCATGATCGTTTGATTCAGGAGGTTCGCAAGAGAATTGCAGCTGGTAGACCTCGTGAGTTTAGTATTGATGAGAACAACGTGGTCCATTTTAAGGGACGTCTTTGTGTACCATATAAATCAGAGGTGAAGTTGGATATCTTGAGACACGCTCATAGAACTCCATATACAGTTCATCCTGGTGAGACCAAGATGTATAGAGATCTGAAGCAGAGTTTTTGGTGGAAGAGGATGAGAGTCGATATTGCTAAGTATGTTGGAGCTTGCGGTGTGTGCCAGAAGGTGAAGTCCGAACATAAGAGGCCTGCAGGGTTGTTACAACCTCTACAAATTCCAGAATGGAAATGGGAGTATATTACTATGGATTTTGTGGTTGGTTTGCCTCACTCTCCTCGGGGTAAGGATGCAATTTGGGTCGTTGTGGATAGGCTCACTAAGGTGGCTCACTTTATTCCAATGAAGACCACTAATTCTGCTGCAGACTTGGTTCCTTTGTATATCAAGGAGGTTGTGAGACTACATGGTGTACCAAAATCTATTGTTTTTGACCGAGATCCTAAATTTGTTTCTAATTTTTGGATGAGTTTACATGGTGCCTTAGGGACAAGTCTCGAGATGAGTGTTGCTTTTCACCCTCAAATGGATGGTCAATCTGAGCGTACTATACAAACTTTGGAGGATATGTTACGAGCTTGTGTACTATCTTGGAAAGGTAGTTGGGAGGATCATTTAGCCTTAGCTGAATTTGCTTATAATAATAGTTACCAAGCAAGTATTAAGATGGCCCCATATGAAGCTCTGTATGGACGGAAGCGTATTTCTCCATTGTGTTGGGAAGTACCAAGCGAGCATTTGTTGGTTGGTCCAGATTGGGTACAACAGACTCATGATAAGGTACTTGAGATTCGCCAAAATATGTTGACTGCTCAAAGTCGGCAGAAGAGCTATCAAGTACGTAAAGATCTTATGGAGTAACCAAACTGAGCGTGAAGCTACTTAGGAGCTTGAGGAGCATATGCGCAAGAAGTACCCCGACCTTTTTGAGACCGGTGAGTTTTATGGGTTTGTTTTCTTTCAATTGCTTTGTCATGGAAACAATTGAATTCGAGGATGAATTCTCTTTTAGGGGGGGGGGGGGGGGGGGAGGGGTAGAATGTAACGTTTCAAATATTTATAATAGCACCTTAATTCATTTTGGGCCTTAATGGGTGATAATTAAGGCCTTTAGAGACTTTTTGACAGGGAAAAGAAAAAACGTCTGGACTCTTTCTCGTACCCTTAGACCTTTGGTTGCCAATGCCGTGACTCACATTGATCGTGAAGAGGAGCAGACAACCCTCACGTGTCCTTGCTAGGGTGGATCTTCCATCGGGATAGAAGCAAGTAGACAACGCCCAGGGATTTGATAGTGATCTGGAGAAGGTAGAGGGAGGAGACATCGTGACCTGCCCCAGGTATTAATCCATTTTCTTTTCTCTGTCAGGAGTCGTTGCTAGATTAGTTCCGGCCATTAGGGCCTTAATCCTACCAATCAGCTATGAGAGATCTCGGATTTTCTGGCAGTCTGCACAGGATTCGTTTAAGCCTAGTTTTGAAGGCGTTTTGGTCTGAATCTAACCATTATGTTTTTACAAAAGTTGTAGATCTTTTTATTATCTTTCCAAGAGTATTTAAAAGCAATTTTTGGTCGAGTATTGAGTGCGCTAGGCCTTTCTGAATTTCAGTCATCGAAGTTGTTCTTCTGCTGTTTTGTCAGATGGCAGTACCAGTTCAAACTCAGTTTCAGGGGTCTTAGAGATCGCTTTAGATAAAAACTATATAACGAAAGTTGTAGAGGGTCTTCATATCTTTCCAAGGAGTATTTAAACGCAAGTATTGGAGGAATATTATAGGAGTTATACTTCTTTGAACTTTACTGTCAAATTGCAGACTTCCATTGGTTACAGTTCTGTTAGATTGTATAGTACTAGTTGTACCCAGTTTTGGAGGACCTTATGGTTGGAACGACACTTTGGATTGAATACCAAAGTTGTATATAATTTGATTATCTGTCCAAGGAGTATTTATTTGCAGTTTTTGATTCAGTAGAACTGGAGTTATGGATTTTCAAAATCAGGTGTTTGCAGTACAAGGACAGTTTGTAGTACTGCTTTGTGGATTGATTTACAGCTATTAGATGTCCAAACTAAATTTTTTATTGAATACCAAACTTGTAGGTCATTCTGTGTAGATGATCATAATGTAATTACTTGCTAGCATATACTTTATACTTTTAAAGTTATGAAAATGTTAAATGATAGTGCTGCTGAAACTTGGCTTTATGCTTGTTCTATTCTATCTTTTGACGTGCATGGGGACGTAGGAGCGTCTTATTCATGTTTATTTGATATATATGTATGCTTTGATGCTGAGAATTATTTATGATCAGGTGGTGTCCCATTGGAGTGTGCTTAGCTCTCTTTTGATCATTGATTGTTGAAGGCAAGTAAACGTAGCGCTTGTGGTCCTACTTTAATTTTATTATTTGAATTGCCTCCACTAAATTTGAATTATTCACACTAGCCAGATAAATTGCTAAATAGGAATTTATCTCTTTGTCTTGAATATCATCTATCAAATTATGGATCCTATTTATTTGATTTCAATATTAAAGTATATGATGAAGTGCATACATGACAATTTTGCATTTTTGCACTCTCCATTGGATGCATAAGAAGACACCGCAGCCTGATGTTGGTACGGTAAGTACCGGTACAGTGATGCACATTGAAATGAGTAATGTGGTTGCAGCCCTCACTTCTTTTGTTAGGATTTGAGGGTAGAAGTGAAGTCATGCATTGCATTGCATCATTCGCATTTTGTATATGCATTGAAATTCAGCATTATGAAGTTACCAATATTTTATCTCTCTAATTGAAGTTATATTTTTCACCTCACATTATATTTTCCATGCTGCTATTTAATTTGATGCTTAACTAAACTGTGGTTCAAATAATATTGTTAAAGCTGTTTACTTGTTGAGGTTTTTCGTAAACCTCATGCGCTTTCATTTTCTTCGCCAGGTGCTTAAGTTTGATGGACATGAGCATGGGACGGGAAGTAGAAGCACATATCTTCACTCTCTACATGTTTCTAGTTGTTCACATATATTCATAATAAAGAACTTATGTCCCCTTAGTTGAATCCTATTGGTTGGAGTGGTCAAGCACTGTTTAAACTTAATAGTGTTTTGGATATTGTTGCTGGAATTATGAGTGCTAGATTGACGCTATTGCTGTTGAGTTATATATTTATCAATGTCATTGGATGCTTCCGCTTACTCTGTTGTTTATCATTGTCTTACTCTTTGTATTATTGTTATTTTGTTAATTCTTTTAATAGCATAGTAAAGTAATACTCTGGAGTAATTTCTAGGGTGTTACAACTATAGGGGCCGGAAGCACAAGGAGATTTTACTTATTGGTGTCAATTAGGCGGTCTATGGACTTTTGTCGCTCTCCATGGGGCTTTTGCACTAATAGGTTTCATGTTACGTCAATTTGAACTTGCTTGATCTGTTCAATTGCGACCTTATAATGCAATTTCATTCTCTGGTCCAATCGCAGTTTTTGTTTCCGTATTCCTTATTTATCCACTGGGACAATTTGGTTGGTTCTTTGCACCAAGTTTTGGTGTAGCAGCTATATTTCGATTCATCCTTTTCTTCCAAGGATTTCATAATTGGACGTTGAACCCCTTTCATATGATGGGAGTTGCCGGAGTATTAGGTGCGGCTCTGCTATGCGCTATTCATGGGGCTACTGTAGAAAACACTCTATTTGAAGATGTTGATGGTGCAAATACCTTCTGAGCTTTTCACCCAACTCATGCAGAAGAAACTTATTCAATGGTCACTGCTAACCGCTTTCGATCCCAAATCTTTGGTGTTGCTTTTTCCAATAAACGTTGGTTACATTTCTTTATGCTATTTGTACCCGTCACCGGTTTATGGATGAGTGCTATTGGCATAGTTGGCCTGGCTCTAAACCTACGTGCCTATGACTTTGTTTCCCAGGAAATCCGTGCAGCAGAAGATCCTGAATTTGAGACTTTCTACACCAAAAATATTCTTTTAAATAAAGGTATTCGTGTGTGGATGGCAGCTCAGGATCAGCCTCATGAAAATCTTATATTCCCTGAGGAGGTTCTACCATGTGGAAATGCTCTTTAATGGAACTTTCATTTTAGCTGGTCGTGACCAAGAAACCACTGGCTTTGCTTGGTGGGCTGGGAATGCCAGACTTATCAATTTGTCCGGTAAACTACTTGGAGCTCACGTAGCCCATGCCGGCTTAATCGTATTTTGGGCTGGAGCAATGAACCTATTTGAAGTAGCTCATTTCATACCAGAAAAGCCCATGTATGAACAAGGATTAATTTTACTTCCGCACTTAGCTACTCTAGGTTGGGGAGGAGGACCAGGGGGAGTTCTAGATACTTTTCCATACTTTGTATCTGGAGTACTTCACCTAATTTCTTCCGTAGTCTTAGGCTTCGATGGTATTTATCACGCGCTGCTGGGACCAGAGACTCTTGAAGAATCTTTTCCATTCTTTGGTTATGTATGGAAAGATAGAAATAAAATGACTACAATTTTGGGTATTCACTTAATTTTGTTAGGTATAGGTGCTTTTCTTTTAGTACTCAAGGCTCTTTATTTTGGCGGTGATGTTAATCAATGATTTCTTATATAGAGAGAATGACCCTCACAAATTGCAAATACTAATTTGTTAAGAATCAATCAAATTGAAGTCATAGTGTCATCATTGGCAGGAATCGATATATTCGTGAGATCCAGGTCACAATTTGTATCGACTAAAGAAATAGTAGGAATCCCCAAAATGGCGCATTCCCGAAGAGCTATATACTCTTTTTGCTGATCAAGGACGATCACAATGTCAGGCAACCTCGTCATATATTTAATCCCGCCAAGATATGTTTGCAAGGTAGATAATTTTCTCTTTAAGATTGCCACATCTCTTTTCGGGAGATGGTGGAATTTTCCCATCTTTTCTTCCGCTCTTA
Organism: Eleusine coracana subsp. coracana; assembly: GCA_032690845.1. Taxonomy (NCBI): domain Eukaryota; kingdom Viridiplantae; phylum Streptophyta; class Magnoliopsida; order Poales; family Poaceae; genus Eleusine; species Eleusine coracana. The sequence goes on from CM064422.1 coordinate 29,074,069, forward strand.
AGTCTCTAAATTGAGAAAGTCTAGTTTTGGTAATCGACCAATTCGTTAACATACTACTGAACCACTTTTTATTAACATAATGACAACGAGACCTTATTGCAGCTGATGCTACTAGATCTGCTGCTCTTTTTTTGGTACCAACAATTAAGAAGCTTTTTCCCTGACTTGCTGCATCAAAAACTAAATCACAAGTTTCTAATAAAAAATGAGCTGTTCTAGCAAGATTTGTAATATGAGTACCTTTATGCTTTGCGGAGGTGTAAGGAGCAATTTTAGGGTTCCATTTCTTAATACCATGACCAAAATGAACTCCCCCTTCTATCATCTCTAAGGAGCAATTTTAGGGTTCTATTTCTTAATACCATGACCAAAATGAACTCCCGCTTCTATCATCTCTTTCAAATTGATGTTCCAATATCTTATTATCATTTTTTCCACACTTCCTTTTTTTTTCTTTTTTCATCTTACCATTATGGAATTTATTTCTTTTTGAAGATTAAGAAAGAGACAAAATATCTTGAAATAAATAATAATTATTCCGATGGAACCTTCTATTCAGAATTGGTCATTGATACATGATATATAGAGAGCCTTAATAAATTAACTGACTTCTTTTATTTAGTAAAATATAAAAATACAAAATCTAAAATCAGACCTGTTAGTATTCTAAGGTCAAAAGTGACTCGATCATATGGATATGGAAAATACAGGATTTCCGATCCTAGCGGGAAAAGGAGAGAAATGGATACTCAATTTAAAGTGAGTAAACAGACTTCCATACTCGATCTCATAGATCCCTGTCGAATTCTGTGGAAAGTTGTATTCGATGAAAGTCACATGTACGGCTTGGAGGGAGATCTTTCCTATCTTTCAAGATCCACCCTACAATATGGGGTTAAAAAGCCAAAAAAAAAATAAGTGATTCATTTTTAACCCTTATAAAAAGAAAACGGATTCGTGAATCTCAAATATTCTAGAATATTCCAAATATACATTACAATAATTCAACAGGAACAATAACAGATAGTGTACATAATATAGAGAGTTAAGAGAGTGAGGGAAAATGAAACAGCAAGGGAGAGGAAATAGGCTAGCTTACTTGTTCCTCTTCACCACTGTCGCTGCCGCCAGTGGCCATAGCCACGCGCTGCTCATTACGTGAAGGCAGGCATGCTCGAGGATGACCATCGCAGCAGGGGCAGCCGGGTCAGATCTGTCGAAGGCCGCCACGACGAGAGAAACCACGCCTGCGCCCACCACCCATTGCCCTTGAGGTCATGCCGTCGTCACTAGCCATCACCATCGCCGTGGATACCGTGCCATCGCTCCCTCACCCGTGCTTGCTGATGCGCCATCTCACCTGCGCCCGTCGCGGGATTCGAATCTTATGCTATGGTGAGATGGGATTGAGGATGGAGACGGAGAAATCCGCATGCAACTGGCCATGGGGCGCTGGATCTTGTTGCAGGTGGAGAAGGAGGTGCTGCCGCCCCCGGCATTTGGCCCCGCGACGACGCATGTGCCGCCTCCGCCGCGCTCACGCCGCCTACCGGGTCCGCCACCTCCAGCATGATTCTTCGTCGCCACGCCTTGTTGCTACTGCTCCGCGGCAAGGAGAGGAAGAGGAGGAAGCGGCGCACAGTGGATCGAGATTTGGGGACCATTGCTCATACGATGGAAAGGAAGGCGGAGGGCGCGGTGCATGCGTGTGATTGGTAAAGGAAATAAGGCCACGACTAAATGGAAATAAATCAAACATTGATATCGACGGATATTATGGAAGGTGCAAATTCAAAGGTGGGTGTGCGGGCGGGTAGACTTTCACCTTGGTGACAAAAAACGACGAGGGGCGGATGAAACTAACTGGAAACCCTGTAAACACCGTCGTCACAGCTGGCCCACAAGCCTATTTAAGTAGGCTAATAAGATGGTTAAGGATTAAAACATGGTTTAGATCAAAGGCTGCGATCAGAGTGGGTAGATTGACTCAAAGTAAGTGGTTTTCCTAGTAATGTTTAGCTTTTATAGTAGAGATATGTCTTGGACAAAAAGTTCATTCATTGTTAATCAAAATTTAACAATGCATCATATGGACTGAGATGAAATAAAAAGTTTTTTTAATTTGCAACTCAACAAAAAATATTTTGTGATATCAAATTTTAATCTATTTATATATAAATCAGTTCTAGTCACAATTCTACTAGCTATATCCTCTTGGCAATTAAATTTCTTTAGCTTCATGTCTTTATTTTGGGAAGTGATTATGAACTACTTCTTACTTTGCAAAGAATTTATTACAAGTTTCCAAATCCATTTAGAATAGGGTTGTCAATAGAATATACTATACTTTGGTTAAAATGCATGATGGGATCTTTAAACTCATCTTCGTGAGCAATCCAACTAAATGGTTTTAAATGAGGGTCAACATAATATTTAGAAGTTCTTAAATGCTTGTTGTGTAGCTGTCTTTTTACATACATGCATGAAGATGCTCATATTTGTTTATGTTATTACAAACAATTATCATCAATAACATTGATTATATAGTTTTAATTATAAGTAAATTTATGATTTATATAGATTACAAAACTTTGTATAATTTAATAACAAACAATTTTTTAAGATCTACATTAGTTATGCATAGAAATATGCGTTGTTCAATAAATATGTTTTGTTTGGTTTAGTTGGTTGACAATGCATGTTAGTCATTCTTTGTGCTTTGTAAATGAAATTACTCTAGTTCAAATTTAAATTATATTGTATAGCTATGGTTTCGAAGATTCTTAAGTATTTTAAAATTTAACTATTCATCCAATTTTGCCATATTTTTGCTCAGCTATTTGTCATACTTGAGCTGCTGCGTAACCAAAACATACACTTGTATGGCCTTGTGCGCCCCATCCATGAATTTAAGTTATGAATAAACCAAATTTTACACTTCACTAAACTTCTAAAAAAACAAATTTCTCACATCTGTAGCATTGGTCTTGATTTGGGTTATTTTCTTCTTGCTTCCAAGATAATAAAATAGATTTCAAATGTTTGGTAGACAATAAAGTTCAAAAAAATGAAAGATCTCACTTTTATTGTTTCAAATATTTGATATATTCAAAAAATACATAGCTGATCGTGCTAGAAGGACCAAACAACCAATTTTGATCCACAAAGGATCTAGATGCAATATTTCAAATACGGTGGAAGGATTGTGGACGAATTGATGATTCTGGAGGGATCTAGGTATAAATGTAACATAGTTATAGTGGGAGGATCGGATACCAATAGATATTTCATGAAGGATCTATTTGTAAGACTTCCACATGCATATCCAATGTCCAAAATTTCTTAGAGGAGCGATCCAACATCATTATTCACTAAGTGACGTGGAGTGGCCTATTCATAAGAAGTATAGAGACGAGACAAAACCAGTCTCTGCTATGTTGCGATGGGTACTCAAAGGCAATCAAGGTAAAGAACCAGTGGCTAATGTCGGCCCTGTATCGCCCGCATTGCCTCCCCAGGGGCTATACAGGCGAAACACCTCGCACCACCCTCGTTGCACCCTCCTCACTCCCAACCGCCTCATTGCTGCCTGAGCATGCCACCGGCAACCCGCATGGCCGCAAGGACAGTGGCGACCAGGTGAAGGTGTGATCGAAGGTGCTTTCAGGGTTGCCATGGCCAAAGATGCCAAGATCCGAGGCTGCGATGACTAGATTTGACACCCCTATGGTGGATTCACGCCGATGTGGTGCTTGGATATGGCTGGCCATATTACCATGCACTGGCCCCTCCGATTGGCCCCACTCCTACGGCTTGGCTACTAGGTTGCGCTGTTCACATACATCCCACAAAGAGGCAATGTCGTTCAAGGGTGGTCACCGGGTTCCTCCGCATGGAAGATGGCCTCCATCCTCCTGATCACTGCTCGTGCCTCCATCCTTATTGGATATGAGGGCTGCCCATATAGCAGTGTGAGAAACCATGTGGATATGTACCATGGTTTGCTATATTTGTGATGAGTAATTGACTTGAGCGGATTTGGTGTTTGAGTTGAAATGCGGGAATCCAGGGATTGCATGGGTTTGCATATCATGGTTATGACTAACCGGAGTTGGTGGAGATATTTATGATATTGCAGGAGGTGGAAAATGTGTTTGCTTGTCTCATGATGTGTAGGTCACTGGAGTCGACTTGGCGGTCAACAACGAGAGGATCGGGCACAAGTAGGGGACTTGGGGCCAGACGATCGGGATGCCGGGTGAAGTCAAGGGTGATCCACACCGTACACGTGGAGAGGCAAGAAGCACGGACGGTTTCGCGGTTGAGCCTCAAAACCGTGGTGGTGATGAAGACGGCGTGTTGACCAAGTCAAGGCGAACGGGATGCTGGTGCAAGTGACAAGGGGGCCCGATGGACAGGGACTGGGAGAGACTTGCCGGTGGTCAGGATCACGGGACAAGGTAACACACGTCAACATCGAGAAGTCGCGCTTTGAGAAGCGTGCAAGGTGGTTTCCCGGTTTGGGCCTCAAAATCGGTGGCGGTGGTTGGTGGTGCATGTGGCACCATCACGGAGCTTGCTTTGAGATGAAGCAAAGACGTGAAGCGTTCGATGGCATTTGGGCGATAAGGAAAAAGATGGACGATTATGCCCCCGATGGTAGGTGGGTGTGTTATGTAGGTCAAGGGTAGAATGGTCATGTGGACAATAGACCCTAGGCCTATATAAGGAGAGGTTTGGCTAGTGGGAGAGGTGTCTCTCTTTCCATTAGTCTTGTTTTAGGACTCTATTCAAAGTGCTAGGAGAGGACTTCATGTTTTAGAGAAGAGGAAAGGGTGTGTGAGAGACATCTCTTGCTCTTCTAAATAGTGGGAGGAAGAGAGTGGCTTCCTAGCCTTGTACCTATGGATCTTGTAAGCACCTTTGTGACAACCCTACTCCGAAAAGTAGAGTATATCGTACAGGATCGTCTCGGGAGATGGTTAACGAAGTAACCATACACAGCATTCACACTTGAACATTCATCATTTACAACATTACATCACTTAAGTGCATAATATTACAAGTCCAGAGGTAAAATATAATTAAGTTCAGATCTGCATGCATATGTCCTTAGTACATATTACACAAATTTGCGGAAGCGGTGAAACGACAAAACACAATGTTTAGTCCTACGTGAATCATGCTGGCCCTGTGGCGATGGCTCACTCATCCAGATTAGGAGAACTGGGGACCCATTCAATGGTCCAGTTCTGAGGCTCCTCACCTTCCCACACAACCTTATTACAACAATCACAGTAGGTTGCTTGAGGAAGACCTGAAAAAAAAACAACATCGACGCAAAACCTGAGTATCTAACATACTCCGCAAGACTTACCCGTCAACCGGTTTGCTAAAACCGACTCCTAGTATGCAGGGGGCTAACCGGGTTTATTTGATAATTGCATAAAAAGCTCCTATTAGTTCTATGCTGCACTTTCAATTTCCTTAAACAAGATTTTACTTTGCTTATTGTAGAACACAGCTACGTTGAGTCTAGCTAGCTGCTAAGACATGAATATAGCTAAAGAGCAATACATCATAGCAACATGTATCCATTGCATAAATAAATTTCAGAAACTTAACCATAACTTTACTACTTAACATATCATAGCCGCTGCTCGAACAAGAGGTACTCATAACCGCGAGGGACGGTAATTCGAATTGATTTACATCCTACAGGAAAAACCCAAATACACGACATACACATCATTTAAGAACACGTATGGCAACCATTCACAAGATTTCTATAAAGTCGATCCGGGGCCATCGATCCCAAGTACACGTCCTCCCCGCAATACAGTACTTCGTATCCGAGGCTTAACCCATGCACTCTCCAGCGGTCCTCAAACCCATGTATCCACCGTGCTGTTCACATCACCTCTGGATCGATGAGTATGGCCGTCCAACAATACGGCGCCCAAGTTACTAGGTTTACCAATTCCCATAATAAAGGTATGCACTTGGTACAGTTTAATACTTGTTCGCGGAGTTGCAACGATAGGTGCTCCATTTTTATCAAATTCATCAACCAATTGAATCATAGTTGACTCTATAACCTACCGTTGACTCCACTAGTTTAAGCATAGCATTTGCTAACGGAAAAGCTTACTAACATACTAATCATAGGTCAGTGCGAGAGTATGCAAGTGTGTTTCATCCAAGTCCTACACTTAATGCACAATACAATATTCCTAACTTGCGATGAAGAAAAAGGACTCGAGTGATAAAATGGGTTATGCACCGGGGCTTGCCTTGGGTGTGATCGTAGTTAGAGTCTTCACCAAGGTGCACTTCAGCTCCTTGCTGGTCCGGTGTGGTCGCCTCGGTCTCGATCCCTATATAGAATGGACATGCATTAATGCCAAGGAATACACAAGGTTTCATGGAGTTTTCTTAATTAAAGATGGAATGCATGGCATGAAGATTCATGACACTTCCTCAGCAAGTAAAAATTTAAGACTAATCATTTATTCATGAATGGGTGCACACCTAAGTATGACATGGTAACTACTGAATTTTTGAAGGGGGCAACTTCTAATTACTAGATTGCAACTTCTTAATCATCACACTCTTGGTGTATGTCCTCTTTAACATGAGCATGGCCTAAATGCTGATTAATTGACATCATGGCTGATGATGACATGACAATGTAGTACTTAGGGTTAAATTTCAGAAAGTTCATTTTTGAGCCACTTAGCTAAAGTGACCATATGCAAACTAATACTATACATAAAATGGCTCTTTAGTTGCATCACTAGTTCTAGTTCATATAGTTAATCAAGAACCAAAGTATATAATTACATAAGGAGAAATCCTACTGCAATGTAAAGATGAGTTATTTTCCATGGACTTCCAGAAATTAATTTATTCTTCTTTTCATCAAATACACACATAAAGTAACATTTATATGAAGAAATTCCTAGTTCCTTAGCAAATGATCAATTTCGACAACAAATTTGTACATAGGTAACCTCAAATTTTTTCATGGGTTTTTTCATCAGTGTACAAGTGCATAAGGAACATAAATGCCAAATTTCATGACTAAATTCCTAGCCCATAATTTATATAAATTCAATTACTGAAAATGAGGACTATGCAATAATACTGAAAATATGCATAAAAATGGAAATGTGCTTTTGCAGAAAGTTTGGATATGCCATGAAATGCTTACTGAGAAAATTTCATGAATTTACCATTTACACATAATTACTTATGAATTTATTAAAAAATTTAGGGTTGTGACTTTGATGGATTAAATAAATGAATTTACTGAATAAACTTGGACTTGATCCTGTTTTTCTGGCAGAGCAAGATTTTAGGAGTTGAACAAAATTAATTTCACAATTTTTTGGCCTTGTATTTCTCGAGATATTGAATTTTAAAGTTTATTCAAAGTTCACTGTTATTTACAGTTTTGCCACTGGGTTTAAATCCTATCAGACGCGCGCGCGCGCGGCGGCCGGCGACGGCGAGCTCGGGCCCGCGGCTGATCGGCGGCACGGCGGGGACTCGCGTGCGACTCGGATGGTCTCCATGCCGAGGGGAGCTCGTGGGGGGGGGGGGGGGGTCGGAGGGGAGATGGTCTCACCGGAGGTGGCCGGTGATGACGCGCGGCGGCAGAGGCAACTCCGGCGAGGTCCACGTGAGGGTGCCGAGGGAGAGGGAGGCTGGGGTTCGGTCGAAGAGCTCCGCGGAGGCTTGGGGACGGTCTGCGTCGAGGAACTCGTCGAGGGGGAAGGCCGGAGGAGGGTTCTCGTCGGCGAGGGTGTCGGATCCCGGCGGCGGCGATCTTATCTCCTCCAATTCCGGCGAGAGCACTGCACAGGGGAGGGAGGGAGTCAGAGGGGAGTGGTGTAGGGTCCTTGCGCGTCGATTTGCAAAGAGAGAGCGCACGGAGCGCTTGCCTAAGCAAGGCTCTGGGACGCGGCGACCATGGCGGCAGAAACAGAGCGCTGGCTCGGGTTTCGCCGGGGAGAGAGGGGAAGAAGAGGGTGCCGGTGCTTGGGGTTGCTCGGGAGGGTGTGAGAGCGGGTTGCGAGTTGAGAGAGTGAGAGAGAAGTGAGGCTGGGGTGCTGCTGCTGCGGCTGCTGCCTTTTTGACCGAGAGCGGCGAGAGAGGGAGAGAGAGGGAGGGGCGTCGTGCTGTCGGCCCGGGAGTGGCTGCCGGCGATGGGCGGCTTCAATTCCCGGCCGGTGGCATAGGGCGGCGAGTTGGCAGTGCAGTGGCTGGAGTGGGGCGACAGGAGAGCGGCAGTGGCGACCGTACCCGGGTACAACCCGTGTCGGGTTAGAACTGGCCGGAGGAGAGGGAAGGGAGAAGGGGCGGTTGACCCGGCTTGACCCAGAACTTGGACTCGGGTTTGGTAAATTTTGACACGTTCCCGTGCTCCAAAATTGACACAAATTTTTGTGTGTATTCAGGAAGACGTGTGCTCCAACTTTTCTGTTGGGTGCACCTGCTAGTTGTGCTTTGAGAAATTATGAAAATTCTAAACCCGAAATACACTTTTCTTATTTTGGGGGAATTTTTAAGGGTATTAAATGGTTACCAAAAATTCTGGAAAAATTCTCGAAATTCTATTTTATTATTTCGATTCAGAATATGTAAAAACATTTGCGTACTTTCATGGGTTTTGATGATGTTTGTGAGTGACCCATATTTGAATATTTTGGAATTTAATTAACTAGGTTTCTTTTCTTTATCCTTTGGCACATGGATTAATCATACTCTGGCTTAGTCCTTAATTGAGGTTAGGCTTAGTTAACTTCATTTTGTGACATGGGATGTCACAAAACACCCCCCTTAAGGAAATCTCGCCCCGAGATTTGCAAAAGAACGAACGAGAGGGAGGGTTGCGGGTTGTTACCGGTTTTGGGAGGCCAAGAATTCCGGAAAGTTGGTCCTCAGAAACTCTTCTTGTTCCCACGTAGATTCATCTTCAGTATGGTTACTCCATTGCACCTTGTAGAAGGTGATAGTGCGGCTGCGAGTTACTCGGTCCTTTTGATCGAGGATGCGAATGGGGTATTCGGGGTAGGAGAGGTCTTCTTCCAATTGCTCGGTGTCGGAGATAACCATGTCGATCGGAGGCTTCAAACATCTCTTGAGTTGGGAGACATGGAAGACGTTGTGCACCCGCTCAAGATTTTCCGGTAGTTGCAACCGATAAGCAACGGCGCTATGCTTTTCCGTGATCGGAAAAGGTCCGATATAGCGGGGTGCTAATTTCCCTTTGATTCCGAAACGAGATACACCCTTGTTGGGAGAAACCCGAAGATAGACATGATCTCCCTTTTCGAACTCCAATGGACGTCTCCTTTTATTAGAGTAACTTATTTGGCGGGATTGTGCGGCCTTCATGTTAGCTTGGATTTGTCGTACCTTCTCTTCGGCTTGCGTGACCAGATCGGGACCGAAAGTAATTCTTTCTCCCGACTCTGACCAATTCAGCGGGGTTCGACACGAGTGACCATACAAATCTTCAAATGGCGACATTCCCAAACTTTCTTGATAACTATTGTTGTAGGAGAACTCAGCGAACGGGAGGCAGGATTCCCAATTTCCACGATTGTCTAGCACACAAGCTCTTAATAAATCTTCCAAATATTGATTTAGTCTCTCGGTTTGTCCATCGGTTTGTGGATGATAAGCGGAACTGCGGATGAGAGTGGTGCCAAGACAAGCGTGCAATTGCTCCCAAAAACGAGCAATAAATTGGGGGCCTCGATCGGAGATGATCGTCTTGGGCACACCGTGCGAGCATAGAATCCGCACAATGTAGAGCTCGGCATATTGCTTCGTAGAGTAGGTTGTATGGACGGGGATAAAATGAGCAGATTTGGTCAACCTATCCACAATAACCCATATGGAATCGTGCTTCTTGGGTGCGAGGGGTAGTCCAACGATGAAGTCCATAGCAATGTCTTCCCATTTCCATGCGGTGATTTTCAATGGGTGCAAAAGACCGGCTGTTCTCAAATGATCGGCCTTCACACGTTGGCAAGTGTCACATTCGGAGACATAACGAGCAACCTCTCGTTTCATGCGTGTCCACCAAAACTTTTCCCTTAACCTGCGATACATTTTATTGCTGCCGGGGTGTATGGAGTATTTGGATAAGTGAGCCTCATCCAAAATTTCTTTCTTAGCCCCTCATTCTTCGGAACAACAAGGCAATTGTTGAACCAAAGTACTCCATCTTCATCTTGTCGGAAACATGTAGCTTCTTCCTTCCCGATTTTCTGGCGGATATACTCCATTCCGTTGTCCTGCTTCTGGGCTTCCACGATTTCTTCCCGAAGAGTAGGAATGAGAGCCAAATTATATAAGGATCTGTGTGGAATGACACGAAGACTTGGTTTGTTCGGATCTAAAATCGGGCGAGCTTCCATAGAGCAAACAATCGCGTGATTGCATTGGTCCCTTCGACTCAAGGCGTCGGCAACCACGTTTGCTTTTCTGGGGTGATAATGAATTTCCAATTCATAATCCTTGATCAGTTCCAACCATCTACGTTGCCGCATATTCAGTTCTTGTTGAGTGAAGATATATTTGAGACTTTTATGGTCGGTGTAGAGGTTGACAAGATTACCGAGTAGGTAGTGGCGCCAAGTTTTCAAGGCTAGAACAACGGAGGCCAATTCTAAGTCATGAGTGGGATAATTCTGCTCATGCTTCCGGAGCTGTCGTGAGGCATAGGCAATGACACAACCTTCTTGCATAAGCACACAACCCAATCCGGTGCCGGAGGCATCGCAATAAACATCGAATGGTTTGGTGATATCGGGTTGAGCTAAAACCGGAGCGGTTGTCAGATGCTTCTTGAGTGACTGAAAAGCTTCTTCACATGCACCACTCCACTTGAACTTAGAATCCTTTTCCAGCAGCTTGGTCATAGGCTTGGCAATACTTGAGAAGTTGGGGATGAATTTCCGATAATAACTGGTAAGACCAAGGAAACTGCGAATTTGTCTGACCGATTTCGGAGCCTTCCAATTCAGCACATCCTCTACTTTGCTAGGGTCCACGGCTACTCCTTCTGCTGATATGATGTGGCCCAAGAATGGAACTTGCTTTAGCCAAAATTCACATTTATTAAATTTGGCGTAAAGTTGGTGATCTCGGAGTCGTTGTAGAACAATGCGAAGGTGTTCGGCGTGTTCTTCTTCGGACTTAGAGTAGATCAGAATATCGTCGATGAATACCACCACGAACTTATCCAACTCGGGCATGAATACAGAATTCATCAAATACATGAAATGGGCTGGAGCATTGGTGAGACCGAAAGACATGACCAGATATTCGAAAAGACCATATCGGGTGGAGAATGCTGTTTTTGGAATATCTTTGGCTTGGATTTTTATTTGATGGTAATCAGATCGGAGATTAATCTTGGAGAAGACTTTAGCACCTACTAGCTGATCAAAAATGATATCGATTCGAGGTAGAGGGTACTTGTTCTTGATGGTTACCGCGTTTAACAGTCTATAGTCGACACATAGGCGTAGGGTTTTGTCTTTCTTCTTCACAAAGAGAGCGGGACAACCCCAGGGAGATGAACTTGGTCGGATATAGCCCTTGTCCATAAGCTCTTGTAACTGATCTTTCAACTCTGCTAATTCATTAGGAGCCATTTTGTACGGCCTACGAGCGATAGGCGTTGTACCGGGGACGAGTTCAATCTTAAACTCAACATCCCTATCCGGAGGCATGCCCGGCAAATCGTCTGGAAAGACGTCGGGAAAATCACAAACCACTGATATATTTGATAGCTCCTTTCCTTCCACATGACATACTTGAGAGGTGGACGACTGGGGATACGGCAATCGGAGAATAGAAGGGTCGTGTAATGGTGAGTTCAAATGGACTTCTCGGTCCTCAAGGTGCAATACAGCTTTGTGACTAGTCATCCATTTCATACCAAGAATTATGTCGATGCTTTGGCCATTTAAGACGATTAGGGAAGTGGGATATATGTTGTTGGCTAGCTTAAGTGGCACTTTCCTTAACTCGAGATGAGCCCTTATTTTTCCACCGGGAGACGTAATAACGTACGGGGTTCCCATAGTGGTGGGGGTAATTTTCAGATGATTTGCACACGCTTGACTAATGAAATCATGCGTTGCTCCTGAATCAAAAAGAACCATGGCAGCATGTTGGTTGATCGAGAACGTACCCACGAGAACGGGTTCTCCAGCTTGGGTCTCTTCGACCGTGGTATAGTTGACTCGGCCATTCTTGTGAGTGGGGGTAGACGACTGAGGACGACTCCCATGGCTGCCATTATTGTTGTTGCCGCTGTTTTGGTTGTTGTTGTTGTTCCCGGAAGTGTTGGAGTTGTTGTTGTTGCTCGGATTGCGCTTCAGAAACCGACATTCCTTAGCAAAGTGACCGGTGCGGCCACATTTGTAGCACGGCTGTGAGGAGTTGGTCTTCACCACTTGATTGCTTTGCTGCAGTGGGCGAGAACCAGAGGATTGCTGCTGGTTTCCCCCATGGAATCTTGAGTGTTGCTGCGAGAACAACGGGCGAGGTCCCCCTTCCGAGGGTACCGCAGCCCGGAATTTCTGTCCGGTCGGGGAAGTGATTGCTAGCTTGTACTTGGGCGGTGCGGAGCCAGATGAACTTCCCATAGCACGCTTCCTCTTCTTGTCCTCTTGATTGGCACGAATGGCATCTTCTTGCACAATGGCGGCACTCATCAAGTCATTGCATGTGCCGGCGGTGACGTGCGCCAATCAGTCTTGCAGCTTCGGGGTAAGTCCCGAACGAAAGCAGTCTTTCTTTTTCTCATCCGTATCGGCGTGATACGACGCGTACTGGGCCAAGTAATTGAACTTTCATGCATACTCTTGCACGGTTCTGGAGCTTTGCTTCAAGTTGAGGAACTCCTGCAACTTGCGCTTCATGAGTCCATCGGGTATGTGGTGTGCACGGAAGGCAGTGCAGAACTCCGCCCAAGTAACTTGGTGACCCGCGGCGAGAGCGGCATTGAAGCTGGCCCACCAAGCACTTGCGGAGCCACGGAGCTGCTGCGCGGCGAAGAGGGGCTTCTACTGCTCAGTGCAGTGGAGGAGTGCGAACTTCGACTCTAACGTGCGAATGAAGTTGTCCGCTTCCAGAGGATCACCGGCTTCTCTGAAGGTGCACGGTTGAGTCGCCCAAAAGTCGGCGTAAGAGGATTCCCGCTGCTGCTGTGGTGGTGGTTCGTGAGCTCCCTGACGGTTCATGTTCTCCATGAACATGCGGAACATCTCGTTCTGATTGTGGATGAGCTGCTCCATAGCCGTCAGAAGTGGCGCGTTGGGCAGCAGCCCAGTTCCGCCAATGTTCGAGGCGCCGGGAGCATCACCGACGTTCTCTCCACCATGGCGAGTTTGCACCATCTGACATATGAACGACATGTTAGCCCGATCATCATATGAGACAACATGATAACAAGGCTACAATATGGCGACGAAATAAAATTTCAGATGGCTCAAATTGAAATGCTGGACAATTAAACGGTGCGGACATAAGAGATAACCTAAATTCCATAATTTCCACACCATACGCAACATACTCATGATGAAGCCATAGATACACGTGATGCAACATCACTCGGAACACTACACCCTACGATCTCGGAGAGCTTAGGTTACAACTTAGCATAACACTACCACACCATGTACACATGACTACGATGTCTCACGAGATTTCACCCTACGTACATAAGGCTACTTGGTCACCCGGCGTGGCTGTCACCATCGGACTCCACGCCCATGGCTGTCGGTCCCGTGGGTGCTTCGAAGTCGGTGCCGGAATCACCGTTCTCACTCAGATCGGCGTCTTCGGGGGGAATCACCGCGAGTGGGATGGATGGCTCATTGTTGAGGATGGCGTTCAGCTGACCATTAGCAGCTTGGAGCTGTCCAATGAGCTGCTCTTGCTATGCGATGACCTCGTGAGCGTCGTTGAGGTTCCCTTCCATGACATCACGATCATCTTGAGCTTCTTCGCGTTGGGCCTGCAGCTCGCTTCGCTCCTCCAAGAGAGCGGTGACCTGACCATGAAGAGAGTAAATCTCTCCTTTGGCAGCGGTGAGCTGGGCGTTGCGTTGGTGTAGCTGCTCCTGCAACACGCCGCTTGCATCATCCTCGATGATGAGCCGAGCATCATGGAGTTGCTCGAAAAGGTCGGCCTGCTCCAACTCGCTAGCGTGCAGCTTGTCCACAAGGGCTGCAACCTTAGCATCACGCTCCGTGAGCTGGGCATCACGGGCAGCAAGCGTGGACTGCAGCGCCTCGCGCTCTCGCTCCAACTCGAGGATGCGAGCGGCAAGATACTCCGGGTCCAACATGCGCTTGCCATCATCCATCTGCCGGAATAAAGTTTTGCAACGGTGAGTCAAAACTTAATATACCACTAAGCACACATGCTCAAAACATCATAAGGGATGATTGGTAAAAGAAAGGCACGAGGTTCCCGATCCGTTCAATGACCGGTAAAGTCAAACTTCTGCGGTCGATGGAGTGAGCCGCAGTAACGGGCAAAAACACTTAGTTTCTGTACAATATTAAAATTTTTGTGCTTTACCATTGTTGTGGGGAGTTTCATCCTCTTTCCAACGCATACTCACACTTATCGACCCCATAAAGTCCCTGGGAGTTATGATCATCCAAAGACTGGGAACAGAAATGAGGCAGTTTCTGATTTCCAGAAAAAGGCTACTGTTTTTGCAATATTCGACCTAGTTCCAGATTTTTCCAAGACAATCTTCCTAAACAAAACTTGTAGAGCAAAACCTCAGCTTTCCAACGAGAACTTATTTGCCTTCATTGAATTAAAATTGAGAAAATTATGCTTGTTTTCGTGATACTGATTTTTCTGGTAAGGTTGTATACTCACCGGTTAGGTTCGAACCTCCGATCTGTTTGAAAAAGGGGTTCAATTTCATCCAAATCTTAGTCATTTTGCATGTTCACAGTATCAATAACATTTTTACAGGTTTTGGTAAAGTTTAATGCATGTGATGTGTATGGGTGCTAATGCTCAATATGACGATTTCCTACATCCTCACAAAAAGAACACTTGACCGATTATATACTCGATCTTTTCGGTGGCACACACACCTCTCACACGTTTCTAAGCGAACTACACGTGGTTAGTGTACCTGCAAGAGATCCATTTCAGAAACATTACATCAAAATGAAAAAGAAACAAACCAAACTAACAATGACAGTTATGCCTAGGTATTCACCCACCTGGAAGGCAGCCGACGTTTAAGCGCATTCGGTCCGCGCATCAATCAAAGCCCAGGTCTTTGCCCACCCGAAAGGTGTTCGGTATTTACAGCGCAACCGATCCGCGCACAGAGACATACCTTCGTTGAAGAGTCCGTAGTTGCAAGTAATTTAAACAAACATAACTCGGGGTTAGCTTTGCCACCTACAAGACTCTTATATGGGCACTACTAGTTTGTACCTCGCCGTAAGGCATAGAAACGGCTTGTTTACGTTTTGCAATGCTCATTTGTGTGTAGCTTATCCTGAGACGGCTCTGATACCAGCTGTGACAACCCTACTCCGAAAAGTAGAGTATGTCGTACAGGATCGTCTCGGGAGATGGTTAACGAAGTAACCATACACAACATTCACACATGAAGATTCATCATTTACAACATTACATCACTTAAGTGCATAATATTACAAGTCCAGAGGTAAAATATAATTAAGTTCAGATCTGCATGCATATGTCCTTAGTACATATTACACAAATTTGCGGAAGCGGTGAAACGACAAAACACAACGTTTAGTCCTACGTGAACCATGCCCGCCCTATGGCGATGGCTCACTCATCCTGATTAGGAGAACTGGGGACCCATTCAATGGTCCAGTTCTGAGGCTCCTCACCTTCCCACACAACCTTATTAGAACAATCACAGTAGGTTGCTTGAGGAAGACCTAAAAAAAAACAACATCGACGCAAAGCCTGAGTATCTAACATACTCCGCAAGACTTACCTGTCAACCGGTTTGCTAAAACCAACTCCTAGTATGCAGGGGGCTGACCGGGTTTATTTGATAATTGCATAAAAAGCTCCTATTAGTTCTATGCTGCACTTTCAATTTCCTTAAACAAGATTTTACTTTGCTTATTGTAGAACACAGCTACGTTGAGTCTAGCTAGCTGCTAAGACATGAATATAGCTAAAGAGCAATACATCATAGCAACATGTATCCATAGCATAAATAAATTTCAGAAACTTAACCATAACTTTACTACTTAACATATCATTGCCGCTGCTCGAACAAGAGGTACTCATAACCGCGAGGGACGGCAATTCGAATTGATTTACATCCTGCAGGGAAAACCCAAATACACGACATATGCATCATTTAAGAACACGTATGGCCACCATTCACAAGATTGCTATAAAGTCGATCCGGGACTATCGATCCCGAGTATACGTCCTCCCCACGATACAGTACTTCGTATCCGAGGCTTAACCCATGCACTCTCCAGCGGTCCTCAAACCCGTGCATCCACCGTGCTGTTCACATCACCTCTGGATCGATGAGTATGGCCGTCCAACAATACGGAGCCCAAGCTACTAGGTTTACCAATTCCCATAATAAAGGTATGCACTTGGTACAGTTCAATACTTGTTCGCGGAGTTGCAACGATAGGTGCTCCATTTTTATCAAGTTCATCAACCAATTGAATCATAGTTGAATCTATAACCTACCGTTGACTCCACTAGTTTAAGCATAGCATTTGCTAACGGAAAATCTTACTAACATACTAATCATAGGTCAGTGCGGGAGAATGCAAGTGTGTTTCATCCAAGTCCTACACTTAATGCACAATACAATATTCCTAACTTGCGATGAAGAAAAAGGACTCGAGTGATAAAATGGGTTATACACCGGGGCTTCCCTTGGGTGTGATCGTAGTTAGAGTCTTCACCAAGGTGCACTTCAGGTCCTTGCTGGTCCGGTGTGGTCGCCTCGGTCTCGATCCCTATATGGAATGGACATGCATTAATGCCAAGGAATACACAAGGTTTCATGGAGTTTTGTTAATTAAAGATGGAATGCATGGCATGAAGATTCATGGCACTTCCTCAGCAAGTAAAAATTTATGACTAATCATTTATTCATGAATGGGTGCACACCTAAGTATGACATGGTAACTACTGAATTTTTGAAGGGGACAACTTCTAATTACTAGAATGCAACTTCTTAATCATCACACTCTTGGTGTATGTCCTCTTTAACATGAGCATGCCCTAAATGCTGATTAATTGACATCATGGTTGATGATGACATGACAATGTAGTACTTAGGGTTAAATTTCAGAAAGTTCATTTTTGAGCCACTTAGCTAAAGTGACCATATGCAAACTAATACTATACATAAAATGGCTCTTTAGTTGCATCACTAGTTCTAGTTCATATAGTTAATCAAGAACCAAAGTATATAATTACACAAGGAGAAATCCTACTGCAATGTAAAGATGAGTTATTTTCCATGGACTTACAGAAATTAATTTATTCTTATTTTCATCAAATACACACATAAAGTAACATTTATATGAAGAAATTCCTAGTTCCTTAGCAAATGATCAATTTCGACAGCAAATTTGTACTTAGGTAACCTCAAATTTTTTCATGGGTTTTTTCATAAGTGTACAAGTGCATAAGGAACATAAATGCCAAATTTCATGACTAAATTCCTAGCCCATAATTTATATAAATTCAATTGCTGAAAATGAGGATTATGCAATAATACTGAAAATATGCATAAAAATGGAAATATGCTTTTGCAGAAAGTTTGGATATGCCATGAAATGCTCACTGAGCAAAATTCATGAATTTACCATTTACACATAATTACTTATGAATTTATTAAGAAATTTAGGGTTGTGACTTTGATGGATTAAATAAATTAATTTACTGAATAAACTTGGACTTGATCCTATTTTTCTGGCAGAGCAAGATTTTAGGAGTTGAACAAAATTAATTTCACAACTTTTTGGCCTTGTATTTCTCGAGATATTGAATTTTGAAGTTTATTCAAAGTTCATTGTTATTTACAGTTTTGCCACTGGGTTTAAATCCTATCAGACTCGCGCGCGCGCGCGGCGGCCGGCGACGGCGAGCTCGGGCCCGCGGCTGATCGGCGGCACGGCGGGGGCTCGCGTGCAACTCGGATGGTCTCCATGCCGAGGGGAGCTCGTGGGGGGGGGGTCGGAGGGGAGATGGTCTCACCGGAGGTGGCCGGCGACGACGCGCGGCGGCAGAGGCAACTCCGGCGAGGTCCACGTGAGGGTGCCGAGGGAGAGGGAGGCCGGGGTTCGGTCGAAGAGCTCCGCGGTGGCTTGGGGACGGTCGGCGTCGAGGAACTCATCGAGGGGGAAGGCTGGAGGAGGGTTCTCGTCGGCGAGGGTGTCGGATCCCGGCGGCGGCGATCTTTTCTCCTCCAATTCCGGCGAGAGCACTGCATAGGGGAGGGAGGGAGTCAGAGGGGAGTGGTGTAGGGTCCTTGCGCGTCGATTTGCAAAGAGAGAGCGGACGGAGCGCTTGCCTAAGCAAGGCTCTGGGCGGCGGCGACCATGGCGGCAGAAATAGAGCGTTGGCTCGGGTTTCGCCAGGGAGAGAGGGGAAGAAGAGGGTGCCGGTGCTTGGGGGTGATCGGGAGGGTGTGAGAGCGGGTTGCGAGTTGAGAGAGTGAGAGAGAAGTGAGGCTGGGGTGCTGCTGCTGCGGCTGCTGCCTTTTTGACCCGGACGGCGGAGGGAAGATCGAGAGCGGCGAGAGAGGGAGAGAGAGGGAGGGGCATCGTGCTGTCAGCCCGGGAGTGGCTGCCGGCGATGGGCGGCTTCAATTCCCGGCCGGTGGCACAGGGCGGCGAGTTGGCAGCACAGTGGCTGGAGTGGGGCGACAGGAGAGCGGAAGTGGCGACCGTACCCAGGTACAACCCGTGTCGGGTTAGAACTGGCCGGAGGAGAGGGAAGGAAGAAGGGGCGGTTGACCCGGCTTGACCCAGAACTTGGACTCGGGTTTGGTAAATTTCGACACGTTCCCGTGCTCCAAAATTGACACAAAGTTTTGTGTGTATTCAGGAAGACGTGTGCTCCAACTTTTCTTTTGGGTTCACCTGCCAGTTTTGCTTTGAGAAATTATGAAAATTCTAAACCCGAAATACACTTTTCTGACTTTGGGGGAATTTTTAAGGGTACTAAATGGTTACCAAAAATTCTGGAAAAATTATCAAAATTCTATTTTATTATGGACATTCAGAATATGTAAAAACATTTGGGTACTTTCATGGGTTTTGATGATGTTTGTGAGTGACCCATATTTGAATATTTTGGAATTTAATTAACTAGGTTTCTTTTCTTTATCCTTTGACACATGGATTAATCATACTCTGGCTTAGTCCTTAATTGAGGTTAGGCTTAGTTAAATTCATTTTGTGACATGGTATGTCACAACCTTTCTATGATATAAGAAGTATTTTCATGCTCAAGATTTCCCTCTTCACTTGAATCCCGAAATTCCCTTTTTCTTATTTTTGGAGTTATTTTCGTGGTGATTTCCGATCTCATTTTTGGACGAGTTTTTAGCTCGGATTTCTTGAGAAACTTGTTTCTAGGATGATCTAGAACAATCCTCTATGGATCCTTGACCGAATCAATAGCTCTAGCACCTTCAATTTGAAGGATTTCTCAAGTTTCCCCTTTTTGGTGTTCTTGGCACAAGATCTAAAATTCGTGATGATTCCTTAAGCCAATTGAGATTATTTTCTAGGATTAGGGTCGTGATGTGATGAGGATTCACTGATCCAAAAATTGCATCATTTGGAGTTCGTTTAGTTAGGTTTTGGAGAAGATATGCCAAATTCCTGAAAGTTTCTGCTGTTCTGTCGGGGTCGATCGGCACTGCCGATGACCAGGACTGGCACTGCCAGTGGGTCTCAGAACCCCGCATCAGCACTGCTGATGGGGCCAACTGGCACTGCCGATGGTGGTTCAATAAGGTGCAGTTTGTGAGGTTTTTGGCTATCTCGAGTCTCTGTTGTTTCCTTTTTGTTTCCGCTATGTTTCTTGCTATGGTTGATCACTCCTAGGGCTAGTACACAACTAGTTGGTGTGTGTAGTCTTGGTGATCGGTTCGGAGGTTGGCTTGGGTTGTTTTTGGGATATAGGCCAAGTTCTCTTAGAGAATTTTGATTGGCTCCCTTTCAACCCCTCCCCCCCCCCCCCCCCCCCCCCCGCTGGTCGCCTTCTCGGTCCTTCACAGTGACCATAGATCTATTTGGGATTTGGCACAGTGACATAAAATATTCAATGTATGGTGTTTATTCTTTGGCGATAATCGAACACATGGCACGACTTCAACCAATATTTGTCAGATTATGCCGCCTATACTTTGTGGATTAGTCCACAACAATGGTAGACATCAACATTGGTGGAATCATGGTGAACTACAACTGAGTCACGATGCTACATGGTAGCTATTTCATCAATAATATGGCAGTAGCGAGGAGTTATTTTTTGTTTTCTTAGTTTTTCATTCTCTTATATCGTCAGCACGACATTTTGTATGTCTGATGATGCGCCGATTGTAATTAGTTGTAGTCTTTTGAAAGTCAAGACCATTGGTTGTGGCTTTTCATAGAGCCAAATGTGGAATTAATTAAGAAACCATGTTGAGACGTGTCATGGTTTGCCATATGTGATGAGTAATTGACTTGAGCTGTTTTGGTGCTTGAGTTGAAATACGGGAATCCGGGGATTGCATGGGTTTGCATACTTATGTTACGACTAACCGTAGTTTGTGTTTGAGTTGGAGAAGTTGTAGAAGATGGGAAGTGTGTTTGCTTATCTCATGATATGTAGGTCACTAGAGTCGAGTTGGCGGTCAACGGCGAGAGGATCGAGCACAAGTAGGAGACTTGGAGCCGGATGATCGGGATACCTGGTGAAGTCAAGGGTGATCCACACCGTACACGTGGAGAGGCAAGAAGCATGGATAGTTTCATGGTTGAGCCTCAAAACTGTGATGGTGTTGAAGACGGCATGTTGACCAAGTCAAGGCGATCGAGATGCCGGTGCAAGTAACAAAGGGGCCCGATGGACAGAGACCGGGAGAGACTTGCCGGTGGTCAGGATCGTGGGATAAGGTGACACGCGTCGACATCAAGAAGTCACGCTTTAAGAAGCGTGTAGGGCGGTTTCCCTGTTTGGGCCTCAAAACCGGTGGTGGCGATTGGAGGTGCACGTGGCACCATCTTGAAGCTTGTGTCAAGGCGAAGCAAAGACATGAAGGGCCCAATGGCGTTCGGGTGAAGGAAAAAGAGATGGACAAGTTTGCCCCTGGTGGTAGGTGGCAATGTTATGTAGGTCAAGGGTAGTGTGGTCTTTTGGACAATAGGACCCTAGGCCTATATAAGGAGAGGAAGGGCTGATGGAAGAGGTGCCTCTCTTTCCATTAGCCTTGTGTTAGGGTTTTATTCAAAGTGGTAGGAGAGGTCTTCATGTTTTAGAGGAGATGAGAGGGTGGGTGAGAGACATCTCTTTCTCTTCCAAATAGTGGGAGGAAGAGGGTGGCTTCCTAGCCTTGTATCCTTGAATCTTTTAAGCATGTTTCCATGATACGAGAAATATTTTCGTGCTTAAGATCTTCCTCTCTCCCTAAATCCTAAATTTCTCTTTTTCTCTATTTTTGGAGCTATTTTCGTGGAGGTTTTCGTGCTAGGACATGCCTAAACATTCCTTATGGATCCTTGGTTGAATCCTAGGTAAGAACACCCTTGATTTCATGGATTTCCTCAAGAACATTCAATCCTAGAGCTTTCGGTAAATCCTCAAATTTGAGATGAATTCTTGAGCTTTCTGTGTGATTCCACTTGGAGAAGGAACGTCCTATCATGAGACATATCCTATCTAAGTTTTCTGATTTTTGGAGTTCGTTTGGATAGGTTTTGGTAATTTTGTTGCCGAGTTTTGAGCACAGTTTTTGGTTCTGGAAAGTGTCGATCAGCACTGCTGATGGCTGGACCGGCACTGCCGGTAGCCTGAGTCTGAACTCAAAACAACACTCTAGTGACATAAGTCCAAACCCGCATTAGGACTGCCGATGGCAACTACCGACACTGTCGATGCGCTCTGAATGTAGTTTTTCCTAGGTCCTAAGAACCCCGCACCAGCCGGCACTGCCGATGGGCGTGACCGGCACTGCTGATGGTGCCAACCGGCATTGCTGATGGTAGTGATCGGCACTGCCGATAGTAGTCCAGTAAGGTTTGACTTTTTTGTGTTTCTTGACTATTTCGAGTTTTAGTAGTTCATCTTGGTTTCCGCTGTGTTCCGTTGTTGTTGTAGATCTGTAGCCTTGGTGATCGGTTCATAGGTTGGCTTAGATTGTAATTAGGACATAGGACAAGTTCTAGTAAAGAATTCTAATTGGCTCCCATTCACCCCCCCCCCCTCTAGTCACCTTCTCAGTTCTTCCATTGGTATCAAAGCCAGGTTTGATCACTAGTTGACCTTCACCGGCTTTGTGATCCGAAGGTGATATGGAGAATCGTGCGGTCAAGCTTGTGAAGTTCAATGGGGTAGACTTTCCCTATTGGAAGTCATGGACCAAGGCTTATCTTTTAAGCCAAGGATGTGCAATTTTGGAGATAGTTGAGCAGGAGTATGCCATACCAGCGGATCTCAACACTGCGGTTGCAGCTGAATTGACCAGGTATGAATAAAATTCCAAAGTTGTCAATATCTTGCTCTATGCTCTTGGTAGGAATGAATTTGATCGTGTTTCACATCTTGACACTGCTCACGCCATTTGGCAAAAGCTTTGCACGTACCATGAGGGTACCAACTAAGTCAAGTCTATGCATAAGAATTCTTACAATAGACAATACCAAATCTTTGCATAAAAACCGGGCGAGTCACTAGATGACACCTATCATAGGTTTGAGGCAATTGTGTGCAAATTGCGAGCTTGTGGTGAACTTGTCTACAATGATAATGATAGAGCTAAGCACTTGCGGTATTCTCTTGATGAAAATGTTTGGTGGGTTAAGATTGTTGCTTTAGAGCAAACTGCTGATTTTAATACCCTGCACTATGAGCAATTGTATAGCAAGCTGAAATCTCATGAACTGTCTAGGAAATCTCGTCCTAATCTTGCTATTCCTGCTTCTAGCATGACTTTGCTTTCTAGCTCTCAAAAGGGTAGTCACATTGATACTTCTTATGGAACTAACCCCTCACATGAAAAGTCTTCTTTGGAGTTTGCTTTGTCTTCTCTTGTTACAACTTCCAATGAACAGATAGAGTGCATTCCTGACGAGGAGTTGTCCTTGCTCACAAGGAAGTTCAGAAAGTTCTACAACAACCACAAGGAGAGCAAAAGAGGTGGTTCGAGAACCTGCTTCCAGTGTGGTGACCCAGGGCACTTTATCACTGACTATCCCAAGAAGAAGAAGGTCGGATACTATGACAATAACACTGAAGACTTCAAGTAGAAGAAGAACCGCTCCTACAAGAAGGGCAAGAACTCCAAGAAGTTCACCAAGGCCATTGCACGTGCTTGCATTGCCGCCTTAAGCGATATTGACCTCACATCAAGCAAAGGCATTACAAGCACGGAGGAGGAGGTTGAAAAGCTGCAAGTCAAGAGAAAGTACGACTTTACCGGACTTCGCTTCATAGTAAAGAATGACCACGACATCGACTCTGGCTCCGACTCCGACATAAGTGAGGTACCTCTCATTCTTGATGAGCTCTATCCTGAACTTGATCAAATGCGTGATGTTCTGCTCATGCAAGATGATAAGTTTCGCAGCGTTGTTCGTGAGAGTAGAGAGCTTAAGTCTTAGTTAGAGAGTGCTGACTATAAAATTGCATCGCTTATGTCCAAGCTTGCTAAAACTGCTGGTGTAGAGTGTGAGTTTTGTCAAGTTGTGATGAATGATCTCTGTTAGAGGAAAAGTGTGCATGCTTAAGTTGCCAGTCAGCTTGAAAGTGCCCTTAAAGATCTTGATGAGTTCAAGGCTAGACCAACTCTTTTGGGTGCATGTCAGAAGTGCCCCAAGCTCACTAGCAAGTTGAAAGCTCAAACCCTTAAAGTCAAAGAGCTCGAGTCCAAACTGCTACATGAGACTCGCTCGAAAGTTCTCCCACCACCATGTGTAGTATATGGCTCTCTTAAAGATAAGCTTGCAATAACTAGAGAGCAAAACAAGGTTCTAGTCTAAAAAAATGACTATCTCATCTCTCGTCTTTAAAGAACCCTAGTGAGTGAGGAGAAGATTGAGAATGACTTGGCAAGAGTCAAAGAGAGTGTTAGTAGATCAACCTACAATTTGAGTTTGGGATTTGACAGGATTGACAAGTCAATTTTCCCAATGTCAAAAAACATATACGCCTCCAGCTTGGGAGACTGCAAAAGGCCGGATTCAGCTCCTTGAGATTGATATTCAATCAATGTGATGAATGAGACAGGTTGTAATCTGTTATTGGAGATGAAAGTACCAAGACACGCGTGGTGGCATATGAGATTTGATTTTGTTACGTACTTGTAACAAATACTTATTTTAATGTCAACTTTATTTTCGAATTCGTTTGTAACCATTGTGCTTCGTAGAATAAATGCATTGCAACAATATAAGATCCAACAAGAATATATATAATTTTACATTTTGGCAGATTTAAAATTGGACATTGGAACTTATCGTTTAAATATTTGTAGCAATAGCGAGGAAAAGTTTAACACTAAGTTTAATAACGATGCGGTGCTGTTTGAAGACCATCAGCATCCACCATTTTTCTGATCTGGCCCTGTCCAAATGGCCCAACACAATTGAAAGAGTCGCGTACCAGTGGCTATGTGTTCCTTCTGACCATCCAACTCGCATCATCACGATTTCCTCTGACAATATTGACTAGTGGCCGCGAGGACATGCACGCACGTCGTCCCGCACAGGCGACTTTTTGTTGCAAAACAGCTACTACCTTCCTACCACTTCTCTGATCCACGAAATTATTTCCTCCACCCAAGCTAAGCTCTCTACCGCGAGGGAACACCACCAAACATTCAATCAATGGCGCCACCGCATCCGTCCGGGGCGATGCCGCCATCGGTCGGGTGGTCCGCCTCGGCCTTCGTCGCCGCCGTGCTGGCCCGGCTCATCCGGAAGGGCCTCGAGCTGGTGGCCGAGCTCGACGACGCCGGCACGGGCCACCTGCGCCGCCTGGAGGGCCTCCTCCCGTCCGTGTGGCGCGTGCTCGACGCCGCGGACTCCGGCGCCGTCGACATCGTCGTCGCCGGCGGGCGGCCGCTGCAGGACCTGCTCGACGCCGCCTACGCCGCGGACGACGCCCTCGACGACCTCGACCGCGCGCTCCACGGTGCCGCGGGAGAAGGAGACGACGGCGTCGAGGAGCTGCAGCGAAGCCCGAGCGCCGCGTGGAAGCCGCGCAGCCCGCTGAGGTTCCTGCTCTGCTTCAGCCCCCCACGGAGTTCAGTCGCTAGCACTAGCAGCAGCGCTCATGGCAAGAGCTCCGAAGCTGCCAAGAACAGCAAAGTCAACCTCAATCTCGACGCGTTGCGGGACGCGCTGGAGACGATGGCACAAGCGGCGTACAGGTGCACCACCGCGTACGAGCACGTGGAGCCCGAGAGGAACTACGCCACCGTCGTTTCCGGGAGCAGAGCAGAGGAGGGAGCAGAGAAGGAAGCAGAGAAGGACGACATCTTCGGAAGGGAAGCCGAGGTGGAAGCGATCCTGGAAAACGTGAGGTCCAGCGACGACCCGCAGTACCGTCTCGGTATCGGCGTGCTGCCCGTCGCCGGGGACCCCGGGGTGGGGAAGACGGCGCTCGTGCGGTTCATGTTCCACCACGAGGTCGTCCGGGCAGAGTTTCCCGTGCGGATGTGGGTGCACGTCTCCGGCGAGCTCGGGCTAAGGAAGCGGCGTATCGTGGAACAGATCATCAACGGAGTCACCGGCTTTGATGAGCATCAAGAAGTCGATGATGGCAGGGAGCTTCTTGGGATGGAATTGGACGGGAACAGGTTCTTGCTGGTACTTGATGGTGTCACGGACATTGTCGAGAGTCAGTGGCAATATTTGATGGAGTTACTGAAGCCAGCTGATAGGAGGAGCTTGATCATCCTGACAACTCAGTCTCAAACTGTGGCGACAGCAATCGGCACCATGCCGACACTGACGCTGGGCACTCTGGGATTCAAGGAGTACCTCAAGATGTTCAAGCATTTCGCATTCGGCAGCACGGATGAAACCGAAGAATGCACTCTGCTGGATGACGATTGTTGGGAAGACGTGGAGGAGGAGGACGAGCAGGAGGAATTGTCACCCATGGACCAGATTGCTTCAGAGCTGGCAAAGAAGATGAGCCGCCTACCTTTGCCAGCACAGGCAATCGGGCGGGCGCTGCGTTTCCGGAAGGACGATGAAGGCCACTGGAGAAGCGTGCTGGAAGACAAGATCTGGGAGGGCCAGGATGTCGGTGCCCAGATTTCCCCGGCATTGTGGCTGTGCTATCGTCATCTGGACCCTCGCCTCAAGCAGTGCTTCGCATACTGTGCAGTGTTTCCCGGTGATTATGTCTTCAGGAAGGAAGAGGTGGTTCAGACGTGGATGGCTCAGGGGCTGTTATATTCTGATCAGCCCGCGACGAGGTTGGAGGACGTCGGTGGTGAGTTTTTTGATGAACTGGTAGGGCGATGCTTCTTTCAACCTGTTGAGAAAAATGGATATGTGATGCACAATTCGATGCAAGTGCTAGCACGAGAGGTGGCGACGACTCGATTCTTCATGCTTACTGACGAATCAGGAGACGTGGCACAGGATGTTCGTCACTTGACCGTCACCACAAACAACATGTCCAAGCTCAAGGAAGATTTATCAGTGCAGATTTCTCCTATCCCTGACCATCATTTCCTGCATCGCCTGCGCACGATTTTATTCTTCGCTGATCTGAGCGACTCAGATGATTTTGAAGTTGTTTTAGCTCACATTCTCTCCATTTCAAAGAGTACGAGAGTTTTTGGCCTGTCATCTGCAAACATAACACATCTGCCTACGGAGATTGCGCAGCTAAGATGCCTCCGGTATCTTAACTTATCAGGAAATAGTATCATTGATCTTCCAGAGACACTATGCCAGCTTTATCACCTTCAAGTCCTTGATATCCGGGGCATTTCTCCTTTATTGCGTCCTCCCAATGGAATCTCAGGTTTGATTCACCTGCGGCATCTCTGCGCAAGCAATTTTTTTCTTTCAAGCATACAAGATATACACAACCTATCAAATTTGCAAGAGTTGGATACATTCAGTGTTGGTGGCACCTCACATATCAATGGCTTGGGGCGAATGAAGCAACTCCGAGGTATGCTTCGCATTTTGGATCTCCGAAAGGTTGATGCTAGCGAGGTGCAGAAGGGCATCTTGAAACGAATGCAGAAACTTGATGCACTACAGTTGTTTTGGATTAGATATCATGACCAAAGCAAAGAGACTCCCAAGGACGAAGATGTACTTGAATGCTTGCAACCGCATGAAAACCTAAGGGATATTAAAATTATAGGCTATGGTGGCATAAAATTCCCATCTTGGCTGATGAAGAACACTACTTCCCTGCCACACGTGACAAAGATGTGCATAAGACACTGCAAGAATTTGAAGAGTCTGCCTCCCTTGCATGCCATGCCCAACCTTGAGGTTCTAGAGATCAGAAATATGCATTCAATCATTAAGGTGAGCACTATTCCTCAACGATCAGATCAAGAATTATTCCCAAAGCTAAAGAGCCTCATCTTCGAAGGCGTACCACATTGCACCGAATGGTCAACTGGCAACTCAAAGTTAACAAGCACGACATTTCCATGTCTTTGTGAGCTCGAGATAAGGAACTGCCCAATGCTGTCAACCTTTCCTGATCTTCCTCTTTCTCTGACAGTCATGGTAGTCGACAATGTAGGTCTTGAGTCACTGCCACGGATTCAGGACAAGGAACCGACAACAGAAGAAGCCTTGGCCGCAACATCAAAGGAAGGTAGGTGGACATCAAGGCTTACCACGCTACAAGTTTATCAGTGTCATAAATTGAGGTCTATAAGCTCTGGTCTGCTTCAGCAGCAGCACCTCTTGAAATCCCTTGAAACGCTATCAATCAAGAATTGTGACAACGTCATCTCTGACATTCCAGACGGGTTCAAGGACCTCACTGCACTGAGGGATATCTCCCTATTTGACTGCCCAAAGATGCTCGTCGATAAGTTTCACACATCAGTGCGAACATTGGAGATCAGTGAGTGCTTCGTTATAAGGGGTGCATGGGTGCAGGACCACCCTTTCCTCTTCTCCGTTTGGAAACTGAAAATAACAGGGTGCTCCCATGTAAGCAGCAGCGATCAGGATAACAGGATTGAGCCTTTGGATTGGTTGAACAGCATGATCAATGTGTACAGCCTTCATCTCGAGAACACAAAGATCCTCAGATTGAACATGTTTGATCAGCTTCCATCACTTGAGAACCTTGATGTCAATGGATGTGATTCTTTCTTTTCTGATTTGTATGATTTCGCTTGGTTGGAGAGGCTGCAGACCATGTCGATCAGGAACTGCAAGGAAATGAGCGGGCTTCCGGAGAATTTCTGCACGCTTCCTGAGTTGGAGGAGCTGTGTATAGAGAACTGTCCAGCTATTGAAGTGTTGCCGGAGAATGGCCTTCCGACAACTTTGAAGCGACTTTCGATCTCAAAATGTGGTCCGCTGCTGGCTGACAGATGCCTTGACGATGAAGTCGATGGGCCAAAGATTTCAATGGTAGATGCGGTTTACATTGATGGCCGTTGCATTCGAACGACACAAACTGACATGTAGTTCTTCTTTATCGTAAGTGTGTTCCTGATTTTGTTTTTCTTTAGTTTTCTATAGAATATTTTTTCTAATAAACAATCTACTAGCAAAGTGTATGTACGTCGGATTAAAAAAAATTCTTTATGATTTATAAACGTAAATTATTTATATAATATAATTATTGATATTTTAAAGGATTATATTTATATTATTATTGGTGCTTCTTAGTGTACCATTTTATATATCATAAATAACATTTTTTCTATTATTTTTATTGTATTGTTATTATAAATATTTTTTTTATTTCTAATGTTATCGATTTTCACATGTAGTGTCATTTGAGTGCTATGTTGTAAAATTAAGTGAAATGACATTAAAAAAATACTCAAGTATGAGAAGTACCGATATGAAGCCCAATTTATTATAAAAATAGAATTTTCACAAGCTCATGATATCTACCGGACATCACTGGATCTCTATAAAGTCTAACATGCAAGATCAAGGTCATGACCCAATGACTAAAAAAATTTTAGAAGATTTATCCGATAGGAAAAATTAATTTACGTAGAATAGAAATAACACTGTATTGTGACGTGATTTTTGAATTGAAAACATGCTCTAATAAGAAAAGTTAAAACATTAAAGTTATAGATCTTGTCGAGACCTTTTCAGAACATATTTCCGAGGTAGGAGATATGGGCCTCGCACAGAGACCTGCGTAGAGGAGTCTGAATCTGAACAAATATTTTTGCATCGTAAATTTGGAAACTAAAACTGCAGAATCTTGACTTCCATTGAATATCAAAGTTGTAGAACTTTTCAAAGGCTACGAGATAGAGTCTGAGTTTGCCTCATTTGAACTCCGGACGAGGGATTTATGATTTTTTAAATTCGGTATTTGATGGAAGGTACGAAACCGATTTAGATTCAGTCCTTAACTTTGTGGGCGTACAGTAGATTTGAACATATTTATCTAAATTAATAGATTTTATATAAAGATTTGGGCAACACTCTAGTTCATCAATAAAACTGTCAATGACATTATATATATGAATATATAAAAATTTAACCATCCCTCAAAAACTGTGATTTGTCCACCTTTGGATTTGTTTATCATTTTACTGTACCTGAACTTCACTTTGGTGTCACACCTGATGGCTGCAATGGTGTGACGGGCTCCAGTGATGGGTCGACAGGAGATGGCTAAGGCTTAAAGCGCGGAGGAAAGGACATTGGTCTCTTGTCTCTGACTAAACATTGTGCCGTTCTATAGGTGTCGTGTAGGCAAGGAGAGGCAGGTTGATTATTGTCACTGAACTAGTCAACCTATACACGTATTTACGTGGCTAGTCTTTATATCATATTATAAAAATTAATAAATATAATATTTAATTATACTACCATATATATACATATATAATTATATAAATAAAAAATTCCAAACGCCCCCGCGTCGCTCTTGTTAGAGCGGCACAGGCGGTGCCTCATCTCGCCGTCGCCAATCCCCCTAACCCTCCCTTCTATTCTCTGCCTCTACCGGAGCTTCTGCCAGCCAAATCTTATGCATGCGCCGTGATGGTGGCGGCGGGGATCTCGTGTCGCATCCTCTGCTCCAGTCCTGAGGCCTCCACTATCGGATCTGGTGTCCTCGCGATCGGATCCGGCATGCCTGTGGAGTAGCAGATTGGGGATGTCGTTGCCACCTATGAGTCGTCACAGGAGGATCACACAACCCTAGCACCGGAAGTCCAGCCACCGCCCCATCCTTTTTGGTCCTTGCTGCTGCTATTCCCTGTGATATCGGCGGCCAGCGGCAATACCAATTGTCTATCATGATCTGGATTTTCTAATATGTTGGAGGGACGAGAGTTCGACCTCATAGCTAGGACGCAGCCTCACAACGTCTGCTACATCCTCAGGCTCCACCTCCAAGTTTCTGCCGCATCAAACGAGGTTCTCGAGGAGGGTCTCTGCATACGGTGAGGAGGATGGACATAGTCAAGCAGGTGGTGCTCCGTTTCTCCACGTCATCTATGGCAACGAATGGTATAACATTCAAGGGTTTCATGTGACATCTCCGTCCCATGAATGAGAGAGGTAGTCAAAGCATCGAACATCAGGTGATATCTTGACGAAGCAAGAAATCCAAAAATATACACATATGAGCATAATAGAATAGTGTGAAATGTTAAAATTTAATTATTACAACTTTGATTCACATTTAAGTATATAAACAAGTTTAAAATTCGGTAACAGAAATAGCGGAAGCAACATGTCTCCGTTAGAACCCTATCATGAAGCATATCAAGCCCATAAACATGCCTTATTTTCAAGAAGAACACCTGCACAAAACAACATAGAGCAAAGCCCTAAGCAACTAAGACTCAGCAAGACTTACCTATCAAAATGACACGCTAAAACCGACACCTAGTTTGCAGGGGGCTGACCAAAGGTTGCTAGAATAATTGCAAAAACAACACAAATAATTGATTCTTATTTTCACATTTTAGCCAAATTAATAGGTTTTTTGCATAAAATAAATATTGTGCTACTATACTATAGCAAACATAGTTGCAATACAATAAATAGAAATACAACAGGTATAATCATCATCATCATTTCACTTTTTACTTTGATGTGACAATGATCACAAGTGGTATTAAAAAATCGTGAGGGACGATGACTCGAATCAATTTACATCCTACAGGAGAAACCCAAACACACAACGATGCACACTCATGATGAGTCACGTACAACCACCTTTCATGAGACACCATAGATTCGGTCTAGAGCCACCTCTCCCGAGTACACGTCACCCCATGCGATGCTCCCGTTGGAGCCATCCATGCATAGTGTAAGGACCAAAGGCGTACCAGAGGGGGGCAGGGAGTGAATTGGTAAGCCGACCACAAATTCGAATACTTCAGTTTCACGCCACTAAATCCTAGCAATTGTTGCAACCTATGTAATTTTAGTAGGACAAGACCCTACACATGCTAGTGTTCATGATGAGTATGAAATGCGGAAGCTAAACACACTAGCCTATGCAAGCCACAAGTTATCCTATCAACTATAGCACACAAATGCGGAATAGTAAAGAGGGGCAAGGAATGCTCATGATATTTTCCCGAGGTCTCGGAAGGATGGCGCCTTCCCCTACTCTTTGTTGGACCACTCCCGTCGAAGTGCCGGTCCATCCAGCCACCAAGTGGAGTTCTCGCCCACGAGCCCGCAATCACTCCCGATGAAGACATGGTGTGCATCACCGCTGCCACCAAGACACAAGCTCAACCTCCTAGAGAACTTGCCAGACTCTCCGAGCCGACACGGGTGCTCACTATTGATGCCACTTTCACCGACGGGCTCAAACCGTATACAAACGTGTGACGGCCTTCACAACCAATCACGATAGGCTCGATCACCGACACTTAACTGGTCTAAGTCTCACCATAGACCAAGAGTAATAGCCTAGATCACACCCTCAAGAACACCCTAGCCTTATTTGTGCAAGATGCTCTAGTTACTTTCACTAGCACTCTCAAGATATCCAATATCTCCTCTTAGTGCTCTCCTCTTTTCCTCTTGGACCTTACTAAATGCTCTCAGCTATTCCACTAGCCAAGAGAGGTCTCCAAGACTACAGTAATGAAGTTATATAGGCTTCCAATCTCTAACTAGTCGTTGCTCCATGAAATCAGTCTTCTGGGCATACCGACCGAACCGTCCGGTCACTGCATATTCAGCTTCAACGGCTCTGCCCACTACTGGTCTATCTACTGACCGGACCGTCTGATTCGTTTCTCTCTCCATTACAGAAACGTTTCTAGGAGTCACTTCCTCTATGTATTGTACAAGTCCCCGGACCGGACCGTCCGGCCTCTTCAGACTTACCACAGATAGATTCCTCGTTCACTCCTCTCTAATCTCCTAGTGACTGTACAATGCGGTCTCCACTGACCTCTTTGTTCGGTCACTATGTCCAGAAGCTGAAACTCTTTATCCTCACTTGACTTCGTTTCCCAGCTTCTCCGAACAATTTCTTGGCTTCTCTACTGTCACTTAGTGCCTGTGATTTCACTGAGTATTCATGCACATCACTTACTAGACATGGCCTAAGAGAAATGACCTAGACCGCCTTATAGTTTGGTTTTTCCTAGGGACTCAAAGCCCTAACAACTAGACAAGTATTCCCAACACTTGCTCCATAGTTTATCCATAGCCTTCATCCATCTTCATTAACCATTTGACTCTATCAAGCTCATCAAGCTCTGTGCTTGTGGTCATTGTCATCAATCGTCAAGGTAACCATCATCAATATGATTTGTAATAGAGCTTAGAGATAGTTCCTGCATAGATAACACTCATATAGATATTAGCCCATAATTTCATAGCTGTCATCTATTACCAAAACATCCATACCTTGGGGATCCAATCACCAATGGTCATAAAGCTTACAATCTCCTCCTTTTTGGTGACTGATTATAATTACTACTTAGCATAATCTTATCAAGAAACAACAAGGCTAAAAAGACTACACTACGATCAAGAGGAACCACAAAAGCGTAAGCAAGCAACGCACAAGGTCTTACTCAATCAATCATCATCAAGAGCTAAAAGGAAAAGAGAGAAAATCACACTCTAGATGATAATACATGCATGTCATGATAGGATATTAAGGAAAGCTTAAAGACATGAAATGCAAGACATGATGAATGAGGTGCAACCGGATAGGCATGCGCATATAAGGAATTAAAAAACAACCACTCACCATCATGACATCATACACAGGCAAACATGATAAATAAGAAAAGACAAGCACTGCGTTTGAAAATAAACCAAGTGAGATTAAGATGAGTCAAACACGAATGAATGAAAATAACGACTCATCAAAATCCATGAACATCGAATAACTCCATCAAAATAAGAACCAAATGTATCTACACCTAAAAATCTAGTATTTATTGGCTTTCCTTTTCTAGTAAAAAAGATAAATGGCTTATAAGGGCTTATTTACAATAAATGCTTATGCAAACTGGCTGCTCGGCAAGGCTTGTGGCTTACCACAGTATAAGTTGTTCAATAAGTCATTTCATAAACCCTGCCAAACACACCCTTACCTATGCATGGCCTGAGCCATGCCCCATGCAATCGTTGGATACAAGACATTGAGACAGGGGCGGAGCCAGTAATTTTGTATGGGGGGGGGGGGGGGGATACAGCTGACCGACTAAAGAACATCATCATATAAAAATGTGCAGTTACAACCAATATATAGGTGGTTGACAATATATTTAAGTATTTTTAATTGGGATCCACAAAAATCAAATTAATTTAATAAACATAGTAATTTGTAAATTAAAATAATCTCACCTTGCTTTGGAAGAGTAAAACCATGAACAGTAGTACTCAATTTCCTATCGCGCGTGGTCGTGGGCGGTCGATCGTTAATCGCATAGCAACCTGTTGCTTGAGAGAGTGCGTCGCAGATCATCAGGGTGAAGGCGTTGGCGTTCGAATGGCTGTGCGGCCGGTGACGGGCGATAGAGTCATAGACTCGCGTGGCGGCATGGAGGCGACGTATTCTACGGAGAAATCACGATCCGCAGTTCAGCACGATCTAGTTGATTCTCTTGATCAGATTAGTGAATAGGAAGCCCATAGGGCCACGCATATGACATACACGTGGGCTCAGGCCTAAACAAAATTGATAAAAGAATTAGGCACTAATGAAGCCCATGCTGAGTTATTCTATTAATCAGTTTTATTAGGCCTAAATATGTCATGCTATAGGAAATTTGCACCGGCGTTAGAGATCCGTGCGCACTGGCCCACCGAAAAAATTATCAGATGATTTACCAGCAATACACGTGAGCTTTATGGAAATACAACATACGAACGCTTGCATGTAGCATGGCCCGAGCCATGTATGGCTACTTTTCCGCGTCCCGTCCTCCGACACTCTGACACTCTCCTTCGATATCACCCGGTGTGCCCTCCTTCAATGTCCTCAAAAGCGAGCACCACTATCTTGCTCCTCTGGCCTCTCCCTTTTCATGGGGGTAACCAGCGGATCAGTGCTATTAACTAGCTTATTTGCAGTCTAACGTTAGCCACGCAGAAAAATTAATGAAGTTTACTGATTGTATACTAATCTCATGACCACCATGAATTAAGTAACAATTGCTGCTTGTTTTTGCTGCTGGACACTATTTAGTTGTGAAATTTGCTGTTGGACACTAAGATAGGTTTTATTTGTTGCTGGACACTAAGAGACAACAACACATATAGTGTCCAACAGCAAATGAAACCTATTTTACTGTCCAGGAGCAAATATCATATTTATACGTTTTTCACCAGCAAATTTTGCCTCGTTTTTATTAGTTATAGGAAATTTAAGCTGCATCATTTTTATTGCTAATTTTATTTTACTTTGACAAATGTATAATGCTTTGTTTATATATGTCTTAAGGAAGAAAGTACACCTCCACATTCGTCCAAATAAAACTTGGAAAATTTTTACACCCGTAGTAAACTCCTTTTCCGGATAATATGATTGATTCAACAGAAGAAATAAACATTTAAGCGAACAAGACATATCAATTGCTCCATGTCCCATGACTGTCAATTTGTTGCCTGAAAATTATCTAGAAATAATTGCAAAACAGAGGCTTCTCTTGACATCAAAATTATGTGCAGTGACATTGTTCCAATGCAAATACTGTGCATCAATATACCTAGACCTCATACGATATTCCAACCTGTTGAGTTATGTTCCAAATTCATTGTTAAATGGAGGCCGACTTCTTACGAAGCGAAGCGGAGGCCCGTCGCCCATTAAGCCCGACCCAGGGACGCCTGGAGGGGGGTGCGGGGGGGGGGGGGGGGGGGGGGCTGGCCCCCCGCGATACGGTACGGTACATAATCTCGTGGTACGGTACTATCATAAACTCTTGATAGTGAAGTTTTGCTGGCTGACGTCCGTGGTTTTTTTCCTTCCGCTTTGAAAGGGTTTTCCACGTTAAATCTCGTGTCCTCTGTGGTTTGATTTCTTTATTCTTCATCGTATTAGAGGGGTTTATAACAAGTGGTATCAGAGATGAGGTTGTTTCTCGATGGCGTCGATGAAGTATGATCTACCGCTACTGGATTACAACACGAGGTTCTCGCTGTGGCAAGTCAAGATGCGGGCTGTTCTGGCGCAAACTCATGATCTCGATGAGACGTTGGAAGGTTTCGGCAAGAAGAAGGAGGCGTGGACGGATGAGGAGAAGCGCAAGGATTGTAAGGCTCTGTCCCTAATTCAGCTTCATCTATCTAATGATATTTTGCAAGAAGTACTTTAGGAAAAGAGTGCTACAGAACTTTGGCTGAAACTGGAATCGATCTGTATGTCCAAAGATCTAACCAGTAAGATGCATATGAAGATGAAGCTGTTCACTCTCAAGATGCAGGAGGGTGGTTCAGTGTTGAACCACATATCTGTTTTCAAGGAGATCATTGCCGATCTGTTGTCGATGGAAGTTGTGTATGATGATGAGGATCTAGGCCTCTTACTTTTATGTTCTCTTCCCAGTTCCTTTGCTAATCTTTGTGACACCATACTTTTGAGCCGTGATGAACTAACCGTTGCGGAGGTTTATGAGGCTCTCCAATCTAGGGAGAAGATGAAAGGCATGGTGCACTCTGATGGGTCGTCGTCTTCCAAGGGCGATGCACTACATGTTAGAGGAAGAACTGAGCAGAGATCATCCAATGACGGCAACGAGCGTGAGAAGAGCCATGACGGTAGAGGTCGCTCGAAGTCCAAACCACCCTCCAAGAAGTTCTGTAAGTATTGCAAGAAGAAAACTCATTTTATCGAGGAGTGTTGGAAACTGAAGAACAAGGAGAATAGAAAAAATAATTCCGCTGGTAAGGCATCAGTTGCTGCTGCAAGTAACTCAGATTCGAGAGATTGTTTGGCTGTTCTTGCTGGTTGTGTTTCTGTTCATGATGAATGGATACTTGATTCCGCATGTTCATTTCATATCTACACTAACAGAGATTGGTTTAGCTCTTATGAACCTGTGCAGAAGGGAGATGTGGTGCGTATGGGAGATGATAACCCACGTGAGATTGTGCGCATAGGCTCCGTTCAGATCAAGGCACATGATGGCATGATACGCACACTGGCAAATGTTAGGTATATTCCAGATATGACCAGAAATCTTATCTCGATTAGCAATCTTGATGTAGAAGGGTTTAAGTATTCCAGTTCTAGTGGAGTTTTAAAGATTGCAAAAGGTTCCCTTATTTGGTTGGTAGGTGATCTGAATTCTACAATTTTATATGTTCTTAGAGGTAGTACTTTATATGGTTTTGGTTCTGCTGCTGCTGTTTCTAAATCTGAACCTAATAAGACTAACCTTTGGCATATGCGTCTTGGACATATGAGTGAACTTGGTATGGTAGAATTGATGAAGAGGAACCTACTGAAAGGTCGTACTTTGAGTAGCAAGAAGTTTTGTGAGCATTATATTTTCGGGAAGCATAAAAGGGTTAAGTTCAACACCGCTGTTCATACCACCAAAGGTACTCTTGATTATATACATGCTGACTTATGGGGTCCCTCTCGTAAGCCATCTTTTGCTGGTGCTCGTTACATGCTTACTATTATTGATGATTACTCTAGAAAAGTATGGCCTTATTTTCTAAAACACAAGAGTGATACTTTTGCTGCTTTTAAAGAATGGAAAGTTATGATAGAGAGGCAAACTGAAAAGAAGGTAAAAGTGCTTCGTACTGATAATGGTGGAGAATTTTGTTTGGATGCTTTTGATGATTATTGCAGGCAAGAAGGCATTGTTAGGCATCACACCATACCGTACACTCCGCAGCAAAATGGTGTGGCTGAGCGCATGAACAGAACCATCATCTCGAAGGCTCGATGCATGCTATCCAACGCAAAGATGAACAAACGTTTTTAGGCAAAAGCTGCGAACACTGCATGTTACTTGATTAACAGGTCGCCCTCTATCCTACTGAATAAGAAAAATCCCATTGAGGTATGGTCAGGTACACCTGCTGATTATTCACAGTTGAAAGTTTTTGGCTGCACTGCTTATGCTCATGTTGATAATGGAAAATTAGAGCCTAGAGCCATTAAATGTCTTTTTGTTGGTTATGGTTCGGGAGTTAAAGGATATAAGTTGTGGAATCCTGAAACTGAAAAGACTTTCATGAGCAGGAGTGTTGTTTTCAATGAATCTGTGATGTTTACTAGCAGTTTGACTTTAGATCATGTTCCAGATAGTTCTGTGAAGGAGCTACAACATATCAGTGTGCAGGTGGAGCATGTAATTGATGATGAAGTTGAGCAGATGGAGCCAGTGTTTGACCAAGAAAATGATATTGTTGATGATGATGCTCATGAAGATGATGTTCAACAGCACTCACCTCCTATTTTGCAACCATAGGAGAATTTGCCTATTGCTCATCGCAGACCAAAGAGGGGTTGTGGACCTCCAACCCGTCTTATTGAAGAATATAATATGACTTACTATGCTTTGAGTTGTGCTGAACAGGTGGAGAGCGTTCATGAGCCTGCAACTTATACTGAAGCTATTGATTGTGATGATCGTGAGAAGTGGATTTCAGCTATGCAAGAGGAGATGCAATCTCTCGAGAAGAATTGTACATGGGAGGTTGTGCCTTTGCCTAAGGGAAATAAGACTGTCCGCTGCAAATGGATTCACATGAGAAAAGAGGTTTTATCTCCTAGCGAGCCTTCTAAGTTCAAGTCAAGGTTAGTAGCAAAAGGGTACAGTCAAATTCCTGGTGTTGATTACAATGAGGTGTTTTCTCCTATGGTTAAGCATAGCTCAATTCGCACATTTTTTAGTATTGTTGCTTCACATGATCTTGAGCTTGAGCAGTTAGATGTGAAGACTACATTTTTGCATGGTGAGCTTGAGGAGGAGATATACATGGATCAGTCTGAAGGGTTCATAGTACCTGGCAAGGAAAATTATGTTTGCAAGCTGAAAAGATCCTTGTATGGTTTGAAGCAATCCCCTCGTCAGTGGTATAAGAGGTTTGATTCATTTATATTGTCACATGGCTTTAAGAGGTCTAATTATGATAGCTGTGTTTACATCAAGTTTGTTAATAGATCACCTATATACTTGTTGTTATATGTTGATGACATGTTGATTACTGCCAAGAGCGCAAAAGAAATCACTACATTGAAGAAATTGTTGAGTAGTGAGTTTGACATGAAGGATCTTGGTGCTGCTAAGAAAATTCTAGGTATGGAAATTACTAGAGACCGTAGAGCTGGTTTGTTGTTTCTTAGTCAGCATGGTTACATTGAGAAGGTTCTTCATCGTTTCAGCATGCATGATTGTGATCCTGTTAGTACTCCTATTGCACCGCATTTTAAGTTGTCAGCTAAGCAATGTGCTAGTACAGTTCAGGAAATTGAATACATGTCAAGAGTTCCTTATTCTAATGTTGTTGGTTCTTTAATGTATGCTATGGTTTGCTCTCGCCCGGATTTATCTTATGCTATGAGTTTGGTGAGTAGATACATGTCTAAGCCTGGTAAAGAGCACTGGAAGGCAGTTCAGTGGATTCTTAGGTATCTCAGAGGGACAGCAGATTATTGTTTGAAGTTTGGAAGAACTGATAAAGGGCTTATTGGCTATGTTGATTCAGATTATGCTAGTGATTTGGATAAGCGACGGTCGCTCACAGGTTATGTGTTCATAATTGGTAATTGGATAAGCTGAGTATGTTGCTATTGCTGAAGCGAGTAAGGAATTGATTTAGCTAAAAGGGTTGTTTGTTGAGCTTTGTGGATTTGATTCTTGCATCAAGCTATTCTCTGACAGTCAAAGTGCTATATGTCTCACTAAAGATCAGATGTTTCATGATAGGACAAAGCACATTGAGATCAAGTATCATTTTGTTCATGATCAGATTGAAAAGGGTAAGCTAAAGGTATGCAAGATTAGTACTCATGATAATCCTGCAGATATGTTGACAAAGCCAGTTCCTGTTGCTAAATTTGAGCTATGCTCAAGCTTAGTTGGTATTATGGATTAGCCCAAGCGGCTATTTGGCTCCAGAAGAATTTCTTTTCTTTGATGTATTCAGGATGAAGGTTTTGATTTATGCTACAAGAAGAATTTGTCTCAAGGTGTAGCTTGTTGAGTTATGTTCCAAATTCATTGTTAAATGGAGGCCGACTTCTTATGGAGCGAAGCGGAGCCCATTAAGCCCGATCCAGGGACGCCTGGAGGGGGGTGCGGGGGGGGGGGGACTGGCCCCCCATGGTACGGTACATAATCTCGTTTAGGGTTTTACCCTGTGATCATTGTCTTCTTGTAAGCCGCCGCCATCTCGTCGGCGTTGTAACCCTAACTCTTGATAGTGAAGTTTTGCTGGCTGGCGCCCATGGTTTTTTTCCCTTCCACTTTAGGAGGGTTTTCCACGTTAAATCTCGTGTCC
This sequence comes from Eleusine coracana subsp. coracana, assembly GCA_032690845.1. NCBI lineage: Eukaryota > Viridiplantae > Streptophyta > Magnoliopsida > Poales > Poaceae > Eleusine > Eleusine coracana. The sequence goes on from CM064422.1 coordinate 29,114,475, forward strand.
TCTGTGGTTTGATTTCTTTGTTCTTCATTGTATTAGCAGCATCGGTTTATAACACAACCTTTAGGACCTGACTACATGGAATGGACATTAGCTTCTCGCCATTTCTGAAGTTCTTTCTGAGAAAAGAATACAAGTGGTTGACAACCACTTTCTTTAGGAATGAAGAGTTGGGTCTTGCCACGACCTCACTCTCTCCAAATATATATACCACACCTTTGCTCATCTCTCCAAGGATAAATTGTTGCTCCTGCTGGATCTTCATCATATCTTCTATGTTCATCTTCCCTTCCTGATAAAAAAAAATATCATCAGTGCTACTATTGGGATAAACTGGCATTGCCAAAATGACCCTTGATGTTGCATACGATTATTTTTGATAAATTATTAACCTGAAATTGAGAAAATGCTTGCTCCTGCCACTAGCATGCATTGTATGCTCTGAGAATGATTCGGCGGGCGTGATCATCTCTTCAGCATAGATTGCTTTAACTGACGGTTTTTCATGGCTGCCAAAACTCTCAACATGGGAGCTACAGTAGCTGGATGACTTTATCATTGTTGCATGGCAGCCTATACTGTACAGGTTGATATCTCGGATGTAGTACTGGAGACGCTCCACAAGTGCATCAACGAAGTCCTTGGATTCCTCGAATGGGTCTCGATAACCATACCGCGCAACACATTGGAACACCTTGTAGTCCTCTTGGTCAACCTGTCTAAAGAGAAATCTTTCCGAAATATCGATGGAAGGAATTGGCAAGTGCTTCATGGAGACAAAAATGAGTACTGAATGGATAGAAGGAATTTTGTCAATCAGGTGAGGGAAGACTGGTGGTATGCCTTGAACAAGCTCAGTGTAGAAGAGGCCTATTCCAGGAACTCTTTTTATGTCCCGGTGACCCAGGAGTTCTTTCACTTTATCACGGGGCACAGAGTTCTCAAGCTCAAATTTGTATTTTTTCACATGCACGTAATGCCAGACAATCATAATTACCATTAGGACTGCTGACATTGCCACCGGCATATATGCCCCATGTGCAAAACGATATAGGATAGCAGATAAGTAAATCGATTCTGACGACATGAAAGTAACAAAAAATAATACAATGCCCCAGATGCTGATCTTCCATACAAGAAGCATCACTATAGTCAACAAGAGGGTAGTGATGATCATCACAAGAACAACACATATCCCTACAAGGAGGAAAAAACGTAGAGATGTAGTCACATTTTTACTAGATACATCGAAAGAGAATCTAATCATGATATGATATTTCAAGGTCATTACCATGAGCTTCACCAATAATCTCGGTTGTTTTAAAGCCGATCGTGACCAGGCAGGCACCCAAGCAAAGTAAATAGTTCACCTCAGGTATATATAATTGGCCTGAGTATTGCCTTGAGGTGTGGAATATCTTAACCCTTGGGAAGCAGCTGAGTGTCTGGGAATGAGAAATGGTTGCAAAGGCACACGAGATCATGGCTTGACTTCCAATGATCGACGCTGTTATTGCAATGACGAAAGTTGGCCAGAACAATGCGTCTAAAATTGCATTCAAGTGTATACTTGTATTAGTCTCTGAGGAAAAAAGAGTTCATAAGTATATATTTAGAAAATGCTGTCATTGGGAGTTTATACATACTGGGAGTGGATCTGTAGAAAGTGTTAGCGACATCCTCTGGGTGTACTCTAAGGTATGCTGCTTGCCCGATGTAAGCGAGCAGCACCGAGGGGACTAAACCAAAGCCAAAGCTTAGCTGAGGCACAGGAAAAAACTATTAGTGGGGTGATCTTATGATGATGTTAGTTCGATCTTTTGGTTCCTTTTGTATGGTATTTCTCTGTTAGCATATATAAAACAATATATACCTGAATTGATCTGATGCTGAAGTATCCAAGGTCTGAGAAAAGGGCTTCTGTGCCTGTCATATGTGCATAACGTTTCGTATCAGTAACCACTTTATTCCAGAGCACGGTACTTACTGAAAGAAATATAATCTTACCAGTGAAGCATAAGAGTATACCACCGAGAGAGACCCATCCTTTCTTCTTGTTCCTTCGAAAGTAGTCTATAATGTATTTCAAGTTGAAAGCCCTCAGGACACCGGTATCATATTTTATCAGAATGTAAACCCCAACTCCTCCAATCAGGATCAGCCATAGTAGGATTATAGGTGCGAACAAGTAACCAACTTTGGCAGTTCCAAATCTTTGGATGGCAAATAAGAACACCAAAATGCCAACGGTGATCCAGACAATCTCATCTGTGTTAAAATCTCATAAGTAATTATCGTGCATGCATTCTTTTCATATGTATTAGATGACATAAAATTATCAACTTTTCTTTGATGTAAACCCATTAAATTTGAAGTACAAGACAAACATCAACCATATTGTGATACATGAGGTCAATGAGTATTCTGAAAGTGATAAATTCAGGAAAGTCTCATGTCCATCATTGTCCTACAACATTTGAAAACTAGAGGCCAGTCTTATTCAGGGTGAATATGAAGTGTCCAGGTCGGCGGCAATGGGGACACAGTTGATTTTACTGATAAGAAGCTGTCGCTTGTGCAGACTTTAAAAAGCAGGCACCCAATCGTTGCATATCTTGGGACTAGTTGATAGAAACAATGGTACAGGGAAAATAGTCTCACAAAAACGTATGTAAGCAGCTGCACGTGCCATGAACACACATACATAGGCTGGACAAATAAGTGCTAAATGCGACATTTCACTCCGAGTCTTCAGTTGGTTTGCATAGTGGATAGATTTCGAAATCAAGGATAGAGGCGATAGTCATTATTTTTTGGGGTGTAACTCCAACTCTTATACCCTAAAAAAATGAAAACCTTATTGGTAATATATTCAACCAGTTGCCCAGTTTTAGGAATTTGAACATTGTGTGGAACAGACTGGTACAAGCAAACTACAATCTGCTTAGTAGTTGTTAGAGGTGTCCTAATAAAATGGATAAAAGAAACTGTTCCAATTTTGCTGTATTCTGTTTCTTAGTTTCCTTAAGATTTATTTGAAAGAAGTGACCTCTAGACTATACCATTTTTTTTCTCATACCTGTCGTAAGATAAGGTGCCTTTTCTTTTAAGCCACCAACTGCAGAGAGAACTGAAAAACAAAACAAGTCAGAAAACAAAATCGTTGGATGACAAGTTAGGCGTCTGTTACACTAAATGTTTGCTTAAGGTCATGGGATAGAATATTTTCAAGGTTTTACCTGAAATTGCAGGAGTCAATACCGCGTCACTTATCACCAAGGCAGTGGCGAGCATGGTGAGGAGGAATATTGAAATCTTGATGGTCATGTTGGTCTCAAGGAGCTCCTTCATCCACTCTGCTCTCCTAAGGGTTGCAGGAGGCTTACCACGGTTGTACGTGGCGACGAGGTGGTCTTCAGCCTGTTGGTTGGGGATCAGGCTGACCCTTGCGTGGCGTGAAATAAGGGTGTACAACGCAAATGTTCCACCTAAAATCATGTAACACTTTTATTCGTATTTTTATGTTTCTTTACAAGACAGAGGGAAGATATCGGCTGCTATTAATAGCTAACTACTCTTTGTGTTCTAAATTAAGTGTCATTCTAGTATTGGAATTTTTATTTCACAATACATGTCATTCTTGCTTTTCAAATAATCCACATTTCTCTATTCTCAATACATCTGTAACTCTCTATCTCTCTTCTCATTTTCTTTACACCATACTTTTTTCATGTTTTTTCTTAAATCTTGTGCCAGCGGTGTAAAGATTTGGAGAGAGTACTACTCTTTACGACCACATCTTTCATCCCAACCTTGTTTCTTACTGGTGTACTAAGCTTGGTCTCATTAGCCGGCTGAAAAGGACCAGTCTGCCAACGTCTCAACACACATCTCAGCTCGTTACTCGTTAGTATCAACTATTTCTTTGACGTGAGCAAATTTAAATAGACTTGGGTTTTTTCTTTTGCGGGGTAGACTTGGTGTAAAATAAGAAGTCCATAGTTGTCTGTTTACCCTATCGCGCATCAGGCACCCGGACTTTGATCGGGGCATTTTCTTGACTGGTCCAGGAAGTGATACTTCATAGTAAAATTACATGGGGTGGTCTTCCCCCCACTGGTGGAGTATTCTGAACAAAAATAATATAATCTTTTTTCGTGGTACGATCAAAAGGAAAATTGCTTGGACTCTGGATCGACAAAATATGATGCTTCTATCTAGTATGAAAGCAAAGTTGCTCACCATTACCGTCATCGTTGGCACGAAGGGTGATGTACACGTACTTGACGACGGTGAAGAGTAGGAAGCTGTAGATGATGAGGGAGAGCGCCCCAAGCAGATCATCCGGGTGGCCGACGCCTTCGCGGAATGTGCTCGAGTACACGAACAGAGGCGACGTCCCAATGTCTCCGTACAGGATTCCAACGCACTGGAACGCCAGACGCAGCGTCTTTGACGAGCTATCCTGACCGTGGTGGTTCTCGCGTGTGGCTCGCGTCGCAGCCACGTAGAGCGAGTCCTGCCGCTGCACCGGTGGCACGTCGAGCTCGTTCTCATCGTCGACGAGGATGATCTCTTCCATGCTTGCTCTGTCAGCTTGAGCCATGTCTTCCCAGTCTCTCTTTGGCAACAACGTACAAGGAACAGGTATATATGATTCCTTCTCAACAACTGTCCTAAATTCTGGACACGAGCTGAATGAATGCTGCCAGCCACGGGGGGAGATCCCTTTTATATGTTGCTCCCGTGGACATGCAGGCATTGAGGAACGCAGCAACTGCGGTAGTGGTTTTGTGGTGCAGGCGCTTATTTTTTCTTTGGAAAATTGCGTCTGTATCCTGTTCCTTTCGTCAGAGAGTACATCATCGATTGTTATTACCTCGTTGCAGACGGTACAAAAGATGCTGGAAGTCGTTGTCGGCTTCGTTAGCCGAGTTCATGTGGCAGTCCACAGACGCACTGTTGCAGTAGCCGCTTTAACAGCCGCTCGTCCGCGTGCGCGCCAAAGTCTGTGGAAACGTAAAATTTGGTTCAACCCTCTCTGCCCAGCTAGCTCTAGTCGGCAGTTACATCACTTGACCGCGACCAGTGGGAATATATGTACGATTACAGATTACCGAGTCGTTGGTTGCTTTGCTTCGCCTCAGTCATCGATCGGTTTCATACTTGCTCTTCAAGGAAATGGATAGGTAGAGAAGGTTCTCTCAATTATTCGTCTTTTTCCTCACGTGTCTACCATGGATTTGATATGTAACGATTGTTATTATTTTGTCACATAACCACCATGCATGAATTATTCTGAGAGCTCCTACTGCGGCCAGTACACTACTGTACCACATTTCTGTTCAACAAAAGAAAATGATACACCAATTTCGGTTGAGGAAATATTGATTATCTTCTTCCATCTGATTGATAAAAATTATATAAAAGAAGTTATAGTTGTGTTGATGCCCAAAAACCCCTCTCTGCACGTATTTGTATTTTAAAAAGAAAAATTATAGCATGTTCAAGTCAGTAATTTGTATTTGCAATATTTCCGGTTATAGAAACACAACCACAAGCAGCTTAAGTCAGATATCAGGAAAAGTCCAAACTTTCTCTCATGGATAAAATGGCCATGAGAAATAAGGACGATCTCTCACGATTCCTTATGTGAATAGTGCGTGAGAGACACATTTGGGTCAAGAAATTCAAAACATTGGAAAAATAGGAAACCATGATCTCAAGTTACTGAAAGATATATTCTTCGGGCTCTCACAATACCACACTCTAGGGCATCCCGTCCATCCCCTACACCTTATCCATGTCACACTGACTTCTTAAAGTTGAGTTTTATAATATATATTATCACCAGTAAATTACTGGTTGTAATATTAAGAGCAGTAATGTAATTAGATGTATTGTATATGTATTTACATTCTAGTGCCATCGGAGGTAGAGCGGTAATTTTCCATCCAATAATTGTCATTCCCCATCATGACCTCGTCGTCACGGACTCCTCCCGCTTCTTCGCCATCGTCGTCGTCATTCCCATCTGACCCGCAGCCCACCCCATCACATCATCACTATTAAGGATTCCTCCCGGTCACCACCACGGGCAGTCCCCATTCCCCATCAAGCTGAGGCGGCGGGAATAGCATTGGAACAAGACGGGCGCGCATAAATACGTTGTGGTGCAACAACAAGGCCATACATAGTAACGCCCATGGCTTCTCCTTATCTGCCAACCTACCATGGTTGCTGCTCCATTATGCACAGATTCCATAGGTCGTCGGGAGTCAGGTTGCTGTGGGATGCCGCAAATCCTGGTGCCCATTGGTCAAAATTTGGTGGCAAAACACAACAGCAAAAAAGGCCTATAGCGGCGGTTTGAAAAGCCCTGTAACGGTGGGCAGTCCACCCTATCGCTACGCAAACGCAGCTACAAATAAGTGTTTGTAGCGGTGGGTGGACTTGTGAAGAAACAAACCGCTACTATAGACCACTTTATAGCGGCGGTTGAAGATGTCAACCGCCGCTACTGCATGAGCACTGTAACGGCGGTTGACAACTTCAACTGCCGCTACTTGTTATTTTAAAAAAAAAAAATTCAATGTATATGTAGAGAAATCACGAAATATGCATCTCATCATAGTAAATTTATAACATGTCATCACAGAAATTTATAACATCATCATAGAATATATATATACAACATCTCAAAATGTTCATGTATTACAAAATGTCTTATATGAACCCTAATGCATATTCATCATCTTTCTTCAACACCTTGGGCTTATATGGTGCTCTTGAACCAGCCCACTCACAAAGGGACCTTTGGTTTATTGCTAGTTCACCGTTTGAATCAAAACACTTTCCTTATGGACTAATTACCTCTCTCAAGAGAAAAATAACAAAGAGAAGCTACAACGCAATACATGTTTTATGTACTCAAATGATCGTGTTCTTGAGGAATCTACCCTTTCTGATCTCATCATTCCTCTTCATTTTTGCTTTCCATGATGCACTTTCCCTTATGGCTCTCTGTGTCACATGAGTAGAGTATGTTAATATGAGATCTTTAAAATTCACTGTAGAATAAAGTAAAATGGACATAAACAAAATCAACTTACCTCTTCATCGGACTCCTCAACGATATGGTCTAGGTAAATTGACGAGCTAGACATGAACACATACATGTAGTAGCTATAATGCACACTTCCTTTCATTTGCTTAAAGTACTATGTAGTAGAGATCACAAGTTACTTACACTTTATATGATGGATATTACGATAAAGACATGTATGCGATGCTTATAAATCTTACCCAAAAGTTATGATGGAAGTACATCTTCTTTTTCTATTTTGGGTGACATTTCTCTCCCGCTTTGACATATTTCTTGTAAGTACTAAACGATCGACAAAAGTGTATTATTAAATGATATTAACATTATCAAATCATATACATATTGACTAATTTGTTACCTATCTATGAGATCCACAATGTCGTTGTACAACTTCTTGTCGTAGTCCAGATAGTCCAGCACCAGAAGGTACCTATTTTTAGGAATTATTATAAAATAGATCCAACGAATGCTACAAGAATATTGACAACAAGTTACTTATGATTAGATTTAATTTAACATATGATAGATGATGAAGGCAGTAGTAGTCCAACTTACTTAAAGTTGTAGGGGGCAAAAATGCATTGTCTATCTTGCCACTTCAGGTACCACTCACATAAATAATTTATAACCTGAGTCCTTGCTTGAATTCTCATGACCGCCTTTATTGTAGCTATCTCTATAGGTATCTTATCCGGGTAGTTATCCGGATTTACTATTGGATTTATCGTTCTTTGGTTGATGCGGTTCGGGTTGACGTAGGACACCTTCCAATCTTTTTTATTGACCCTCTTTGTTTGGAAAAAGAGTTTGAATTGTGAGGCCTATATAGGGGAGGCCTTTTTAGCGGCAGTTCACAAAACAAACCACCGCTAAAAAGGAGTAACGGCGGTTCGAATTGTGAGTTGCCGCTAAAGATCAGCCCCTAGGATTATATTATAGGACCCTTGAGTTCATTATTAATTATATTTTAGTCCTATCCTTTTACATTTAGGCCTCTATACAAAATTAAAATTATGTTTAGGTCCAAAACTTTTGTAGAAACAACCCTATACTTTTTATTAATTAAATTTCAGTCCTAATATTTTAGCACTTTAATTCTTGTCATTATATAAAATTACAAATAAGTCCCTAAAACTTTAAACTAGCATAACTTTTCAAACCTCTCTGATTTATATAGGCCCAAGGGTTATCCACATGACCACTCTACCCTTGACCTACTTAACACTGCCACCTACCACCAGGGGCAAATCCGTCCATCTTTCTCCTTGTTGCTCGAACGTCCTCACGCTCTTCATGACTTTGCTTGCCTCGAAGCAAGCTTCGTGATGGTGCCACGTGCACCACCAACCACGTCACTGGTTTTGAGGCTCAAACAAAGAAACCGCCTTGCACGCTTCTCAAAGTATGACTTCAAGCTCACTTCCATCGAAGCAAGACTTCACGATCTGGACATGTGTCACCTCGTCCCATGATCCTCCTTGCTGGCAAGTCTCTCCTGCCTCTGATCCAGTGGAAGCCTCTACTTGCACCGATACTCGATCACCTTTTACTTGGACAACCCCGCCGTCTTGATCATCACTCACCATTTTGAGGCTCAATCGCAAAACCTTCCGTGCTTCATGTCTCTCCATGTGTAGGTTATGGATCACCCTTGACTCCACCCGGCCGCATGATCATCTGGCCCCAAGTCTCCTACCTATGCCCGATCCTCTCGCCGTTGACCGCCAAGTTGACTCCAGTGACCTACACATCATGAGACAAGAAAACACACATCCAATCTCCTGCAACTTCTCCAACTCAAACACCAACTCGGTTAGTCATAACATGATATGCATAAAGTCATGCAATCCCTGGATGCTCACATTTCAACTCAAGCACCAAAACAGCTCAAGTCAATTGCTCATCACATATTGCAAACCATGGCACATCTCAGCATGGTTTCTCAATCTCCCCCTTGATGAGTACGTTGACAACACCAAATGCACAAAGATTTAGAATTTAAAATGCAAAATCGAATAAGCACATCCAAATGGCTCAATCCCAAAGAAAAGGTGAAACGTAGCCATCTAGCATGACAAGGGATTACAAAAACCAAGAGTTGGCATGAAAAGCGACTAAAGGTGCAAAGATTGCAAAAAGCTTAAGAAATGCTCAAAGCAATGGTATGCTCCCCCTCAACTTGTGGTAGTAGGCACGAAATGCAACATGAGGTTATTTTTAGAATCTTAGAATTTATTGTGCATGACCCAAAAGCATTCTCCCCCTTTGGCAATGAACTCATCAAAAGAAGCAAAAGAGCAACAAAGCATGAAAATGCTATGAGAAAAGCTATGATCACTCGAAGAGTAAGAAGCACGAGATTGGTGCATGTATCTGGCATGCCTAAAGCAGAACTCAAATTGATGTCCATCCTTCCCGCAATATGAGCAATGAAACAAGGGCCTATGAGGAGGCACGGTTTGAGAGGTTGAAGCACCACTCTCGCTCATGTGAGAAGTCCTTCAGGACTTGTAAGAAGAACCAGAAGCATCTTTTAACTTAGAATCAAGATTAGGTTCACACATGTCATGAAAAGGACGATGTGTGTTCCTAAAAGCTTTAGCATGAACTCAACGCTCGTATTTGACATGGTGAAAGCAATACTCAATGACATGCCCATCTTCCTTACAAAAGGTGCAGTGGTACTTTTGTTTAGGGGGTGATGTACCATTTGAGCAAGAAGCACCTTTGTAAATTGAAATCCCTTGGGCAACACCAGAAGAGCCAACAAGCTCAGAAGTAGCCAAAGAAGCTTTGTCTAAAGAAATAACACTTATTTCATTGTGCTCAAACAACTTGGCGCTCATATCATCGCGCATTTGCTTTAAAGCCTCAATCTCATTTTTCAAATCATTGCAAGAAGTGCAAGAAATGGAAGACACAACACTTATATGTAGGTCATGCAAAGCATCATGATTATCATAAGAACCTAGACAAGCATCATCATGAAAAGTAGAGAAACAAAAGCTAGAAGGCAAAGAATGAATTGCAAGAATTTTAGCCCTAGCATTTTCAAGTTGCTCTACACAAGTGGAGTAGTCTAGTTTTAACTTCTCATTTTCAGCTTTCAAGTGAGCCAGAGAGGCATTAAATTCATCAAACATTTTGACCAAGGCATCACAATTATCACAAGGCAAAGAGGTCCTAGACTTGCAAGAAATAGGAGCACACACATCAAGTCTGGACATGGAGCACACATCACTAGGCATGGAATTTGTCAACTTCTTTCTAAGCTTTGTGATGGTCACATCATAAGTACTGTCTCTAAGGAATAAACTCTCAATGCTCGTGATGAGGTTACCTTTGATCATCTTCTGAAGTTTCGAGATAACATCCCTGAGCGCAAGCTCTTCATCCTTGTAAAGCTTGAGAAGATCCAACACTTTAAGATCGCCCTTCTCAAAGCCAACTGCATCCTTCTCCTTTTGGCTTCGCTTCTTGGCATCCTCGATAGCAACTCTGCAAATATCAAAACCTTAGGACAACAACATACAAGAGCGAGCACTTGGTGCCATTGTAAAAGCACTGTCAGAGTTAGCAAAAAGCCGAGGAAAGAAAAAGTTCTTCTCAAAATCACCTTCGGATCACAAAGCCGATTAAGGTCAACTCGTGATCAAACCGGCTCTGATACAACCTGAAGGACCGAGAAGGCGACCAGAGGGGGGGGGGGTGAATGGGAGCCGATTAAAATTCTTCTCAAGAACTTGGCCTATGTTCCAACTACAACCCAAATCCTCCTCGAGAGAAATCACCAAAGTCACACACACCAACTTTTGATGTGTACTAGGAAGGATTTAAAATGATAGGATACATAGCGGAAGCTCAAGGGGGTCAAAAGAGGACAAGGAAGATTCGAGAAAACACGTTTCTGGAGCTGGACAGAAGTTCCGTAGTGCCTGACGGAAGTTCCAAAGTCCCCGACAGATGTTTTGTCAATCACGAAAGGTCCGGACGACGGGAGTACTGTCACTCACGGAAGTTTTGTGGTTCTTGACGGAAGTTTCTTCATGGTCATGGAAGTTCTGTCCTGGCCACGGAAGTTCTGTCCTGGATAGAACAACAGCTCATTTCGGAAAGAAAATTACCAAAACCCTATCAAACAAACTCCAAAAATCACGAAATTAGGACCCGATCATCCACAAGACATCACGACTCTACTCTAAAGAGATCCAATCAATTGGCTTAATAAATTATCACAAATTTCAGATCTTGTGCCAAGAACACCAAAAAGAGGAAACTTGAGAAAACATTCAAATCGAAGGTGCTAGATCTCTTGATTCGGTCATGGACCTATAGAGGTTTGTTCTAGCTCATCACATCACCTTAGTTACGCAAGAAATCTGCCCCAAAAACTCATCCAAAAAGGAGATGGAAAATTCCCACGAAAATAGCTCCAAAAATAGAGAAATTAGAAATTTGAGATTTAGGGAAAGAGGGAGATCTTGAGCACGAAAATAATTCTCATATCATAGAATGGTGCTTACAAGATTCATGGATACAACGCTTGGAAGCCACCCTATTCTTTCCACTATTTGGAAGAGCAAGAGATGTCTCTCACACACCCTTTCCTCTCCTGTAAAACATGAAGCACTCTCCTAGCACAAAAGGAATGAAACCCTAGGACAAAGCTAGTGCAAGAGACTCACCTCTCCCACCAGTCCTACCTCTCCTTATATAGGCCCAAGGGTTTTCCACATGACCACTCTACCCTTGACCTACTTAACACTACCACCTACCACCAGGGGCAAATCCGTCCATCTTTCTCCTCGACGCCCGAACGCCCTCGCGCTCTTCACGACTTTGCTTCGTCTCGAAGCAAGCTCTGTGATGGTGCCACGTGCACCACCAACCACACCACTAATTTTGAGGCCCAAACCGGGAAACCGCCTTACACACTTCTCAAAGCGTGACTTCAAGCTCACTTCCACTAAAATAAGACTTCACGATCTAGACGCGTGTCACCTCGTCCCCTGATCCTCCTTGCCGGCAAGTCTCTCCCGCCTCCGATCCATTGGAAGCCTCTACTTTCACCAACACTCGATCACCTTTGACTTGGTCAACCCTGTCATCTTGATCATCACCCACTATTTTCAGGCTCAACTGTGAAACCTTCTGTGCTTCTTGCCTCTCCATGTGTATAGTATGGATCACCCTTGACTCCACCCGGCCTCCTGATCATCTAGCTCCAAGTCTCCTATTTGTGCCCGATCCTCTCGCCGTTGACCGCCAAGTTGACTCTAGTGACCTACACATCATGAGACAAGAAAACACACTTCCAACCTCATGCAACTTCTCCAACTCAAAAACCAAGTCGGTTAGTCATAACGTGATATGCATAAACTCATGCAATACCCGGATTCCCGCATTTCAACTCAAGCACCAAAACAGCTCAAGTCAATTACTCATCACATATTGCAAACCATGGCACATCTCAACATGGTTTCTCATCTCCCCCTTGATGAGTACATTGACAACACCAAATGTACAAAGATTTAGAATTTAAAATGCAAAATCGAATAAGCACATCTAAATGGCTCAATCCCAAAGAAAAGGTGAAATGCAGTCATCTAGCATGACAAGGGATCACAAAAACCAAGATTTGGCAAGAAAAGCGACTAAATGCTCAAAGATTGCAAAAAGCTCAAGAAACGCTCAAAGCAATGGCATGCTCCCCCTCAACTTGTGGTAGTAGGCATGAAATGCAACATGAGGTTATTTTTAGAATCTTAGCATTTTTTGTGCATGACCCAAAAGCATTCTCCCCCTTTGGCAATGAACTCATCAAAAGAAGCAAAAGAGCAACAAAGCATGAAAATGCAAACCTAAAGAGATTCAACAATTATGCAAACAAACATTTAATCTTGCTAATCATAAACATAGTGCTATGAAGTGCAAAAGCAATAGCTTACAACCATACAAAGACCAAAAATAGATAGCAAGGCATAAACACCAAGAGCTATACAAGCTAAGCGGAAAGATTGACTAGCTTAGATAGAATCAAATTTGCTTATCATGAGAAAAGCTTCCACCAAAAGTATAACTACTCCCATCCAAGGCAAAACAGGCATCAAGTGAATCAAAAGAAACTAGCTAGTCTCAATCTCAACTAGGGTAATAAGCATTCGCAGAAAATGAGCTTTACAAATGCTCATATATGCAACAGAGACTCAGTTGATCAAGTGATTATTGTTTATCCTCATGTGTCCCCTTATCCATGCGGAGGGTCGCACGACTAGGTACGGCAAACACCCCGAGGCCTCAAGTCACAGTATTTGGATTTAACATTTTAGAATTATTCTTGATCAAATCACTTAGCAGATCATTCAAGTTTTTGCATAAGACAAAAAGAACATGCCTTTATGGCAAAAGGAACACACATTCCCATAATGTTCCATCATGAGCTAAACATGTGCAAAGCATTCGATTTTGCAAACACAAGGTGCCAATGCCAAGGCATGCTCTAGACTAGCCTCCACACAAGTCTCAACAAGGATAAAAGCAATTATACACATGGTGAGCAAGTTTAAGCAAGATTAGTTCATGAGCTTCACAAAAAGCCAAGTGTACCTTTAAGATTAGCAAGTTGCTCAAAAGAGTCTATAACATGCCATCCAGAAAATCTAAGCATGAAAGATCGCCATCACATCCACACTACTTAGCTCAAGTTCAATCATAGCAAAGAGAAATGCAAGAAAGCATAAGAATCAAAGCTCGTCTACCAATGCATATAATATATATGAGATATAATGTGAAAAGGTAAGATACATATATACAAAAGCACCAACTCCAAGAGCAAAGAGCAACTCCCCGTCAAACAATGCCATATGGATGGCAAGCACAAAGCTCCAAATCATCAAATTACAAGAGCAATTAACCTCACAGCTTCAACAAAGAGCAAGTCCCCCTTAACCAAGCCTGTTTCCCCCTTAAAAAACAAATGAAGAATCAACTGAAAAGAGGGCAAGAAGATTATAGAATGAGTACAACTCGTGACTCGTGAAAAGGTAAGGGAGGCATTAATATGATGGCATAAGAAGCACAAATTTTAAGAGGGAAGCACAAGTGCAGATTTTGCAAAGCATCGAAAGATACAACATGGGTCACACTAGGTAACATGAAACTATGATGAAAAAGACTAGAGCATATACAAAGCTAGCAAGCCACAAGATAAGTGAATCATGATATACACATGCTAGTCAGAACAATATGCACACAAAGCACAATCTAGGGGAAGAGAGAACAAAAGCATCACACAAGATATACATGCCAAGATGATGAAGTGAGCACATGAACAAACATCTCACACCACAAGTAGTGTACATGAAGGTAAAAGGGTGTGTATGAGAAAGCTCATGAAGTAGGTGAAGACATAAAAGCCTTTTAGAGGCCATGAAACAGAAAGGTACGAAGAACCATCACATGTCAATCATGCAAAAGATCAAGATCCATCAACCTCATGTTCTCCGTCCTGCATCCCCAACCTACATATGAGAAGAGAAAGGTGCCCCAGTCTTGGATCTCGAAGGGTTAGTATGCAAATACTTGGGAACCCATGACTTGGACACACGAGCAATATATGTACTCAACTTATCATGAGGGTTAGCATGATGCAAACTATGGTTCAAATGAGAAGACCTTAAGTCACCCTTAGAAGCATACTGTAAATTAGAAACTCGAGAAGAAAAATGAGTGCAATCACTAGAACCACGGTGAGAACCTCTCAAGGGGACAACATGAGAAGAACCAATAGAAGCATCATGAGAACAATGTCGTGAACCAATACAAGAAGTAGTAGAATCATGTCCACGAGCATGTCCTGACCCACAAGAAAAGGAGTCATAGAATCCATCAATAAAGTGATGTCTTGTGCTAGGCTCATGAGTGTTCATTCTATGAGAAAAGCTATGATCACCCAAAGAGTAAGAAGCACAAGATCGACGCATGTATCTGGCATGCCTAAAGCACAACTCAAATTGATGTCCATCCTTCCCACAATATGAGCAATGAAACAAGGGCCTATGAGGAGGCACGGTTTGAGAGGTTGAAGCACCACTCTCGCTCATGTGAGAAGTCCTTCAGGACTTGTAAGAAGAACCAGAAGCATCTCTCAACTTAGAATCAAGATTAGGTTCACACATGTCATGAAAAGGACAATGTGTGTTCCTAAAAGCTTTATCACGCACTCGACGCTCGTATTTGACACGGCGAAAGCAATACTCAATGACATGCCCATCTTTCTTACAAAAGGTGCAATGGTACTTTTGTTTAGGGGGTGATGTACCATTTGAGCAAGAAGCACCTTTGTAAATTGAAATCCCTTGGGCAACAACAGAAGAGCCAACAAGCTCAGAAGTAGCCATAGAAGCTTTGTCTAAAGAAGTAGCACTCATCTCGTTGTGTTCAAACAACTTGGCGCTCATATCATCGTGCATTTGTTTTAAAGCCTCAATCTCATTTTTCAAATCATTGCAAGAAGTGCAAGAAATGGAAGACACAACACTTGTACGCATGTCATGCAAAGCATCATGATTATCACAAGAATCTAGACAAGCATCATCATGCAAAGTAGAGAAACAAAAGCTAGAAGGCAAAGAATGAATTGCAACAATTTCAGCCCTAGCATTTTCAAGTTGCTCTACACAAGTGGAGTAGTCTAGTTTTAACTTCTCATTTTCTGCTTTCAAGTGAGCAAGAGAGGCATTCAATTCATCAAACTTTTTAACCAAGGCATCACAATTATCTCAAGGCAAAGAAGTCCTAGACTTGCAAGAAATAGGAGCACACACATCAAGTCTAGACATCGAGCAGACATCACTAGGCATGGAATTTCTCAACTTCTTTCTAAGCTTTGCGATGGTCACATCATAAGTACTGTCTTTAAGGAATAAACTCTCAATGCTAGTGACGAGGTTACCTTTGGTCATCTTCTGAAGTTTCGGGATAACATCCCCGAGCACAAGCTCTTCATCCTTGTAAAGCTTGAGAAGATCCAACACTTCAAGATCGCCCTTCTCAAAGCCAACTGCATCCTTCTCCTTTTGGCTTCGCTTCTTTGCATCCTCGATAGAAACTTTGCACATCTCAAAACCTGAGGACAATGACATACAAGAGCGAGCACTTGGTGCCATTGTAAAAGCACCGTCAGAGTTAGCAAAAAGTCGAGGCAAGAAAAAGCTCTTCTCAAAATCGCCTTCGGATCACAAGGCCCATTAAGGTCAACTCGTGATCAAACCAGCTCTGATACCAACTGAAGGACCGAGAAGGCGACGAGAGGGTGGGGGGGTGGGTGAATGGGAGCCAATTAAAATTCTTCTCAAGAACTTGGCCTATGTCCCAACTACAACCCAAATCCTCCTCGAGAGAAATCACCAAAGTCACACACACCAACTTGTGATGTGTTAACCCTAGGGATGATTTAAAGCAATAGGATACATAGCGGAAGCTCAAGGGGGTCAAAAAAGGAACAAGAAAGATTCGAGAAAACACGTTTCTGGAGCTCGACGGAAGTTCTGTAGTGCCTGACGGAAGTTCCAAAGTCCCCGGCGGAAGTTCTGTCGATCACGGAAGGTTCGGGCGATGGGAGTACTGTTACTCATGGAAGTTCCATGGTTCTTGACGAAAGTTCTATCATGGTCACGAAAGTTCTGTCGTAGCCAAGGAAGTTCTATCCTGGATAGAACAACAGCTTGTTTCAGAAAGAAAATTATGAAATTGGGACCAAATCATCCACAAGACATCACGACTCTAATGTAAAGAGATCCACTCAATTAGCACAAGAAATCATCACGAATTTTAGATCTTGTGCCAAGAACACCAAAAAGGAGAAACTTGAGAAAACTTTCAAATCGAAGGTGCTAGAGCTCTTGATTTGGTCATGGACCTATAGAGGTTTGTTCTAGCTCATCACAACACCAAGTTACCCAAGAAATCCGCCCCAAAAACTCATCCAAAAAGGAGATAGAAAATTCTAACAAAAATAGCTCCGAAAATAGAGAAAAAGAGAAATTCGAGATTTAGGGAAAGAGGGAGATCTTGAGCATGAAAATAATTCTCATATCATAGAAAGGTGCTTACAAGATTCATGGATACAAGGCTAGGAAGCCACCCTCTTCTTCCCACTATTTGGAAGAGCAAGAGATGTCTCTCACACACCCTTTGCTCTCCTCTAAAATATGAAGCACTCTCCTAGCACAAAAGGAATGAAACCCTAGGACAAACTAGTGCAAGAGGCTCACCTCTCCCACCAGCCCTACCTCTCCTTATATAGGCCCAAGGGTTGTCCACATGACCACTCTACTCTTGACCAACTTAACATTGCCACCTACCACCAGGGGCAAATCCGTCCATCTTTCTCCTTGTCGCCCGAATGCCCTCGCGCTCTTCATGATGTTGCTTCACCTCGAAGCAAGCTCTGTGATGGTGCCACACGCACCACCAACCATGCCACTAGTTTTGAGGCCCAAATTGGGAAACCGCCTTGCACGCTGTTGATGGCCCATAAAACCCAACATCGGCCACCAACCAGTCGGGAAATGCAAGGTAAAGACCAAAGTTCCATGAATATTTGTTTAAACTAATAAAGTTCCATAAGTTTTGGTGAAATATGTGTTTGCAGGTTCAAAAGAGCCAAAATGATGTAAAAACATGAAGAAACGCCCCGTCGGCCGATCCTACCGTAAAACAGCCGGCCGACAGGGTCGTATGAGGCTGAAATCAGGGCTCGGGAAGGGTCATGATGGCTGAAATCAGAACCCAGCCGACAGGGTCATATCAGGCTGAAATCAGCCACCCTGCTAGTCAAAACAGAGTCTCATCAGGCTGATCATCCGACCCAGCCGATTTTGTAAAACACTCCACCATAAGGTCGTTTTCCATCCCCGGACAAAGGAGGGTAAAAAGTGGAGAAGTAAAGGAGGCATCCACGTGGCACAACATGGACAAGTGAAATTCTGACCCGGAGGGGGTTAGCACCCGAAAGGGGCTGCCGACCGACCTGGGTTTTTTTCCCCCGGGGTGTCAAGCCTACTCGGCCCATTATGCCAACCGACGCCAATTGAATAAAACGGTCGAGAACCGACCCAACAATCGTCATCCAGACCAAATCTAAGACGTCCAAAGGAAGTCGGTTAGAAACTGACTCAATCCAACAGCCGCCTGGCCTGGCCTGCCGCCCAACGGTGCATGCCGCCCGGCATGCCCGACCGCCCGGCGGGGGAAATTTTGCCCACCGACTCTCCTTCACCTACAAGTACCCGCCACCCTTCGCCACCTATAAATAGAGGGGAAATTTGGCAGAAATGAAAGAAGGAAGCAAGTGAAACACTTTGGAGTCCATTTTCCCACTACTTTTCTTACTAGTAGAGTAGGTTAGTTAGTCAAGAGTTAGAGTCTAGTCGAGAGCGTCACTCAGGATTCCGGAAATCATCTCAGAGTCTTGGTATGAGCTCTCTTGTATCTTTTCTCCTTTTGTAAGACTTATCCCTTACCAAATATAATTATCTTTTCCTTATTTATCTTGTCAAGTATTTATCTTTACTTAGTCAATTTCCTCAAGTTACAATTATCGGGAAAGAACTTTGAGCATAGTTTACTAGATTCCCAGCTAGGATTTAATTAAGTTTAGCTCTTGAATAGAACTTAGACTTGGTTATTTCCCGGCTATTCTTCCACTAGGCCAACTGAAGAATATCTAGTGAAGGCGTAGGAGCGGTGCCTAAGTTAACACTAGCTGGATTTGCATTCATCCCCACAGGCTGTGTGGTAGGCGGCAGGTGGTGACAGCCCCGTCCGTCCATTTAGTATTCCACCATGTTTGGGAAGTCTCAAGCAGGGTTGTCTAGCGGTAACGTGCCCACTAGTGCATGAGGTTTGTTACCGACCCTATTAGTGGATCGTTGTCATGCCCCAAAGTAAGCTTATTGGTGAAAGACTCGAGGCTGTACCATGGATTTGGTGTAAGCACTCAACCCGAGTAACTAGGAATTTTGACGCTTGACTAGATTTAGGAATGTTTATCTTAGGAATTCTAGACTTAGACTCGCTGTCCTCCCGGCTAGCTTAATCGATCTCTTTTATCTATCTTAGTTTGGATTTCTTCTGTGAAGGACCGAGAAGGCGTCCAGGGGGGGAGGGTGAATGGGAGCCAATTAAAATTCTTCTCAAGAACATGACCTATGTCACGGAAGTTTCGTCATGGTCAAAACAGCAGCTCCGTTCGGGAAAGAAAATTACCAAAACCCTATCAAACGAACTTCAAAAATCATGAAATTTGGACCAGATGATCCTCAATACATCACGACCCTCCTCTAAAGAGATCCACTCCAAAAACACAAGGAATCATCATGAATTTCAGATCTTGTGCCAAGAACACCAAAAAGGGGAAACTTGAGAAAACGTTAAAATCGAAGGTGCTTGTGCCTATGATTCGGTCAAAGACCTATATGGGATTGTTCTAGCACATCATAGCACCAAGATTCCCCACAAAATCCATCCCAAAACTCACTCCAAATCGAGATCGAAAATCACCATGAAAATAGCTCCGAAAATAGAAAAAAGGGAATTTTGGGATTCAAGCGAAGAGGGAGATCTTGAGCACGAAAATACTTCTCATATCAAAGAAAGGTGCTTACAACATCCATAGATACAAGGCTAGGAAGCCACCCTCTTCCTCCCACTCTTTGGAAGAGCAAGAGATGTCTCTCACACACCCTTTCCTCTCCTCTCAAACATGAAGTCCTCTCCTAGCACTTTGAATAGAGTTCGAACACAAGGCTAATGGGAAGAGAGGCACCTCTCCCACTAGCCACACCTCTCCTTATATAGGCCTAGGGTCTATTGTCCACATGACCACTCTACCCTTGACCTACATAACACACCCAGCTACCACCGGGCGCATAACCTACCATCTTTTTCCTCATCGCCCGAATGCCATCGGACGCTTCACGTCTTTGCTTCATCTCGAAGCAAGCTCCGTGATGGTGCCACGTGCACCACCAAATACCTCCACCGGTTTTGAGGCCCAAACCGGGAAATCGCCTTGCACGCTTCTCAAAGCACGACTTCTCGATATTGACGTGTGTCACCTTGTCCCGCGATCCTGACCAACGGCAAGTCTCTCCCAGTCCCTGTCCATCGGACCCCCTTGCCACTTGCACCGACATCCCGTTCTCCTTGACTTGGTCAACACGCCGTCTTCATCACCACCATGGTTTTGAGGCTCAACCGTGAAACCGTCCGTGCTTCTTGCCTCTCCACGTGTACGGTGTGGATCACCCTTGACTTCACCCGGCATCCCGATCGTCTGGCCCCAAGTCCCCTACCTGTGCCCGATCCTCTCGCCGTTGACTACCAAGTCGACTCCAGTGACCTACACATCATGAGACAAGCAAAAACATTTCCCATCTCCTGCAACATCACCAATATCTCCACCAACTCCGGTTAGTCATAACCATGATATGCAAACCCATCCCTGGATTCCCGCATTTCAACTCAAACACCAAATCCGCTCAAGTCAATTACTCATCACAAATATAGCAAACCATGGCACATATCCACATGGTTTCTCAATCTCCCTATTGATGAGTACATTGACAATACCAAATGCACAAAGATTAGAGATTGAAATGCGAAGCCAAATAAGCACATCCAAATGGCCAAACCCAAAGAAAAGGTGAAAACAAGCCATCTAGCAAGTAGGGATCACAAAACCAAGAGTTGGCAAAGAAAGCGACTTGAGACGCAAAGAATGTGAAAAGCGCAAGAAACCGCTCAAGATCATGATATGCTCCCCCTCAAGTTGTGGTAGGTCTCATGTAGTGCAAAATAGATCATATGAGTTTCTTAGCATTATTTGTGCATGACCCCAAAATTTTCTCCCCCTTTGGCAATGAACTCATCAAAGAGGCAAAAGAACAAGCAAACATGCAATGCATGAAAATGCAAAACTAAGGAGCTTCAACAATTATGCAACAAGCATTTAACTTTGCTAACCATAACCATAGTGCCATGAAGTGTAAAGGCAATAGCTCCCAATCATGCAAAGATCAAAAATAGATAGCAAGACATAAACACCATGAGCTATACAGGCTAAGCAGAAAGATTGACTAACGTAGATAGAATCAAATTTTGCTTATCATGAGAAAATCTGCCACCACATGTGTAAGTACTCTCATCCAAGGCAAAACAAGCACCAAGTGAATCATAAGAATCTATCCAGGTTCAATCTTAACAAGGGCAACAAGCACTCGCAGAAAATGAGCTCTACAAATGCCCACATATGAAACAGAGACTCAGTTGATCAAGTGATTATAGTTTATGCTCATGTGTCCTCTTATCCATGCGGAGGGTCGCACGACTGGGTATGGCAAACACCCCGAGGCTTCAAGTCACAATGTTTGGATTTAGCTTTATTGAGTAGTTCTTGATCAAAGCACTTAGCAGATTTTTCAAGATTATGCACAAGACAAAAGAGCATGCCTTTGCGGCAAAAAGAACACATGTTCCCACAATGTTTCATCATGAGCTAAACATTTGCAAAGCCTTCCATTTCACAAACACAAGGTGCCAAAGCCAAGACATCCTCTAGACTAGCCTCAGTGCAAGTTTCAACAAGGATAAAAGAAATTATACACATGGTGAGCAAGTTTTAGCAAGATTAGATCATAAGGCTCACAAGAAGCTCAGTTTACCTTTAAGATTAGCAAGTTGCTCACATGAGTTCATAATAGGCCATCTAGAAAATCTAAGCATAAGAGATTACCATCACATCCACACAACTTAGCTCAAGCTCAATCATAGCAAGGAGAAATGCAAGGAAGCATAAGAATCAAAGCTCATTTACCAATGCATATATTACATATGAGATGCAATGCAAAAATGGTAAGATACATATATACAAGAGAAAACCAACTCCCCCTCAAATGATGCCATAGGGATGACAAACACCAAGTTCCCCCCGAAGAAAAGCATGTCTCGAAGCATCTAGGGGCTTGGTGAGGATATCAGCTAGTTGGTTTTTGGTATCAATGTATTTGAGCTCAACATCCCCCTTTTAAACATTGTCTCTTAGGAAGTGGAATCGCACATTGATGTGTTTGACCTTACCATGTTGGACTGGGTTTTTGGCTAAGCATATGGCACTGGATTTATCACACATAAGTGGAACACCCTTAAAAGTCAACCCAGAGTCTCTCATGGTAGATACAATCCATAGGATTTATGAGCAGCAGCTACATACTCAACCTCTATGGTGGATTGGGCAACACTCGACTGCTTATGATAAGACCAACAAATCAAAGAAGTACCCAAGAAATGGCAAGTACCAGAAGTGCTCTTCTTATCAATTATACACCCAGCAAAGTCCGCATCCGAATACCCAATGAGATCAAGAGATGAAGATGTAGAGTACCAAAGACCAAACTCAAGGGTGTATTTGAGATACCTGAAGATACGCTTGACAGCCTTGCGATGAGTCACCCTCGGGGAAGCTTGAAAGCGAGCACAAAGACACATCGCAAAGTGTATGTCGGGTCTTGTTGCTGTCAGGTACAAGAGGGAGCCAATCATGCTCTTGTACTCCCTTTGATCCACCGCTTCACAGTCTTCATCAGGGTCAAGAGCCGTTGTTTTGGACATTGGTGTAGACAACGGCTTCACATTGACCATGTCAAACTTCTTCAGGAGATCCTTTGTGTACTTGGCTTGATGTATGAAAGTGCCCTGCTTGCACTGCTTGATTTGAAGCCCAAGAAAGAAGGTGAGCTCTCCCATCATTGACATCTGAAATTCACTTTCCATAGCTTCCTGAAACCTGGACATAAGAGCATGAGAGGAACCACCAAAGATGATATCATCCACATAAATCTGAACCATTAGAAAGTCAATGCCATGCTTGCGACTGAACAAGGTTTTATCAACACACCCTATGACATACCCATGCTCTAGCAAGAAGGTCTTAAGCCTAGCATACCATGCCCTAGGTGCTTGCTTTAGCCCGTACAAAGCCTTCTGAAGCTTGTACACACGGTTTGGGTATTTGTGGTGCTCAAAGCTAGGAGGTTGCCTCACATACACTTCTTCCTCTATGAAACCATTTAGGAAAGCACTCTTGACATCCATTTGATAGAGTCTAATGCCCTTGGAGGCAGTAAATGCAAGCAAGATCCTAATGGCTTCTATGCGAGCAACAGGAGCAAAGGTTTCACCATAATCTAAGCCCTCCACTTGGCTAAAACCTTGAGAAACTAGCCTAGCCTTGTTTCTCACAACCTCACCATCCTCCCCATGTTTGTTTTTGAACACCCACTTGGTTCCTATAACATTGACATTTTTGGGAGGCTCTACAAGGGTCCAGACTTTGTTTCTCTCAAAGTTTTCCAACTCCTCATGCATGGCATTAACCCAATGTTCATCAGATAGTGCGTGTCCAACATCCCGGGGTTCAAAGGTTGCAACAAAGAGAGAATTGGTAAAGCAAGCTAGATGTGCAGACCTTGACCTTGTTGTCCTCTCATAGAGATTACCGATCATCTGTTGAGGTGGATGTCGATGCTGAATGTGGTGAGGAGCCTCTCTCTCAGAGTGTACCTCCCCCTCAACCATAGCTGGAGCTTGCTCGATAGCTGCTGAAGTTGATGTAGAAGCTTCTGGACCCTCTGCTGGAGTAGTGGTAGCAGCAGGAACAAGCTCAGATGAGAGATAAAGTGAATCATCATCATCATCATCAAAGCCCTGTAGGTCCTCTTCTTCAAAGATGCTCTCCTTCATCTCCTTGTCACCTGCAGACTCAATCACATTCCTTGCACAAGAGTTTGATTCATCAAAGGTTACATCGCAGGATTCTACGATGGTATTAGTCTCCAAATTCAAAAATCTGTAGGAATGACCATGAAGAGAGTAACCAAGAAAGATTCCATCAGAAGACCTTGACTCAAACTTATCAAGATTGCCACGCTTGAGAATAAAGCACTTGCAACCAAAGGCACGCAAATGAGAAACTGAGGGCTTTCTCCCAAAACGCAGCTCATAAGAAGTCACATTAAGAATTGAGCGTTGGAAAATCCGATTGGAAACATAGCAAGCAGTGCTAATGGCCTCAGCCCAGACCCGCCTCAGAGTCCTATGCTCATTGAGCATCGTCCGGGCCATCTCTACTAAAGTTCTATTCTTTCTTTCAACCACACCGTTCTGCTGGGGAACACAAGGTGCTGAAAACTGATGCTCAATACCATGCTCAAGACAGAAAGCATCAAAGGAGGAGTTCTTGAACTCGGTGCCATTATCACTACGAATTGCTCGTAATGCACCAGGGAGTTCTTTGAACAACCTTAAAGCTAAGCTCCGAAAGTGATGAAACACTTCATCCTTGCTCTCAATAAAGTAAACCCAAGAGTAGCGAGAATAGTCATCAAAAATCACAAGAACATACCACTTTGCACCCGCCGAACGAACCCGAGAAGGACCAACAGTGTCCATATGAAGCAACTCTCCAGGGCGTTCAGTCATCACCAAATTAATTGGTGGATGAGAAGCTGCAATCATTTTCCCATGACGACACAGAGCACAAACCAAATCCTTGTTAAATTTGAGCTTAGGCAATCCTCGGATCAACCCTAGGCCACTCAAGCGACATAGCAAGTCAAAGCTCATGTGACCCAGTCTCCTATGCCATTTTCAGAGCTCAGAAGAGGATTGAGCAAACAAGCACTTGTGAGAACCAAGAGAACCAGCAAAATCAGCCTGAAAAACTCTGCTAATGTGAGAAATCCCACAAACCAAGGAACCACTCGAATCAAGAACGCAAGAAGCATTCGACTTAAAGCACACTTCCAAACCAACATCAAGAAGCTGAGAGACAGAGAGGAGATTGTACTTGAGAAACTCAACCAAATCAACATCATTGAGAGTGAAGTTCTCATTTACCTTTATCGCGCCCCTTCCCTTCACTCTTCCTCTCTTGTCATCTCCAAAGGTCACATACTCCCGACGCTTCAAGGGAGTGAGGCTGGAGAACCACTTTGCATTTCCGGTCATGTGGCGCGAACACCCGAAATCCATCAATCACTTGTTCTCCAAGCCTCCACCTGCTGCCTACAAAGAACGAGAAGTGAAAGTCAATGGCTCAGTGCTGGGGTTAGTCAAAAAGAATTTGGGAATCCAGCACTTAACCATACGATCAGTAGTAGTCATCACAGTTCTTTGCACTTTATCATTCGAACATATGGGACGAGAACCATGATGGGGAAAACATGGCCTGTCAAAGCGTCTTGACTCAAACCTTGGGTTGTGAGGATAGAAATTATCTGTGTGAAAGCCAAATCCACGCGAGTGACACACACCATGATGGGGAAAACATGGGGCGCCAAAGCGCTGCTGCGCAAAACCTCTGTTTCATGAATCAAAGTCATATGAGGAATGACCCTGTCCACGATAGGCACGAGAAAAAGAGCGAGGCTGAAAGTCAACAAAATCATCATAAAAGCATCCCTAGTCAACTCAGCTTGCTTCCTCTCAATCCTCTTACGCCTATAACAGAATTCATCCAAGTGGCCCTTACAACCACAAAACATGCAAATGTAGACACCCTTAGGATTTGGCTTGGTTTGCATTGCAGGTTTGGGTTTTGGCTTCTCTGTTTGCTTTGGGTTGAAGGAGGGTTTGGGATTGGGTGGATAGTATGTGTCAGTGGGTTTGATGGCGTTTTCCTCATCCTTGTAGCTGGACCTAGGTACAAACTTACCCACATTCTCACTCTCCTTGTCACACCTCTCAAATCCCAAACCCAAGTTATAGGTTGATCTAGAAGCACTCTCCTTCACTCTTGCCAAATCACTCTCAATCTTCTCTTCACTCACTAGGGTTCTCTGGAGCCTAGACACAAGATAGTCATTTTCCTGAACTAGGGCTTTGTTTTCCTCCCTAGTGATTACAAGCTTGTCCTTAAGAGAGACACACACCTCACAAGGTGGTGGAAGGACCTTAGAGCGAGTCTCATAAAGCAACTTGGACTCCAACTCTTTGACTTTGAGGGACTGAGCGTCCAACTCATCTGTGAGTTTTGGGCACTTCTGACATGCACCCAAAAGAGTTGGTCTAGCTTTGAACTCATCAAGATCCTTGAGGGCACTCTCAAGCTGACTGGCAACTTGAGCATGCACACTCTCCCTCTGTGCAAGATCACTCATCACAACTTGACAAGACTCACACTCAACAACAATGTCCTCACGAGCAAGCTTGGACCTAAGCGAAGCAATTTCAAAATCAGCACTCTCCAACTTAGACTTAAGCTCTCTACTCTCACGAACAGCACTGCGAAGCTTATCATCTTGCAAAAACAGAACATCACGCAAATGATCAAGTTCAGAAGAGAGCTCATCAAGAGTGGGAGGTACCTCGCTTGTGTCGGAGTCGGATCCAGAGTCGGTGTCGTGGTCGATCTTTGCCATGAAGCAAAGCCCGGTGAAGTCATCCTTCTTCTTGACTCGTGGCTTTTCAACCTCCTCCTCCGAGCTTGTAAGGCCTTCACTTGATGTGAGGTCAACATCACTCAAGGCGGCAACGCAGGCGCGTGCAATGGCCTTGGCGAACTTCTTGGAGTTCTTGCCCTTCTTGTAGAAGCATTTCTTCTTCTGCTTGAAGTCTTCAGTGTTGTTGTCGTGGTACCTGGCCTTCTTCTTCTTCTTGGGACAATCAGCGATGAAGTGTCCTGGGTCACCGCACTCGAAGCAGATTCTTGAACCACCTCCTCTTCTCACCTTCCGGTTGTTGTAGAACCTCCTAAACTTCCTTGTGAGCAAGGACAGCACCTCGTCAGGAATGCACTCCATCTGTTCATCGGAAGCTGCAACAAGAGAAGACAAAGCAAACTCCAAGGAAGACTTGTCAAGTGAGGGGTTAGTTCCATTAGAAGCACAACTGCGATCACCCTTCTGAGAACTAGAAAGCAAAGCCATGCTAGAAGTAGGAATAGCAAGATTATGATGAGATTTCCTAGACAGTTCATGAGATTTTATAGTTGCTCACAGTTGAAGGTGTTGAAGTCAGCAGTTTCTTCTAGAGCAGCAATTTTAACCCCCCAAACATTTTCATCAAGTGAGTATAACAGTTGCTTAGCTCTATCATTGTCATTGTACACAAGGGTACCACAAGCCCGCAAGTTGCACACAATTGCCTCAAACCTATGAAAAGTGTCATCTAGTGACTCGCCCGGTTTCTGTGCAAAGGTTTTGTACTGTCTATTGTAAGAATCCTTACGCATAGACTTGACCTGGTTGGTACCCTCATGGTAAGTGTAGAGCTTAACCCAAATAGCATGAGCAGTGTCAAGGTGTGCAACCCTATCATGTTCACTCCTACCAAGTGCAGAGAGCAGAATATTGACAGCTTTGGAGTTGTTCTCATACCTGACTAACTCACCTGCAGAAGCAGTGTTTAGGTCTTGTGGTATAACATACTCTTGATCAACAATCTCCTAAATTGCACGTCTTCTCCATCGAACATCCACAGCTTGACAGCACGCTTCTCCATGTTGCCTTCAGATCACAAAGCTGGTGAAGGTTAACTAGTGATCAAACCGGATCTGATACCAATTGAAGGACCGAGAAGGCAACCAAAGGGGGGGGGGGGGTGAATGGGAGCCAATTAAAATTCTTCTCAAGAACTTGGCCTATGTCCCAACTACAACCCGAACCAACCTCTAACCAAGTCACCAAGATTACACACACTAACTTGTGATGTGTTAACCATAGGAATGACTCAAACCAAAAAGACACATAGCGGAAGCACAAAAGAACAAAAAATCAAAATAAGAAAGGTCCGAAAGGTCACAGAACAGAGCCTGATGGAAGTTCTGTGGTACCCGACGGAAGTTTTGTGGTGCACGATGGAAGTTCCGTCCATTACGGAAGTTTTAGGCAACGGGAACACTGTCACCCACGGAAGTTCCGTGGTTCTTGACGGAAGTTCCTTCACGGTCACGGAAGTTTTGTCATGGTCAAAACAGCAGCTCCGTTCGGGAAAGAAAATTACCAAAACCCTATCAAACGAACTCCAAAAATCACGAAATTTGGACCAGATGATCCTCAATACATCATGACCCTCCTATAAAGAGATCCACTCCAAAAACACAAGGAATCATCATGAATTTCAGATCTTGTGCCAAGAACACCAAAAAGGGGAAACTAGAGAAAACATTGAAATCGAAGGTGCTCATGCCTATGATTCGGTCAAAGACCTATATGGGATTGTTCTAGCACATCATAGCACCAAGATCCCCCACAAAATCCATCCCAAAACTCACTCCAAATCGAGATCAAAAATCACCATGAAAATAGCTCCAAAAATAGGAAAAAGGAATTTCAGGATTCAAGCGAAGAGGGAGATATTGAGCACGAAAATACTTCTCATATCATAGAAAGGTGCTTACAAGATCCATAGATACAAGGCTAGGAAGCCACCCTCTTCCTCCCACTCTTTGGAAGAGCAGGAGATGTCTCTCACACACCCTTTCCTCTCCTCTCAAACATGAAGTCCTCTCCTAGCACTTTGAATAGAGTCCTAACATATGGCTAATGGGAAGAGAGGCACCTCTCCCACTAGCCACACCTCTCCTTATATAGGCCTAGGGTCTATTGTCCACATGACCACTCTACCCTTGACCAACATAACACACCCCCCTACCACAGGGGGCATAACCGTCCATCTTTTTCCTCATCGCCCGAATGCCATCGGACGCTTCACGTCTTTGTTTCATCTCGAAGCAAGCACCGTGATGGTGCCACGTGCACCACCAACTACCGCCACCGGTTTTGAGGCCCAAACCGGGAAACCGCCTTGCACGCTTCTCAAAGCACGACTTCTCGATGTTGACGTGTGTCACCTTGTCCCACGATCCTGACCACCGGTAAGTCTCTCCCAGTCCCTGTCCATCGGGCCCCCTTGTCACTTGCACCGGCATCCCGTTTGCCTTGACTTGGTCAACACGCCGTCTTCATCACCACCACGGTTTTGAGGCTCAACCGTGAAACCGTCCGTGCTTCTTGCCTCTCCACGTGTACGGTGTGGATCACCCTTGACTTCACCCGGCATCCCGATCGTCTGGCCCCAAGTCCGCTACTTGTGCCCGATCCTCTCGCCGTTGACCGCCAAGTTGACTCGAGTAACCTACACATCATGAGGCAAGTAAACACATTTCCCATCTCCTACAACATCACCAATATCTCCACCAACTCCGGTTAGTCATAACCATGATATGCAAACCCATGCAATCCCTGGATTCCCGCATTTCAACTCAAACACTAAATCCGTTCAAATCAATTACTCATCACAAATATAACAAACCATGGCACACATACACATGGTTTCTATTAAGGAGTTACCGCTTTCCTTAGCAGGCTAAGATATCGGAATTTGAACATTGATATTTCTATTAAGGAGTTACCGCTTACCTTAGCGGGCTTACCCTTGTTCTGTTTATTTGTGGTGTAAACAGGATGCTTTATGACTAGTTTTGACCTACCAGACAACTACCACAACGATCCGGAGGCTTTGTTAAGGAGAGTGCATCAACGACTCACCCCTCCTCGACCTAGACTTGCTCTTGTAGCACCTCGGATCCCACCAGCTCAACGGCAAGACCCTTTCACGTCCGCTCAACCAAGCATGGCTGAGAAGACAATCCACGACTACTCCACCCCGACTGCAGACAACATCTGCACCGGTCCAAACACGAGCATGGGGAACAGAGGCTATGAGCTGAAACCGACCTTAATCAACATGGTTCTGGCCAGTCCTTTCTGTGGCAAGGCATCGAAAGATGCAACCGCCCACCTCCAACAATTTTTGGCGGTGTGCAGCACCTTCACCATGAGGGAAGCGACTCCTGAAGCTATCTGCCTTCGCCTTTTTCCATTTTTACTGAGGCCTTGTTTGTGTATACTCAATCCATATGGATTGGAGTGGATTGAGGTGGAAAATGAACTAATTTCCCTTTTAATTCCTCTTAATCCATATGGATTGAAGTGTATTCTCTAGTATCCAAACAAGCCCTGATGGGGAAGGTGAAGCAGTGGTTCTACAGCAATCAAGAAGAGCTCACCACATGGGAGAAGTGCTCCAACACCTTCCTTGCCAAGTTCTTCCTACTAGGCAAAACCAATGCCCTGTGGAATAAGATTTCAAGTTTCCAACAACTAACCAATGAAAGCATCCCTGAGGCATGGGAGCGTTTCCAAGAGTATACTCTGGCATGCCCACATCATGGAATGCAAGATGGGCTGCTAATCCAAAGCTTCTACCATGGGCTCAACTGCCCCGCTCGTGAGCATAGATTCTCATATGGAAGCATTTAATACCTCTCTGCAAAACTAGCTTAGCCATAACAAAATGCTAGAGACACAAATTGCTCAGCTGACCGCCTCTCTTTTTAAGCCTGACTCGGGCAAGCTCCTCGGTCAGCCGGAAGCTAGCCCCAAGAAAAATATTAATGCGGTCACAACTAGAGGCGAAAAATCTACAAAGGATCCACCAAATCCTAACAATGTAGGGAAGGACAGAGCACCCGATGAAGAGTCAAAAGGGGAGGAAGAAATTAAGGTTGAGGAGGCAAAAGCACCCCTCGAGAAAGCACCGCACGAGTTCTATGATACCCCAGTGTTGCCATTTCCCCCTCGACAGAGGAAGCCAATGGTGGACGAACAATTCGGGAAGTATGCTGAGGTAATAAAGAAATTATATGTCAACATACCACTACTTGACGCTATGCAGGTTCCTACATACTCCAAGTATCTAAAGGACATCCTATGCCATCCACGGAGTTGTCAAATTGATGGAGGAATATAGCGCTGCCATCTTGAACTCTCTCCCAGAAAAGAAGCGAGATCCGGGATGCCCAACCATCCCATGTTCCATCGGGATGTAGAAATTCAACAACGCCCTTTGTGACTTGGGGGCAAGTGTGAGCGTCATGCCAAAGGTAGTGTATGACAAACTTAATGTCAATTCATTATCCCCTATGGCAATGTGCTTACAGCTCACCGACCAATCAGTCCGCTACCCGGCGGGCATCGCGGAGGATGTACCCGTAAGGATAAGAAATTGTCTCGTCCTCGTCGATTTTGTGGTGCTAGACATGGAGGCCAATGCAAAGACACCTCTTATACTAGGAAGGCCGTTCCTTAGCACCGCAAATGCCAACATTGATGTTGGGGCTGGAGAAATCCACCTTAACATTAATGGATATGATGAAAAGTTCGCCTTTAAGCCCCGAATGGAACAATGCAATTAGGTACACATCTTTTATGGCCAAAATCCTAACATGGTGCAGAAAATTGAGGTGTATCCAATTCCATCAAAATTGGATGCACCGGTGGTAAAAGCTAAGAACACACCACCACCGCCCAAGAAGAAGAACGAGCCACAGGAAATGAAGAGAAAGGTCGCCGCCAAGCCAAAGAAAATCAAACAAGTATGGCGGAAGAAAGAAGTTGCACCGATCATGGAAAATTCTCCATCCACGACGGGCACCACGAAGAATTAAACATGGAGAACGTCTTGTTCGAGACATAAAATTCGGACCCTCGTCAGGAGGTAAACCGATATTTGTCCCCCTTCTTTTCCTTACCTCTCATTAAATTAGTTTTATTTTCCCTAACCATTAAATTAGGCTATTAAAAAAAATTGGTGATGGCTCGGCCAAATTTACTGGACGGGAGGTCAAATTCCATAAAAAACGACCACCCGGGTGATAATTTGAGGCTCCAACCCAGCCAGTCAGTTTTTAGCACCCTGGAGGTTGTATTTCATGAAAACGACCACCCGGCTAGGTAATATTCAAGTACCCAGAATCCAACCCGACCAGTCAAATATTAGCACCCGGGAGGTAAAATTTAAGCAAAACGACCCTCCGGGTGATGGTCTGATCATCCAACCCGGCTAGTCGGATTTCAGCAAACCGGGAGGTCATATTCCATGAAAATGACCACCCGGCTGGGTAAAATTTTGGGAGGTCAGATTCTATCGAATTTTAGCACCCGGGAGGTCATATTTGGCAAAATATGATCACCCGGCTAGCTAACCTCAATCCACCTAACCTAAAATAACCCAATCCAGTTTTAGTACCCTGGGGGTCAGTTTTCATGAAACGACCACCTGGCTGGGTCATTTCTGCCGCCCCGCAAGCCATGCCGCCCGGCACAACTTTTTCTCGGATTCTTGGCACTTTTAATGCGGAGATGATGGCCATGAATGGTGGAGGTGTGGCCATCTTTCCCTTTAGGCAAAATGCTCATAAAAAGGCCCACCATGAGTGAAAACAAGTGTATGAGAGCCACTCAAATCACTCCATCCTTTGATCATCCACTCTCACCTGCCACCCTATTCACCTAGATCTCATGAGTCGCAGCTCACTCATTGCAAGCATACAATTTTTTCCATCCTATCACTGTATCCTTGCTCCCTACACTCTTAGCAAATTTCTGGACAAAGCGAGCAAGTGGATCACATGGCACTTGGGCCTAGACTTCTCCCATCACCACTAGAGCAATAATAGAGCAAGTGGAGGAAAAGGGAGTGCCAGCCGGCATGGGGCACCGCCCGCCCTGGCCTGCCGCCCGGCGTGGGTCGCCGCCCGGCCGGTCCTGCCGGCCGGTGTGGGTCGCCGCCCGACCTGGCCACTCCTTCTCCCAAGGCTCCTCTTGAGCCTAAAAATAGAGGGCTCACTCTCCTTTGCTTCTCCACCCTCAGCTGAAAACATTTTCTCTCCCTCACAAACTCTCTCCCTTTGCACTCCTCTTCTCACTTCACTAGCTCTCTCTAGTAAGTGCACTTTGCACTTAGCAATAAAAGTGAGCTGCAATAAAACAAACTAGAGAGAATTTGTTTTCACCCGTACATGTTTGAACGACTAACACTTGGACTACTAACCGAACAACAAACTGCTAACCATTATCATCATTTTTTTCTTCGGGTATTGTGTCCAAGTAACCCTTTTGCAGGAATGGCAAATATTTGGAGAGGCCTCTACACCAAGTTCAACAGCAGCAGCGGCACGCCAAGTGAGCGCTCAGAAGCCGAGCACTCAGGAGCTTCACATGGGTATGCCCCGAGCTACCTCTCAGACTCAATGTCCATATCCAAAGCCCCAACGGTGCAAAGCATCCAAGATGAAGAGTTCGACAAGTTCATGGAGAGTGAAGAGAATATGGTGTTCAATGACTATGACGAGTGAAGAAAACTCACCACCATTCGGGACTGGGAGTTCACATCCGTGCACAAGTTCGACCACAACTTCCTCGAGCAAATCGGTGTCCTTGCTGATTTTGAATACGCGCTCAACACGGCCGGATGGTATGATTTCTACCACCTCGATGATTATGGTTCCAAATGGCTTACCATTGAATTCCTTTGCACCTTAAAAGTCCACACCACTCCGTCCAACAAATTAAGCACTCTCTATCAATTTACTCTTTTTGGTGAATCCTATGAACGGTCTTTAAAACAAATTAGCACTTACCTTGGTTTTGACCGTAAAGCCGCCATAGACATTAATAAACTTAAAGGTTTCACCCCGCAAGGACTTTTGGCTAAGATAGGAAATCCCATCACGGGGCAGGAGCGCACTAGCGACATTCATAACCCTTCGCTCTGTATAATTCACCATTTTATCACTCACTACCTCACCCATCGAGGTGATGTGCGTTCAGTGAATGGTTTGGATAAAGCCTATCTCTATGCTATGATAAAGAAAATTAAAATGAATCCAACCTTCTTCCTTAACAACCATTGGCTCACCCTAGCATTCAAGCAGCATGGACCTATCACTTTCACACCTTTTGTCACTAGAATCGCTAGAAAGGTTGGCGCGCTCCATCGAGCTAGGACAGATCGCCTCCCTAGTGCTCCTTTGCAAGGGAAAGATCACTTTTGGCAAGCCCACCATTTGAAGGAGGAGAACAATAGGTTCTACATGCTTTATCCAGCGCACAACACAGAGATAAAACTGGCTAACCCCAAGCTCACCATCATCGGTAGAAAGAACCTCCTATACAATTGGCAAGCTCCCGTGCAGCGTGCACAACACAATATTTCAGGGGATAGGCCAGGGACAAGGCCACCTCGAACGGGTGCTTCGGGAAGCTTACAATACCATTGGGAGCAACCACAATTCCCCGGATTTACTAGTTCATCACACTACACTAGTTCTTCCCATGAAGAGTATGAACCATACAATCCTTATGGAACAGGGAGTTACCACCAACCTCATGGAGGCATAGGAACTTCACGTTCTGCCCGATTCACATCATACAACTTTTCGGAGTTGGAAGAAGACATGCAATACTTGGCTGCCAATGCTTATGAAACCAACAAACGAACCCAAGAAATACAAGCAACCATAAGGGATAGGCAAGAATGGCAGCAACAAACGTCAGAACAGCTGCAGACGAACCTCTCCATGATGGACCAACTGTTCGGCCACTTCAACATCAAATATCAACCACTACAGTGAAAGTCGTCTAAGCTTAAGTCTTGCAAAGACCTAAGCTTAGGGAGGTACCCAAACCAAGGTGTGCCGCTTGTTCTATCCTCTCTCCCCCTTTCTCCAGTTGAGTTGTTTTCATTCTTTGAGAAAATTTAAGAAAACCCAAAAATATTTTTTGCTTTCGAAGAAAAACTATAAAAATTTGCATAACCAAAAAGTACAAAATATTTCCCTTTTTCAAATAAAATTTGAGAACTTAGTCTCTACCTTGCCTATGGAAATGATGAATAGTTGCTCTGTTAGCTCCCTGTGAGTCTAAAGTATACAACCTCTACTCTTCATTTTGGTGGGTAATGGTAGACCGGCATGATGACAAAGCTAGTCTCTCTATGTTTTAGTGGGTGCAAAATGGCTAATAAACACCAAGTCTAGTTGTTGGAATTCATGATATAGCA
Organism: Eleusine coracana subsp. coracana; assembly: GCA_032690845.1. NCBI lineage: Eukaryota > Viridiplantae > Streptophyta > Magnoliopsida > Poales > Poaceae > Eleusine > Eleusine coracana. The sequence continues at coordinate 29,149,543 of CM064422.1, forward strand.
TGTTTTGGATGAGTCTATGATCTCCTCATGATTAGAGTCCAATGATTTCTTTCAAAACCATGCTGCAATAAAAACCCCCCTACTTGGTGTATGTCCTTCCTATGATAGAAAAATTCCTACCACGGCCAGATATTAATTGTGAACCCACTTATATGCCATTCATGTATGCATTGAGTTTGGTTAGGATTTGATCCTTATGAGGGACTTGCACTTTCAAAGCCAATCATTTTCCTTTGCGAAAACCTTGATCCTACAAGAAAGATTTTGGTCCTCCTAAAATAAATGCTTAGAAAAAGTTTGCAAAAAAATATTTGACCCAATGAATTAGCTTCCCTACACTATGAGAGCTGAAAAAGAAAGAAAGAAAAAAGAGAAAAAAAGAAAGAAAGAAAAGAAGAAAGAAGGAAAGAACCAAAAATGAGAAAAATTATCAGCTCTCATAGATGTACAAATGTCAAGTTTCAAGGTTCATTAAATCCTTTGAGCAAAATAAAGGACCATCCTTTCCCTCTAACACAAAAATCCAATCTTTGATAAAGACTTTTGCTATTGTGCTAGTCCACTCCTTCGCGTCAGTCCATTCTCTCCTGCTCCCTTGGACATTATTTCCAAATGGTTGGAATGAGAAAGTGCAAAGTCTTTTCGCTAGGACCATCTCTTAACTTAACAAATATGCATACTAGATGTGCCATCCTACCAAGCTCTACATATAAGCCAAGCTTTTAGAATGTAGGATGAACACTTGGTCAGAAAATACACTTTTTGTGAGATGAGAGTGATAGTGAAAGATTGCACCAAGAGGGAAAATTTTCAATCTTATGCAGCATTACAAAAACTTTGGACTCATGATCATGTAGGAGGTTGAGTGACAAAATCTAAACCAGCTGTTCTGATTTCCAACCGCTCATGACAAGGCCATAAAATGCCTAAGAGCCCCACTTACAACGAGAAAGACTTAGTGATCAACTTGTGCTGGTTTACTATTACCCCTATGTTGTAGGAGTATGTGTTTATGCACTTGATCCTTGCAGGGCTCTAATATTGAAGCAACTCCAAATCTATCACTTCCAAGTTTTAATTTGCTCGGGACGAGCAAAGGTTTAAGCTTGGGGAGGTGTTGGTGGCCCTTAAAACCCAACATCGGCCACCAACCGGTCGGGAAATGCAAGGTAAAGACCAAAGTTCCATGAATATTTGTTTAAACTAATAAAGTTCCACAAGTTTTGGTGAAATATGTGTTTGCAGGTTTGAAAGGGCCAAAATTATGTCAAAACATGAAGAAACACCCGGTCGGTTGATCCTGCCGTAAAACAGCCGGCCGACAGGGTCGTATGAGGCTGAAATCAGGGCCCGGGAAGGGTCGTGATGGCTGAAATCAGAACCCAGCCAACAGGGTCATATCAGGCTGAAATCAGCCACCCGTTTAGTCAAAACAGAGTCTCGTCAGGCTGATCATCCGACCCGGCCGATTCTGCAAAACACTCCACCATAAGGCCATTTTCCATCCCCGGACTAAGGAGGGTAAAAAGTGGAGAAGTAAAGAAGGCATCCACGTGGCATAACATGGACAAGTGAAATTATGACCCGGAGGGGGTCAACACCCAAAAAGGGCCGCCGCCTGGCCTGGGGTTATTCCCCCGGGGTGTCCACCCCACTCGGCCCATTATGCCAACAGATGCCAATTGGATAAAACGGTCGGGAACCGACCCAACAACCGTCATCCAGACCAAACCTGAGACGTCCAAAGGAATTCGGTCAGAAACTGACTCAATCCAATGGCCACCCGGCCTAGCCTGCCGCCCAGCGGGGGAAATTTTGCCCACCGACTCTCCTTCACCTACAAGTACCCGCCAACCCTTCGCCACCTATAGAGAGGGAATTCGGCAGACATGAAAGAAGGAAGCAAGTGAAACACTTTGGAGTCCATTTTCCGGCTACTTTTCTTACAAGTAGAGTAGGTTACTTAGTCAAGAGTTAGAGTCTAGTCGAGAACATCGCTCGGGATTCCGGAAATCATCTTGGAGTCTTGTTATGAGCTCTCTTGTATCTTTTCTCCTTTTGTAAGACTTATCCCTTATTAAATATAATTATCTTTTCCTTATTTATCTTGTCAAGTATTTATCTTTACTTAGTCAATTTCCTCAAGTTACAATTATCGGGAAAGAACTTTGAAGCATAGTTTACTAGATTCCCGGCTAGGATTTAATTAAGTTTAGTTCTTGAATAGAACTTAGACTTGGTTATTTCCCGGCTATTCTTCCGCTAGGCCAATGGAAGAATATCTAGTGAAGGCATGGGCGCGGTGCCTAAGTTAACACTAGCTAGATTTGCATTCGTCCCTACGGGTTGTATGGTAGGCGGCAGGTGGTGACAGCCCTGTCCGTCCATTTAGTATTCCACCACGTTCGAGAAGTCTCAAGCAGGGTTGTCTAGCGGTAACGTGCCCACTAGTGCACGAGGTTAGTTAACGACCCTATTAGTGGATCGTTGTCATGCCTTGAAGTAAGCTTATTGGTGAAAGACTCGAGGTTGTACCATGGATTTGGTGTAAGCACTCAACCTGAGTAACTAGGAATTTTGACGCTTGACTAGATTTAGGAAAGTTTATCTTAGGAATTCTAGACTTAGACTCGTTGTCCTCCCGGCTAGCTTAATCGATCACTTTTATCTATCTTAGCGTGGATTTCTCCTGTATCACAGCTCCCCTATTTAGCATTGAATATCTTTAGCCCTGTCTTTGGTTAGTTGGTATAACTCTTATAGTCATATCTTTGTTAAACCAAGATACTCTTATGCCTAGCAAGGATCAAGTAAGCTAGTCTCTCTAAGTTTTAGTGGGTGCAAAATGGCTAATAAACACCAAGTCTAGTTGTTGGAATTCATGATATAGCATGTTTTGGATGAGTCTATGATCTCCTCATGATTAGAGTCCAATGATTTCTTTCAAAACCATGCTGCAATAAAACCCCCCTACTTGGTGTATGTCTTTCCTATGATTGAAAAATTCCTACCAAGGCCAGATATTAATTGTGAACCCACTTTTATGCCATTCATGTATGGATTGAGTTCGGTTAGGATTTGATCCTTATGAGGGACTTCCACTTTCAAAGCCAATCATTTTCCTTCGCGTAATCTTTGAGTTCTCAAATAATCATGCTTGGTTATGCGGGTTCCACATTGGATTCAAGCATCCACTTCACCAAGCATGTTAGCCAAAAATCTCTCCTTTGCGAAAACCTTGATCCTACAAGAAAGATTTTGGTCCTCCCAAAATAAATGCTTAGAAAAAGTTTGAAAAAAAATATTTGAACCAATGAATTAGCTTCCCTACACTATGAGAGCTGAAAAAGAAAGAAAGAAAAAAGAGAAAAAAAAGAAAGAAAGAAAAGAAGAAAGAAAGAAAGAAAGAAATGAGAAAAATTATCAACTCTCATAGATGTACAAATGTCAAGTTTCAACGTTCATTAAATCCTTTGAGCAAAATAAAGGACCATCCTTTCACTCTAACACAAAAATCCAATCTTTGATAAAGACTTTTGCTATTATGCTAGTCCACTCCTTCGCGTGAGTCCATTCTCTCCCTCTCCCCTAGACATTATTTCCAAATGGTTGGAATGAGAAAGTGCAAAGTCTTTTCCCTAGGACCATCTCTTAACTTAACAAAATATGCATACTAAATGTGCCATCCTACCAAGCTCTACATATAAGCCAAGATTTTAGAATGTAGGATGCACACTTGGTGAGGAAATACACTTTTTGAGAGATGAGAGTCAATATGAAAGATTGCACCAAGAGGGAAAATTTTCAATCTTATGCAGCATTACAAAAACTTTGGACTCATGATCATGTAGGAGGTTGAGTGACAAAATCTAAACCAGTTGTTCGAAGTTCCAACCGCTCATGACAAGGTCATAAAATGACTAAGAGCCCCACTTACATTGAGAAAGACTTAGTGATCAACTTGTGCTGGTTTACTATTACCCCTATGTTGTTGGAGTATGTGTTTGTGCACTTGATCCTTGCAGGGCTCTAGTATTGAAGCAACTCCTGATCCATTACTTCCAAGTTTTAATTTGCTCGGGACGAGCAAATGTTTAAGCTTGGGGAGGTGTTGGTGGCCCTTAAAACCCAACATCGGCCACCAACCGGTCGGGAAATGCAAGGTAAAGACCGAAGTTCCATGAATATTTGTTTAAACTAATAAAGTTCCACAAGTTTTTGGTGAAATATGTGTTTGCAGGTTTGAAAGTGCTAAAATTATGTAAAAACATGAAGAAACACCCCATCGGCCGATCCTACCGTAAAACAGCCGGCCAACAGGGTCGTATGAGGCTGAAATCAGGGCCCGGGAAGGGTCGTGATGGCTGAAATCAGAACCCAGCCCACAGGGTCATATCAGGCTGAAATCAGCTACCCGGATAGTCAAAACATGAAGAACCGAGAAGGCAACCAGAGGGGGGGGGTTTGAATGGGAGCCAATCAAAATTCACCACCTGAACTTGGCATATGTCCCAAAATCAACCCAAGCCAACCTCCGAACCAATCACCAAGACACCACCTTGTGGTGTACTAGCCCTAGGAGTGATCTACCACAGCAAATAGACACAGTGGAAACAAAATGGAACAAGAAGCGCTCAAAATAGATCAATTCTAGACTCTCATCGGCAGTGCCAGTCACACCCATCAGCAGTGCCGGTGCGGGACACATGACTCTCTAAAACCTACAGACAAGACAGATCGTTAGTGCCGATCGGCGTAATCAGCAGTGTTGGTGCGGGGTTCAGACTCTCCCTATCGGCAAGCCAATTTGAGTTCAGACCCACCGGCAGTGCTGGTCCAGGTCATCGGCAGTGCCGATCATCCCTGACAGAACAACAGAAACTTTTGGGAAATTGGCAAATCTTCTCTAAAACTTAATCAAATGAACTCCAAATGATGCGATTTTTGGACCAGTGAATCCTCATCACATCACGACCCGAATCCTAGAAGATCATCCCAATTGGCTCAAGAAATCATCATGAATTTTAGATCTTGTGCCAAGAATACCAAAAAGGGGAAACTTGAGAAATCCTTCAAATCGAAGGTGCTAGAGCTATTGATTCGGTCAAGGATCCATAGAGGATTGTTCTAGCTCATCCTAGCAACAAGTTTCTCAAGAAATCCGAGCCAAAAACTATTCCAAAAATAAGATCGAAAATCACCATGAAAATAGCTCTAAAAATAAGAAAAAGGGAATCTCGGGATTCAAGTGAAGAGGGAAATCTTGAGCGTGAAAATACTTCTCATATCATAGAAAGGTGCTTACAAGATCCATAGGTACAAGGCTAGGACGCCGCCCTCTTCCTCCCACTATTTGGAAGAGCAAGAGATGTCTCTCACACACCCACTGCTCTCCTCTAAACATGAAGTCCTCTCCTAGCACTTTGAATAGAATCCTAACATAAGGCTAATGGAAAGAGAGGCACCACTCCCACTAGCCACATCTCTCCTTGTATAGGCCCAAGGGTTGTCCATATGACCACTTTACCCTTGACCTACTTAACACTGCCACCTACCACCAGGGGCAAATCCGTCCATCTTTCTCCTTGTCGCCCGAATGCCCTCACGCTCTTCACGACTTTGCTTCGCCTCGAAGCAACCGTGATGGTGCCACGTGTACCACCAACCACGCCACCAGTTTTGAGGCCCAAACCGGGAAACCGCCTTACATGCTTCTCAAAGCGTGACTTCATGCTCACTTCCACTGAAGCAAGACTTCATGATCTTGACGCGTGTCACCAAGTCCCGTGATTCTCCTTGCCGGCAGGTCCCTCCCTCCTCTGGTCCATTGGAAGCCTCTACTTGCACTGACACCCGATCAGCTTTAACTTGGTCAACCCTACCATCTTGATCATCACCCACGGTTTGGAGGCTCAATCACGAAACCGTCCGTGCTCCTTACCTCTCCATGTTTATGGTATGGATCACCCTTGACTCCACCTGGCCTCCTGATCATCTGGCCCCAAGTCTCCTACTTGTGCCCGATCCTCTCACCGTTGACCGCCAAGTTGACTCCACTGACCTACACATCATGAGACAAGCAAACACATTTCCCAACTCCTGCAAAATCGCCAATTCCTCCACCAACTCCGGTTAGTCATAACCATGATATGCAAACCCATGCAATCCCTGGATTCCCGCATTTCAACTCAAACACCAAACCCGCTCAAGTCAATTACTAATCGCATATATTGCAAACCATGGCACATATCCACATGGTTTCTCAATCTCCCCCTTGATGAGTACATTGAAAACCTCAAATGCACAAAGATTAGGGATTGAAATGCGAAGCCAAAAAAGCACATCCAAATGGCCAAACCCAAAGAAAAGGTGAAAACAAGCCATCTAGCCAAGTAGGGATCACAAAACCAAGAGTTGACAAAGAAAGCGACTTGAGACAAAAAGAATGTGAAAAGTGCAAGAAAACACTCAAGATCATGATATGCTCCCCCTCAAGTTTGAGGCGCCCCTTACCGGAGGATCGAGGTCTCGAAGGTGCTGATAATGCAGACACTTGATAATACGACAATGATCCAAATTTAAGTTTAATTATTACATCAAAGTGCAGCAGAATTACAAGTTCATGAAGTTTTTGAAAATAGCGGAAGCGAAATAATGATAAAATCTATGAGATCGATGATACAGCATGGTGATGATTCATGCCCGAAGAATCAACATCCTAGCAACACTCACAATCACTGCTGCGGCAGATCAGACTCCTAGTGGGCAGTCCAACCCTCAGGGACTTGCACGTCCCAAGGCAACACATCTACAGGCAATTCTCTCTTCAGTACCTGAAAACCACATAAGCATAAAGCCTGAGTACTAATTACTCAGCAAGACTTACCTGTCAAAAACCTAGACATGCAATGGCCTTAATAGGTGGCTTGTTTAAAAAGGACTCGCCCTAAGCAACCTATTAGTTCTATCAAGTTTTATTTTTAGATTAAATGGGTTGTGCCGAATATAACTTTAGTTGCAAAAATAAGATAATAAAACAATACATAAAATAAGTGCAACAATAGAACAATAAAGTAACCAATACCAATCCATATCCATGATATCATGTGCAACTACGTGATTGGCGCGGTGAACAAGCAGTACTCATTACTGTGAGGGACAACAATTGCAATTGATTTACACCAGTTGGGAAAACCCGAATAACACGACACATACGCACCAATTAAGGTCGTATATGGCAACCTTTCACAAGAAAAACCACCCACATCCAGACCCGGGTGTGGTGACGTCGAGTGGGCATGCCGTCCTGCCAGCAGTACCTCGCGGTATGGACCGCCCACTCCCGCAGTCGAGGGGTCCTAAGACCAACGCACCTTAACCATCCATGATATAAGCGGTCTTTAATGCTACATCAGTTTACTAGTGCCCATGAAACTAGCATGCATTCGGTACTGTTCAAAACTTGATCAAGGGGCCAACCACGGACGGGTCCTAGGGTGGGCAAGACAAGGCTACCGCAGCCAACACCCATGTGTTGCTGCAAACCTACACATGCAAATTCCCTGCCCGGCCATACATAAGAATAAACTTCTTTTATAAGTTCTATTTTAGTGATCAAATCTATTCCATAGTAATCATGATAACTACCGAGACTTATTAATTACTAAGCATAGCATTTAGTACCGATCCTACCAAGGTTCTAATAATAGTAGCATAGGTCATTTGGGATAACATGCAAGGTGGGTTTCAAGAAACTCCTATGACCTAATGCAATAAATAAACATAGACACTAGTAGTGATATAAACTAGCAAAACTTTATAAAGAGGCTAATGCAAACCGGGGCTTGCCTGGATCCACGCAAGTGTTAGCTACTACAGTCTCTTGTTCTTCAGGCTCTTGGTCCTGCTGGACGTCAGGTTCCTGCTCCTGAGTGTCGTTACCTATTGATGAACAAGGTTTTAACGGGAGTGTTGAAACACCGTTACATGCAATGATATGATAAATGCAACGAAATGATGGATGCATATTGCATTAGTGTTTTGATGTTAACAACCTTATTAACAAGTTCTCGAAGCCATATGCTTCAAGGAAGCAAATTAGACTTTCATTATTTCATGTGTGTGGATCATTTAATTTGGGTTGATATAGCTTTGAGAACAATTAAACAACTAAAATAGTAAACAACTGATTCTGGTCTTGAGTGATTTATCATGAACCGAGACATACATGAAGTGCATTTTCACCAAGTTATAGCCTCTGGACAGCATTATTTTATTTACTAGCATTTATTAAAGTTAAAGCATTACTTGATTAATAGAATATTAAATACTATAGATTTGACTTAGCCAAATATCAGGGTGATGTATTAGTATGAATTAACAGTACATGCAAAAGATTGGAATTAAACTGCTTGCACAGAATTAATAAGGAATTAATTAGTATTTACTCAAGTTATTTAATTAACTAAAATATAATAATAGAGGTAGTTGGTTATTATTTTATTAAAATAAAGTGCATTATTATGAAGCTAACAAAATTGGTTTGAGGCCATTTGGACTTCAAATGAATTTACTATGCATTTTAGGAGTTTCAGCAGTTTTTCTCGTATTTTCTGGGTTTTAAGCAACTCACACGTTAGCGCCATGTGGCAGCCACATTAGCACCAACTGGACGCCAGCTCAGCTGCCAGTCAGCTTCGCTGGAGCGCGGCGGCGCGCAGCCGGGGCTTGCCGGAGGGCTCGCCGCTAGCGACGGTGGGCGACAAAACCTCACCGCGGGAGTAGAAAAACAATGCACGCGACGAGGTGAGGAGACTAGGGGGGTTCACGAAGTCGAAAACTTACCAGAGATGGGTCGACGGCGAGTGGCGACGGAGAGAGGAGGTTCGGCGACATCGCGGGGTGGACTCGGGGCAGCAAACCGACTGCTGCTGGTTCCTACAGCATCACGGGGGCACGGCGGGGATCGGCATCAGGTCGGCGATCGTCGGGGAAGGCCGGAAGATAGGGCTCACCGTGGAGGTGACTCGGTCACAGCGGTGCAGAGAGGATCGGTCGGGGAAAAGTTCATGGCCGGCGTTCTTGCTCGAGGAGTCAGGAGTGATCGTAAGAAGCTTGCGCATCAATGAGAAGAAGAAAAGGGAGATGGGGTTCACCAGGATCGTCGAAATTTGGGAGCACGTCGTCGTCAGCCAGCGAGGAGCAGAGTCCAGAGATTCTTCAAATTGGCCGAGCTCACCAGAAGATTGTGCGAGCCAGTGCGCAGGAATGCAACGGGAAGGTAGGCGCATTCGTTGCTGCTCTCGACTTGGCTCGGGAGGGAGTGAGTGGCCCGGAGTTTGAGCTCAAGGTCGGCTCTGGCAATGGCGGGAATGGTTTGGAAGAGAAGGGAGTGAACAGGGGGGGTATTTAAAGGCCAAGGACTCGGGTTCCAGGTCGAGAAACTAGGGGCAGGTGCACGTGCGTAGCTTTGAGCAACGCCAGGTCTCGGGGAGCCAGGAAACTGAGGAACAGTGACCAGAGGCCATGGCGGCATCGGGCAGGGGCAAAAGCAACTTGCTTCGGTGGCAGCTAGCAGCGAGCAGTGGCAGAGCGGCAGTGGTGATGCGACGGAGTGGGCACGAGGGTTCGTCTTTGGTCGGAAGGGGGGAGCTGTCAGTCGGGGGAATCGAGGCGGCAGAGGTGAGCGCGGCGGGGAGCAGCTTCGGCCAGGAATAGGGAGTACGACAGTCTTGGGCAGAAGAAAAGAAACGCGGAGTGGCGGCGGCTAGCGGCCAGACGATAGCGTGGTGCGGTGACGGCGAATGCGGAGGCGCAGGAGTGCGGCGATGAGTTCCAAGGCGGCAGTGGCGGCAGAGGAATCGCACGGCGCATGCATGGGCGGGAGAGGCGACGGGAGGAAGAAGCCAAGTGATTTTGCAGAAAGGACCCCAAGTTTTTGAAAAGTTTGCAAAGAAGTCCTAGGTTCAGTTTTGATTGATTTAAAACACCTCCTTAAGTCCAATTAAGCTGAAATTTGACTGTGGGTTAATTAAGATAAGAGTAATTTATTTGTGAAGTATATTTGGCCAGCAAAGAAATAATTTAATTGGAATTATTAATTAAAGTTAAATCAATTCTAGGGTTAAACCATTTAATTGATTAACTTCTTAATGAAATAAAATTCTGGTTTTTGGTCCAAAATTCTATTTTGTGATTACCATTATTCTGATGTAATTATTTGGCCCATGTTTTATAGAAAGTTTAATTTGCTTCAAAGTTTTTGCTTGCAGGGTTTTATTTTGGCTTGAGGAAATTCTATTTTTAACTTACCTCTATTATTTCATGCTCATACTTGAGTTCAAAATTTTTGGCAATTGGTGCTAAGCAAGAAATGAGACACCTGGGTGTCACAAAGTTGTGGTAGGTCTCATGTGGTGGAAAATAGATCATATAAGTTTCTTAGCATTATTTGTGCATGACCCTAAAATTTTCTCCCCCTTTGGCAATGAACTCATTGAAGTGGCAAAAGAACAAGCAAACATGCAATGCATGAAAATGCAAACCTAATGCGCTTCAACAATTATGCAAACAAGCATTTAACTTTTCTATCCATAAACATAAAGCCATGAAGTGTAAAAGCAATAGCTCACAACCATGCAAAGATCAAAAAATGGTTAGCAAGGCATAAACACCAAGAGCTACACAAGCTAAGCAGAAAGATTGATTAGCTTAGATAGAATCAAATTTGCTTATCATGAGAAAATCTGCCACCACATGTGTAAGTACTCCCATCCAAGGCAAAACAAGCATCAAGTAAATCATAAGAATCTAGCCAGTTTCAATCTCAACTAGGGCAACAAGCATTCGTAGAAAATGAGCTTCACAAACTCTCACATATGCAACAGAGACTCAATTGATCAAGTGTTTCTTATTTATCCTCATGTGTCCTCTTATCCATACGGAGGGTCGCACGACTGGGTACGGCGAACACACCGAGGCTTCAAGTCACAATGTTTGGATTTAGTATTTTAGAATTATTCTTGATTAAAGCACTTAACAGATTATTCAAGTTTATGCACAAGACAAAAGAGCATGCCTTTGCGGCAAAAGGAACACACGTTCCCACAATGTCCCATCATGAGCTAAACATTTGCAAAGCCTTCCATTTCGCAAACACAAGGTGCCAAAGCCAAGATATCCTCTAGACTAGCCTCAATGCAAGTTTCAACAAGGATAAAAGCAATTATACACATGGTGAGCAAGTTTTAGCAAGATTAGATCATAAGGTTCACAAGAAGCTTAGTTTACCTTTAAGATTAGCAAGTTGCTCACATGAGTGTATAACAGACCATCTAGAAAATCTAAGCATGAGAGATTACCATCACATCCACACAAATTAGCTCAATCTCAATCATAGCAATGAGAAATACAGGCAAGCATAAGAATCAAAGCTCATTTACCAATGCATATATTACATATGAGATGCAATGCATAAAAGGTAAGATACATATATAAAAGAGAGCACCAACTCCCGCTCAAATGATGCCATAGGGATGACAAACACCAAGTTCCCCCCGAAGAAAAGCATGTCTAGTAGCATCTAGGGGCTTGGTGAGGATATTAGCTAGTTGGTTTCTGGTGTCGATATATTTGAGCTCAACATCCCCCTTCTCAACATTGTCTCTCATGAAGTGGAATCGCACATTGATGTGTTTGACCTTACCATGTTGGACTGGGATTTTGGATAAGCATATGGCACTGGAGTTATCACACGTGAGTCCCTCATGGTAGATACAACCCATAGAATTTGTGAGCAGCAGCTAGCAGCAGCTACATCCTCAACCTCTGTGGTGGATTGGGCAACATTCGACTGCTTACGAGAAGACCAACAGATCAAAGAAGTACCAAGAAATGGCAAGTACCAGAAGTGCTCTTCCTATCAATTCTACACCCAGTAAAGTCCGCATTCGAATACCCAATGAGATCAAGAGATGAAGATGCAGAGTACCAAAGACTAAACTCAAGTGTGTATTTGAGATACCGAAAGATGCGCTTGATAGCCTTGCAACGAGTCACCCTTGGGGAAGCTTGAAAGCGAGAACAAAGACACATCGCAAAGTGTATGTCGGGTCTTGTCATCGTCAGGTACAAGAGGGAGCAAATCATGCTCCTGTACTCCCTTTGATCCACCGCTTCACAGTCTTCATCAGGGTCAAGAGCCGTTGTAGTGGACATTGCTGTAGACAACTGCTTTACATTGACCATGTCAAACTTCTTCAGGAGATCCTTCGTGTACTTGGCTTGATGAATGAAAGTGCCTTGCTTGCACTGCTTGATTTGAAGCCCAAGAAAGAAGGTGAGCTCTCCCATCATCGACATCTGAAATTCACTTTCCATAGCTTCCTGAAATCTGAAAACAAGAGCATGAGAGGAACCACCAAAGATAATGTCATCCACATAAATCTGAACCATTAGAAAGTCATTGCCATGCTTAAGAGTGAACAAGGTTTTATCAACACACCGCATGACATAACCGCGCTCTAGCAAGAAGGTCTTAAGCCTAGCATACCATGCCCTAGGTGCTTGCTTTAGCCCGTACAAAGCCTTCTGAAGCTTGTACACACGGTTTGGGTATTTGTGGTGCTCAAATCCAGGGGTTGTTTTACATAAGCCTCTTCCTCTATGAAACCATTTAGGAAAGTACTCTTGACATCCATTTGATAGAGTCTAATGTCCTTAGAGGCAGCAAATGCAAGCAAGATCCTAATGACTTCTATGCGTGCAACAGGAGCAAAGGTTTCACCATAATCTAAGCCCACCACTTGGCTATAACCTTGAGCAACTAGCCTAGCCTTGTTTCTCACAACCTCACCATCCTCCCCATGTTTGTTTTTGAACACCTAGTTGGTTCCTATGACATTGACATTTTTGGGAGGCTCTACAAGGGTTCAGACTTTGTTTCTCTCAAAGTTTTCCAACTCCACATGCATGGCATTAACCCAATGTTCATCAGATAGTGTGTGTCCAACATCCCGAGGTTCAAAGGTTGCAACAAAGAGAGAATTGGTAAAGCAAGCTAGATGTGCAGACCTTGACCTTGTTGTCCTCTCATAGAGATTACCGATCATCTGTTGAGGTGGATGTCGATGCTGAATGTGGTGAGGAGCCTCTCTCTCAGAGTGTACCTCCCCCTCAACCATAGCTGGAGCTTGCTCGATAGCTGCTGAAGTTGATGTAGAAGCTTCTGGACCCTCTGCTGGAGTAGTGGTAGCAGCAGGAACAAGCTCAGATGAGAGATAAAGTGAATCATCATCATCATCATCAAAGCCCTGTAGGTCCTCTTCTTCAAAGATGCTCTCCTTCATCTCCTTGTCACCTGCAGACTCAATCACATTCCTTGCACAAGAGTTTGATTCATCAAAGGTTACATCGCAGGATTCTACGATGGTATTAGTCTCCAAATTCAAAAATCTGTAGGAATGACCATGAAGAGAGTAACCAAGAAAGATTCCATCAGAAGACCTTGACTCAAACTTATCAAGATTGCCACGCTTGAGAATAAAGCACTTGCAACCAAAGGCACGCAAATGAGAAACTGAAGGCTTTCTCCCAAAACGCAGCTCATAAGAAGTCACATTAAGAATTGAGCGTTGGAAAATCCGATTGGAAACATAGCAAGCAGTGCTAATGGCCTCAGCCCAGACCCGCCTCAGAGTCCTATGCTCATTGAGCATCGTCCGGGCCATCTCTACTAAAGTTCTATTCTTTCTTTCAACCACACCGTTCTGCTGGGGTACACAAGGTGCTGAAAACTGATGCTCAATACCATGCTCAAGACAGAAAGCATCAAAGGAGGAGTTCTTGAACTCGGTGCCATTATCACTACGAATTGCTCGTAATGCACCAGGGAGTTCTTTGAACAACCTCAAAGCTAAGCTCCGAAAGTGATGAAACACTTCATCCTTGCTCTCAATAAAGTAAACCCAAGAGTAGCGAGAATAGTCGTCAACAATCACAAGAACATACCACTTCCCACCCACCGAACGAACCCGAGAAGGACCAACAGTGTCCATATGAAGCAACTTTCCAGGGCGTTCAGTCACAACCAAATTGATTGGTGGATGACAAGCAGCAATCATTGTCCCATGACGACAAGGAGCACAAACCAAATCCTTATTAAATTTGAGCTTAGGCAATCCTCGGATCAAGCCTAGGCCACTCAAGCGACATAACAAGTTAAAGCTCATGTGACCCAGTCTCCTATGCCATTTCCAGAGCTTAGAAGAAGATTGAGCAAGCAAGCACTTGTGAGAACAAGGAAAATCGGCCTTGAAAACTTTGCCAATGCGAGAAATCCCGCAAACCAAGGAACCACTCGAATCAAGAACACAAGAAGCATTCAACTTAAAGCGCACTTCAAAGCCAACATCAAGAAGCTGAGAGACAAAGAGGAGATTGTACTTGAGATACTCAACCAAACCAACATCTTTGAGAGTGAATTTTTCATTTACCTTGACCATGCCTCTTGCCTTCACTCTCCCTCTCTTGTCATCTCCAAACGTCACATACTCCCGCTGCTTCAAGGGAGTGAGGTTGGAGAACCACTTTGCATCTCCGATCATGTGGCGCGAACACCCGGAGTCCATCAACCATTTGTTCTCCAGGGCTCCACCTGCTGCCCATAAAGAACGAGAAGGAAAAGTCGATGGCTCAGTGCTGGGGTTAGTCAAAAGAGATTTGGGAATCCAACACTTAACCATATGACCGGTAGTAGTCATCACAGTTCTTTGCACATTATCATTTAAACGCATAGGACGAGAACCACGGTGTGGAAAATGTGGCATGTCAACACGTCTTGACTCAAACCTCGGGTTGTGAATAAAGAAATCATCAATGTGAAAGCCAAATCCACGCGAGTGATGCTCACCACGATGGGTAAAACATGGCATGCCAAAGCACTGCTGCGTAAAGCCTCTGTTTCGTAAATCAAGGCCATATAAGGAATGACCCTATCCATGATAGGCACGAGAAAAAGAGCGAGGCTGAAAACCATCAAAATCATCATAAAAAGCATCCCTAGTCAACTCAGCTTGCTTCCTCTCAGTCCTCTTACGCCTATAACATAATTCATCTAAGTGGCCCTTGTGACCACAAAACTTGCAAATGTAGACATCCTTAGGATTAGGCTTGGTTTGCATTGCAGGTTTGGGTTTTGGCTTCTCTGTTTGCTTTGGGTTGAAGGAGGGTTTGGGATTGGGTGGATAGTATGTGTCAGTGGGTTTGATGGTGTTTTCCTCATCCTTGTAACTGTAGCTAGGTACAAACTTACCCACATTCTCACTCTCCTTGTCACACCTCTCAAATCCCAAGCCCAAGTTATAGGTAGACCTAGAAGCACTCTCCTTCACTCTTGCTAGGTCACTCTCAATCTTTTCCTCACTCACTAGGGTTCTCTGGGGCCTGGAAATAAGATAGCCATTTTCCTAAACTAGGACTTTGTTTTCCTCCCTAGTGATTACTAGCTTGTCCTTGAGGGTAACACACACTTCACATGGATGTGGGAGAACTTTCAAGCGAGTCTCATGAAGCAACTTGGACTCAAGCTCTTTGACTTTGAGGGACTGAGCTTTGAACGTATCACGCTTGGGGCACTTATGACATGCACACAAAAGAGTTGGTCTAGCTTTGAACTTATCAAGCTCCTTGAGGGCACTCTCAAGCTGACTGGCAACTTGAGCATGCACACTCTCCCTCTGTGCAAGATCACTCATCACATCTTGACAAGACTCACACTCAGCAGCAGTATCAACACAATTAAGCTTATACCTAAGCGAAGCAATTTCAAAATCAGCACTCTCCAACTTAGACTTAAGCTCTCTACTCTCATGAACAGCATTGCGAAGCTTATCATCTTGCAAGAGCAGAACATCACGCAAATAATCAAGTTCAGAAGAGAGCTCATCAAGAGTAGGAGGTACCTCGCTTGTGTCGGAGTCAGATCCAGAGTCGGTGTCATGGTCGTTCTTTTTCATGAAGCAAAGCCTAGTGAAGTCATCCTTCCTCTTGACTCGTGGCTCCTCAATCTCCTCCTCCGAGCTTGTAAGGCCTTCACTTGATGTGAGGTCGACATCGCTCAAGGCGGCAACGTAGGCGCGTGTAATGGCCTTGGCGAACATCTTGGAGTTCTTGCCCTTCTTGTAGAAGTAGTTCTTCTTTTGCTTGAAGTCTTCAATGTTGTTGTCGCGGTACCCGGCCTTCTTCTTCTTCTTGGGACAATCAGCAATGAAGTGTCCCGGGTCACCGCACTGGAAGCAGGTTCTTGAACCACCTCCTCTTTTCTCCTTGTAGTTGTTGTAGAATTTCCTGAACTTCCTTGTGAGCAAGGACAGCTCCTTATCAGGAATGCACTCCATCTGTTCATCGGAAGCTGTAACAAGAGAAGACAAAGCAAACTCCAAAGAAGACTTGTCAAGTGAGGGGTTAGTTCCACAAGAAGCATCACTATGACTACCCTTCTGAGAGCTAGAAAGCAAAGTCATGCTAGAAGGAGGAATAGCAAGATTAGAACGATATTTCCTAGACAGTTCATGAGATTTCAGCTTGCTATACAGTTGCTCACAGTTCAAGGTGTTGAAGTCAGCAGTTTCTTCTAGAGCAGCAATTTTAACCCCCCCCCCCCCCCAAACATTCTCATCAAGTGAGTACAGCATTTGCTTAGCTCTATCATTGTCATTGTATACAAGGTTATCACAAGCCCGCAAGTTGCACACAATTGCCTCAAACCTACGAAAAGTGTCATCTAATGACACGCCAGGTTTTTGTGCAAAGGTTTGGTACTGTCTATTGTAAGAATCCTTACGCATAGACTTGGTACCCTCATGGTACGTGCAGAGCTTAACCCAAATAGCATGAGCAGTGTCAAGGTGTGCAACCCTATCATGTTCACTCCTACCAAGTGCACAGAGCAGAATATTGACAGCTTTGGAGGTGTTCTTATACCTGAGTAACTCACCTGGAGATGCAGTGTTTAGGTCCTATGGTATAGCATACTCCTGCTAAACAATCTCCCAAATTGCACATCCTTGACTCAGCAGATACACCTTGGTCCATGACTTCCAGTAGGGAAGTCCTCTCCATCGAACATCTAGAGCTTGACAACACGCTTCTCCATGTTGCCTTCGGATCACAAAGCTGGTGAAGGTCAACTAGTGATCAAACCGGCTCTGATACCAATTGAAGGACCGAGAAGGCGACCAGAGGGGGGGGTGAATGGGAGCCAATCAAAATTCACAACCTAAACTTGACATGTGTCCCAAAATCAACCCACGCCAACATCTGAACCAATCACCAAGACTACACACACCAACTTGTGGTGTACTAGCCCTAGGAGTGATCTACCACAGCAAAGAGACACAGCAGAAACAAAAAGGAATAAGAAGCGCTCAAAATAGATCAATTCTGGACTCTCATCAGTAGTGCCGACCACAACCATCTACAGTGCTGGTTGGCACCATCGGCAGTGCCGCTACGGGACACAGGACTCTCTGAAACCTACAGACAAGATAGATCAGCAGTGCCGGTCGGCGCAATCGGCAGTGCCGGTGCGGGGTTCAGACTCTCCCTATCAGCAAGCCGATTTGAGTTCAGAGCCAGCGGCAGTGCCAGTCCAGGTCACCGGCAGTGCTGATCGTCCCTGATAGAACAGCAGAAACTTTTGGGAAATTGGCAATTTTTCTCCAAAACCTAATCAAACTAACTCCAAATGATGCGATTTTTGAACCAGTGAATCCTCATCACATCACAACCCTAATCCTAGAAGATCATCCCAATTGGCTCAGAAATCAACATGAATTTCAGATCTTGTTCCAAGAACACCAAAAAAAGGAAAACTTGAGAAATCCTTCAAATAGAAGGTGCTAGAGCTATTGATTCGGTCAAGGATCCATAGAGGATTGTTCTAGCCCATCCTAGCAACAAGTTTCTCAAGAAATCTGAGGCAAAAACTAGTCCAAAAATGAGATTGAAAATCACCACGAAAATAGCTCTGGAAATAAGAAAAAGGGAATCTCGGGATTCAAGTGAAGAGGGAAATCTTGAGCACAAAAATACTTCTCATATCATAGAAAGGTGCTTATAAGATCCATAAGTACAAGGCTAGGAAGCCACCCTCTTCCTCCCACTATTTGGAAGAGCAAGAGATGTCTCTCACACACCCACTGCTCTCCTCTAAACATGAAGTCCTCTCCTAGCACTTTGAATAGAATTCTAAGATAAGGCTGATGGAAAGAGAGGCACCACTCCCACTAGCCACATCTCTCCTTATATAGGCCCAAGGGTTGTCCACATGACCACTCTACCCTTGACCTACTTAACACTGCCACCTACCACCAGGGGCAAATCCATCCATCTTACTCCTTGTCGCCCGAACACCTCGCGCTCTTCACGACTTTGCTTCGCCTCGAAGCAAGCTCCGTGATGGTGCCACGTGCACCACCAACCACGCCACCAGTTTTGAGGCCCAAACCGGGAAACCGCCTTGCATGCTTCTCAAAGCATGACTTCATGCTCACTTACACCAAAGCAAGAACTCATGATCTTGACGCGTGTCACCTAGTCCCGTGATCCTCCTTGCCAGCAAGTGCCGCCCGCCTCTAGTCCATTGGAAGCCTCTACTTGCACCGACATCCTATCACCTTTGACTTGGTCAACCGTGCCATCTTGATCATCACCCACAGTTTTGAGGCTGAACCGCAAAACCGTCCGTGCTCCTTTCCTCTCCATGTGTACAGTATGGATCACCCTTGACTCCACCCGGCCTCCTGATCGTTTGTCCCCAAGTCTCCTACTTGTACCCGATCCTCTCGCTGTTGACCACCAAGTCGACTCCAGTGACCTACACATCATGAGACAAGCAAACACATTTCTCAACTCCTGCAACATCACCAATTCCTCTACCAACTCCGGTTAGTCATAACCATGATATGCAAACCCATGCAATCCCCAGATTCCCGCATTTCAACTCAAACACCAAATCCGCTCAAGTCAATTACTCATCACATATATTGCACACCATGGCACATATCCACATGGTTTCTCAATATAGAGTCTCATCAGGCTGATCATCCGACCTGGCCGATTCTGCAAAACACTCCACCATAAGGCTGTTTTCCATCCCTGGACTAAGGAGGGTAAAAAGTGGAGAAGTAAAGGAGGCATCCACATGGCACAACATGGACAAGTGAAATTATGACCCGGAGGGGGTCAACACCCGAAAGGGGCCGCCGCCGGCCTGGGATTTTTCCTCGGGGTGTCCAGCCCACTCAGCCCATTATGCCAACCGACACAAATTGGATAAAACAGACAGGAATCGACCCAACAACCATCATCCAGACCAAATCTCAGACATCCAAAGGAAGTCGGTCGGAAATTGACTCAATCCAACGGCCGCCCGGCCTAGCCTGCCGCCCGGCGGTGCATGCCGCCCGCCATGCCCGGCTGCCCGACGTGGCCCGCCGACTGGCGGGGGAAATTTTGCCCACTGACTCTCCTTCACCTACAAGTGCCCGCCAACCTTTCATCACCATTATATAGAGGAGGAATTCAGTAGAAATGAAAGAAGGAAGCAATTGAAATACTTTGGAGTCCATTTTCCCACTACTTTTCTTACTAGTAGAGTAGGTTAGTTAGTCGAGAGTTAGAGTCTAGTCGAGAGCAGCGCTCGGGATTCCGGAAATTGTCTCAGAGTCTTGGTATGAGCTCTCTTGTATCTTTTCTCCTTTTGTAAGACTTATCCCTTATTAAATATAATTATCTTTTCCTTATTTATCTTGTCAAGTATTTATCTTTACTTAGTCAATTTCCTCAAGTTACAATTATCGGGAAAGAACTTTGAAGCATAGTTTACTAGATTCCCGGCTAGGATTTAATTAAGTTTAGTTCTTGAATAGAACTTAGACTTAGTTATTTCCCGGCTATTCTTCCGCTAGGCCAACGGAAGAATATCTAGTGAAGGCGTAGGCACAGTGACTAAGTTGACACTAGCTGGATTTGCATTCGTCCCCATGGGCTGTGTGGTAGGTGGTAGGTGGTGATAGCCCTGTCCGTCCATTTAGTATTCCACCATGTTCGGGAAGTCTCAAGCAGGGTTGTCTAGTGGTAACGTGCCCACTAGTGCACGAGGTTAGTTACCGACCCTATTAGTGGATCGTTGTCGTGCCCTGAAGTAAGCCTATTGGTTAAAGACTCGAGGTTGTACCATGGATTTGGTGTAAGCACTCAACCCGAGTAACTAGGAATGTTGACGCTTGACTAGATTTAGGAAACTTATTCTTAGGAATTCTAGACTTAGACTCGCTGTCCTCCCGGTTAGCTTAATCGATCTCTTTTATCTATCTTAGTGTGGATTTCTCCTGTATCACTGCGCCCCTGTTTATCATTGAATATCTTCACCCCTGTCTTTGGTCAGTTGGTATAACTCTTATAGTCATATCTTTGTTAAACCATGATACTCTTACGCCTAGCTTCCCTGCGGAAAATAAATACGATACCTTGGAATACTCCGGGGTGAAATGCTACAATAGATGTTCCGTGCGCTTGCAGATTGGTTCACTCTTCTCTTAAAGCATAACAAACATCGATCAATACTTCGAGCGTTGTTGCCAGATAATATATTGGTGTGACGTTAAGAAGTGCCAACACATGCTTCTCAAAGCGTGACTTCAAGCTCACTTCCACCGAAGCAAGACTTCACGATCTGGACCCGTGTCACCTCGTCCCGTGATCCTCCTTGCCGGCAAGTCTCTCCTGCCTCCGATCCATTGGAAGCCTCTACTTGCACCGACACCCGATCACCTTTGACTTGGTCGACCCCGCCGTCTTGATCATCACCCACGGTTTTGAGGCTCAACCGCGAAGCCTTCTATGCTTCTTGCCTCTCCATGTGTACGGTATGGATCACCCTTGATTCCACCCGGCCTCCTAATCATCTGGCCCTAAGTCTCCTACTTGTGCTCGATCCTCTCGTCGTTGACCACCAAGTTGACTCCAGTGACCTACACATCATGAGACAAGAAAACACACTTCCAATCTCCTGCAACTTCTCCAACTTAAACACCAACTCGGTTAGTCATAATATGATATGCATAAACTCATGCAATCCGCGGATTCCCGCATTTCAACTCAAGCACCAAAACAGCTCAAGTCAATTACTCATCACATAATGCAAACCATGGCACATCTCAACATGGTTTCTCAATCTCCCCCTTGATGAGTACATTGACAACACCAAATGCACAAAGATTTAGATTTTAAAATGCGAAATCGAATAAGTACATCTAAATGGCTCAATCCTAAAGAAAAGGTGAAATGTAGCCATCTAACATGACAAGGGATCACAAAAACCAAGATTTGGCAAGAAAAGCGACTAAAGGCGCAAAGATTGCAAAAAGCTCAAGAAATGCTCAAAGCAATGGCATGCTCCCCCTCAACTTGTGGTAGTAGGCATGAAATGCAACATGAGGTTATTTTTAGAATCTTAGCATTTGTTGTGCATGACCCAAAAGCATTCTCCCCCTTTGGCAATGAACTCATCAAAAGAAGAAAAAGAGCAACAAAGCATGAAAATGCAAACCTAAAGAGCTTCAACAATTATGCAAACAAGCATTTAACCTTGCTAATCATAAAAATAGAGCTATGAAGTGCAAAAGCAATAGCTCACAACCATACAAAGACCAAAAATAGATAGTAGGGCATAAACACCAAGAGTTGTACAAGCTAAGCAAAATGATTGACTAGCTTAGATAGAATCAAATTTGCTTATCATGAGAAAAGCTGCCACCACAAGTATAACTACTCCCATCCAAGGCAAAACAGGCATCATGTGAATCAAACGAAACTAGCCAGTCTCAATCTCAACGAGGGCAACAAGCATTCGTAGAAAATGAGCAATGCCAAGGCATGCTCTAGACTAGCCTCCACACAAGTCTCAACAAGGATAAAAGCAATTATACACATGGTGAGCAAGTTTAAGCAAGATTAGTTCATGAGCTTCACAAAAAGCCATGTGTACCTTAAGATTAGCATGTTGCTTAAAAGAGTCTATAACAAGCCATCCAGAAAATCTAAGCATGAAAGATTGCCATCACATCCACACTACTTAGCTGAAGCTCAATCATAGCAAAGAGAAATGCAAGAAAGCATAATAATCAAAGCTCGTCTACCAATGCATATAATATATATGAGATGCAATGTGAAAAGGTAAGATACATATATACAAAAGCACCAACTCCAAGAGCAAAGAGCAACTCCCCCTCAAACAATGCCATATGGATGGCAAGCACAAAGCTCCAAATCATCAAATTACAAGAGCAATTAACCTCAAAGCTTCAACAAAGAGAAACTCCGCCTTAACCAAGCCAGTCTCCCCCTTAAAAAAATGAATAATCAACTGAAAAGAGGGCAAGAAGACTATAGAAAGAGCACAACTCGTGACTCGTGAAAAGGTAAGGGAGGCATTAATATGATGGCATAAGAGGCACAAATTTCAAGAGGGAAGCACAAGTGTAGATTTTGCAAAGCATCAAAAGATACAACATGGGTCACAATAGGTAACATGAAACTATGATGAAAAAGACTGGAGCATATACAAAGCTAGCAAGCCACAAGATAAGTGAATCATGATATACACATGCTAGTCAGAACAATATGCATACAAAGCACAACCTAGGGCAAGAGAGAACAAAAGCATCACACAAGATATACATGCCAAGATGATGAAGTGAGCACATGAACAAACATCTCACACCACAAGTAGTGTACATGAAGATAAAAGGGTGAGTGTATGAGAAAGCTCACAAAGTAGGTGAAGACATAAAAGCCTTTTAGAGGCCATGAAACAGAAAGGTACGAAGAACCATCACATGTCAATCATGCAAAAGATCAAGATCCATCAACCTCATGTTCTCGGTCCCACGTCCCCAACCTACATATGAGAAGAGAAAGGTGCCCTAGTCTTGGATCCCGAAGGGTTAGTATGCAAATACTTAGGAACCCATGAGTTGGACACACGACCAATAGATATACTCAACTTACCATGAGGGTTAGCATGATGCAAACTATGGTTCTTATGAGAAGACCTTATGAGAAACCATGTGGAGATGTACCATGGTTTGCAATATATGTGATGAGTAATTGACTTGAGCGGATTTCGTGTTTGAGTTGAAATACGGGAATCCGGGGATTCCATGTGTGTGTGCATGATTATGGTTTCGACTAACCGGAGTTGGTGAATGTATTAATGATATTACAGGAGATGGGAAATGTGTTTCCTTGTCTCATGATGTTTAGGTCATTGGAGTCGACTTGGCGGTCAACGGCGAGAGGATCGGGCACAAGTAGGGGACTTGGGGCCGGACGATCAGGATGCCAGGTGAAGTCAAGGGTGATCCACACCATACACGTGGAGAGGCAAGAAGCATAGACGGTTTTGCGATTGAGCCTCAAAACCATGGTGGTGATGAAGACGGCATGTTAACCAAGTCAAGGCGAGCGGGATGCCGGTGCAAGTGACAAGGGGGCCCGATGGACAAGGACCGGGAGATTCTTGCTGGTGGTCAGGATCGCGGGACAAGGTGACACATGTCGACATCAAGAAGTCATGCTTTAAGAAGCGTGCAAGGCGGTTTCCTGGTTTAGGCCACAAAACCGGTGGCGGTGATTGGAGGTGCACGTGGCACCATCGTGTAGCTTGCGTCGAGGGCAAGCAAAGTTGTGAAAAGTTCGATGGCATTCGGGCGACGAGGAAAAAGATGGACGGTTATGCCCCCAGTGGTAGGTGGGTGTGTTATGTAGGTCAAGGGTAGAGTGCTCATGTGGACAATATACCCTAGGCCTATATAAGAAGAGGTAAGGCTGGTGGAAGAGGTGCCTCTCTTTCCATTAGCCTTGTGTTAGGGTTCTACTCAAAGTGCTAGGAGAGGTCTTCATGTTCTAGTGGAGAGTAGTGGGTGTGTGAGAGACATCTCTTGCTCTTCCAAATAGTGGGAGGAAGAGGGTGGCTTCCTAGTCTTGTATCCTTGGATCTTGTAAGAACCTTTCCATGATATAAGAAGTATTTACATGCTCAAGATCTCCCTCTTTCCCTAAATCCCGAAATTCTCTTTTTCTCTATTTTTTGAGCTATTTTCGTGGTGATTTTCAATCTCACTTTTGGAAGAGTTTTTGTTTCAGATTTCTTGAGAAACTTGTTTCTAGGATGAGCTAGAACAATCCTCTAGGGATCCTTGACCAAATCAATAGCTCTAGGATGTTTAATTTGAAGAATTTCTCAAGTTTTCCCTTTTTGGTGTTCTTGGCACAAGATCTGAAATTCGTGATGATTCCTTAAGTCAATTGAGTTGATATTCTAGGTTTAGGGTCTTGATGTGATGAGGATTCACTGGTCCAAAAATCGCATCATTTGGAGTTTGTTTGATTAGGTTTTGGAGAAGATTTGTCAAAATCCCGAAAGTTTCTGCTGTTTCGTTGGGGTCGATCGGCACTAGACTCTATCAAATGGATGTCAAGAGGGGTTTCCTAAATGGTTTCTTAGAGGAAGAAGTGTCAAGAGGTTTTGGAGTCCAAGGGCATTAGACTCTATCAAATGGATGTCAAGAGGGGTTTCCTAAATGGTTTCTTAGAGGAAGAAGTGTATGTGAGGCAACCCCCTGGCTTTGAGTACCACAAATACCCAAACCGTGTGTACAAGCTTCAGAAGGCTTTGTATGGGCTAAAGCAAGCACCTAGGGCTTGGTATGCTAGGCTTATGACTTTCTTGCTAGAGCGTGTGTATGTCATGGGGTGTGTTGATAAAACCTTGTTCACTCTAAAGCATGGCAATTACTTTCTAATAGATCAGATTTACGTGGATGATATCATCTTTGGTGGTTCCTCTCATGCTCTTGTGTCCAGATTTCAGGAAGCCATGGAAAGTGAATTCCAGATGTCGATGATGGGCGAGCTCACCTTCTTTCTTGGGCTTCAAATCAAGCAGTGCAAGAAAGGAACTTTCATTCATCAAGCCAAGTACATGAAGGATCTCCTAAAGAAGTTCGACATGGTCAATGTGAAGCCATTGTCTACACCAATGTCCACTACAACGAGACTTGACCCTGATGAAGACCGTGAAGCGGTGGATCAAAGAGAGTACAGAGCATGATTGGCTCCCTCTTGTACCTGACAGTAACAAGACCCGACATACACTTTGCGGTGTGTCTTTGTGCTTGCTTTCAAGCTTCCCCAATGGTGACTCGTTACAAGGCTATCAAGCGCATCTTCAGGTATCTCAAATACACTCTTGAGTTTGTTCTTTGGTACTCTGCATCTTCTTCTCTTGATCTCATTGGGTATTCGGATGCGGACTTTGCTGGGTATAGAATTGATAGGAAGAGCACTTCTGGTACTTGCCATTTCTTGGATACTTCTTTGATCCGTTGGTCCTCTCGCAAGCAGTCGAGTGTAGCCCAATCCACCACAGAGGCTGAGTATGTTGCTGCTGCTAGCTGCTGCTCACAAATCCTATGGATTGTGTCAAACATGAGAGACTATGGGTTAGCCTTTAAGAGTGTCCCATTCATGTGTGATAACTCCAGTGCCATATGCTTAGCCAAAAATCCAATCTAACATGGTAAGGTCAAACACATCAATATGCGATTCCACTTCTTGAGAGACAATGTTG
The DNA here is from genome assembly GCA_032690845.1 of Eleusine coracana subsp. coracana. Lineage (NCBI taxonomy): Eukaryota > Viridiplantae > Streptophyta > Magnoliopsida > Poales > Poaceae > Eleusine > Eleusine coracana. Next base: position 29,175,236 of record CM064422.1, read on the forward strand.
AGAAAGGGGATGTTGAGTTCAAATACATCGACACCAGAAACCAATTAGCTGATATTCTCACCAAGCCCCTAGATGCTTCGAGACATGCTTTTCTTCGGGGGGAACTTGGTGTTTGTCATCCCTATGGCATCATTTGAGGGGGAGTTGGTGCTCTCTTGTATATATGTATCTTACCTTTTATGCATTGCATCTTATATGTAATATATGCATTGGTAGATGAGTTGATTCTTATGCTTGCCTGTATTTCTCATTGCTATGACTGAGCTTGAGCTAATTTGTGTGGATGTGATGGTAATCTCTCATGCTTAGATTTTCTGGATGGCCTGTTATAGACTCATGTGAGCAACTTGCTAATCTTAAAGGTAAACTAAGCTTCTTGTGAACCTTATGAACTAATCTTGCTAAAACTTGCTCACCATGTGTATAATTCCTTTTATCCTTGTTGAAACTTGCATTGAGGTAAGTCTAGAGGATGTCTTGACTTTGGCACCTTGTGTTTGCAAAATGGAAGGCTTTGCAAATGTTTAACTCATGATGGAACATTGAGGGAACATGTGTTCCTTTTGCCGCAAAGGCATGCTCTTTTGACTTGTGCATAAACTTGAATAATCTGCTAAATGCTTTGATTAAGAATAATTGTAAAATACTAAATCCAAACACTATGACTTGAAGCCTCGGGGTGTTTGCCGTACCCAGTCGTGCGACCCTCCACATGGATAAGAGGATACATGAGGATAAAAAATAATCGCTTGATCAACTGAGTATTTGTTGCATATCTGAGCATTTGTAGAGCTTATTTTCTGCGAATGCTTGTTGCCCTAGTTGAGATTAAGACTGGCTAGTATCTTTTGATTCACTTGATGCTTGTTTTGCCTTGAATGGGAGTACTTACAAATATGGTGGCAGATTTTCTCATGATAAGCAAAATTTGATTCTATCTAAGCTAGTCAATCTTTCTGCTTAGCTTGTATAGCTCTTGGTGTTTATGCCTTGCTATCTATTTTTGATCTTGGTATGGTTGTGCGCCATTGCTTTTACATTTCATAGCTCTATGCTTATGGTTAGCAAGGTTAAATGCTTGTTTGTATAATTGTTGAAGCTCCTTAGGTTTGCATTTTCATGCATTGCATGTTTGCTTGTTCTTTTGCCTCTTTGATGAGTTCATTGTCAAAGGGGGAGAAAATATTGGGTCATGCACAAATAATGCCAAGTAACTTTAAATGATCCATTTTGCACAACATGAGACCTACTACAACTTGAGGGGGAGCATATCATGATCTTGAGCGTTTTCTTGCGCTTTTCACATTCTTTGTGTCTCATCGCGCTTTCTTGCCAACTCTTGGTTTTGTGATCCCTACTTTGCTAGATGGCTTGTTTTCACCTTTTCTTTGGGTTTGGCCATATGGATGCATTTATTTGGTTTCGCATTTCACTCTTCAATCTTTGTGCAATTGAGGTTGTCAATGTACTCATCAGGGGGGAGATTGAGAGACCATGTGGATATGTGTCATAGTTTGCATTATATGTGATGAGTAATTGACTTGAGCGGATTTGGTGTTTGAGTTGAAATGTGGGAATCCGGGGATTGCATGTGTGTGTGCATGATTATGGTTTCGACTAACCGGAGTTGGTGGAGTATTGGTGATATTGCAGGAGATGGGAAATGTGTTTGCTTGTCTCATGATGTGTAGGCCACTGGAGTCGACTTGGCGGTTAACAACGAGAGGATCGGGCACAAGTAGGGGACTTGGGGCCGGACGATCGGGATGCCGGGTGAAGTCAAGGGTGATCCACACCGTACACGTGGAGAGGCAAGAAGCACGGACGGTTTTGCAGGTGAGCCTCAAAACCGTGGTGGTGATGAAGACGATGCATTGACCAAGTCAAAGCGAGCAGGGTGTCGGTGCAAGTGACAAGGGGGCCCGATGGACAGGGACAGGGAGAGACTTGCCGGTGGTCAGGATCGGGGGACAAGGTGATACGCATCATCATCGAGAAGTCGCGCTTTGAGAAACGTGCAAGGCGGTTTCCCTGGTTTGGGCCTCAAAACTGGTGGTGGCGATTGAAGGTGCACGTGGCACCATCGTGGAGCTTGCGTCGAGGGAAAGCAAAGTTGTGAAGGGCTCGATGGCATTCGGGCGATGAGGAAAAAGATGGACGGTTATGCCCCTGGTGGTAAGTGGGTGTGTTATGTAGGTCAAGGGTAGAGTGGTCATGTGAACAGTAGACCCTAGGCCTATATAAGAAGAGGTAGGGCTGGTGGAAGAGGTGCCTCTCTTTCTATTAGCCCTGTGTTAGGGTTCTACTCAAAGTGCTAGGAGGGGTCTTCATGTTTTAGTGGAGAGTAGTGGGTGTGTGAGAGATATCTCTTGCTCTTCCAAATAGTAGGAGGAAGAGGGTGGCTTCCTAGCCTTGTATCCTTGGATTTTGTAAGCACCTTTCCATGATATGAGAAGTATTTACTTGCTCAAGATCTCCCTCTTTCCCTAAATCCCGAAATTCTCTCTTTCTCTATTTTCGGAGCTATTTTCGTGGTGATTTTCGATCTCACTTTTGGACGAGTTTTTGGTTCGGATTTCTTGAGAAACTTGTTGGTAGGATGAGCTAGAATAATCCTCTATGGATCGTTGACCAAATCAATAGCTCTAGCACCTTCGATTTGATGGATTTATCAAGTTTTCCCTTTTTGGTGTTCTTGGCACAAGATCTGAAATTCATGATGATTCCTTGAGCCAATTGAGTTGATCTTCTAGGTTTAGGGTTGTGATGTGATGAGGATTCACTGGTCCATAAATCACATCATTTGGAGTTCGTTTGATTAGATTTTGGAGCAGATTTGCCAAAATCCTGAAAGTTTCTGCTGTTTCATCGGGGTCGATCGGCACTGCCGGTGGGTTACTAAATCCCGCACCGGCACTGCCGATGGGTCTCACTAGCACTGCTGATAGGGTCAACCGGCACTGTCGATGGCTCTAATCGGCACTGCCGGTGGTGGTCCAGGAAGGTGTAGTTTTGTGAGGTTTTTGACTATCTCGAGTCTCTGCTATTTTTCTTTGTTTCTGCTGTATTTCATAGCTGTTGCTGATCACTCCTAAGGCCCTATTTGGAAGTATGATAAAGATTCACCCCTGTAAATGGTTTCCGCCTGTTATTCTTTGTGCACTAGAAACCCCCTGTATTACATCGTATTTTTTACAGCCGTAAACTGTTGTTTGGGTAAAGAAAACCGGCAGCACGGTAAATAACTCGACTACAAGCAAATGACTATGTCTCATGCAGCTAGTACTTTAGAGTTTCCATACACATTCCAAAAGCACGATTTCAAATATAAGAGGCTTGAGAACTCCAAGAGGCAACATTTTATTAACACAAAGCGAAAAATCGATGTCTTTTACATGTAGCACAGCTGTTGGCTAGTTCTGCATTATAATTACTATTCTCAACAAAAACTAGTTTCAAACATCAGAGTGATACAAAAAGCTTCTTCCAAATCTCTGGCCACGTTTTTAAACCTAAGGTTCATATATAAAAAACATATTTACAGGTGCCATTCCTTAATAGTACATCAAATGTTCTAAACATTCATATTGCTTAAATAAGATGATTATTGTCTTATTAACTCCTATTCCTCCACTTAATGCAAGAATGTTACAGATTCCTGCCATCATGCATCCATTAATCTGCAAAAGAATTTTAAACTTAACTCACAAGCATTGTTATGAGAAGAAATAAATAGCTGAAATAACAGTAAAATGCAACCTGAAAATGTGCCGGAAGAAAGTGCACACTGAAGTAAGATAAAGCAATAATGCACTATACTGGAACTCATAGCAGAGGAAGCAAACCTTTGTCGTCATATTAAAAAACAGAGCATATGGAAAATTTAAACATAAATTTAGCTGGGATCTTCATCGGAAGAATGCACTGAGAAATCATAACTTACTTGTGGTCATATCAATTCCAAGCTTGTTAACTTCTTTCTTCAGCCATAGAGCACGGAGCCTTGGTTCATAGCCTAGAAAAATTTCTCTATTTAATGCATCCTTAAAAACATCAGAGGCATGGATCTTTATCTCATCTGACACATCATCAATGTCCTGCAACACTGCTAAGCATCTAGTCATTGAGTGTTTGTCTTCTGTCATTTTACTATGCATCTTAACAATGGACTGCTCCTCTTTCAGTGCAAGAAACTCCGACATTGTTTCTTCAATGCGAGCGACTGGCTTTGCAACATCAGATTTTCTTGGCCTTCCTCTGTTAGAACCAACAGCAACAGATCTTGAGGTTGCCTGATCATCACTTTGTTGCAGCTCATTGATCTCATCTTTATCTGAAACATAGCCTGGTTCATATTGTTGTTCTTGAGTGTGTTCAATATTAAGACCTTTTCCTCCGGAAGCAATCCTTTGTCGCGATCTCTTGTTCTGCCTCCCTCTATACTGTGGATGTTCTTTTTCCAGAAGTTGTTGTTCATCATATCTTGTTGGAGAATCTGAACCATCACCATGACAAGCACCTACTTCAATCGCTTTGCTCCATGGATGTTTCCGAGTGAAGTCTAATGTCACCTTGTCTGTGATCTCACCTTCAATGCCTATTCCTCTAGATTTCTGTGGTTTGCTAGAAGTGAAGCAATGTTTTCCTTCAGCAGATTGACCTATTTAAAAACCAAGTTAACCTCAAATAAACTACCTATCAAGGCAATTTGATTTTGCATACATAACAAAAAGATATGTGTGCAGGAATTACCTTCATATAGCCGATTCAAGGCATCAAAAAGTGGGAAGCTCTTATTCTCATACTTGGTGAACCTTGAATCATCCTAAAACATTTATGAACACATCAGAATGAATTTGTTTCAAATGAATACTGAAACCAAAAGAGACTTCAATATTAATCTTACTTCTAAGATTTCTTCCCAAATTGCAGCTGTCGTATTGATCATTGATACATCATTCTTCCAAGATACTCCACTCCGGCTGAGGATGGATTTGATTGCCTTGTAATCTATCTTGAACCGCCCTTCTTTATCTTGAATTTGACATTTAGTAAACCTGGCTTCTGGAAACATTTTATTGAAATCTTTTGCCATTCTATTCTAGCCCTCAGAAACCCAACCATTCTGACCTCGGTAATGAGAGAACCTGTACTCAGTAAGTATATCAACAAGCCCCTTTTCATATCTTGAGGACCACTTTGCTCTTTGTTGTGCCATCAAATCTGAGGGTAAAAAAAATACAAATACATTTATTTGGACATACTGAGTTAAACAAACCCACATTATAGATATACAATATTGTCATTGATAGAAATAAGAATTCAGGAAAAAGATATATTATTGAAAGCACATGGAAATTAACATATCAGGGTTCAATATATGAAATGATCACAATAGAATAGTTCAGAGTTACAAGCTAGCACATATGCTTTATTAAAGACAAAACACAAGCCATCATCTACATTTGCCAATTTGCTAAATAGAAATGTCCTATAACTAGCTGCTCAACGTTGTCTCCTTCGCCTTCTTGTTATTTCATAATCTGCCGACATCCTCTTTGCAATGTCATCTCTCATGGCATTACCTTCATTTCTTTGATTACTTAATAATGGCACAACATCATCCCTATAGTTCTCATTACCAGTAGGAAGGTCCACAAACTTACTAGGACTGATCAATTCTTCTTGGCTGTTTAACCACTCTTCATCACCATTATGGCTTCGAATTATATTATGCACCACTACTGCAACTGCTGGAATTTTTACTTGAGTTTCTACGGGATAATATGTAGCAACTTTTAGAATAGGAAATCTCATCTTTAAGATGCCAATGGCATGCTCTATGTGATTTCGAAGACGGGCATGACAGAGATTGAATAATTCCTTATAATCCCTTGGTCGACATCGACTTTGCCCTTGCTCCTTAATATGGTACCGAACTCCTCGATATGGAGCAAGAAAGTTTGGACTGTTAGCATAACCCCCATCAACCAGATAATACTTGCCCCTCGGCACTTGAAACCCAAAGTTGATGGCAGAATGTAAGACCCCAGCATCTGAAGCTGATCCTTCCCACCCGGTAGAAATATACGTGAAGTTCAGATCAAAATCACAAGCAAGTATCACGTTTTGACAGAGAGTTCCTTTTCTATTACGATATGGTGCTGCCTTACTCACATGCATCGTGATTGGAACATGAGTTCCATCTATAGCGCCTAAGCAATTCTGCAAGGGAAGGAAAGCTATTATTATTATTATTATTATTATTATTATTATTATTATTATTATTATTATTATTATTATTATTATTATTATTATTATTATTATTACTATTATATAATAGAAGAGAAAAGAAATTCCAATTCTACAACTATATGCATCTACCGGAAAGTATGGTCCAAAGTGTGGATTTGTTGATATTTTCCAATGTGTCTCGGTTGATGGAGGCTTCACGAAATCAAATGTTAATGATGTGATTGCATCAAAACAAGCTCTAATGTGATAGTCTCTCCGCTATGCTGAAACCTGTCACATAATGCTGTAAAACTCGCATTTCTTGCAAGCATGCACATGAAAATGGCCAATTGCTCCTCCACAGTAACACCTCTCGTACTCCGCAAAAGATCTTTTGAAGTAAGGTAATTTGAGAGTGCCTGAAATACATGAGGCTCCATTCGAAGATTGGTATAACATCGACGTCGGTGGCCTTCAAGAAGCTCAATTGTGTATTCTGCACCACTAAGCTTTTATGTATGATATGGTTCTTTTGTTTTTGTACGAGCTATGTATAACGCTGGGAAGACTAGCATCATGAGCTCGTCGTCTTCTTCCTCCTCAGAATCAGTTTCAGATACCGCAATGTTTTTCTCACTCATCTGTTGAATTTATCTACTAGCAAATAAGAATATGGCATTCAAAATAAAGCATTGCTATAGTGGCCTATAGCCTAGTTTTACAAATCTGTTAGCTATACAGCAGCAGGAAAATTTCTGGACGAAATAAATATTAATTTGCTCACAAGTCACAACATAACAAAATTAGATTCGTATCCTACAACTATACTCCAATTGGAGAAATTTTAAACCATATCAGATTCTAAATCTCACTAAAAAAGGAGTATAAAAACACACATGTTTTCCATCGAATGAATTAAGTCAACCATTTTTTATTTGATGAAAGAAGAGGGCAGAATGGACAGTGTACCTCTAATTACGGATCCTAGGGAAATTTTCTTGTTTCTGATTGCTAGAGGTCCTTATCGGCTTGAACAGTTGTTGTGGAGTCTGTAGGGGCACGGAGCACAGATCTGTTAATTCAAAGGGCAAAGCAAGGGAGAGGTAGCAGATTTGTGGAGAGGAGAGATTGCTCACATACAATAATTCGGTGGAGCAGAGATGAGGCAGCCACTGGGGGAGCATTCGTCGAGGTGGAGGTACCCGTAACCCGTCGATGTGGTTGTGCTTTGCAGTCGATCTACTCTTTTTCGAGGATTCTTCCGCCACCGCGCCAGATTCGCTAGGAGGATGTGCTCAGCAACATCCCGACTGCGCTCATGCCCTGCTGGTACGGCTGATGGGATCGTCGCGCCGCCACCGCCATCGGCCGTAAGATTCGCTCGTCGGACCTCGAGTGGAAGAGCCCGATAGATGTCGTTTTTTTTAGAGCCTCTTCAGATGATTTTTTTTATCCGACAGAATCAGCCCAAACTGAGCGTAAAATTAGTGGGTCACCAGTCATCCAAACAGTTTTTTTCTATTCGACCAAGAAAAGTATTCGGATTGTAATTTATGCTGGTTTTGGACTCAATACTTGTCTTCCAAACAGGCCCTAAAGGTAGGTAGCACATCACTAGTTGGTGTGTGTAGTCTTGGTGATCGGTTTAGAGGTTGGCTTGGGTTGCTTTTTGGGATATAGGCCAAGTTCTCTTGGAGAATTTTGATTGGCTCCCATTCACCCCCCTCTGGTCGCCTTCTCGATCCTTCACCTTAAATCACCCTTAGAAGCATACCGTAAATTAGAAACTCGAGAGAAAAAATGAGTGCAATCACTAGAACCACGGTGAGAACCTATCAAGGGGACAACACGAGAAGAACCAATAGAAGCATCATGAGAACAATGTCATAGACCAATACAAGAAGTAGTAGAAGCATGTCCACGAGCATGTCCTGACCCTCAAGAAAAGGAGTCATAGAATCCATCAATAAATTGATGTCTCATGCTAGGCTCACGAGTAAGAAGCACGAGATCGGTGCATGTATCTAGCATGCCTAAAGCAGAACTCAAATTGATGTCCATCCTTACCACAATATGAGCAATGGAACAAGGGCCTATGAGGAGGCATGGTTTGAGAGGTTGAAGCACCACTCTCGCTCATGTGAGAAGTCCTTCGGGACTTGTAAGAAGAACCAGAAGCATCTTTCAACTTAGAATCAAGACTAGGTTCACACATGTCATGAAAAGGACGATGTGTGTTCCTAAAAGCTTTAGCACGCACTCAACGCTCATGTTTGACACGACGAAACCAATACTCAATAACATGCTAATCTTTCTTACAAAAGCTGCAATGGTACTTTTGTTTAGGGGGTGATGTACCATTTGAGAAAGAAGAACCTTTGTCGGTCCTTTCAAGAAAGCGCTAGGCGGGTTCACTCATTTGTTTGTTGCTATTGACAAATTCACCAAGTGGATTGAAGCGAAGCCGGTCGGCAAGATAACTTCAAAGAAGGCGGACTAGTTTGTCAGAGAGGTTTTCACTTGGTTTGGAGTTCCTCATGATATCATTACCGATAATGGTACTCAGTTCACATTTGAGGATTTCCGTGACTTTGCCGGAGAGATGGGAATAAAAATCCACTTTGCATTCATGGCTCATCCTTAAAGTAATGGGCAGTTCGAACGGACTAATGGTATGATTCTTCAGGGGTTGAAGCCCCGGATATTTGACAGACTCATGCCTTATGCTGGTCTGTGGGTTCGAGAGTTGCCGTCGGTTCTTCGGGGGCTGCACACCAATGTCAGTCGAGCTACTGGCCAGTCACCTTTCTCATTGTCTATGGCTCCGAGGCTATGCTGCCGACCAAGGTGAACCTCGTATCAGCGCGAGCCAAAGGATATGACAAGAAGCTTTCTGAAGATAGCTGAAAAATTGAGTTGATTGCAGCAGAGGAATTACGTGATCGCGCTGTTTTGATCGGCAGTATACCAATAGAGCTTGTGATGTTATTACGACAAAAATGTTCATAGTCGTCAATTTGATGTTGTGGATTTAGTATTGCGTCGAGTGTGGTCAACAAATAATCAACACAAATTATCCCCTAAATGGGAGGAACCCTATGTGGTCAAAGAAGTCACTCGATCGGGGGCTTATCGTCTGATCTATAAAGATGGATATGACGTACCAAATTCATGGAACATCAATCAGTTACGTTGTTTTTATACCTAATCTATTTTTTGTATTATCATACATTATTATTGAATGAAACTTCGATCTTTTTGATGAAAGATGTCTTGATGCTTTTCATTCTTATTTGTCTCGATTCCTTAATTCATAATATTAAACAATTGAGCCATAGGGCTAGTAATAATGTCCCACTACTCCTTAACCTTGATAAATTCTGGTTTTGGATTTTTCTGACTGATTTCTCATAATTTGATACGGTCTTATGGTCTTTTGATCTTTGGTCTAACTATCACACCTGGTTTTTAGGACAAAACCAAGTGCTTATCATATGTGTGCCCAGGAACAAGTTTCACACATATCAATAGTAAAGTGAATAATAGTATAACCAATATCATTAATAAAGCATACCATTATTACATAAATAATTGTCTTTGAAGACTAAATCGACTCTCTTGATAAATAACAGCGGAAGACAACATAACACCATAGGCAATCGACCGGGGCCACGCTTACCTAGTAGTAGTCTTCATCAATGTAGTCCATATCTCCATCTTCTGAGCAGCAGTTTATAGTACAACAACAAAGGGAAATAGCAAGGGTGAGCACATGTCGTACTCAGTAAGTGGGGGAAAATATGACATGTAAGCTTAATAGAAGAAAGGCTAACACAATGGTTCATTTGCATAAATGATCACCTACACCTAGTAGAAAAGCCATCCTATTTACTAGGTGAAAAGTTTCCACCAGTTATCTCATTTGTCCAACACTATAGGTTAAACCACCTGTAACCAACCATGGGTTAAACCACCCATAGGAAACCACACTATAGGTTACACCGCCTATAGCAAACCATGGGTTAAACCGCCCATGAGAAACCACACTACAGGTTACACTGCATGTAGCAAACCAAGGGTTACACCGCCCAAACCAAACTTGGCTACCCACCAAGTTCACCCATAAACCACCTTCCTATATGTGTGAGGATCCAGACCGCTCATGACCATGAGCACGACTGTTATAACAGTTTTACACTCTGTAGAGGTTGCACAACTTTACCCATAGGTTGGTGATTTCATCACTATGCAGTGACTAGAGAGTCTCCATGTTGCCCAAATCACACTACCATAGGTGTGAGGCCAAGAGAACACCACAAGGTCTTTCAAAGCGCTTCCCAGCTTGCAAACAATCTACGCTAAGATTTCACCGCTGCGGAATTAAACTATTCCTACAGAAGCCCCCTCTGGCGCCGTGGCTAGGAGTAAACCGTCCATCGCCTGAGTCTGAGATTAAACCATCCCGTCCTCCCTCCTCGACTGCTCACACAACTGGGAAGACATCTCGATACTAAACCAAGCCTACCCATATCAGCCCTATGCTTTGCGCTATTTTTCTGGGTGGCCGCTCCACAAACTACTCTTGTGATCCCAAGCAGGTACCACCACAATCCCACAGTACTATACCGAGTACACGTGCATACCTGCACTATCCTTGCCATCCTCCTACTTGGATCACCTAGGTTCCATGTTGCTACAAAGGATTACCCATCCCTCATGATCATTATGTTAAAGTGAATCATTAGTCAAGATTAACAATAGACACTTCCATTCCCGACATACCAAACTAAGCATGACGTACCCTCACCAATAAGCTACACCAGAACCCAGGCGACAAGGAATATTGTGGAACATGATATGACACATAGGATTCAATATTAACAAGCATGCATAGAGATAGAGGGAATATAAAACATAGGTTCAAAATACATCAAGGACACTTGCCTGGTTCCCTTTGCTGCTGCTCAAAGTTATCAAGATGGAGAACCCGGAAGTTCTCTAACAGCGGTTCGTCTACTCAACATCACACCGGAAACACAAGCATACAAAAACACTAAGAAACAACACACCATACAGTAACAAACAACAAGGGAAACTAACTTATGAAAATTTACAAGTAAAATATACAAGTAAAATATAATTTATGAAAATTTTAAGGACCAAAACATAATTTATAAAAAGTACAAGAACTAACTTGTAAAATTCAAGATGAAAATATATTTTGTATAAAATTTAGGGTCTAAAAGTAATTTTGGAAAAGTCCAGGGGCTTAACTATAAAATTTACAGGGCCAGAATATAATTATTTATAAGTTTAGGGGCCTAGGTTAAATGCCCAACCTAATTACTACTTATAAAATTTAGGGCTAAAATAAAATTACTAGAAGGTACAGGGTTGTCTTTCTAAAATTCGGGGCTAAAATATTATTTTAGGAATAGTCTAGGGGCATTTATACAAAAATACAGTGCTAAATTAATTAAAAGAAAAATTAGGGTTCTAATATAATTTTATAAAAGTTTTGCAGAGAAATCAGGACAAAAAGTAATTTAAATGAAGCACAGGGGCTTAAATATAAATAATTAAAGTTCTGAAGAAAAACTAGGTCAAAAAAGTATAAATTAAACAAAGTGCAGGGGCCTATGTGTAAAACTAACATTCACTGGTAATAAAAAATAAACTAATCCCGTGGACTAGATCCACGGGGCTTGTGGACCAGGAGGCCCACGGTCGACCATGGACCGGGCGCGGCGGCGACCATTGGTGGCTCCCGAAGGTTGTCGGTTAGGGGCTCCGGCGAGCAAGGGCCGAGGAGAAGGGGCGCCGGGAACACAGCGGGGGTGGGGGAGCTCACCGGGGTGCGCGGCGGCCGGAGGAGGTGGCCGGAGGCTGCAACTCGAAGCGATGGCGGCGGCAGCGGAGCTCAGCGACGGCGCGGCACGACGGCGAGGCGGTGGGGTGGGGAAAAGGGACACGGGGCACACAGGTCCCGCCCTTTTATAGGGCGTGGTGCCCTAGGTGGCCAGGCGCGCACGCCGAGGGCGGCGGCTGGGGCTGGGCTGGCGGCGCGGCTAGGGTTTCGCGAGGCGGGGGCGAGGCCGCGAGGAGCTGGGCCGGGGTGCGCGGGAGTGGGCCGGCTCGCTCGGGGTGGCTGGGCCGCGCGGGGAAAGGCCCAAGGCGGGAAGGAGAAGAGAAGGAGAGGGAGAAGGGGAGTGGGCTGCGCGGAAGAGAAGTCGGCCCGTGGCCGGGGGAGAGAAAAGAAAGAGAGAGAGAGGGTGGGCTGCGGGGACGGAATGCGGCCCATTTCCAAAGCAGGCTAGAAAAGAGAGAAAGGAGGGGGAGGGAGGCTGGGTTGAGGGAGTGAATTGGCCCAAAAATCGAAAGGGTCTTCTAATTCTATTTTCCAACTTCAAACCTAAAACTATTCCTTAAACAAAATTCAAATCAGAACCTACATGATTTTAAAAAAATAGTTTTGCACACAATTAAATTCCTAAATGCAACTAGTGAGAATTAATGCAAGAAACACATATTTAAAAAAAATAGCTTATATTTGATTATTTTCTTTAGAAAATAATTCTTTCTCTTAGGAAAATATTAATAACTTAATTAATTATAGAAAATTTTAAAATATTCCAAATTTTGAAAAATTAGGGTGTCACAAACCTACCCCACTTAAAAGGAATCTCGTCCCGAGATTCAGACACGATTGGAAAGAAAGAAGGAAACTAGGCTCTCACTTCATTGGGTGCATCCTTGTCTAACCTTTCCTTGTCATGTGGCAATGCTTTTGCCACATATTCCACCTCTGCTCCATTAGGATGTGTCAACTTGACAGCCTTTCTAGCACAATATATGATTCCCTTGTGCTTGGTTAACTAATCCATTCCATGTATCACATCTATACCCTTGGAATCCAAAACAATGAAACTTGTAGTAAAGTCTACCCCCCTTATGCTAACACTTAATTTATGACATCCATGTTCTGCTTTCAATTCCCCTCCAGATGAACTAACTATCATCTTATTCCTGAGCAAGGTGATGGGAATGTTGTACTTGGCCACATATTTGGATGATATGAATGAATGTGATGCTCCAGAATCAAATAAAACTACAGCGGGGTTTGAGTTTATGAGCAACATACCAAGAACAACGTCTGGAGATTCATGAGCATCTTCAAGAGCAACCTGGTTGACTCGAGCTCTCGCATAGTTCTGCCTGGCTGCTGTCGGGGCAGAGTTTCCATTGCGGTTGGGTGTTGGGGCGACATTGAGGGGTGACGAAACCCTGACCTGTAGGTTGAGTTCCTTCCTGTCCACTTCGCTGTCCAGAGCGGAACACAGGTCCACCAGAAGATGATCCAATGCGAGGCCTAGTGTTGCCGCCTCCTTGCTGACCTTGATGCTCTAGCTTGCGCTTGCCATCCATCCTCGACCTTCTGTTCTCCAGAACTAGAGCTTTATCCACCATCTCTTGAAAGTTTGCATAGTTACGAGCCACAAATGCATAGGCGAGACCATCATTCAACCCATCAAGAAAACACTCACACTTCTTCTCATCCGTGTCCACTTCTCCTAGGGCATACCTAGACAGCTGGGTGAAACGAGCAACATACTCACTTATGGTCATGGATCCCTGCTTTAGATCCTGGAACTCCTTCTTCTTCAACCTTATTACCCCCTGAGGCACATGGTGAGACCTAAAGCTGTTCTAAAACTCATGCTAGTTAATACTACCAGGCTCCTCATGGGCTGCAACATAAGCATCCCACCAACCAGCAGCGGGTCCAACAAGCTGATGTGCAGTAAACAACACCTTCTCCCTATTGTTGCATTGAGTGACTTGCAACTTCTTGTCAATAGTCTTTAGCCAGTCATCTGCATCCATGGGCTCCACAGAGTGAGAGAAAGTTGGGGGTTTGGTCCGTTGGAAATCTCTAAGCTTGTCTCTAGGCTGGGGAGCAGCTCCTGTGACATTGTTGGGCTGTGGCTGCACCAGGGTCTGGTGCATGTTCTGGAGAAGTTGTGTCTGCATGGCCATGAGTTGTTCTATGGAGATCTGCGGGGGTGGTTGCTCCTGTTCCTTATGGTTGTTGTTCATGTTGCGGTTCCCACCTCTCACCATCTGATGTAGGTCAGGATACGGTAAGCAAAAATGGGTGGAAGATATAGGTAAAGTGCAAGGATATGATAAGGTCCAGTAGCAAAAAAAAAGGTGTGAAATAAAAAGATAGATAAAGAGATACCCCAATTAACTAATCTCTAATAAAGTAGGAGTAAAAGTATAATATAAGGATGTGGTTGCAAGATAGGCCTTGCATCACATCGGCACTCATTACAAAAGATCCAAATCACACTCATCACACCAATCAAACTAGCAAACCAACCAAAGGACGTGCAAGCACTAAAATTCTCTCTAGCTATGCTATTACATTTATTCGACTCGATATAACTACTTGATGCCTATGAAGCCACTCGGGGATAAACTTCCTAATCCTCGTCCTGGTTGGGGATGACGTAAGCTGGTGGGACACGACTAGCCATTCTGCGAGGTGGTGAGGAAGGAGTGGCGTCCTTTAGCTCTTCCTCCGAAGGTAGGTCCACATCAACAGGCAAATGTCGCTTGAGCTAGCGAACTGTCTTCATTGCCTCCTCGTATTTGTTCTGCCAAAATCCTTGTTCCTCCATGGTTGAATCCAACTCCCTGGAGATCACCGTGGTAAGAGTGACTTTCTTCTTGAACTTCGTGTGTCCTTGTCTAGATACAAGCTCTACGTGAACGTAGGTGGATCCACTTGCGTGATGAGGGAAATAAGCATACTCTGTATCTTCAAAATACTGGCGATAACGGGAGCGAATGACCATGCAAGCTTGACGAGCGGCATCACGAATCCTGGCGGAGAAAGTCTTCCGTGGAGCAATGACCTCATGAATCCTTTCCACCTCAAAAGTTCCTCTGAGCAGTCTTGGAGCAAAAATGTGAACTTGAACCTTCCATACAGGCTCAGAACCTTCATAGGTCACTTGGGTACCACCATACTCTAGTTGTTTCTCGTAACCTAACCGTTGTAGCATCTCCCAAAGCATGTGAGGTAACCTTCCAACATTATTTCCCGTATCCTTGAAGAGTCGAGTGTCACGATAAGGTGGTGGACTCGGTGGTGGCACCATCTCTTATTCAGCCTCTTCTATCCCAAACTTTTCATCAGATCTGAGTGGGACAAGCGCTGGTGAAGGCCAAACACGTGGGTACTGATCACACCTATGGCAAGTCTTCTTGGTATGGGCCATCTAAGCAATTTTTAATAGGAGAGATGAATTAGTAAAAGGGTTTTGTAAGCCGAACGGTAAAACAAGACCAACAACAGAAGTGAATAAACAAGACTATAACTTTAAGCCAAAGAGTTTTGAAAATAGTTTCTACTTTGCAAAATAGATCTTAGAACACGACCACTCTATCTAAGCTAGTGTCCTACGATTGACACGGCTCTGATACCACTTCTATCACACCTGGTTTTTAGGACAAAACCAAGTGCTTATCATATGTGTGCCCAGGAACAAGTTTCACACATATTGACAGTAAAGTGAATAACAGTATAACCAATGTCATTAATAAAGTGTACCACGCCTTCCTCGACTGCTCATAGAACTGGGAAGACATCTCGATACTAAACCAAGCCTTCCCATATCAGCCCTGTGCTTTGCTCTGTTTTCCTGGGTGGCCGCTCCATAAACTACTCTTGTGATCCCAAGCAGGTACCACCACAATTCCATAGTACTATACCGAGTACATGTGCATACCCACACCATCCTTGCCATCCTCTTGCTTGGATCACCTAGGTTCCATGTTGCTACAAAGGATTACCCATCCCTCATGATCATTATGTTAAAGTGAATCATTAGTCAAGATTAACAATAGACACTTCCATTCCCGACATAGCAAACTAAGCATGATGTACCCTCACCAATAAGCTAAACCAGAACCCAGGCGACAAGGAATAATGCGGAACAGGATATGACACATGGGATTCAATATTAACAAGCATGCATAGAGATAGAGGGAATATAAAACATAGGTTCAAAATGCATCAAGGACACTTGCTTGGTTCCCTTTGCTGCTGCTCAAAGTCTTCAAGATGGAGATCCCGGAAGTTCTCTAACAGCGGTTCGTCTACTCAACGTCACACCGGAAACACAAGCATACAACCACACTAAGAAACAACACACCATACAGTAACAAACAACAAGTGAAACAAAACTATGAAACAGTACGCGTTGTTACGATCGCGTGAGCGCAAGAATCGTCTCAATCCGAGTTATGAGTAAAAAGTTACAAAGGTTTAAAATTCTAGGGTTAAAATAATAAATTATTAAAATAATATAAAACAACATGAATAATTAATATTAAACACTATGATCGCATTGGTGAAAGAATTTCTCTTTTGTGAGCTACGGTTGAAAAGTTATGGCTATTTGAAGTTTTGGAGGTTAAAACGTAAAAATGGGCAAGTTAAAGGATCTAAAAGTAATTTTGGAAGAATATAAGGGCTTAAGTGTAAAATATACAAGTAAAATATAATTTATGAAAATTTTAAGGACCAAAATGTAATTTATAAAAAGTACAAGGACTAACTTGTAAAATTCAAGATGAAAATATATTTTGTATAAAATTTAGGGACTAAAAGTAATTTTGGGAAAGTCCACGGGCTTAACTACAAAATACAGGGCCAAAATATAATTATTTATAAGTTCAGGGGCCTAGGTTAAATGCCCAACCTAATTACTACTTATAAAATTTAGGGCTAAAATAAAATTACTAGAAGGTACAAGGTTGTCTTTATAAAATTCAGGGCTAAAATATTATTTTATGAATAGTCTAGGGGCATTTATACAAAAATACAGTGCTAAAAATAATTAAAAGAAAACTTAGGGTTCTAATATAATTTTATAAAAGTTTTGCAGAGAAATCAGGACAAAAAGTAATTTAAATGAAGCACAAGGGCCTAAATATAAATAATTAAAGTTCTGAAGAAAAACTAGGTCAAAAAATATAAATTAAACAAAGTATAGGGGCTTATGCGCAAAACTGACATTTACTGGTAATAAAACAATAAACTAATAAAAAAATAAAACTAATCCCATGGACTAGGTCCATGGGGCTTGTGGACCAGGAGGCCCACAGTCCACCTTGGACCGGGCGCGGCGGCGGCCATTGGTGGCTCCCAAAGCTTATTGGGGAGGGGCTCCGGCGAGCGGGGGCCGAGGAGAAGGGGCGCTGGGAACACGGCGGTGGTGGGGGTGCTCACCGGGGTACGCGGCGGCCAGAGTAGGTGGCCGGAGGTGGCAGCTCAAAGCGATGGCGGCGGCGGCGGTGAAGCTCGGCGGCGGCGTGGCACGGTGGCGAGGCGCGGCGAGGCGGTGGGGTGGGAAAAGGGACGCGGGGCACGCGGGTCCTGCCCTTTTATAGGGCGCGGTGCCCTAGGTAGGCCAGGGCTAGGCTGGCAGCACGACTAGGGTTTCGCGAGGCGGGGGCGAGGCCGAGGGGAGCTGGGCTGGAGCTGCGCGGGAGTGGGCCGGCTCACTCGGAGTGGCTAGGCTGCGCGGGGAAAGGCCCAAGGTGGGAAGGAGAAGAGAAGGAGGGGGAGAAGGGGAGTGGGCCGCACGGAAGAGAAGTCGGCCCGTGGCCGGGGGAGAGAAAAGAAAGAGAGAGAGAGGGTGGGCTACGGGGAGGGAATGCGGCCCATTTCCAAAGCGGGCTAGAAAAGAGAGAAAGGAGGGGGAGGGAGGCTGGGTTGAGGGAGAGAATTGGCCCAAAAATCGAAAGGGTCTTCTAATTCTATTTTCCAACTTCAAACCTAAATTTATTCCTTAAACAAAATTCAAACCAGAACGATTTTAAAAAAAATAGTTTTGCACACAATTAAATTCCTAAATGCAACTAATGAGAATTAATGCAACAAACACATATTTAAAAAAACAAATAGCTTATATTTGATTATTTTCTTTAGAAAATAATTCTTTCTCTTAGCAAAATATTAATAACTTAATTAATTATAGAAAATTTTAAAATATTCCAAATTTAGAAAAATCAGGGTGTTACACTAATGTTGGAATATCATAGTTATACAATTTATACTGCACAACAGACTGTCACTACACTAAACCCAGAGCCAAAGAGCGAGAGGTCATGTATCGACTGGTCGAATCTGCCTTGTAACACGGTTATAAAGTACATCTTACGATGCTAAAGCAGACTGGTGCAACTTCTATTTTGTCTCTAGAGACTTAGGGTGAAAATGTTTAAGTGCTTTAGCGCGACTAACGCTACTTGGTGCCTAATGTTTAAGTAACAGGAGATTGTTGTTTTGACTATTTAGTCGCTTTTTCTAGACTTGTATAGTAACTAAGCAAGCATAAAGATTATTATTTACATTTACAATACAGACAGAATAGTTCTCCAATTACAGATACTACTAATGTTTTACAAACATTACAGGTTCTAAATCTCCTTTGAAGGAGAGGAAGCATCAGCCTGTTGCTCTAACTCTGGAGAAGCCGAAGGGGTCGGCGCAATTGGGTCGACCTCAACATTGTCGACCAGGGCACGGGAAGTTTCTAGCATGGAGTCCATGGGCAGTTGACATTGATCAATAGTCAAGTCTAGGTTGAAGCCCTCCTTAACCCTATCCAATGGGAATGCAGCAGACCAAGATAGGCTAATTGCCAGTACTTGACTCCCGGCCTCGGTCGCCACTCTTCTAGTATTGTTAGCGATGACCTCTGGCGCGTGCTCCAGTAGATAGTCCACGGAGTTCCTGGTCTTCTCCACTTGGTTAGCATGGATATAATCCAATGCTTTCCGAGCGCTATATGATATGGCTGAAAAAGTCATATGAAGTGTTAGATAATGAAGCCCAAAGAAGATAATGGAAGACTGGAGAGAATGGCTTACTGGTAAGATTACATTTGAATGATTTGTAGACTCCCTTTGCTTCTTCAAGCTTCGTCTCGATCTCCTCCAGTTGCTTCTTCAGTCGAGTGATCTCGACACTCTGGTCTTCAATAGACTTGGAGAGGTATTTCTTCTCGACAGTCAGAGCATCTATGAATCTCTGCTGGTTTGAAGTCAACTTCTCCGGTCAGAGAACGATTAGCAGGCTGAGGAGTCGGCGCCTTTAGCGAAGCAGCAACTTCGGGTGCCTTCTTCGGTTCGGTTGGAATGCTAGACGGTGTGGTAACCAACAAAGGAGCGCCGGTCGGACGTGGAATAGGAGTCGACCGAGTGTCTTGAGACCCTTGGACACTCTGTGTAGTGTCCGACCAACCGCTATAGTAGTCAAAAGATAAGAAGTCAACGAGCAATCAATGTTCCGCATGGTAAAGAATCAAAGATGCTAGGTCTTACCTGGGAGCTTGTTTAATTTTGATGCGGCAGAGTGTCTTCTTTGAGGAGGTGGTCTGCACGTTAGAGCTTTTCCTCTTGAGGCAAGCCCCAACGGTTTCATCGGTCTTCAGCGTGGCCTTTGCATCACTCACCGATTTGCTCGGGGGCTCCAAGCGGCTTGATGATTGGTTGGAGTGTGCAGTGGTCATCTGACTAGAGCTTGGTATACACTCCACCTTGTTGTCTTCATCTTGACCCACATATTGCCGACGGCGGTGAGCAGTTTGCTTTTTCTGCTGGGCAGAGGAGGGCAGGTCTGGATGAGGTGTGGGGGAGACTTCGATGGCGATCTCTTTAGTAGGTCGCGGTTTTGAGGAAGTCCCTCCCCCACCAGTGCCGGTCTG
The DNA here is from genome assembly GCA_032690845.1 of Eleusine coracana subsp. coracana. NCBI lineage: Eukaryota > Viridiplantae > Streptophyta > Magnoliopsida > Poales > Poaceae > Eleusine > Eleusine coracana. Next base: position 29,195,254 of record CM064422.1, read on the forward strand.
TGGCGTCTTTTCAACATAGTCCGATCCCTCGGTATCTGTCAGAGGGAGTGGAGGGTGAGACACAAAAGTGTCCAAAACCAGCAAAAACAACAAGACATCACACATCGTGATTATTCACAAAGGACATCTGAAGGACCGAGAAGGTGACCCAAGGGGGGTGAATGGGAGCCAATCAAAATTCTCCAAGAAAACTTGCCTATATCCCAAAAACAACCCAAGCCAACCTTCGAACCGATCACCAAGACTACACACACCAACTAGTGGTGTACTAGCCCTAGGAGTGATCAACCACAGCAAGAAACACAGCAGAAACAATAAGGAAACAACAGAGACTCGAGATAGTCAAAAACCTCACAAACTGCACCTTACTCAACCACCATCGGCAGTGCGGATCAGGACCATCGGTAGTGCCAGTTGGCCCCATCGGCAATGCCGATCTAGCCCATCGGCAGTGCCGATGCGGGGTTCTGAGACCCACCGGCAGTGCCGGTCCTGGTCATCGGCAGTTCTGATCGACCCCGACAGAACAGTAGAAACTTTCGGGAATTTGGCAAATCTTCTCTAAAACCTAACGAAACAAACTCCAAATGATGCGATTTTTGGATCAGTGAATCCTCATCACATCACGACCCTAATCCTAGAAAATCATCTCAATTGGCTCAAGGAATCATCACGAATTTCAGATCTTGTCCCAAGAACACCAAAAAGGGGAAAGTTGAGAAATCCTTCAAATTGAAGGTGCTAGAGCTATTGATTCGGTCAAGGATCCATAGAGGATTGTTCTAGCTCATCCTAGCAACAAGTTTCTCAAGAAATCCGGGCCAAAAGTTTGTCCAAAAGTGAGATCGAACATCACCACAAAAATAGCTCCAAAAATAGGAAAAAGGGAATTTCGGGATTCAAGTGAAGAGGGAAATCTTGTGCACGAAAATACTTCTCATATCATAGAAAGGTGCTTACAAGATCCATAGGTACAAGACTAGGAAGACACCCTCTTCCTCCCACTATTTAGAAGAGCAAGAGATGTTTCTCACACATCCTTTCCTCTCCTCTAAAACATGAAGTTCTCTCCTAGCACTTTGAATAGAGTCCTAACACAAGGCTAATGGAAAGAGAGACACCTCTTCCACTAGCCACACCTCTCCTTATATAGGCCTAGGGTCTATTGTCCATATGACCACTCTACCCTTGACCTACATAACACACCCACCTACCATCGGGGGCATAATCGTCCATCTTTTTCCTTATCGCCCAAATGCCATCGAACGCTTCACGTCTTTGCTTTATCTCGAAGCAACCTCCATGATGATGCCACGTGCACCACCAACCACCGCCATCGGTTTTGAGGCCCAAACCGGGAAACTGCCTTGCACGCTTCTCAAAGCGTGACTTCTCGATGTTGACGCGTGTCACCTTGTCCCGCAATCCTGACCACCGGCAAGTCTCTCCCAGTCCCTGTCCATCAGGCCCCCTTGTCACTTGCACCGGCATCCCGTTCGCCTTGACTCGGTCAACACACCATCTTCATCACCACCACGGTTTTGAGGCTCAACCGCAAAACCGTCCGTGCTTCTTGCCTCTCCACGTGTATGGTGTGGATCACACTTGACTTCACCCGGCATCTCGATCGTCTGGCCCCAAGTCCCCTACTTGTGCTCGATCCTCTCGCCGTTGACCGCCAAGTCGACTCTAGTGACCTATACATCATGAGACAAGCAAACACATTTCCCATCTTCTGCAATATCACCAATATCTCTACTAACTCCGGTTAGTCATAACCATGATATGCAAACCCATGCAATCCCTAAATTCCCGCATTTCAACTCAAACACCAAATCCGCTCAAGTCAATTACTCATCACAAATATAGCAAACCATGACACATATCCACATGGTTTCTCAATCTCCCCCTTCATGAGTACATTGACAACACCAGATGCACAAAGATTAGAGATTGAAATGCGAAGCCGAATAAGCACATCCAAATGGCCAAACCCAAAGAAAAGGTGAAAACAACCCATCTAGCAAGTAGGGATCACAAAACCAAGAGTTGGCAAAGAAAGCGACTTGAGATGCAAAGAATGTGAAAAGCGCAAGAAAACGCTTAAGATCATGATATGCTACCCCTCAAGTTGTGGTAGGTCTCATGTAGTGCAAAATGGATCATATGAGTTTCTTAGCATTATTTGTGCATGACCCCAAAATTTTCTCCCCCTTTGGCAATGAACTCATCAAAGAAGCAAAAGAACAAGCAAACATGCAATGCATGAAAATGCAAACCTAAGGAGCTTCAACAATTATGCAAACAAGCATTTAACTTTGCTAACCATAACCATAGTGCCATGAAGTGTAAAAGCAATAGCTCCAATCATGCAAAGGTCAAAAATAGATAGCAAGGCATAAACACCATGAGCTATACAAGCTAAGCAGAAAGATTGACTAGCTTAGATATAATCAAATTTTGCTTATCATGAGAAAATCTGCCACCATATGTGTAAGTACTCTCAACCAAGGCAAAACAAGCACCAAGTGAATCATAAGAATCTAGCCAGTTTCAATCTCAATAAGGGCAACAAGCACTCGCAGAAAATGAGCTCTACAAACGCTCACATATGCAACAGAGACTCAGTTGATCAAGTGATTATTGTTTATCCTCATGTGTTCTCTTATCCATGCGGAGGGTTGCATGACTGGGTACGGCAAACACCCCGAGGCTTCAAGTCATAGTGTTTGGATTTAGCATTATTGAGTAATTCTTGATCAAAGCACTTAGCAGATTTTTCTAGATTATGCACAAGACGAAAGAGCATGCCTTTGCGGCAAAAGGAACACATGTTCCCACAATGTTACATCATGAGCTAAACATTTGTGAAGCCTTCCATTTTGCAAACATAAGGTGCCAAAGCCAAGACATCGTCTAGACTAGCCTTAACGCAAGTTTCAACAAGGATAAAAGAAATTATACACATGGTGAGCAAGTTTTAGCAAGATTAGATCATAAGGTTCACAAGAATCTTTGTTTATCATAAAGATTAGCAAGTTGCTCACATGAGTTTATAACAGGCCATCTAGAAAATCTGAGCATGAGAGATTACCATCACATCCACACAACTTAGCTCAAGCTCAATCATAGCAAAGAGAAATACATGAAATCATAAGAATCAAAGCTCATCTACCAATGCATATATTACATATAAGATGCAAAGCGAAAATGGTAAGATACATATATACAAGTGAACACCAACTCCCCCTCAAATGATGCCATAAGGATGACAAACACCAAGTTCCCCCCGAAGCAAAGCATGTCTCGAAGCATCTAGGGGTTTGGTGAGGATATCAGCTAGTTGGTTTTTTGTATCAATGTATATGAGCTCAACATCCTCCTTCTCAACATTGTCTCTCAGGAAGTGCAATCGCACATTGATGTGTTTGACCTTACCATGTTGGACTGGGTTTTTGGCTAAGAATATGGCACTGGAGTTATCACACATGAGTGGAACACCCTTAAAACTCAACTCACAGTCTCTCATGGTAGACACAATTCATAGGATTTGCGAGCAACAGCTAGCAGCAGCTACATACTCAGCCTTTGTGGTGGATTGGGCAACACTCGACTGCTTACGTGAAGACCAACAGATCAAAGAAGTACCCAAGAAATGGCAAGTACCAGAAGTGCTCTTCCTATCAATTCTACACCCAACAAAGTCCGCATCCGAATACCCAATGAGATCAAGAGATGAAGATGTAGAGTACCAAAGACCAAACTAAAGGGTGTATTTGAGATACCTGAAGATGTGCTTGACAGCCTTGCGATGAGTCATTCTTGGGGAAGCTTGAAAATGAGCACAAAGACACACCGCAAAGTGTATATCAGGTCTTGTTGCTGTCAGGTACAAGATGGAGCCAATCATGCTCCTGTACTCTCTTTGACCACCGCTTCATTGTCACACCCGGTTCCAATGATCGAAACCGAATGCATCTGTATGCATGCCCAAGATCAAGTTTTCACGCACACAGGAGAATTATTGTGATAAAAGAACAATATCTTTATTAAATCGATAATATTACTACAACAGTGACCCGTAGGTCAAAAGAAAAAGGTTACATTGCAGCGAATAAAATAAGCATTGGCGTTCTTCAGCTCCGACAGGAAGTCAACCGGAAGACCACATGCCTAGACTCCTCCATTGTCTTCATAGTTGTACCTTCATTTTCCTGTAGCTGAGCATCAATGTGGGATATAGCATGGGTGAGTACATGTCGTACTCAGCAAGTGGGGGAAAAGATGACATGAGGCTAAGACAAGGAAGGCTTTAAAAGGGGTTTATTGCATGAGCTTTTAATTTCCTATGCATCCTAATTACTAAGTGGGGTCATCCTTACCATCAATCCATAGGGTGCTATACAAGCCAAGTCCGAACCATCCAACCATTACGACCCATAACCAACTAACCTTGTGAGGATTCCAGGCCACTCTTGACCGTGAGCACGGCTATCATGATAGTTTGATACTCTGCAGAGTTTGTACCACTTTACCCACAAGTCATGATTTTGTCCCCTGTTGCCAGATGGACTAGAGTCTCCATGTTGCCATGCCGGCCAAGCACTAGCACACTTCCTTAGGTATGCGACAGGAGAACACTATGAGGCTTTTACAAAGGGTCTCCCAGTACATGCTAGCCACTAAGGTTCCACTCCCGTCCATAAGTGATAACCCATCAATAAGCAGCTCATCACCCCAGGAGCCCCCTCTTGAGCCATTCGGATACAAGGACAGTCCCCTTGATTTCCATTCCCTGCTCCACCAAAATGCTGCACTGACACTGAGAGAACTCCTAATTAATCAGCCAAGCTGTTCCATAGCAGCCTTGTGATGGCACTGTTGTCATGGGTCATCGCTCCAAGAATCGGTTGCTAGGATCTACAACAAGCCTACCACCACCACCCATGTGCCCACGACACCACATCCATTTCATCTAGCTTGCATAGATCCCTAAGTCCATGTTGCTAACATCAATTATCATTCCACCCATGAAGTGACATAGTTCATTAATCAAGATTTATATCAACCCAACATCCCACAAGCAACCTAAGCATTATCTACCCATAACCAACCAACCAACTAGTTCAAGGCGACAAGGAAAAGGATAAAGCAATACTAGGAAAACCCTAACAATAGGTTTGAAAATAGGATCAAAATGCATCAAGGACACTTGCCTGAAAATGGATGTTGCTGCTCAGGTCTTCAATTCAAGCTCTTGTGATTCCAGGATCAACACGTTCTCTAATTAATGTCACGCAGGCACAATATGCACACAATCATATAAACAAACTAAGAAACAGTACACCAAATAATAATAAAATACTTTAAAATCAATCACAAAAGATGATACACATTTCTACGATCGCGTGAGCGCAAGAATCATCTAAATCAGAGTTACGAGTAAAAAGTTACGAAGGTTTAAAGGTGTATGGTTAAAATAGTAAAAACAAATAGGTTTAGGGACCTAAAAGTAATTTAAAAAAGTATAGGGACTAAATTGTAAAATAACAGGATGAAAATATAGTTTATAAAAAGTTTAGGGACTAAAATATAATTTATAATAAGCTCAGGGACCAAAGTGTAAAAGATAGGACTAAAATATAATTAAAATTAAGTGGAGGGGTGTTTCTACAAAATTATAGGGTTACAATAATATTTATAAAAATATTAGGGGCTAAAACAGAAATAACTAAAGGTTATGTGAAGAAATCAGGTTTAAAAACTAATTAGGACGAAACAGAGGGGCTTAGGTGCAAAATGGCCATTTTTCTAGATTTATTTGAATTAAAAGAAATCTTAAAACAGGTGGACCGAGTTCATAGGTTCATGGACCGGCTCTAGGGCACTGGTTCATAGGTCCATGGCGGACCGGGACTGGGTAGGCAGTGGGCTGCTACTGTGGACAGAACGGCATGACGAAAGACTTGCGCGTCCCCGCTGATTGGCTATACTAGTCGAGCTACAACTTGAACCTATATGTTGAATAAGTTGTGGGACACAATACTAGTAATCTGGTGTCGATGTTAGCTCATCTGATCTGGAGATCGCAGGGGGGGAAACAGGCAAGGTCATGATGCGATAGATGGTGGGCCAAACGCGTTTCTGGAGGCATCAGGACAGATCTTAGCATATGCTTTGGTCAAGACGATCATGACTTCTTGGAACACATGGCGGATATGATTATGTATCAAGGATGCATCAGAATTGGGAGAAATAGAAGGGGAATTACTGATGCACGTGCTGGATGCGCCCAGAATAGAGAGCAATCGTCATTCAAAACATGATCCTGCTCACATCACTGCTCCTATGGCCATGTATTTTGGATATGTTGTAGGCTGTATAAAGTTTCATCTCCTTGTAAAATTTCGTGATGTTTCCTTTGCTGGATCAACGGGAACTTGGATTGGAATTTGGGGCGTTGTGGCTGGATAGACCGACGGCAAGAGTTGAACTTGATGCTTATGGATGGGAATGAAGGTGAGGGGGCAAGGGAGCTCATGAGCCAGGACAAGGGACGTCCAGGTGTGACTTTAGAGGCCTAGAAAGGGGAGAGGAAAGGGCAGGGAGGGGAGGGGAGAGGCTAAGAAGCAAGGAAAACTGCCAGCCATGAATGGTGGCCATTATGTTGATTGTTTCATCTCCTTTTTGTTGGGGATTTATAGATGAGCTAGTGACCAGCAAAAATTCCTCATTAAGTGGTATGTGGGTGATGTTTATTTGACCACTAGCATGAGCCTAGTGTGCTGCATGACCCATAGAACAAAGTGAAAACATCGAGAGGAAATTAATGAACATGATATTGTCGAGTTGGAGATTGGATGTGATTGGAATTTAAGTATAGTCCAGATATTGTTGGCCTTGGTATGTGCAAAACCAAGAGTAAGAGAAGACTTGTCGCCTCAAAGGGATGTATTGATGAACACGGTTTCGTGGTGTTCGGGTTCGATTGAGACAACATGTCGGACAAGGTTTTGAGCGGACTATTGGTCGTTAGGTTAGTTTACACTTGATGGGAAGAGATATTAAGCAAAGCTAGGAAAAGCAAGGATGTGAGAAAAATAATAATAATGACACTCGGTGTTTTGATAATCATAAGGTTAAGGGGAAAAAAAGGGATGTGTGGAAGGATTCGAGTGAGAATATTATGAGAATTATGCCTTTTGAGTGTCAGAAAGGCTCACAACCCGAATTTGAAAAATATGGGGTGTGACAAACTACCCCCCTTAAAAAGAATCTCGTGCCAAGATTCAAAGATAGTGGGACCTAGAAATTTGAACAAATAAGACAACAATTTGTAAAGATCAAAAGGAAATAATGGAATGGACAATGAATGATGAGCTAAAGAATTATGAACGTGAAAATAGGACCACACTATATGCATCAAAGATTGTAGATAGGTTCCAAGGATAAAATGTTGACCAAGGAAGGATAGGCTCAAACAACCTAAAACAATCATAACACACAATCACTCATTACTCTACAAACAATTGTCTACACTGACATCCATTGCTTCGTGTCTTGTTGTGGCTGAAGTACTTCACTTCTCTTATTGAAAGTCTTTAGCGCCTTGTCTTATTGCTCTTGTTGCCGTGATGATTTGATCAAACTGAAATAAGTTTTGGAGTCAACATACAAAATATTAATAACCTAAATTGATTTATTTAATTTAGAAAATAGCTCTTTTGCCTAAAATAAATTATAATTATCTAATTATCTAATTAATTTAAAATAAAATTTTAATCTATTAAAATAAATGTTGAAATTTAGTGGAATTGGGTCATAAACCAAAATTTGAAATTTTGGGGTGTGACAATACTACCCCTCTTAACAGGAATCTCGCCCCGAGATTCTACGTCGTTAGCAAGAAAAGGTTAGAGTTAGGTTCAATTTTCATTCTCCACCTTGAAAACAATTCACTTAATTGACTCCTTGTGTTTACCCTTGCATTTTCTCCATAGGAAACTGGACATCCTTCTTTTTGTACGTCTCTTGATCTTACTCTTCCATTGTTGTCACAAGGGAAGTCGTTTGCTTGAAGCTAGTAGTCGTGTGTCACCTCTTCCGTTGGAGGATCCAAATCTTGGGATTTCTATTTGGAGCTGACGGAGATAAGGATGAACTATCCTGGGCATTGACGTCCTCTTGTTGGGGCTACCTCCATAAACTAATGGTTGAGTTCAACATCTCTTCAGACAGGTTGGGTTATAATTGTCGAGAACAGAATAGAGTGAAGGTAAGGTAGCAAAGAATAGAGGGAAACATTACCCCAACTAAACTAACCTAGGTATACTAATGATGTGATAACAAAGCTAACCGCTTTGCAAGCACACCAACACTCAATCAAAGATCCAACTCAAACATAGCACACGACAAGCAACACAAGCATACAGTTAGCAACGTCGTTCTATCTAGCGATTATTAGCCTAAGGTGGGAAGGGTCCTAGATCATGATTATGCGTAAGGTCCTTCTTCAGGCTTGATGTGGAGTGCTGGCCAATGTCCTTGATGTTGTGAAGAGTCTTCAAGTTTGACTGTCCAATCTTCATCTTCATATTGAGTAGAACCAGCTTGCAAAATCTTCAATGTCATTCATCTTGTTCGTGCTAGTTTAGGCCAACCAAACTAATATTTTCAAATGGAAAAGAAATAGTAGAAATAGCATTTGTCAAACATTTGAGAAGAGATATGTAAAGAGAAAATAAGAACAGACGATAGAAGATAGAAGAATTATTATAGAGACCAAAGTTTTTCAAATACTAGTTTTGAAAATAGAACCTATGGCATGGTCATTCTATCTAGGCAAGCGTCCGGCGGTTGATATAGCTCTGATACCACTTGTCACACCCGGTTCCAATGATCGAAACCGAATGCATCTATACGCATGCCCAAGATCAAGTTTTCACGCACACAGGACAATTATTGTGATAAAAGAACAATATCTTTATTAAATTGATAATATTGTTACAACAGTGACCCGTAGGTCAAAAGAAAAAGGTTACATTGCAGCGGAATAAACTAAGCGTTGGCGTCCTTCAGCTCCCACAGGAAGTCGACCAGAAGACCACATGCCTAGACTCCTCCATCGTCTTCATAGTTGTACCTTCATTCTCCTGTAGCTGCGCAGCAATGTGGGATATAGCAAGGGTGAGAACATGTTGTACTCAACAAGTGGGGGAAAAAGATGACATGAGGCTAAGACAAGGAAGGCTTTAAAAGGGGTTTATTGCATGAGTTTTTAATTTCCTATGCATCCTAATTACTAAGTGGGGTCATCCCAACCATCAATCCACAGGGTGCTATCCAAGCCAATTCCGAACCATCCAACCATTCCAACCATTCCGACCCATAACCAACTAACCTTGTGAGGATTCCAGGCCGCTCTTGAGTGTGAGCACGGCTATCATGATAGTTTGATACTCTGCAGAGTTTGTACCACTTTACCCACAAGTCACGATTTTGTCCCTTGTTGCCAGATGGACTAGAGTCTCTATGTTGCCATGCCGGCCAAGCACTAGCACACTTCCCTAGGTGTGCGGCCAGGAGATCACTATGAGGCTTTTACAAAGGGTCTCCTAGTACATGCTAGCCACTAAGGTTCCACTCCCGTCCATAAGTGATAGCCCATCAACAAGCAACTCATCACCCCAGGAGCCCCCTCTTGAGCCATTCGGATACAAGAACAGTCCTCTTAACTTCCATTCCCCGCTCCACCAAAATATTGCACTGACACTGGGAGAACTCCTAATTAATTAGCCAAGTTGTTCCATAGCAGCCTTGTGATGGCACTGTTGTCATGGGTCATCGCTCCAAGAACCAGTTCCTAGGATCTACAACAAGCCTACCACCACCAACCATGTGCCCACGACACCACATCTATTCCATCCGGCTTGCATAGATCCTTAAGTCCATGTTGCTAACATCAATTATCATTCCACCCATGAAGCAACCTCCCACAAGCAACCTAAGCATTATCTACCCACAACCAACCAACCAACTAGTTCAAGGCGACAAGGAAAAGGATAAAGCAATACTAGGAAAACCCTAACAATAGATACCCATTCAATTGACACAAGCATGCAATTCTATAATAACATTCATAATAGGATCAAGATGCATCAAGGACACTTGCCTGAACATGGATGTTGCTGCTCAGGTCTTCAATTCAAGGTCTTGTGATTCTAGGATCAACATGTTCTCTAATTAACGTAACGCAGGCACGATATGCACACAATCATATAAACAAACTAATAAACAGTACACCAAACAATAATAAAATACTTTAAAATCAATCACAAAAGATGGTACACATTTCTACGATCGCGTGAGCGCAAGAATCATCTAAATCGGAGTTACGAGTAAAAAGTTACGAAGGTTTAAAGGTGTATGGTTAAAATAGTAAAAACAAATAGGTTTAGGGACCTAAAAGTAATTTTAGAAATGTATAGGACTAAATTGTAAAATAACAGGATGAAAATATAGTTTATAAAAAGTTTAGGGACTAAAATGTAATTTATAATAAGCTCAGGACCAAAGTGTAAAAAGATAGGACTAAAATATAATTAAAATTAAGTGGAGGGGTGTTTCTACAAAATTATAGGGTTAAAATAATATTTATAAAAATATTAGGGGCTAAAACAGAAATAACTAGACCTTATATGAAGAAATCAGGTTTAAAAACTAATTAGGACGAAACAGAGGGGCTTAGGTGCAAAATTGCCATTTTCCTGGATTTATTTGAATTAAAATAAATCTCAAAATAGGTGGACCGAGTTCATAGGTTCCTGGACCGGCTCTGGGGCACTGGTTCATAGGTCCATGGCGGATCGGGACTGGGTAGGCAGTGGGCTGCTGCTGTGGATAGAACGACACGACAAAAGACTTGCGCGTTCCTGCTGATTGGCTATACTAATCGAGCTACAACTTGAACCTATATGTTAAATAAGTTGTGGGACACAATACTAGTAATCTGGTGTCGATGTTAGGTCACCTGATCTGGAGATTATAGGGGGGAAAACAGGCAAGGTCACGACGCGATAGATGGTGGGCCAAACGCGTTCCTGGAGGCATCAGGACAGATCTTAGCATATGCTTTGGTCAAGAAGATCATAACTTCTTGGAACACATTGCGGATATGATTATGTATCAAGGACGCATCAGAATTGGGAGAAATAGAAGGGGAATTACTGATGCATGTGCTGGATGCGCCCAGAACAGAGAGCAGTCGTCATTCAAAACATGATCCTGCTCACATCACTGCTCCTATGGCCATGTATTTTGGATATGTTGTAGGCTGTATAAAGTTGCATCTCCTAGTAAAATTTCGTGATGTTTCCGTTGTGGCTGGATAGACTGATGGCAAGAGTTGAACTTGATGCTTATGGATGGGAATGAAGGTGAGGGGGCAAGGGAGCTCGTGAGCCAGGACAAGGGACGTCCAGGTGTGACTTTAGAGGCCTAGAAAGGGGAGAGGAAAGGGTAGGGAGGGGAGGGGTGAGGCCAAGAAGCAAGTAAAAATGCGAGCCATGAATGGTGGTCATTATGTTGATTGTTTCATCTCCTTTTTTATGAGGATTTATAGATGAGCTAGTGACCAGCAAAAATTCCTCACTTAAACAGTACTAAAAGAAAGGTCGTGGAGCTCGCGCCATGCTCGCCTCCCTTCCCCTGCCCCTCCGCTTTTTCCCTCACCTCGCTCACCCCCGTCCTCGACCCCCAGAGCCTGCCCCCGCCATCGCCGATGACCGGAACCCGTCTCTTTCCGTCACTGATGTACCTCCGGCCCTCCCCACGCCTGCGCGACACCTTGGTGTGGACCCCCTCGCACCCCTCTCCCACCCTGCCCTCCTGCGGCGAGGAATTGGACATCGGAGCGCCGCCTCCAGCGAACTCCGGTGAGCCCTGTTGTGCGCCACCGCTAGCTCGCCACCGACGCCGCCTACTCCCGCCTGAACTGCTCCTGGCCCTCCAATCTCAATCCCACGGCCGCGATTAAAACACCCCGAAGGGGTATGAGCCCGGTCCACCATGGACCGTGGACTCCTGGTCAAACCCTGGTCCACACCCCCTGTAGACCCAGTCCACACTGTTTTAGGATTTAAAATAATTTGAGAAATTCTAGGATAATGTCAGTTTTTCACCTAGGCCCCTGATCTTTACCCTACTTAGGTTTTAATCCCAATTTCTTTAGCAGAAGCTTTAGTTATTTATATTTTAGTCCCCCTGACTTTTTCATAAATATTATTTTGGCCGAAGAAATTTACAGTTTCACCACTGAGCTTAATTTTAATTATATTTTTAGCCCTAACTCTTTACATTTAGCCCCCTATACTTAATAATAATTATGTTAGGTCCTAAAATTTTGTAGAAAGAACCTTATACTTTTTAGTAATTATTTTTCTGTCCTAATAAATTGTACTTTAGTCCCTGTAATTTTATAAAATTACAAATAGGTCCCTAAACCTTGCTATTTTTACCTTTTAGCCCCTAAAACTTCAAACTAGCATAACTTTTTAACCGTAACTCCAATTTAAGTGATTTTTGCGCTCAGGGAATCATAGGAATGCGTACTATCTTTTAGTACTGTTTTCATAGTCATTAGGAAAAGTTTAGTGTACTATTCCTTATTTGTTTATATTTTACCTTTCTGGTATTTATCGGTATTAGACGAGGAGCAGCTCCAGAATTTCCAAGACCTTGAGTTTGAGCAGCAGCTTGTAGGATGATGCGGGGGCTTGCTCGATCTTCTCATTGTAGGATCCAGGGATAACTAACCTGTGAAGCCTGACAAAATGAGTTCGCCCAACAACACGCTTTGGTCGATAAATGACCCGTGAAACCTGACGAATCGTGGCACCAATAGCTGCTAGAACAGCCACCTGTGACAAAGATTTCATCCAACAATACTCTTTGGTCGATGCCTAACCTGAACCACGTAAAGGAGAGGCGATGCTCTTGCAAATCACAAGGAAACACATGAACAAGTGGTAGAGAAATCTCCCAATCCTCAAGGGGCGCTAGAAAAAGGAACAATATTCTAGGAACCCTATGGATAAGAGCAATATGCTTCTCTATTTTTCTGAGTTCAATTTGTGGTTAGGGTTTCCACAAGGTGTACAAGGGTTATTCATACTAGGAACAACCCTCCTGGCTAGGCCAAACTGAACTTACATGGGCCTGTTGCAAAACAGGCAAATAAAAGTAACACCCCTTCCGATCGGACAAGTTTGAACTAGAAAAAGGAACACTCGCTAAGAAAAAGTAACACGTCCGATGAAAAAGTAACATCCGTTCAGATCGGGCAAGTCTAAACTGAAAAGGAACATTCCTGGAGAAACGTAACACGCCCTAAGAAAAAGTAACAGCCATTCAGTTCGGACAAGTCCGAACTGGAAAAAGGAACACTTCCGGTGTAAAAGTAACATCCACTGAGCAAAAGCAACATAGTGAAAGTCTAGAGCAGTCTTCACTAAAACAGGCATAACTCTCTTTGTAGATATCCAATGGATGCATCATTTGTTGCATATAAAAGTAGACTTCAAGACCTTTCCATCCATGTATAATACTAAGGGTGGTACCTGCTAGGATGATATAGAATTCATCATGAAGTTGAAGTACAAAATCTGGACATCGGCACATCGACTTCAACTTGCTCTCTTGGGCATCAAGTGGCCACCATGTCTTGAACCTTTGCTTCAAACCTGAGGACAAGTAATGCACCTCCTTTAGGTAGTACATGACTCCTATGAGATGCATGTTCATAATCATTAAGGAAAAGATTCACCTTATGTTGCAATTGCTTTGCTTGGGCTCGAGTTAATGGTCTCTCATAGGTGTAGTCGCGAGGGATGTCCTCATCATCCTCCCCTTCTTCAAAAAGAGTCGACCTCAACTCTGATTCTTCATGACCATGGAATGGAGACAAATCAGCAACTTTGAAAGTGTTGCTAGCTGCATATTCATCACCTAGAAGCTCAATCTTGTAGGCATTATCATTTATTCTTGCAAGGACCTTGAATGGGCCATCACCTCGGGGCAGCAACTTGGACTTTCATTTCTCTGGAAATCTGTCCTTCCTAAGGTGAACCCAAACTAAGTCACCGAACTCAAAGATCAACTTCTTACGGTCCTTGTTGGCCTTTGCAGCATAGTACTCTGATTTCTTCTCAATCTCTTGCTTGGTCTTCATGTGGATTTTCTTCACATAGTAAGACCTCTTGGAGGCCTCCATGTTTGCACGTTCTTGAAGTGGAAGTGGCAGCAAGTCAAGTGGTGTAATGGGTTTGAAACCATACACAACTTCAAATGGACACAACTGCGCTGTGGAGTGGACTGCCATGTTATATGCAAACTCAACATGTGGCAAGCAATCCTCCTACTCCTTTAGGTTCTTCTTGATCATGGTTCGCAGCAGCATGGAGAGTGTACGGTTAACCACCTTCATTTGCCCATCAGTTTTGGGGTGACAAGTTGTTGAAAAAAGCAACTTTGTGCCAAGCTTGCCCCACAACGTCTTCCAAAAGTAGGTCATGAACTTCACATCTCGGTCTGAAACAATGGTCTTGAGCACACCATGTAATCTCACAATTTCCCTAAAAAACAATTCAGCTACATGCGACGCATCGTCGCTCTTATGAAAGGGAATAAAATGTGCCATTTTAGAGAACCTATCCACAACAACAAAAACTGAATCCCTCCCCTCCTAAAACAAAGTCCATGTTTATGTCTTCCCAAGGAGCATTTGGGGTGGGGAGTGGAGTATACAAACAATGGGGGTTCAGTTTTGATTTAGCCTTGTGGCAAGTTGTACACCGCTACACAAACCTCTCCATATCACGTCTCATCTTTCGCCAATAGAAATGGTCACTCAGCAACAAGTAGGTCTTTTCTCTCCTAAAGTGGCCCATCAAACCACCCATGTGTGATTCCTGCAATAAAAGCAAATGAATAGAAAAATCTAGAACATACAATTTGTTAGCTCGAAACAAGAATCCATTATGCAAATGGTACTTATCCCACCCTTTTCCTTCTTGACATTTCAAGTATGGTTCTGCAAAAACAAGGTCAGCAGCATACAACTCCTTTATGTTTTCTAATCCTGGGACCTTGACCTCCAATTGATTAAGCAAAACACTATTTTGCGATAAAGCATCAGCAACAACATTTTCTTTCCCCTTCTTGTACTTAACAATATAGGGAAATGACTCAATGAACTCAACCCATCTAGCCTACCTACGGTTCAGTTTTGCTTGGCCCTTCAAATATTTTAAAGCTTCATGATCAGAATGAATGATAAATTCTTTAGGCCAAAGATAATGTTGCCAAGTTTCAAACCCATATCATGGTGCAGCATCAATTCATCAAATGTATTAAATATAATCATGACATAGGAGTGTTTCAGCTTATAAACAAATGTAGCTAATGCGGTTGTATCCAAGCTGGTGATGTCCTCATCATTAATGATGAGGACATCCTCCACTATTACCCGCTGGCAAAGACGCAACAAAAGGGCCCAAGTGTGGCCCTGTTGTAGTCGGGTGGCGACCGTGTGAGCTTCTGAATAATCCCACCTTGCTTAGCTTGGGAGGTGGAAGCCACCTTAACAGGGAGAGCCACCCTTCTGCTATCAGACTAGTCTTTTAGGGAGATTGGGTCTTTCCCTGAGTTGGGGCGCCAGGGTTGTGGTGCTAAGACTGAGGATTCAGATCATGGACTTAGAATCGGATCAGTGTGTCAGGCTTTTGGTAGGAGTTGTGGTGCTAAGATTGCGGGATTTAGAGAATCTAGATCGGTGTGTCGGGCTTTGTTCCACCCCACCTGGGTCGGATGTATCATTTGGTATCAGAGCTAGGCCCTTGTTAAGAAGGGGAGAATGATGAGGACATCCTCCACTATTACTTGCTAGCAAAGATGCAACAAAAGGGCCCAAGTGTGGCCCAGTTGTAGTCGAGCGGCGACCGTGTGAGCCTCTAAATAATCCCACCTTACTTAGCTTGGGAGGTGGAAGCCACCTTAACAGGGAGAGCCACCCTTCCCCTATCAGACTAGTCTTTTAGGGAGATTGGGTCTTTCCCTGCTGGAGTTGCGGTGCTAATACTGCGGATTCGAGTCGCGGACCTAGAATCAGATCGGTGTGTCAGGCTTTCGGTAGGAGTTGCGGTGCTAAGATTGCAGGATTCAGGGAAGCCGGATCGGTGTGTCAGGCTTTGTTCCACCCCACCTGGGCCGGATGTATCACGCAGGTCCAGCTTGGAGAAGAATAGCGCACCCTTGAGTTCGTCCAATAGCTCCTTCACAACCGGAATAGGAAATTTGTCACAGAATGTTTTGATGTTTAGTGCACGGTAATCCACGCAAAAGCGCCAGGAGCCGTCCTTCTTACGCACCAAGAGGACCGAAGAGGAGAACGCCGACGTGCTAGGCCTGATGATCACTTGGTCAAGCATGATTGTACACTGTGCCTCAAGTTCATCCTTGAGCAGCTATGTATAGCAATACGGGCGAACTGCAACCAATTCAGTGCCTGGGAGGAGGTGGATCTGATGATCAAACAGGCATTGTGGTGGCAGTCCTCTTGGGGCGCAGAGTAGGTCGACAAACTCTTGCAACAGCAGGGACATGTAGTCGAGGCGGTTAGCTGCTGCCAAGCTGGGTGTGGGCGGCGCCATGATACCCAGCTACTTGACACGATGGTCGACACGCCAAAATGCCATGGGCAGATGTTCAAAGTCCCAAATGATGGGTTCCAATGTGCGCACCAGTCACAACCTAGTATGACGTTGAAGCCGCCCAACTGAATGACATAGAGGTTGATGGTGAATTGCTCGTGTCGATGAGGAGCGGCACCTCCCTGCAGACGCCCCCTATTGGCACGCGCTCGCCGTTCGCGACACCCACGATCAGCCCAGGGCATGGCTCGCATGTCAAGCCGAGGCGGCGCGCTGCCTCTATGGAGATGAAGAGTGGGTGGAGCCGATGTCCACTAGAGCGACGACCCTAGAGGCCGAGATGTCAACGGCTAACTGAAGCGTGGAGCCTGACTAGATGCCGGTGAGAGAACACATGGGCACGTGCATGTCCTCATTAGAGCCGGCCCCGTCAGCATCCTCCTGCAACTCCAAGTAGTAGATCCCTTGTTTTGTGCACTGCTTTGCATGTTCACGGGATAATTTCTCCGGATAGTTGAAGCACAGTCCTTCAAGGCGCCATTGCGCCATCTCCTCTTGGGAAAGGCGAACGAAACATGGGCTGGTAGACATGGCCGGCTTATCCGTGGCGGTCGATGTGGCGGCCGGGACAAGTGGTGCGGCCAACGGCATAGTCGGGGGCGAGAGCGACGTCAGAGCATGGTGCGCGCGATGCAGTTAGCTGAAGCTGCCTGTAAGGATCATGACCATTGAGGTCACCCAAAGGTATGGTGTTTTGGTGATGCACGACAAACATAAAATGTGTCTAATATCTACACGAGTGTTGTTTGTGTAGGAAACCTTTTCTACATTATGATGATTGTCTATGGCGTCCTTGGCTATTGATGACAATGACCACAAGCATGGAGGCTTGTGAACTTGATGGAGTCCAAGGGTTGATGGAGATGGATCAAAGCGAAGGACAAGCTATGGTGCAAGTGTTTGGAACACTTGACTAGTTGTTAGGGCTTTGAGTCCATAGGAAAAACCGGACTATCAAGGGGGTCCAAGTCATTCTCTTAGGTCATGTCTAGTCGGTGATGTGCAAGGTTGCTCGGTAAAATCACAAGCACTAGGTGATAGTGGAGAAGCCAAGGAGCTGTTCGGAGAAGCCGGAAAACGGAGTCAAGGGAGGACGATAAGTTTCAGCTTCTGGACATAGAGACCGGACAAAAGGGTCAGTGGAGATCGGACTGTATGGTCACTATGTGGTTTTGTCCGAAGGCTACAGCAGGCAGCGAGGAAACTACCAAGTCTGGAGAGCTATAGAGACCGGACGGACCAGTCTACTGACCGGACGGTACGGTCAGTGGAGCACAGGCTTGCGCAGCGAGGAAGCAGCGCCAGGAAAGTTTCTGGAGTGGAGAGAGAAACCGAACGGACGGGCCAGTCAGGTGAGCAAGAACGTGGGCAGCAAGGAAGCTACAGCCAAAAGTTTCTGGACTAGAGAGAGAAACTGACCGGACCGTCTGGTCAGTATAGGAGATTACCTGGACAGAGGAGCCAACGGCTGGTGAGAGCCATTACAGAATGACTGGACGGTCTGTTCAGGTAGAGACTGCACAGTCCGATCAGTGTGTCCAGAAAGGCCATTTCATGGAGCAACGACTAGTTTGAGGTTGAGAGTCTATATAACTTTGTTATTGGGGTCTTGGAGACCACTCTTGGATAGTAGAATACCTGAGAGCATTTGGTAAGGTCCAAGAGGAAAAGAGGACAGCACTAGGAGGAGATATTGCATATCTTGAGAGTACTAGAGAAGAGTAGCTTGAGCATCTTGCACATCTAAGGCTAGGGTGTCCTTGAGGGTGTGATCTAGATATTTACTCTTGGTCTATGGTGAGACCTAGACTAGTTAGGTGTCGGTGATCAAGCCTATCGTGATTGGTTGTGAAGGCCATCACACGTTTGTACGTGGTTTAAGCCCGCCGCTGAAAGGGGCATTGCTAGTGAGCGTCCGTGTCGGCTCGGGGAGTCCGGCAAGTTCTTAAGGGAGGCGAGCTTGTGCTTTGTGCAGCGGTTATGCACACCGTGTCTTCACTCTAGGAGTGATTGCAGACTCGTGGGCGAGAACTCCACTTGGTGGCGGGAGGGACCGGGACTTCGGCCGGAGTGGTCCAACGAGGATTAGGGGAAGGCGCCATCCTTCGGAGACCTCGGGAAAATCATGATCCATACCTTACTCTACTCCTCACTATGATACTTTACTTGCCGTATTTACATACCGTGCTATTCATGCTTGTGTGTTCTCCTAGTCCTAGTTGACTATCTTGTAGACTTGCATGTTTAGACTCTTTACTTGCTAGTAGTGTTTAAGCTTCCGTATTTGATGACTAGCATGAGTAGGAGTTGCATTGGTGTGCTTGATCACTAGTAATGCATAGGTGTTGTAGTGACTTGTGTGATCCACTAGTATGCATAGAATGCCATTATCTTTCATAGGATTATATTGTTAGTGTGATCACCACTAGAATTGTGTAAGAGTTGGTTTGAGTGATATCGATAGATTGTAATTGGTAAAATTGGTACATAGTGGTAGTTCCCGATTCACCCCCCCCCCCCCCCGTCTCGGTCACTCCAATACTTTCAAGTGGTATTAGAGCCAAGTGCTCATTATAAGGCTTAACCGCCTTGAGTAGTGACCGTATCGAGTTGGGATGTTATCCTATTTGGGGCCGGGTCATGGCTCATGGAAGGATTGCTTTAAAAGCTACCTAAATTCCATGATCCCGGATGAGTTGATGGACACTCTTGTGGACTTTGCCAATACCTTTACCGATGATCATGTGTATGACGATTGTGATGATTGTGTGGATGTGCCTTGTTCTAGCGAGTGCCTAGATTCTTCTAGCAATAACCTGATAGATTGCTCTACTAGTATGGCTAATAGGTTGATTGATGATGATGCGTCTCTTGATCTTGCTTGTTCTACTAGCATGACTAGTATTGATGATACTTGTGAGCCTTCTATTGATCATGCTAGCAGTTCTATTGTTGAGGGGTTCTTTGCTTTTCATGCTAATGACAATGAGGACTTACTTGACTCTCTTATTCGCTTGCGAGGTATTGTGGACAAGATTGCAGCAACTTCTTTCGAGCTCCTCCAACAAATCACAACTCCTAAGAGGGTTTTCTTACTTGAGGAGGTAGTCAACAGGAGATATGAGCTCTCAATTGAGAGAGCAATGGAGATGGTACTTGTGCTCCACTCTCAAGTAGGACATGTGCTTGAGCACATCACTGGACTCTATGATCCTCCCCATTACTACATCAACCTTGACAATGTGCACATGGGAGATGGTCATGGAGATTGGAGGTATCATGCTCCTCACTATCCGATTAGGAGAAGACTACGGGATGGGATTGCAAGAATCCCTATCTATGAGAATGGTTTCATTGCTCAACATAGTGAGGTGAGTGCTAGTCAATCAAGTAATGCTTTGGATACTAACTCCTCTTCCTCTAGTGCTTGTCTTATGGCTACCACCAGGGTCAGCTACAAGAGTGGAGGCACTCATTGGATTCTTGATAGTGGGTGCACTCAACACATGACCGGGAAGCCAACCATGTTCACCACCATTGATGAAGACAAAGAGAGTGAGAAGGTGACTTTTGGGGATAACTCAAAAGGGAGAGTTAGAGGCTCGGGCAAGGTGGCCATCACAAATGACCTTCTCTCCAAGGTCTTTCTTGTGGAAACCCTCAACTTCAATCTTCTGTCTATTGGTCAACTCTATGACATGGGTTTCAAGTGCACAATTAATGAGGATGGTGCAACGATCGAGAATGCCAAGAAAGGGCTAATATTCCATGGAGTGAGGCATGGGAACTTATATGTCACAGACTTCAAGTCAAGCAATATGCCACCAAGCACTTGCCTATTCACTAAGCCATCCAAGGGATGGTTGTGGCACAGAAGAATTGCACATGTTGGAATGAATCAACTCAAGAAGATTGTCAAGAGGAATCTAGTTGAAGGAATCAAGGATGTGACCTTTGGAAAGGATAGACTATGCAGCGCTTGTCAGGCAGGAAAACAAGTTGCATCTTCACATCCCATCAAGTCATTCATGTCTACATCTCGTCCTCTAGAGCACTTGCACATGGACTTGTTTGGGCCAACACACTACAAGAGTCTAGGAGGCAATCTCTATTGCTTGGTGATTGTTGATGATTTCACGAGATACACTTGAACCTTCTTTCTTGTAGACAAATCTCAAGCCAGTGGTATCTTCAGAAAGTTTGCCAAGAGGGCAAAGAATGAGTTCAATGCTAGCATTATGAAGATAAGAAGTGACAATAGGATGGAATTTAAAAACACCACGGTGGAGGAATATTGTGACAAGAAAGGGATCAAACATGAATTCTCCGCTACGTACACTCCCGAGAAAAATGGAGTAGTGGAGAGGAAGAACAAGACACTCATCACTCTTGCTTGTGACATGTTGGATGAGTATGGAACTCATGAGAGGTTTTGGGCGGAGGCAATCAACATGGCTTGCTACACCTCCAACCGTGTCTATCTCCACTGATTGTTAAAGAAGACACCATATGAGCTATTGGTGGGACGGAAACCCAATGTTTCCTATTTCCGAGTCTTTGGATGCAAGTGTTACATTCTAAAGAAGAGGAGAAAGCCCGAGAAGTTTAAGAGCAGAACTTATGAAGGCATTCTTGTTGGGTACTCTGGGACTTCTAAAGCATATAGGGTCTACAACTCAACCACAAGATGTGTGGAGGAATCCTATGATATGCAATTTGATGAGTCAAATGGGTCCCAAAAGGAGGATGAATTTCATGAAGTGAACATTGAAGATGACCCTATGAGGGAAGCCTTGAGAAGAATGCCCGTGGGCGAGGTTTTACCCCATGAGGTCAATGATGGTGATATTGATGAGCCCTCCACTCCACCACCTCCACCACCCCCCTCCTCCGAGATACAACAAACAACCCAAGATGCCACAAATACTCCCACAAGCTCCTCTTAAGATTCATTGAGAGTACACTCACCAAATGATGAGGAAACCCAAGTGAGAAGTGAGCCACAAACCTACCCACATACTTCACCACAAGCCACTTCTCCTAGCTCTTCACAAGATACCCTCCCATCCACCTCAAGCTCAAAGTCCAAAACAAGAAAGCATAAGAGTGACTCTTCCACCTCTCTTAGGATACAAGACACTCATATATCAAGAGAGCAAACAATCCATGATGCACAAGACATTTCACCTAGAGCTTCTCCCACTCAACGAAAACACCACCCTAGACCCAAGGCCATCAACAAAGATCATTCACAAGACTTGATCATTGGGAGTCCATCTCGAGGAATAAAGACAAG
The DNA here is from genome assembly GCA_032690845.1 of Eleusine coracana subsp. coracana. Lineage (NCBI taxonomy): Eukaryota > Viridiplantae > Streptophyta > Magnoliopsida > Poales > Poaceae > Eleusine > Eleusine coracana. The sequence continues at coordinate 29,217,316 of CM064422.1, forward strand.
GAGAAATCAATACAAGCCCAACTACGTGAGTGAAGAGAATGATGAGGCTAATGTTGAGAACTTCTCTTTCGTCTCTATGATTGAGCCCACTACCATTGATGAAGCTATGGATGATCACAAATGGGTTATTGCCATGCAAGAAGAATTGAATAACTTCAAGAGGTGCAAAGTATGGAAATTGGGTGAGAGGCCCAAGAATCATAATGTGGTAGGCGGCAAGTGGGTCTTCAAAAACAAGCAAGATGAGAAAGGAGCAATTGTCAAGAACAAGGCTCGTCTAGTGGCTAAGGAATACTCTCAAGTGGCGGGATTGACTTTGAAGAGACCTTTGCTCCCGTGGCCTGTCTTGAAGCTATTCGGATCTTACTTGCCTATGCATCACACAATGGCTTCAAGCTCTTTCAAATGGACGTCAAGAGCGCTTTCTTGAATGGGGAGATTAATGACAATGTCTATGTGGAACAACCTCCAGGATTTGAGGATCCAAAACATCCAAGACATGTATACAAATTGAAGAAAGCTCTCTATGGCCTCAAGCAAGCACCTTAGGACATGGTATGAACATTTGAGGAACTTCCTACTCAAAAATGGATTCACCATTGGAAGCATTGATAGCACCTTGTTTACGAGGCATGTTGGGAAGGAAATCTTTGTGTGCCAAATCTATGTGGATGATATCATCTATGGGTCAACCAATGAGAAGTTCAATGAAGAGTTTCGGGAGATGATGGCTAGGGAATTCCAAATGTCAATGATTGGAGGGTTGCACATGTTCCTTGGATTCCAAGTCAAGCAATTGAGAGAGGGAAACTTCATCTATCAAGAGAAATATACTAAGGACCTTCTCAAGAGATTCAACATGGAGAATTGCAAGCCCTTGCACACACCCATGGCCACTAGCAAACCCTTGGATGATGATGTGAAAGGAAAACCGGTGAACACCAAGCTCTATAGATCAATTATTGGGTCCTTGCTGTATCTCACCGCTTCAAGGCCGGACATCATGTTTAGTGTGTGCTTGTATGCACGCTATCAAGCAAATCCAAAGGAGTCACACTTGAAAGCCGTGAAGAAAATAATGAGATACCTCAAGTACACACCTTCCATGGGCTTATGGTATCCTAGAGGATCAAACTTTGAGTTACTTGGGTATTCGGATTCTGACTTCGTGAGTTGCAAAGTGAATAGAAAGAGTACATCGGGAGGTTGCCAATTTCTTGGAAGATCTCTAGTATCTTGGAGCTCAAAGAAGCAAAATTCGGTGGCTCTATCTACCGCCGAAGCAGATATATGGCGGCGGGAGCATGTTGTGCACAACTCCTTTACATGAGGCAAACACTCTCGGACTATGGCCTCAACTATACTCAAATGCCACTATATTGTGATAGTGAGATGGCAATCAAGATGGCCCTCAAGATGGGAGATCATGGTCATGCAAAGCACATTCAAGTGAGGCATTACTTCATAAGAGACCATGTTGAGAAGAAGGACATCGAGTTGGTGAGCGTGCGAACTCATGAACAATTGGCGGATATCTTCACCAAGCCACTTGATGAGAAGACCTTCAACAAGCTAAGGGGAGAACTTAATGTTCTCGACCTCTCCAACTTCACATGAGTAACCCTTGAGCTTGTCCTTTATAAATATATACAGTGTTTTGTTTGTTCTCGTTTGTGTCTTTGTTTGTGCTTGTTTCTCTTCTTTTGTAGGTTGACTTTGGACCTTCTTGAGATAGCAATGGACATGGGTTAAGCTTGGGAAGGTGGTTCATGGTGTACACAAGGCTTTGAAGAATGGTCCATTGTGAGCAAGCTTGAGAAGGGAACAACTCGTTGTTGACACCGTGGTTTGTAGTGGTTCTCTCTCTTTTATTTAACATCGCATCATGCATTATATATTTGTTGCATTTGCATTCTTTACATTTATGCATCCTTGCATTATGATACCATGTTGCTCATTTACAATGTGAGTACATGACTCTCTAGATGATCGAATAGTGATATTTGTGCTTCATGCCCATTGAGTCATGTTCGATCAAGCTCCGAGGTTAAACCTACTCGTGCGGCTCAAACACAAGTGGCTCATACATTCCCACCTCTGTAATGACAAACCCATGCTCACTTAAAAAATTATGTGTTTGAGTCATAAGTATAGGGGGAGCTACGATGGAACATCACTACGACCAAGAAGGAGCACCGTGAAAGGGGGAGTTATCCTAACTCTTGCCAATTATTTTATGCCTCTTGGTTTTGTTATGTTTTTGTGTGGTTTTTGGTGATAGGTGACAAAGGGGGAGAGAGAACATGAAGATTCAAATGCCAAATCCATGAAGAAAAGGGACGTGAAGATTCGGGGAGATGGAACATGAAGATCACTTCAAGATGAACATCTTCACCAACATAGTGAGCAAGTCTACGGCAATAATGAACATCTACACTGACATGAACACCTATGTCCTTGGTGCGTGTCTACTTCAACAAGAACATCAACCATGACACCAAGGCGGGTGCAAGTTCTATGCTAATAAGTAGGTAGCACTCCCTCAACACCTAGCACATCTCAAGGGGGAGACTACGTCCTAGGTAAGGACCAAAGTATGCCTTTCAATCTTTTCTTTTCCTTTGGTTCTTTCTTGCTCATCCATGTTTGGATCATCATGAGTAGTGGTTGTCATCCATCACCAAAAAGGGGGAGATTGTAAGGATCATGACCACTGAGGTCACCCCAAGGTATGGTGTTTTGGTGATGCATGACAAACATGAAATGTGGCTAATATCTACACGAGTGTTGTTTGTTTAGGAAACCTTTTCTACCTTATGATGATTGTCTATGGCGTCCTTGGCAATTGATGACAATGACCACAAGCATGGAGGCTTGTGAACTTGATGGAGTCCAAGGTTTGATGGAGATGGATCAAAGCGGAGGACAAGCTATGGTGCAAGTGTTTGGAACACTTGACTAGTTGTTAGGGCTTTGAATCCATAGGAAAAACCAGACTATCAAGGGGGTCTAGGTCATTCTCTTAGGTCATGTCTAGTTGGTGATGTGAAAGGTTGCTCGGTGAAATCACAAGCACTAGGTGATAGTGGAGAAGCCAAGGAGCTGTTCGGAGAAGCCGGGAAACGGAGTCAAGCGAGGATGATAAGTTTCGGCTTCTAAACATAGAGACCAGACAGAGGGGTCAGTGGGGATCGGACTACACGCTCACTATGTGGTTTTGTCTAGAGGCTACAGCGGGCAGCGAGGAAACTGGCAAGTCTAGAGAGCTATAGAGACCGGACGGTCCGGTCTACTGATCGGATGGTCTGGTTAGTGGAGCACAAGCTTGGGCAGCGAGGAAGCAGCGCCGAGAAAGTTTCTGGAGTGGAAGATTGGACTTTGATCTCATATAGGAAGATTGGACTTTGATGAGGAAGCTTAAGATATAAAACCCTCGCACTACCACAAAAAGGATTTTTAGTGGCGGCAGCCCAAAGTCCATAGTGGCGTGGCTCAAAGTGCACCGCCACTACAGAGCCCAACGGATCTACCGGAAACTAAACCGTCGCTGAAGGACCATCTGTAGCGGTGGTTGACATGCTATAAATGGACCATGTTTATAGCGGCGGTTGGCATTCCCAACCGCCACTATTTACATCACAACAGTGGCAGTTGGAAACTTCAACTGCCGCTACCAATTGTCAAGACTATGTAAAGCGCGTTTCGACAGCCCCAAACCTCACTCGAACTGTGGCGGCCGGGAAATTTGGGCAAATCATGAAAATTGAGGGGGGGAGGGGGTTTGGGTTCTTTTTTATAGGAATTTGCTCTCTGAGGTAAGGAGAACTCCTCCCATATATTATTTTGTGCTTCTATTTTTAAATCACATTAAATTTTGCAATTTAAGTTTGTTAGATTTTCACCAAATTTTAGCTAATTTTTTTATTTGGATGGTTCAATGGGGTTGGAGTTGTAGTTTACAGATGCATACATTATCTATTGTCATCACATATAAAAAAACTACAATATTTAACCTCTTTTATGGGAATCGAAATCTAGATCTAGTTAGGGCAAGATATAATTGATTTTTATTATTATTAAAATTTACATAACATATAAAATAACTTTTGATTGTTTTATTTTATCATGCATAATATTTCTCAGTGCATGCTATTTATTTTTTGATAAATATATTTAGTGAATATTTACTTTTTTACTACATGTAATTAATTAATTAATTAATAATAATTTTTGGATTTCGTTCAAGGTGGTTCGCGATGGATAGATCTTGGATGTATGAGGCACCAAGACCGGATCTAATATTTTTATGAGAAGTCTCTAAATTTGTCGAAGGGGCAGTACAACATGCTCGACGTGAAGTGACAACTGATATATATTGTCCATATCTTGATTGCAAGAATCAGAAGCTATAGAAGGATATGAAAGTAATCAACTCACACTTGGTGCGGAGAGATTTTGTTGCGGGTACACGAGATGGACATAATATGGTGAAAAGAGTGTGGTTGATATGGAATTTGATGAGCCTATTGAAGTTGAAGTCGAGGCTATCAATTCGTCTGGTGCAGATGCGATGGAGTCGCGTGGTGAAGCTGATTTTGATGTTGAGGAGTTGTTATGTCACATTGAGCCGCAGGTGTTGATCAATGCCGGTACAACTGAAGGGCTTGATAATTTTCATACAATAGGGAAGGCATCAAAGGATCCATTATATAAGGAATCTAAGTGCTATGGTAAAGAGTTCACTGTGTTGCGTACTGTACTTGAACTAATGAAGCGGAAGGCCATGCATGGCTGGTTGGACGCTAGTTTCATGGATTTGTTGGAACTTATTTCTGATGCGCTGTCGAAGCCCCACTTGTTGCCAAGGATCACATACCTTGCTAAGAAGCTGATTTCCCCACTTTTGTTGGGCATGCAAAAAAAATCCACGTGTCCAAATTATTGCATATTGTATCGAAATGAGCATCAGGACGCTGTGAGATGCCCACGGTGCAAACGCAGTCGTTGCAAGAGGAACAATGATTACGATGCCGATAGTGGCATGAAGAATACCAAAAAAGTGAGAAAGAAGAAAAGAAGTGATATCATCGATGATAGTGATGATAGTAAGGTTCCTGTCGTAGTCATGTAGTACTTACCCCTGGTCGATCACATCAGATGCTTGTTCGCCAATTCCAGGGATGTGTCAATGATGACCTGGCATGTATGCAAGGGGGATGGTAAGCTCAGGCATCCCGTTGATGGAACGCTTTGGAAAAAGTTTGATGAGGATCATCGAGACTTCTCTAATAAGCAAAGGAACCTATGACTTGCATTGAGTACAAACAGGATGAACCCTTTCGATCAAATGAGGAATTCACATAGCACTTGGCCCTTGATACTAGCAATGTACAACATTCCACCATGGTTATGCCACAAGCGTAAGTACCTACTACTGACCACTCTTATATCTAGGCCCAAAGAACCTGGTAATGACATAGACGCGTTCTTAGTACCATTGTTTGAAAACCTGCAGAAATTGTGGTTAGAGGGGGTCCGTATGTGGGACGAGTATAAAAGAGAGTACTTTACGCTCAGAGTAATCATTTTCATCACCATAAGTGATTCTCCAACACTAAGGGCAGTTTTAGGATAGGTCAAAGGAAAGACGACATGTTTCATATGCGTTGACGATACATCCCATGTGTACCTTCCAGCATCCCGGAAGCTAGTGTATATACAAAACCTCTAATTCTTACCAGCAAAACACAGGTATTGTGCGATGGCTAAACACATTGATGGCACTGTTGAGAACGACATAGAACCTTGACGTTGGACTAGCAAGGTCATGTTTGACCTTGTTAAAACATCAGTGTTGTTTTTGGAAAGCCGGTGAAGGAAATCAAAAAGGCAAAGGGACTCACACCATTTAAGAAGAAATCCTTGACGTATATTTCGATTATTGGGAAGAGTTGGAAGTGAATCATGCTTTTGACTGGATGCATATTGGGAAGGGTGTATTTGACAGTAGTAGCGGACTTATACTCGACCAACCTGGTAAGACAAAGAATGGACTCAGCGCACGTAGAGATCTTAAAGAGATGGGAATAAGACCATAGCTCCATCCGCTAGAAAGAGCAAATGGAAAGTACTATGTCCTCCCCGGTAGCCTACACCCATACGATTGAGGAGAAAACAACATTCTGTAAGTGCCTCAGCGGGGTCAAAGTACCGATAGGTTTCTTATCGAATATCAAGAATCTTGTAAACATAGAAGAGTTAAAGATAAGTGGGTATAACACTCACGATTGCCACACAATGCTTTCGGTGTTTCTCCCTATTGCTATCTGAGCTGTCAAATCACCATGGGTGAAGTTGGTTGTAACTCGCCTTTGCTACTCTTTAATGCGGTTTCGAAGAAGGTGATAACTCAAGATGAGTTAAAGGACCTACGTACCCACATAAAGTAAAGAATGTGCATACTTGAGATACATCCTCACACATGTACAAGAAGCATACCTTGCACAAGAAAGACCAAGAAGACAAAGCCAAGGAAGATTGGAGGCGATAACTTTTTATGTTAGCTGTCGACACACAAAGCGGGCGTTTGGACCCTAACATGCAGGCTACTATGGATGTCTTCTTTCATGGTATGTCCTCATCCATGCAACCAGAAATGGTGGACATCACTGAGGATACTCCTTGTGAGTTGTATGTGCCATTTGGTTAAAGGGGAAGACCATGAAGGTTGCATCCGGCATGGCACTTCCAGGATGGACGCTCCATAACAGGGATATCCCTCCCGGTTACGCGTGGGTGTCCGTGTCGGACATACTACCTGGCTATGAGGACAACAAGATCGAATGCCCAATACCTGAGGTAGGTATAGAAACTCTCCAAGATGCTCTCGGCTCTTTCATCATTTGGAAACATCGTGATGTAGTCCTCTCGACACGAGCTTCTCGACCCCCATTATCTGGTCACGGGTCCGTTCATGCGAGCCAGCCACTTGCGGCAGGTGGACAGTCGTCTCCTATTTATGCGATGGCTTCGGGCAACAGGCCCCAGTCTCCTCATGCAGAAGCTGTCTCGACTCTCAGTCCCATAATCTATAGTGACAATGAGCCTCTTCAAGTCGAGCCTTCACCTGTTGTTGTCGAGCCTCCGTCAACAGCGGCTATGACGGTTCAAGTTGAGGCTACAGTAATTCTATCACATGTAAGATTCCATCACATGTGTTCAACAAACCTAGCGGGCCCCAAACATTAGCGCTATTTTGGGAAGATGTTCACACAATGTTCCAGCTAGGCGAGATGGACATCACCTTCATAACCTTATGGTGCATGAAAGTATCACTTGATCTCCTTCATATTTCAAAGCACATGTGAGTAGATTATCTAATACTTGTTTTTCAGCTTGAATTCGTTCTTCCAAAGAAAGACGTTTGATAGAGAAGATTGGAAGGTCTCCTACCTCAATCTAAACTACATTAATCAGGGCTCAATCAACCAGACGATTAGTTCGAATGCATATCCGGATAAGACACTGCAAGAGCTAGGTAAAATGAAGGCTGACTTGACAAAAGAAGTAAGGACTTGAGTGACAAATTACATATGTGATTGCTTCATTAAGTGGCAGGATAGAGAATGCATTATGGCCCTCTACAACTTCAAGTAAGTTGTAACACTACTGCCTTAGTAATCAATCTTATGATCGAGTTAAAACAAATATATAGTAACTTTTGTATCATCATTGTTGTAGTAAGCATTAGATCTGTCTCCTCTTATTTCCAAAGAATGCATATATTCATCTGCTGGACAGTCTAGACTACAACAGGAAGTTGTACAACGACTTATTGAGCGTCATATATGGGTAAGAAATTAATAATTGTATGTATGATTTAATGATGAAAATATATCATCTAATCTAATGATATATTTTTTGTCGAACGTCTAGTGCTTACAAGAAATATGTCCATCTAGGAGGGGTATGTCATCCTATACGGAAAAAGAACATGTACGTCCGTCATAAATTTTGGATAAGATCTTTGTGCATCTCATACATGTCGTTATCATAAATTTCATCCTTATAACTATCTAAAATGTAACTTGTTCTCTATTTGTGTAGTGCTACAAGCAAGCACCAGAAAATGTACATCGTAGCTACTACACTTGCGTCTTCTCGTGTAGCACCATAAAATATTTGAAACATGTTATCGAGGAGACTAATGAAGAGGTAAGTTGTTTTTGTTAATGCCTAATTTACTTTATTTTTTATCTTTGTTATGTTATGCTTACATACTCATTTATGCTCTACTCTGTTATGTTTGACGCAGAAAGCTACAAGGAAAGCCACTGAATGGGCTCAAAAGAAGAAAAGATTTGAAGAACTCAGAAAAGGTATGATCCCCAAGGAAAAGACCCATTTAAGCACAAGGTCAATATATACAGTTGTGGCTAACCTTTGTTGCTTTCTTCTAAGAGAGGTAATTAGTCCTACCGGTGTGTGTTGTGATAAGACTGGTAGGTTAGTAACAAAACATAGGTCGCTTTGTGAGTGGGCTGGTTCGAAACAACCAAATGAGCCACAGGTGCCAGAGCAAAGTGATGACTATGCTTTAGATTTTGTATAAGAGATTGTAATTGCATATGCATTGACAACTAGTGTGTATATTTATAACTGTGATGAGATATTGTGGATACTGTGACTGTAATTGTATATATGTTGTATATCTATATGCAGCAGATTTTTTTAATATTAATTTTTTTTAAAAAAATAAATAGCTGCGGTTACTTCAGTAGCGACGGTTTATTTCGGCGACAGATCACCTGCCACTACAAACTCGTATTTGTAGCTGCGATTGCGTAGCGGTGGTGTGGCCTGCCCGCCGCTACAGAGCTTTTCAAACCACCGCTACAGGTCTGTTTTGCTGTAGTGTTGGAATCTTCACATGTATACTGAGAAACAGGTGAACGATTTACTCCATATGATGGAACTAACAGGCGATGATTATTTTCGGATATGAATGAGAAACGTTGGGAATCTTCACATCACATGTATGCCGTGGAAAAGGTGAACTATGTGCTCCATACGGTGGCCATGGATAACTAACTGGCGATGCTTATTTTCTGACACGAATGAAACGCGATGTGTAGGGCATCAACAATAGTGAATTAGTAGTTCTGTCTATCCGCCATCAGATGAGGCGACTATATAATCACGGCTGGTCCACGCAGAATCATTCTACTAATTAATTCCACTGGTTACTTGGCGTTAGGTAGATGTAGTGTAGATCCACAATATAACACACTAGTTAACCATGACGATAGGGCCAATTCATTGCTTTATTAACTTTGCTTCCCCTGGTGGGTCGGTGAACCGTGCACACTCCCTTCTTCATGTTTTTAAGTTTGTGTTCTTTGCTCCTTGTAGCCAATCCGCACTAGCTTATGAACTGTTTCTTATTCGAAGTACATTAGGGCACAGACACTTAAATACATGCTCAACTGTTCATCTAACACAAACATGCACACTCTACCGTTACAAACATGTATAAAAGACTAGAGTCGCGTATCTTTAGTTAACGAAGTCACTCTACAAGTTTCAGAATTTATGGAGTTCATTTGGATATTTTATCTATTACATATATATTTGACCAACAAAAGAAGTCACCATGTTTACTCTTAACGTCTAGTAATTACCAGATTATATATTTTTTAAAAAATAGTCACTATTATATATTAAAAATTACCTCTACATAATCATTTTATATATGTTTTCAAATTACACACCATTACCATTATTATCAAACAGATTATGTGGGATATATATACCAGGGATACTTCACCACTCGGATATATCGCCGAGTGAGCCGGGGTCCAATAAAGATAAAGCCCATGAAGATAACTACTCGGATTATTACTTGGAGTACACGACAAGTCAATACTAGAGATAGAAAGTTAGAGATAGAGTCCTAGTCAGAAATCATGTTATAACCGACTAGGACACTTGCCGTGTAACCCTGCCCCCCGGATATATAAGGAGGGGCAGGGGCTCTCTCATAGACAACTAGATCATATCCGCATAATACACCACAGAACACAGGACGTAGGGTTGTTATCCTTCGGGAGGCCCAAACCTGTCTAAACCTTGCGTCTTGTGTGTCCATCGACTCTCGTTCTCGCGCATGCGTCTACCGATACACAAGGATCATGAGTAGCACTATGATCCACTGCCGAAAATATCTCTCGACAGATTAATTACTCAAAAATACCAACATACTAGTTTAAATTTATATGTGTTTTGTTTGTTGGTTGGTTGGTTTTGTGCATATAATTTAGGGCATGAACACTACTGGAAAATCAAATATCCATGAGTGTCAAAACCCGTCAGGGAATGCCAAATAGATTCAGGGAATTTAGTTCTGTCTAAAAAATAGCCTTCTTACTCCTGTTTTTCTTAAAGGCAAATATATGGTCCAAGGTCCGATCCCAGATATGGAATCCACGTGACTGCACTTGCAGGCTGACTCCAACAAGCATATGCAAATGTATTTTTGCCTCTCCCAATCCACTGTGCATCACCGAAAACCTCTCCAACAGAGCATGCATAGGGAGAGGCAGTTTTTATCGGAGGAGAGAGGCGAGCTAAAAATACATTCCCTCTCTCCTCTGATGCATTTGCCACCGCATGGCCGAGGCAGGCGGTGTGCAGCGGGGAGCCATGGCGGGGAGCACGGGGAGGTGGTGACGTGCAGGAGGCGGGAACGTGGCGCGCAAGAGGCGGGAGCGTGGCGCGTGCAGAGGCCGGGCCGCTCAAGCTCACCGCGTGAGGAGCCATGTCTAGGAGCGCGGGGAGGCGGCAGCGCGCTTGAGGCGTGAGCGTGGCACGAACGGAGGCCGGGCCAGTCGAGCTCACCGTGCGCATAGAGGCCGGGTCGTTCGAGCTCACAGCACGGGGAGCCATGGCCGGGAGGGCGGGGATCTCACGGCACACGCAGAGGCTCCTCCTCCTCCTCCTCCTTGCCCCCCCCCCCCCGCCGTAGCTGCTCGTCCCCTGTCGCCACGCCGTCGGGCTCCACCTCCTCCCCCACCCCCTGCCAGAGCAGCTCCTGCCCCGTCGCCGTGCTGCCGGGCTCCTCCTCCTCCCCCGCCCCCGCCGGAGCAACTCCTCCCCCACCGCCGCGTTGCTGGGCTCCTCCTTCTCCTCCCCGCTGTCGCGTCGTCGGGCTTTTCCTCCTCCTCCCTCGCCGCCGCGCCAGGCTCCTCCTCCTCCTCCTCCTCCTCGCATTATTCTGAGGATGTGCAAACGGGCCGACATGTGGCGAGGATGGCGAGGCGCACTGGTGGGCGAGCGAGACAAGGCTGTGTCAGGGCCGGTGGGCGCGGGACGAGGCTGCTGGTGGCGGCGCGGCCACGGGCGGGCAAGCAGGAGCCGCGGCGGGAGAGCTTGTAAGGACCGAAGGCCTACCGAGAGGGGGGGTGAATTGGTAGCCAACCACAAATCCTAAACAATTCTAGTAGGCCAAGACCCTATGCATGCTAGTGTTCATGATGCAAAAGAAAGCAAAGCGTGGAAGCTAAACACACTAGCCTATGCAAGCCACAAGCCACCCTACTAACTAGAGCAAATAATTGTGGAATAGTAAAGAGGGGATCATGGAATGCTGATGATTATTCTCGAGGTCTTGGAAGGATGGTACCTTCCCCTACTCCTCATTGGACCACTCCCGTCGGAGTCCCGGTCCCTCCCGCCACCAAGTGGAGTTCTCACCCACGAGCCCGCAATCACTCCCGAAGTGAAGACATGGTGCGCGTCACCGCTGCCACCAAGACATAAGCTCGCCTCCCTCGAGAACTTGCCGAACTCCCCGAGCCAAAACGGACGCTCACTAACGATACCCCTTTCACCAGCGGGCTCAAACCGTGTACAAACATGTGACAGCCTTCACAACCAATCACGATAGGCTCGATCACTGACACCTAACCGGTCTAGGTTTCACCATAGTCCAAGAGTAACAACCTAGATCATACCCTCAATGACACCCTAGCCTTAGATGTGCAAGATCGCTTCTTGTTACTCTCACTAGCACTCTAAAGATATTCAATATCTCCTCCTAGTGCTCTCGTTTCTTCCTCTTGGCTCTCACCAAATGCTCCAAGAAATTCCACTGGCCAAGAGAGGTCTTCAAGACCCCAGCAATGAACTTATATAGGCTTCCAATCTTAAACTAGCCGTTGCTCCACGAATTCAGCTTTCTGGGCCTAATAACCGTACCGTCCGATCACTACCAGACCGGACCGTCCGGTCTCTGCAACTCGAGCTCCAATGGCTCTGACCCCTATGCTGACTTCTGCTCACCGGATCATACGGCCATCTGATCGTACCGTCCGGTCTATTTCTCTCTCTAGTCTAGAAACATTTTGGCTATAGCTTCCTCACTGTCCAAGTCCATGCTCCACTGACCGGACCGTCCGGTCAGTAGACCGTATCGTCCGGTCATTAGAGCTTTCCAGACTTGGTAGTTTCCTTGTTGCCTGCTGTAGCTCCAGACAAAATCACATAGTGACCGTACAGTCCGGTCTCCTCTGACCCCTCTGCCTGGTCTCTATGTACAGAAGCTGAAACTTGTTGTCCTCGCTTGACGTTGTTTCCCGATTTCTCCAAACAGCTCCTTGGCTTCTCCACTATCATCAAGTACTTGCGATTTTACCGAGCAACCTTGCACATCACCGACTAGACATGACCTAAGAGAATGACCTAGACCCCCTTGATAGTCCAGTTTTTCCTATGGACTCAAAGCCCTAACAACTAGACAAGTATTGTGAACACTTGCTCCATAGCTTGTTCTTCGCTTTGATCCATTTTCATCAACCCTTGGACTCCATCAAGCTTATCAAGCCTCCATGCTTGTGGTCATTGTCATCAATCGCCAAGGCAACCATCATCCTTAAGATTTGTAATAGAGATTAGTAAAGGTTCCTGCATAGACAACACTCATGTAGATATTAGCCCACAATTTCATAGTTGTCCTCTATCACCAAAACATTCATACCTTGGGGATTCCATCATCAATGGTCATGAAGCTTACAATCTCCCTCTTTTTGGTGATTGATGACAACCACTACTTAATCATAACTTAACAGGAAAAACAGCAGGACTAAAAGAGCTACACTATGATCAAGAGGAACCACAAGAGCATAAAGAGAGAAACGCACAAGGACCTACTCAACCAATCATCTAGAGGTTAAAGGAAAAGAGAGAAAAGCACACTCTAGATGATAATGCATGCATGTCATGGTAATATATTAAAGGAAAGAATAAAGACATGCAATGCAAGACATGAATGATGAAATGCAATAGGTTAGCATGGCAATGCATAAGAATTAAGAGCAACCAATCATCATCATGACATCATACACAGGCGAACAGGATAAATAAAGAAAGACAAGCACTGCGTATGAAAATAAACCAAGTGAGATCAAGATGAGTCAAACACAAATGAATGAAAATCATGACTCATCAAAATCCACGAACATCTATAACTCCATCAAAATAAGATCCAACTGGTATCTATCTCCCAAAACCAATGTACACGTTTACTCCCCCTAAATACATGCTACTCTCTCGATCACGCAGGATCACACTCCCACTCCCCCTAGACCTAGGACTACTTCACCCCCTTTGGAAACAAGCACCAAAAAGCAGGAAAAGTGAACATCTAAATGTTCGTGATTGAAGGAGGTGGTGCAGCAACGTCCTCTGCGGGCTCTGCACTGGGTTGCTCCTGTGCTGGATCCTGCTGTGCACCCTGAGCCTGTGCCGCCTCAGAATCCATCTGCTCGAAGAAATAAAGGTCCACAGGCAACTCAGACCCTCTGTCCTGTCCTGCTAGAGTGACTGTGGCAGTCTCCTGAGTTGAAGTCTGGAGAAGGATGAGATCTGCCACATCCTGCTGAGTGAAACCTCAACGGACTAGATCCTCTGCTACGTGAGGAGTGAGCATGCTGACTGTAGCAGTAGGAAGGGAAGCTGACTCTAGTACGGTCTGGCAGTCTGCATAGGTGGTGTGCAGAAATGTCTGAAAACAGACTCCTAAGTGGAAGGTGCTAGGAGCTGGAAGGTCTTGCCATCTGCGAGGTCGACGAGTGAGAAGGTGAGACAAACAACACAGACACAGAGAAAGCTAACACGGGGGAGAACTGAGCTGAGGAAAGTGTCTGTCCTACTCCCCCTATCGGTAGAACCCCTGAGAGTGACAACCCACTAGACTGGGCTGTCATCAAGGCAGTGAAGGGTCATGGCTGAATTGGCAGCTGCTAGTACTGAGGCAGTGCTGAAGTCCCTAGATGCTGACCTGCCTATCTCGGAGTCCTCTTAGCCATCTGTGTCATTAGGGCGAAGACTATGGCCATCTGCTGTCTCTGAAGCTCTACCTATCCCCTGATGACCTCCATCATCTGGCGTCTGTCCTCAGTCACACTCTGAATAAACTCTCCTAGTTGTCCAGCAAGTGCTGTCACAGAGATGACGTCCTCTGACTGTGAACCCGTTGGCTGGGGAGGTGCTCCTGTGCTGGCTGACTCTGGAACCATCGTCTTTGGCTGAGCTGTCTGCTCGTGAAGTACCGGCGGTGACTCCTACTCCTCCTCCCCTGTCTGCTGGCTGGAGGCTGATGATGATCCCCTAGGTGCTCGAGGTGTGTAGCTGGAGGTCACCTCAGGGTAAGCCTCGTACTCCTCCTCCGTCACTAGGTCCATCCTCCTCAAGAGATAACAAATGTAAGGAGCGAAGACCAAGAGATGTCCTCCCACTCTCTTTGAGATCACCTCCTCCATCTCCCCAATCAGCAAATCTACCAAGACAAACTGCTGCCTCCTGAGTATGGCTGCTACAGCCCACTAGTGAAGAAGCGTGAACTCCTCTTTGTAGCCAGACCTGGGTATGATATTCCTGGCAACTATCGCTCTCACCACCTTGGCCTGTGTAGTGAGTCTCACAGGGCCTCTCTCAAAGCCTGGTGTGTGAGGTGGTAGAAAGGCAATCGACACCATCTCATCTGTAGGTAGTCTCCCTCCCTGTGGTCTGCGAGGTGGCTAAAGTGAGGGGTAGGCACTCCTGTAGAGCTAGAGGTCTGAAGCAAGAAATCCTAGGTTGGCTATCAGATCCTCCCTGGTGACACACTATGGCTGCCCTCTGAACAGAAACCAGAACTCAGAACAGTCCCTGGCAATCCACAACGTGGCATAGACCTCGAGGACTATGTCCTCCCTGTACCTGAATGGAGCAGTAACTAGCTCTGCTAGCCCTAACAAGTACGTGAAGTACTGCTCCAAGTCTGTGCCCGCATCTCTCCTCGTAGCATCGTACGTCGTGTACAGCTACAGCACAAACACCTTCTCCTTGCCCTTCAGGGTGAGATAGCGTCTCATTCCCTCACCAATCCTCCTCTGGAGGCCAGTCGAGTACCTCTCTCTAGCAACGGGGTCTCTGGGGACTGGAACCCACTGCTCAAAAGGAACCAAGTGTAGTGCCTTAAGGTCCTTTGCAGGGACCGTAAGGATATCTGTCTCTCCAGCTGCCTCTACCAGTCTCTATAGCCTCCTCGTGCACACTGCACAGGTGCACCTCGAGTCTCCTGCCCGGTGAGTTGTCCTCTAGGGAACAGTCTACTCTGTCTGCCCAAGCTTCTCCTCCTTAGACACCTCAGACTCTAACTCTGAGGTCTCCTGCTCTGAGTTGTCCTCTGACTCCTCCTCCTGCTGCCTAGAGGTTCCCTGCTCCATAGTCCTCAATGACCTCCCCTGACCAGAAGTCAAAGTACGCTGCGTCCAAGGCGGTAGTACAACTCCAGAGGCCAGAGGTGCAGTCCTCTGCCTGGTGCTCCTCTGTAGGCCATGTCCCTCTATAGTTTGTTCTAAGGTCAACCATGCACCAGGTGTCCTACAGGCTATCTCCATGGCATCTAGGTGCCTAGCAACTCTCCTGGCCCTCTCTGTCTCTGGATCCAGCCTCTGTTTCTTCTTGCTCTTGGGCTTCTCTGGCATCTTCCCCTTTCCCTTGTCCTAACCTAAACCTGCCATCTGACTGCTCTTGTCACTGTACGCACGTAGGTATAGATAGAATAAGCATAGAATCCTAGTACATCTACAAGCAAAGCACCGCTAGGAAAGAATGGTCAATAGAAATCCTAGCACTGAACGAAGAACATGATCACTAGACAAATATGCAAAGTAGCAACTGTGATCATTGACTATATGTGGCTGGTGCAGAACATCTAGTGTGCAGCCAAATAATAAGCAATAAATCTAGCTGCAAACTAAACATGAGACAACCCTAGATATGCAATTAATAGATAGGCATGTAATTAATTGCATCCTAGGTTGAGCTAATTTCCTAATTAATGCAACTAACCAAGGGCAATTAATCTTGATTGCATCAATTAAGGAAATTGCTCGACAATTAGGGCATGAAATAGCAAGGGTGAGCACACGCCGTACTCAGCAAGTGAGGGAAAGTATGACATGCAAGCTTAATAGAAGAAAGGCTAAAATAAGGGTTTATTTGCATAAATGAGCACCTACACCTAGTAGAAAAGCCATCTTATTTACTAGGTGAAAAGTACCCCCAAGTTGTCTCATCTATCCCACACTACAGGTTAAACCACCTGTAGCCAACCATGGGTTAAACCGCCCATGAGAAACCACACTACAGGTTACACCACCTATAGTAAACCATGGTTTAAACCGCCCATGAAAAACCACACTATAGGTTACACCGCTTATAGCAAACCATTAGTTATAGCCCACACAGGACTACAATTCACATAGAGTCCCGGGCCACCAACTCACACAGATCTGAATCGTTCACATGAAACACCCTTCACTAAGAAACCAACCAATCCCAACCAAACCAAACTTGGCTACCCACCATGTTCTCCTGTAAGTATCCTGTTAATCATGTGAAAGGTTCATGCCGCTCATGACCGTGAGCACGGCTATTATAACAGTTTTACACTCTGTAGAGGTTGCACAACTTTACCCACAGGTTGGTGATTCCATCACTATGCACAGACTAGAGAATCTCCATGTTGTCCAACTCACACTACCTTAGGAGTGAGACCAGGGGATCACCACAAGGTCTTTCAAAGAGCTTCCCAACTTGCAAACAACCCACGCTAAGGTTTCACCGCTGTGGAATTAAAGTCGTTCTACAGAAGCCCCATCTTGCATCGTGGCTAGGAGTAAAACCGTCCATCGCCTAAGGCCGAAAGAAAAACCCTTTCATCCTCCTCCTCGATTGCTAGCAAAACTGGAAAGACATCTTGATACTGAACCAAGCCTACCCATATCAGCCCTGTGCTTTGTGCGGTTTTCATGGTTACAAGTTCCATGAACCTATCCTTGTGATCCTAAGCAGGTACCACCACAAACCCCACTGACTGTACCGAGTACACGTGCATACCCGCACCATCATCATCATCCTCCTGCTTGGATCACCCTAGGTTCCATGTTGCTAAAAAGGATAACCCATCCCTTATTATTATGTTAAATTGAACCATTAATCAAGATTAACATTAGACACTTCCATTCCCGACAAACCAAACTAAGCATGACGTACCCATACCAATATACTACACCATAACCCAGGCGATAAGGAATAATATGGAACATGATAATGACACATAGGATTCAATATTAACAAGCATGCATAGAGATAGAGAGAATGTAAAACATAGGTTCAATATGCATCAAGGACACTTGTCGGGTTCACTTTTTTGCTGCTCAAAGTCCTCAAGATGGAGATCCCGGAAGTTCTCTAACAGCGGTTCGTCTACTCAACATCACACCGGAAATGCAAGCATACAAACAAACTATGAAACAACACACCACACAGTAACAAACAACAAATAAAACAATACTATGAAAAAGTACGCGTTGCTACGGTCGTGTGAGCGCAAGAATCGCCTCAATCCAAGTTACGAGTAAAAAGTTATGGCTATTTAAAGTTTTAGGGGTTAAAATGTAAAAACAGACAAGTAAAAGGGCCTAAAAGTAATTTTAGAAAAGTATAGAGACTAATTTGTAAAATATCAAGGTGAAAATATAATTGATGTAAGGCTTAGGGACTAAAATGTAATTTTGCAAAAGTTCAGGGGCTAAATTGTACATTTATAGGGCCAAGATATAATTTTTTTATAAGTTGAAGGGCCTAAGTGTAAAAAGATAGGACTAAAACATAATTATTAAAAATAATTATAGGGGTGTTTCTATAAAAATATAGGGCTAAATATTATTTAGGAAAATACTAGGGTCTTTTCTATAAAAAATACAATGCTAAAAATAATTATATGAGAACTCAGGGGCTGAAACATAAATAAATAAAATCTGAACAAAACTAGGATCAAAAATATAATTTTAACAAAGCGTAGGGGCCTATCTATAATAGAGTGATATTATCCGGAATTAACGAATTAATTTTAATTCTAAAACCCTAAAATACTGTGGACCGGGTCTATGGCCCCCGTGGACCGGGGTTAACCCCGTGGACCATGGTCCACGGTGGACCGAAGGAGGCGGTGGCCATTGTCGGCTTGCCGGAGCTCGCGGGAGCGGTGCTCCGGCGCGCGCGTGATGGCGGGAAGGGGTGCAGGCGAGGCGGGGACGGGAGGTGAACTCACCTAGGGCATCGCTCGAGCATGGGAAGGGCAGAGGAGGCCGGGCAACGGCGGGGAGTCGGCGACGGAGCTCGGCGGCGCGACAGCAAGCAACGGCGGCTGGTGGTGAAGCGTGGAGGGTGGCGCGGGTCTCACCCTTTTATTGGGGCGCGGGCCCCTAGTTGCCTTGGCACATATACCGAGAGCAGTGGCGGCGGCGATGGCGACTAGGGTTTACGGGGTGCGGGCGGCGCGAGGGAGTAGGCCGGGGTGGGCCGCGCGGGCGAGGCGGCTAGGCTGGCGGGCCGATCGTGGGAGTGGGTCGGGTGCGCTGGTGGCCCATGCGGGTGGGAAAGGAGGGAGGGGAAGGAAGGGGGAGTGGGCCTTCGTGGAATTTGGTCCAAGGCTGAGAGAGAGAGGGGGAGAGGGCTGCAGAGGAGGGAGAGGAAAGTGGGTTGTGGGGAGGTATTCGGCACAGACTAGAAGAGATAGGGGAAGAGAAGGTGAGGTAGTTGGGCCTCGGCAGGTTTCGGCCCAGGTGGCCGAGGCGGGGTGGGGGAAGAAAGGGGGGAAAAAGATGGACCAAGGCAAATTTGGCCCAAAAGCCAAACGTGGTTTTCTTTCTCTTTTCTTTTCTACTCTAATTCTATTTCCTAAACAAATCCGAAACAATTTCTAATTGAATATTAAAATAGATTTTTGTACACATAATAAAAACCCTAAATACAACTAATCAACATGAATGCAACAAATAATAATAATAATAACCTAAATTAATTTAATTTATTTTAGAAAATAATTCTTTTTCCTAAAATAAATGATGATGTTTTAATTAATTTAAACCAAATTTTAAACTATTTTAAAAAGTTTTAAAATCTAGTGAAATTTTAGTCACATACGAAAATTTGAAATTTTGGGGTGGGACAAGACTATCCCCCTTCATAGGAATCTCCTCCCGAGATTCAGCATGGCTAGCAAGAAAAGCGCAAAGGTACTCTTGCTTTTCGTCCTTCATCTTTGAACTCGATTCAATTGGTTGACTAATTTTGTTCACCACTACAACTTCTCCAAAGGAAAACTGTAACACCCTATTTTCATATTTTACAAATTATTAATTTTTCCTAATTTAATTAAGGTGTTAATATTTTTCTTTAGCTATAAAGATTATTTTCTTGATTTATTTAATGAAGTAATTAAAATATTTATGTGATGTTGCATTCATGCTGGAGTAGAATTGCAATAGGAGTTTTATTTGGGTGCAAAATAATTTTAAAAGTTCGACTAGCAATCGTTTACCATTTAGTTAGAATTTTAAAATAGAAAATAGAAAAGAATTTAGAAAGAAAAAAGTAAACTTCCCTAACCTCTTTGGGTCACTTCTTTCCCCCATAGGCCCATCTCTCTCCCTCCCCTCTCCTCCCTTTTTAGCCTGCCAGGCCCAACCCGCCTCTGCCCTTCCCACTCTGCGTGCAGCAGCGCCAGCCCTGGCCCAGCCAGCTGCGGCCCAGGAATGCGAAGCAGCCCAACTCCCGCCCCATACCGCAGACAACCCAGCCCCGCCCCTCAGCCACTGACCTCTCGATCCCACCTGTCATCTCCCTTTTCCCACCTCTCTCTCCCCCATCGCCGATCGGATGTCGTCGCCGCTCCAAATCCCCGGCCTCCCCGGCTCCCGAAACTACACCATGAGCACCCACGTGCCTCCCTGCTTCCCCTTCCTCCACTCCCGGCCTTAATAGCGCACCCGGGCGCTCTAATGCGCAGCAATGGCCGCTGCTGGCCATTAAAGGCCGTGGAGCTCGCGCCCTGCTCGCCTCCCTTCCCCTGCCCCCTATAAAACCCACCACGGCGTCGTCCTGCCCCTCCGCGTTTTCCCTCACCACGCTCACCCCCGTCCCCGACCCCTAGAGCCTGCCTCCGCCATCACTGACGATCGGAACCCGTCTCTTTCCGTCGCTGACGCACCCCCGGCCCTCCCCACGCCTGCGCGACACCTTGGTGAGGACCCCCTCGCTCCCCTCTCCCACCCTGCCCTCCTGCAGCGAGGAATTGGACACCAGAGCGCCACCTCTAGCAAACTTCGGTGAGCCGTGCCATGCGCCACCGCTAGCTCGCCACCGACGCCGCCTGCTCCCACCAGAACTGCTCCTGGACCTCCAATCTCAATCCCACGGCCGCGATTAAAACACCCCGATGGGGTATGAGCCCGGTCCACCATGGACCGTGGACTCCTGGTCAAAGCCCGGTCCACACCCCCTGTAGACCCAGTCCACACTCTTTTAGGATTTAAAATAATTTGAGAAATTCCAGGATAATGTCAGTTTTTCACCTAGGCCCCTGATCTTTACCCTAATTAGGTATTAATCCCAATTTTTTTTAGCAGAAGCTTTAGTTATTTATATTTTAGCCCCCTGACTTTTTCATAAATATTATTTTGGCCCAGGAAATTTACAGTTTCACCACTGAGCTTAATTTTAATTATATTTTTAGCCCTAACTCTTTACACTTAGCCCCTATACTTAATAATAATTATGTTAGGTCCTGAAATTTTTTAGAAAGAACCTTATACTTTTTAGTAATTATTTTTCAGTCCTAATAAATTGCACTTTAGTCCCTATAATTTTATAAAATTACAAATAGGTCCCTAAACCTTGCTGTTTTTACCTTTTAGCCCCTAGAACTTCAAACTAGCATAACTTTTTAATCGTAACTCCAATTTAAGTGGTTTTTGCGCTCAAGGAATCATAGGAACACGTACTATCTTTTAGTACTGTTTTCATAGTCATTAGGAAATGTTTGGTGTACTGTTCCTTATTTGTTTATGTTTTACTTTTCTAGTATTTATCGGTATTAGACGAGGAGCAGCTCCAGAATTTCCAAGACCTTGAGTTTGAGCAGCAGCTAGTAGGATGATGCGGGGGCTTGCTCGATCTCCTCATTGTAGGATCTAGGGATAACTAATATGTGAAGCCTGATGAAACAAGTTCGCCCAACAACACGCTTTGGCCGATAAATGACCCATGAAACCTGATGAATCATGGCACCAATAGCTGCTAGAACAGCCACCTGTGACAAAGATTTCGTTCAACAATACTCTTTGGTCGATGCCTAACCTGAACCACATAAAGGAGAGGCGATGCTCTTGCAAATCACAAGGAAACACAAGAACAAGTGGTAGAGAAATCTCTCAACCCTCAAGGGGGCGCTAGAAAAAGGAACAATATGCTAGGAACCCTAAGGATAAGAGCAATACGCTTCTCTATTTTTCTGAGTTCAATTTGTTGTTAGGGTTTCCACAAGGTGTACAAGGGTTATTTATACTAGGAACAACCCTCCTAGCTGGGCCAAACTGAAGTTACATGGGCCTGTTGCGAAACAAGCAAATAAAAGTAACACCCGTTCCGATCGGACAAGTTTGAACTAGAAAAAGGAAAACTCGCTAAGAAAAAGTAACACGTCCAATGAAAAAGTAACATCCGTTCAGATCGGACAAGTCTGAACTGAAAAGGAACATTCCTGGAGAAACATAACACGCCCTAAGAAAAAGTAACAGCCATTCAGTTCGAACAAGTCTGAACTGGAAAAAGGAACACTTCCGGTGTAAAAGTAACATCCACTGAGCAAAAGCAACATACCGAAAGTCTGGAGCAGTCTTCACTAAAATAGGCATAACTCTCTTTGTAGATATCCAATGGATGCGTCGTTTGTTGCATATAAAAGTAGACTTCAAGACCTTTCCATCCATGTATAATACTAAGGGTGGTACCTGCTAGGATGATACAGAATTCATCATGAAGTTGAAGTACAAAATCTGGACATCGGCACATCGACTTCAACTCACTCTCTTGGGCATCAAGTGGCCACCATGTCTTGAACCTTTGCTTCAAACCTGAGGACAAGTAATGCACCTCCTTTAGGTAGTACATGACTCCTATGAGATGGATGTTCATAATCATTAAGGAAAAGATTCACCTTATGTTGCAATTGCTTTGCTTGGGCTCGAGTTAATGGTCTCTCATAGGTGTAGTCGCAAGGGATGTCCTCATCATCCTCCCCTTCTTCAAAAAGAGTCAACCTCAACTCTGATTCTTCATGACCATGGAATGGAGACAAATCAGCAACATTGAAAGTGTTGCTAGCTGCATATTCATCTCCCAGAAGCTCAATCTTGTAGGCATTATCATTTATTCTTGCAAGGACCTTGAATGGGCCATCACCTCAGGGCAGTAACTTAGACTTTCATTTCTCTGGAAATCTGTTCTTCCTAAGGTGAACCCAAACTAAGTCATCGGGCTCAAAGATCAACTTCTTACGGTTCTTGTTGGCCTTTGCAGCATAGTACTCTGATTTCTTCTCAATATCTTGCTTGGTCTTCATGTGGATTTTCTTCACATAGTCAGCCCTCTTGGAGGCCTCCATGTTTGCACGTTCTTGAAGTGGAAGTGGCAGCAAGTCGAGTGATGTAATGGGTTTGAAACCATACACAACTTCAAATGGACACAACTGCGCTGTGGAGTGGACTGCCCTGTTATATGCAAACTCAACATGTGGAAAGCAATCCTCCCACTCCTTTAGGTTCCTCTTGATCATGGTTCGCAGCAGCATGGAGAGTGTACGGTTAACCACCTCCGTTTGCCCATCAGTTTGGGGGTGACAAGTTGTTGAAAACAGAAACTTTGTGCCAAGCTTGCCCCACAACGTCTTCCAAAAGTAGGTCATGAACTTCACGTCTCAGCCTGAAACAATGATCTTGGGCACACCATGTAATCTCACAATTTCCCTAAAAAACAATTCAGCTACATGCGATGCATCGTCGCTCTTATGAAAGGGAATAAAATGTGCCATTTTAGAGAACCTATCCACAACAACAAAAATTGAATCCATCCCCTTCTTAGTTCTTGGTAATCCTAAAACAAAGTCCATGCTTATGTCTTCCCAAGGAGCATTTGGGGTGGGGAGTGGAGTATACAAACTGTGGGGATTCAGTTTTGATTTAGCCTTGTGGCAAGTTGTACACCGCTGCACAAACCTCTCCACATCACGTCTCATCTTTGGCCAATAGAAATGGTCACTCAGCAACAAGTAGGTCTTTTCTCTCCCAAACTGGCCCATCAAACCACCCATGTGTGATTCCAGCAATAAAAGCAAATAAATAGACGAATCTGGAATGCACAATTTGTTAGCTCGAAACAAGAATCCATTATGCAAATGGTACTTGTCCCACCCTTTTCCTTCTTCACATTTCAAGTATGGTTCTGCAAAAACAAGGTCAGCAGCATACAACTCCTTTATGTTTTCTAATCCTGGGACCTTGACCTCCAATTGATTAAGCAAAACACTTTTTTGTGATAAAGCATCAACAACAACATTTTCTTTCCCCTTCTTGTACTTAACAATATAGGGAAATGACTCAATGAACTCAACCCATTTGGCCTGCCTAGGTTCAATTTTGCTTGGCCCTTCGAATATTTTAAAGCCTCATGATCAGAATGAATGATCAATTCTTTAGGCCAAAGATAATGTTGCCAAGTTTCAAACCCATATCATGGTGTAGCATCAATTCATCAAATGTATTAAATATAATCATGACATAGGAGTGTTTCAGCTTATAAACAAATGTAGCTAATGCGGTTGTATCCAAGCTGGTGATGTCCTCATCATTAATGATGAGGACATCCTCCACTATTACCCGCTGGCAAAGACACAACAAAAGGGCCCAAGTGTGGCCCAGTTGTAGTCGGGCGGTGACTGTGTGAGCTTCTGAATAATCCTACCTTGCTTAGCTTGGGAGGTGGAAGCCACCTTAATAGGGAGAGCCACACTTCCGCTATCAGACTAGTCTTTTAGGGAGATTGGGTCTTTTCTGAGTGGGGGTGCCAGAGTTGCGGTGATAAGACTGAGGATTTGGGTCATGGACTTAGAATCGGATCAGTGTATCAGGCTTTCGGCAGGAGTTGTGGTGCTAAGATTGCGGGATTCAGGAAATCTAGATCGGTGTGTCGGGCTTTGTTCCACCCCACCTGGGTTGGATGTATCATTTGGTATCAGAGCTGGGCCCTTGTTAAGAAGGGGAGAATGATGAGGACATCCTCCACTATTACCTGCAGGCAAAGATGCAACAAAAGAGCCCAAGTGTGGCCCAGTTGTAGTCGGGCGGCGACCGTGTGAGCCTCTAAATAATCCCACCTTGCTTAGCTTGGGAGGTGGAAGCCACCTTAACAGGGAGAGCCACCCTTCCCCTATCAGACTAGTCTTTTAGGGAGATTGGGTCCTTCCCTGCTGGAGTTGAGGTGCTAAGACTGTGGATTCGAGTCATGGACCTAGAATCAGATCAGTGTGTCAGGCTTTCGGTAGGAGTTGCGGTGCTAAGATTGCGGGATTCAAGGAAGTTGGATCGGTGTGTTGGGCTTTGTTCCACCCCACCTGGGTCGGATGTATCACGCAGGTCCAGCTTAGAGAAGAATAGAGCACCCTTGAGTTCGTCCAACAGCTCCTCCACAACCAGAATAGGAAATTTTTCACGAAATGTTTTGATGTTTAGTGCATGATAATCCACGCAAAAGTGCCAGGAGCCGTCCTTCTTGCGCACCAAGAGGACCGGAGAGGAGAACGCCGACGTGCTGGGCCTGATAATCTCTTGGTCAAGCATGGCTATACACTATGCTTCAAGTTCATCCTTGAGCAGCTGTGCGTAGCAATACGGGCGAACTGCAACCGGTTCAGTGCCCGAGAGGAGGTGGATCTGATGATCAAATAGGCGTTGTGGCGGCAGTCCTCTTGGGGCGCAGAATAGGTCGACGAACTCTTGCAACAGCAGGGACATGTAGTCGAGGCGGTTAGTTGCTGCCAAGCTGGGTGTGGACGGCTCCATGATACCCAGCTACTTGACACGATGGTCGACACGCCAAAATGCCATGGACAGATGTTCAAAGTCCCAAATGATGGGTCCCAATGTGCGCACCAGTCACAACCCAGTATGACGTTGAAGCCGCCCAACTGAATGACATAGAGGTTGATGGTGAATTGCTCATTGTCGATGAGGAGCGGCACCTCCCTGCAGACGCCCCCGTTGGCATGCGCTTGCCGTTCGCGACACCCACGGTCAGCCCAGGGCATGGCTCGCATGTCAAGCCGAGGCAGCGCGCTGCCTCTGTGGAGATGAAGAGTGGGTGGAGCCGGTGTCCACTAGAGCGACGGCCCTAGAGGCCGAGATGTCAACGGCTAACTGAAGCGTGGAGCCTGACTAGATGTTGGTGAGAGCACACATGGGCACGTGCATGTCCTCGTTAGAGTCGGCCCTGTCAGCATCCTCCTGCAACTCCAAGTAGTAGATCCCTTGTTTTGTGCACTGCTTTGCATGTTCATAGGAGAATTTCTCCGGACAGTTGAAGCATAGTCCTTCAAGGTGCCATTGCGCCATCTCCTCTGGGGAAAGGCGAACGAAACATGGGCCGGTAGACGTGGTCGGCTTATCCGTGGCGGTCGATGTGGCGGCCGGGACAGGTGGAGTGACGTCAGAGCATGGTGCACGCGATGCAATTAGCTGAAGCCGCCTGTAAGGATCATGACCATTGAGGTCACCCCAAGGTATGGTGTTTTGGTGATGCATGACAAACATGAAATGTGTCTAATATCTACACGAGTGTTGTTTGTGTAGGAAACCTTTTCTACCTTATGATGATTGTCTATGGCGTCCTTGGCTATTGATGACAATGACCACAAGCATGGAGGCTTGTGAACTTGATGGAGTCCAAGGGTTGATGGAGATGGATCAAAGCGGAGGACAAGCTATGGTACAAGTGTTTGGAACACTTGACTAGTTGTTAGGGCTTTGAGTCCATAGGAAAAACCAGACTATCAAGGGGGTCCAGGTCATTCTCTTAGGTCATGTCTAGTTGGTGATGTGCAAGGTTGCTCGGTAAAATCACAAGCACTAGGTGATAGTGGAGAAGCCAAGGAGCTGTTCGGAGAAGCCGGAAAACGGAGTCAAGGGAGGACGATAAGTTTCAGCTTCTGGACATAGAGACCGGACAAAGGGGTCAGTGGAGATCGGACTGTATGGTCACTATGTGGTTTTGTCCGAAGGCTACAGCGGACAGCGAGGAAACTACCAAGTCTGGAGAGCTATAGAGACCGGACGGACCAGTCTACTGACCGGACGGTACGGACAGTGGAGCACAGGCTTGCGCAGCGAGGAAGCAGCGCCAGGAAAGTTTCTGGAGTGGAGAGAGAAACCGAACGGACGGGCCAGTTAGGTGAGCAAGAACGTGGGCAGCAAGGAAGCTACAGCCAAAAGTTTCTGGACTAGAGAGAGAAACTGACCGGACCGTCTGGTCAGTATAGGAGATTACCTGGACAGAGGAGCCAACGGCTGGTGAGAGCCATTACAGAATGACTGGACGGTCTGTTCAGGTAGAGACTGCACAGTCCGATCAGTGTGTCCAGAAAGGCCATTTCATGGAGCAACGACTAGTTTGAGGTTGAGAGTCTA
Source organism: Eleusine coracana subsp. coracana (assembly GCA_032690845.1). Taxonomy (NCBI): domain Eukaryota; kingdom Viridiplantae; phylum Streptophyta; class Magnoliopsida; order Poales; family Poaceae; genus Eleusine; species Eleusine coracana. The sequence goes on from CM064422.1 coordinate 29,244,441, forward strand.
TATAACTTTGTTATTGGGGTCTTGGAGACCACTCTTGGATAGTAGAATACCTGAGAGCATTTGGTAAGGTCCAAGAGGAAAAGAGGACAGCACTAGGAGGAGATATTGCATATCTTGAGAGTGCTAGAGAAGAGTAGCTTGAGCATCTTGCACATCTAAGGCTAGGGTGTCCTTGAGGGTGTGATCTAGATATTTACTCTTGGTCTATGGTGAGACCTAGACTAGTTAGGTGTCGGTGATCAAGCCTATCGTGATTGGTTGTGAAGGCCATCACACGTTTGTACGTGGTTTAAGCCCGCCGCTGAAAGGGGCATTGCTAGTGAGCGTCCGTGTCGGCTCGGGGAGTCCGGCAAGTTCTTAAGGGAGGCGAGCTTGTGCTTTGTGCAGCGGTTATGCACACCGTGTCTTCACTCTAGGAGTGATTGCAGACTCGTGGGCGAGAACTCCACTTGGTGGCGGGAGGGACCGGGACTTCGGCCGGAGTGGTCCAACGAGGATTAGGGGAAGGCGCCATCCTTCTGAGACCTCGGGAAAATCATGAGCCATACCTTACTCTACTCCTCACTATGATACTTTACTTGCCGTATTTACATACCGTGCTATTCATGCTTGTGTGTTCTCCTAGTCCTAGTTGACTATCTTGTAGACTTGCATGTTTAGACTCTTTACTTGCTAGTAGTGTTTAAGCTTCCGTATTTGATGACTAGCATGAGTAGGGGTTGCATTGGTGTGCTTGATCACTAGTAATGCATAGGTGTTGTAGTGACTTGTGTGATCCACTAGTATGCATAGAATGCCATTATCTTTCATAGGATTATATTGTTAGTGTGATCACCACTAGAATTGTGTAAGAGTTGGTTTGAGTGATATCGATAGATTGTAATTGGTAAAATTGGTACATAGTGGTAGTTCCCGATTCCCCCCACCCCCCCTCTTGGTCACTACGATACTTTCAAGTGGTAACAGAGCCAAGTGCTCATTATAAGGCTTAACCGCCTTGAGTAGTGATCGTATTGAGTTGGGATGTCATCCCATTTGGGGTCGGGTCAAGGCTCATGGAAGGATTGCTTTAAAAGCTACCTAAATGCCATGATTCCGGATGAGTTGATAGACACTCTTGTGGACTTTGCCAATACCTTTACCGATGATCATGTGTATGATGATTGTGATGATTGTGTGGATGTGCCTTGTTCTAGTGAGTGCCTAGATTCTTCTAGCAATAACCTGATAGGTTGCTCTACTAGTATGGCTAATAGGTTGATTGATGATGATACGTCTCTTGATCTTGCTTGTTCTACTAGCATGACTAGTATTGATGATACTTGTGAGCCTTCTATTGATTATGCTAGTAGTTCTATTGTTGAGGAGTTCTTTGCTTTTCATGCTAATGACAATGAGGACTTACTTGACTCTCTTATTCGCTTGCGAGGTATTGTGGACAAGATTGCAGCAACTTCTTCCAAGCTCCCCAAGATTGTGATAATTGAGAAGATTCTCTCCTTGCTCCCGAGTAGCAAGCTCTTCTACATCACCCTTGACCTTCTCATGGAGAAGAGTCTCTCCGTAGAAGATGTGATTGAGCTGGTTTTCAAGAATGAGGAGATTACCGCAAGCATGGCGTGGAAGGAGACATTCAAGGCAACCCATGAAGCATCCTCAAGCAAAGGGAAAGAAGTAGCTTCGAGCTCTAACTTCTTTGATCCCTATACAAGATTGTCTTACAACAACTTCTACAACCCCTTCGGAGCAAGACACTCATCAGGCGCTTCATCAAGCTCTACCTCATGTTCATTCCTAGTTCTACTCCAAGCACCTTGGGTGGACCGATCATTGGCGTAAGGGGAGCACCAACAACAATGCTCGCTCGATCATCTGAGATGATCAATCTTGCGACTTCGACTCCGACGCCTCCACCTCCTCCGCTCCCTCCACCACAAGATCATCTTTGACATCTTTGTCGAGCTCACCAATAGGATCTTCTGTTTGAACTCGGTGAATTTGTGAGAAATCCGAATAATGGCCTTTGTGAGAATATATTGAGCATATATGATCTTGTGTGTAGGATAAACTCTTTCAAGGGATTTCAGAGGATTGCACCACACGAAGTGATTGACAAGCTCCTCCAACAAATCACAACTCCTGAGAGGGGTTTCTTACTTGAGGAGGTAGTCAACAGGAGACATGAGCTCTCAATTGAAAGAGCAATGGAGATGGTACTTGTGCTCCATTCTCAAGTAGGACATGTGCTTGAGCACATCACTGGACTCTATGATCCTCCCCATTACTACATCAATCTTGACAATGTGCACATGGGGGATGGTCATGGAGATTGGAGGTATCATGCTCCTCACTATCCGATTAGGAGAAGACTACGGGATGGGATTGCAAGAATCCCTATCTATGAGAATGGTCTCATTGCTCAACACAGTGAGGTGAGTGCTAGTCAATCAAGTAATGCTTTGGATACTAACTCCTCTTCCTCTAGTGCTTGTCTTATGGCTACCACTAGGGTCAACTACAAGAGTGGAGGCACTCATTGGATTCTTGATAGTGGGTGCACTCAACACATGACCGGGAAGCCAACCATGTTCACCACCATTGATGAAGACAAAGAGAGTGAGAAGGTGACTTTTGGGGATAACTCAAAAGGGAGAGTTAGAGGCTCGGGCAAGGTGGCCATCACAAATGACCTCCATCTCTCCAAGGTCTTTCTTGTGGAAACCCTCAACTTCAATCTTCTGCCTATTGGTCAACTCTATGACATGGGTTTCAAGTGCATATTTAATGAGGATGGTGCAATGATCGAGAATGCCAAGAAAGGGCTAATATTCTATGGAGTGAGGCATGGGAACTTGTATGTCACAGACTTTAAGTCTAGCAATATGCCACCAAGAACTTGCCTATTCACTAAGCCATCCAAGGGATGGTTGTGGCATAGAAGACTGGCACATGTTGGAATGAATCAACTCAAGAAGATTGTCAATAGGAATCTAGTTGAAGGAATCAAGGATGTGACCTTTGAAAAGGATAGACTGTGCAGCGCTTGTCAGGCAGGAAAACAAGTTGCATCTTCACATCCATCAAGTCGTTCATGTCTACATCTCATCCTCTAGAGCTCTTGCACATGGACTTGTTTGGGCCAACACACTACAAGAGTCTAGGAGGCAATCTCTATTGCTTGGTGATTGTTGATGATTTCACGAGATATACTTGGACCTTCTTTCTTGTAGACAAATCTCAAGCCAGTGGTATCTTCAGAAAGTTTGCCAAGAGGGCAAAGAATGAGTTCAATGCTAGCATTATGCAGATAAGAAGTGACAATGGGATAGAATTTAAAAACACCACAGTGGAGGAATATTGTGACAAGAAAGGGATCAAACATGAATTCTTCGCTACGTACACTCCCGAGCAAAATGGAGTAGTGGAGAGGAAGAACAAGACACTCATCACTCTTGCTCGTGACATGTTGGATGAGTATGGAACTCATGAGAGGTTTTGGGCGGAGGCAATCAACACGGCTTGCTACACCTCCAACCGTGTCTATCTCCACCGATTGTTAAAGAAGACACCATATGAGCTATTGCTGGGACGGAAACCCAATGTTTCCTATTTCCGAGTCTTTGGATGCAAGTGTTACATTCTCAAGAAGAGGAGAAAGCCCGGGAAGTTTGAGAGCAGAACTTATGAAGGCATTCTTGTTGGGTACTCTGGGACTTCTAAAGCATATAGGGTCTACAACTCAACCACAGGATGTGTGGAGGAATCCTATGATATGCAATTTGATGAGTCAAATAGGTCCCAAAAGAAGGATGAATTTCATGAAGTGAACATTGAAGATGACCCTATGAGGGAAGCCTTGAGAAGAATGCCCGTGGGCGAGGTTTTACCCCACGAGGTCAATGATGGTGATATTGATGAGCCCTCCACTCCACCACCTCCACCATCCCCCTCCTCCGAGATACAACAAACAACCCAAGATGCCACAAATACTCCCACAAGCTCCTCTTAAGATTCATTAAGAGTACACTCACCAAATGATGAGGAAACCCAAGTGAGAAGTGAGCCACAAACCTCCCCACATACTTCACCACAAGCCACTTATCCTAGCTCTTCACAAGATACCCTCCCATTCACCTCAAGCTCAAAGTCCAAAACAAGAAAGCATAAGAGTGACTGTTCCACCTCTCTTAGGATACAAGACACTCATATGTCAAGAGAGCAAACAATCCATGATGCACAAGACATTTCACCTAGAGCTTCTCCCACTCAAAAAAAAACACCACCCTAGACCCAAGGCCATCAACAAAGATCATTCATAAGACTTGATCATTGGGAGTCCATCTCGAGGAATAAAGACAAGGAGAAATCAATACAAGCCCAACTATGTGAGTGAAGAGAATGATGAGGCTAATGTTGAGAGCTTCTCTTTTGTCTCTATGATTGAGCCCACTACCATTGATGAAGCTATGGATGATCACAAATGGGTTATTGCCATGCAAGAAGAATTGAATAACTTCAAGAGGTGTAAAGTATGGAAATTGGGTGAGAGGCCCAAGAATCATAATGTGGTTGGCGCCAAGTGGGTCTTCAAAAACAAGCAAGATGAGAAAGGAGCAATTGTCAAGAACAAGGCTCGTCTAGTGGCTAAGGGATACTCTCAAGTGGCGGGATTGACTTTGAAGAGACCTTTGCTCCCGTGGCCCGTCTTGAAGCTATTCGGATCTTACTTGCCTATGTATCACACAATGGCTTCAAGCTCTTTCAAATGGATGTCAAGAGTGCTTTCTTGAATGGGGAGATTAATGAGAAAGTCTATGTGGAACAACCTCTAGGGTTTGAGGATCCAAAACATCCAAGACATGTATACAAATTGAAGAAAGCTCTCTATGGCCTCAAGCAAGCACCTTAGGACATGGTATGAACATTTGAGGAACTTCCTACTCAAGAATGGATTCACCATTGGAAGCATTGATAGCACCTTGTTTATGAGGCATATTGGGAAGGATCTCTTTGTGTGCCAAATCTATGTGGATGATATCATCTATGGGTCAACCAATGAGTAGTCCAATGAAGAGTTTCGGGAGATGATGGCTAGGGAATTCCAAATGTCAATGATTGGAGAGTTGCACATGTTCCTTGAATTCCAAGTTAAGCAATTAAGAGAGGGAAACTTTATCTATCAAGAGAAATATACTAAGGACCTTCTCAAGAGATTCAACATGGAGAATTGCAAGTCCTTGCACACACCCATGCCACTAGCAAACCCTTGGATGTTGATGTGAAAGGAAAACCGGTGAACCCCAAACTCTATTGATCAATTATTGGGTCCTTGCTGTATCTCACTGCTTCAAGACCGGACATCATGTTTAGTGTGTGCTTGTGTGCAGCTATCAAGCAAATCCAAAGGAGTCACACTTGAAGGCCATGAAGAGAATAATGAGATACCTCCAGTACACACCTACCATGGGCTTATGGTATCCTACAGGATCAAACTTTGAGTTACTTGGGTATTCGGATTCCGACTTCACGAGTTGCAAAGTGAATAGAAAGAGTACATCGGGAGGTTGCCAATTTCTTGGAAGATCTCTAGTATCTTGGAGCTCAAAGAAGCAAAATTCGGTGGCTCTATCTACCATCGAAGCGGAATATATGGCGGTGGGAGCATGTTGTGCACAACTCCTTTATATGAGGCAAACACTCTCGGACTATGGCCTCAACTATACTCAAATGCCACTATATTGTGATAGTGAGGCGGCAATCAAGATGGCCCTCAAGACGGGAGATCATGGTCATGCAAAGCACATTCAAGTGAGGCATCACTTCATAAGAGACCATGTTGAGAAGAAGGACATCGAGTTGGTGAGCGTGCAAACTCATGAACAATTGGCGGATATCTTCACCAAGCCACTTGATGAGAAGACCTTCAACAAGCTAAGGGAAGAACTCAATGTTCTCGACCTCTCCAACTTCACATGAGTAACCCTTGAGCTTGTCCTTTATAAATATATACAGTGTTTTGTTTGTTCTTGTTTGTGTCTTTGTTTGTGCTTGTTTCTCTTCTTTTGTAGGTTGACTTCGGACCTTCTTGAGATAGCAATGGACATGGGTTAAGCTTGAGAAGGTGGTTCATGGTGTACACAAGGCTTTGAAGAATGGTCCATTGTGAGCAAGCTTGAGAAGGGAACAACTCGTTGTTGACACCTTGGTTTGTAGTGGTTCTCTCTCTTTTATTTAGCATCGCATCATGCATTATATATTTGTTGCATTTGCATTCTTTACATTTATGCATCCTTGCATTATGATACCATGTTGCTCATTTACAATGTGAGTACATGACTCTCTAGATGATCGAATAGTGATATTTGTGCTTCATGCCCATTGAGTCATGTTCGACCGAGCTCCGAGGTTAAATCTACTCGTGCGGCTCAAACACATGTGGCTCATACATTCCCACCTCTGTAATGACTGACCCATGCTCACTTAAAAAATTATGTGTTTGAGTCATAAGTATAGGGGGAGCTACGATGGAACATCACTACGACCAAGAAGGAGCACCATGAAAGGGGGAGTTATCCTAACTCTTGCCAATTATTTTATGCCTCTTGGTTTCGTTATGTTTTTTGTGTGGTTTTTGGTGATAGGTGGCAAAGGGGGAGAGAGAACATGAAGATTCAAAAGCCAAATCCATGAAGAAAAGGGACGTGAAGATTCGGGCAAATCTAGGTTTCTACCTTATGATGATTGTCTATGGCGTCCTTGGCAATTGATGACAATGACCACAAGCATGGAGGCTTGTGAACTTGATGGAGTCCAAGGGTTGATAGAGATGGATCAAAGCGGAGGACAAGCTATGGTGCAAGTGTTTGGAACACTTGACTAGTTGTTAGGGATTTGAGTCCATAGGAAAAACCAGACTATCAAGGGGGTCTAGGTCATTCTCTTAGGTCATGTCTAGTCGGTGATGTGCAAGGTTGCTCGATGAAATCACAAGCACTAGGTGACAGTGGAGAAGCCAAGGAGCTATTCGAAGAAGCCGGGAAACAGAGTCAAGCGAGGACGACAAGTTTCGGCTTCCGGACATAGAGACCGGATAGAAGGGTCAGTGGGGACCGGACTATACGGTCACTATGTGGTTTTGTCCAGAGGCTACAGCGGGCAGCGAGGAAACTGCCAAGTCTGGAGAGCTATAGAGACCGAACGGTCCGGTCTACTGATCGGATTGTCTTGTCAGTGGAGCATAGGCATGGGCAGCGAGGAAGCAGCGCCGAGAAAGTTTCTGGAGTGGAGAGAGAAACCGACCGGATGGTCCGGTTAGGTGAGCAAGAACGCGGGCAGCAAGGAAGCTACAGCCGAAAGTTTCTGGACTAGAGAGAGAAACTGACTGGATGGTCCAGTCAGCTGACTGGATAGTGCGATCAGTACAGGAGAATTGCCTGGACAGAGGAGCCAACGGCTGGTGAGAGCCGTTATAGAGTGACTTGATGGTCCGGTCAGGCAGAGACCGGACAATCCAGTCAGTGTGTCCAGAAAGGCGATTTCATGGAGCAACGGCTAGTTTGAGGTTGAGAGCTTATATAACTTCGTTGCTGGGGTCTTGGAGACCACTCTTGGACAGTGGAATACCTGAGAGCATTTGGTAAGGTCCAAGAGGAAAAGAGGACAGCACTAGGAGGAGATATTGCATATCTTGAGAGTGCTAAAGAAGAGTAGCTTGAGCATCTTGCACATGTAAGGCCAGGGTGTCCTTGAGGATGTGATCTAGATTGTTAGTCTTGGTCTATGGTGAGACCTAGACCGGTTAGGTGTCGGTGATCGAGCCTATCATGATTGGTTGTGAAGGCCGTCACACGTTTGTACATGGTTTGAGCCCGCCGGTGAAAGGGGCATCGCTAGTGAGCGCCCATGTCGGCTCGGGGAGTCCGTCAAGTTCTCAAGGGAGGTGAGCTTGTGCTTTGTGCAGCGGTGATGCACACCGTGTTTTCACTCTAGGAGTGATTGCAGGCTCGTGGGCGAGAACTCCACTTGGTGGCGGGAGGGACCTGGACTTCGGCTGGAGTGGTCCAACGAGGATTAGGGGAAGACGCCATCCTTCTGAGACCTCGGGAAAATCATGAGCCATACCTTACTCTACTCCTCACTATGATACTTTACTTGCCGCATTTACATACCGTGCTATTCATGCTTGTGTGTTCTCCTAGTCCTAGTTGACTATCTTGTAGACTTGCATGTTTAGGCTCTTTACTTGCTAGTAGTGTTTAAGCTTCCGTATTTGATGACTAGCATGAGTAGGAGTTGCATTGGTATGCTTGATCACTAGTAATGCATTGGTGTTGTAGCGACTTGTGTGATCCACTAGTATGCATAGAATGCCATTATCTTTCATAGGATTATATTGTTAGTGTGATCATCACTAGAATTGTGTAAGAGTTGGTTTGAGTGATATCGATAGATTATAATAGGTAAAATTGGTACATAGTGGTAGTTCCCGATTCACCCCCCCCCCCCCCCCGCCTCTCGGTCACTACGATCCTTTCACCGCCGCTTGTCATCATCATCCATCTGCAGATGGCGCTCGTAATGGCGAGCCTGGCCCATGGCTTCCTCGAGTGTCGTGGGCTTTTGCATCATCACATTGGTGCTCATGGGGTTAAACAACCCAGCTGTGAACATTGGTGAGTCTGAACGTTGGTGATGGACGCTGAAAGGCGACCTTGTTCAATCTTGATGGCCATGGTTTCGGCCTGGAAGGAGGTGGTCAGGTCATTGATCTTCATGATGATCTTCTCGATGGCGGCATCAAAGTCAGCGGTGGTGACATTGGTGTCGCCCATGGTGGCGGTGGCACAGTGGTTTTGGCAGCGTAGAGGTTGGTGGGATATGGAAGGAACAGGGGAGGATCATGTCTGATACCAAGATGATATGAACTATTATTTCCTTGACGATAAACTAGAACAGAGGCACACGATGGCAGAGGCAGCTCTACTCGCCCTCATGCATGAGGCTCTGAGTTAAGAGATTACTTCTGCTTGCCTAAACCCTAAGCAACCTGGTTCTTTATATAGAGTCCCTTGCCTAACAAACTTGCCTAATAAAAGGTATGTGTCGGCTAACAAAATTTGGACTTATCAAAATCAAAATAGATTATCTAATCGCGAACAGAGCCCTTTTGTGACTTGCGGCATTTGTAGAACTTTCTAAAGAATGTGTCCACAACAACGAGCTATTCTAGGTTCTGGTACGTATAAAGTGATGCTCAATGGTGTGACTAGTAAACCTATTCACTGTAGGAGGGGGGTAAGACGGGGTGATCCTTTGTCACCATTGTTATTTGTTTTGGCAACAGATTTATTGCAATCTATTGTGGACGAGGTCCTCCAGAGAGATTTGATCTCCCTGCCACTATCTTCTTGTGGCCAAGATTATTCCATTGTCTAGTATGTTGATGATACCCTAATTATCATGTCTGCTATTGCCCGAGAACTCTTCTTTCTAAAGGCCATGCTGCAAACATTCACTTCTTCAATGGGCCCTAATGTCAACTTCCATAAATCATTTCTAGTGCCTATTAATATTGATGAGGAGAAGGCAACTACTTTGGCTGGAACTCTTGGATATCAGGTCGCTTCTATGCCATTTACCTATCTTGGATTACCTATGGAAACAACTAAACCAATCATTCGAGACTTCATGCCAAATTTAAATTCCATGGAGAGAAGATTGATGGGTATCACTCCCCACACAACCTATGTTGGGCATCTGACCTTGAACAATGCAGTTCTTACTGCTCTCCCCACCTACTTCATGTGCACTGTGAGATTTCTAGCGACCGTCACTGAAAAAATTGATAAATATCATCGCCACTATCTATGGAGGGGGTCAGATATCCATAAGAATGGAACTGTCTTGCAGCCTGGAGCAAAGTGCAGCGTCCTAAGGACCAAGGTGGGCTTGGGATCATTGATATTAGAGCGCAAAACAAAGCTCTACAATGAAAGCATCTCCACATGTTCTTCAACAAGGTTGACGTCCCCTGGGTCAACCTCATATGGTGGGTGTACTACTCAAGACAGCAGACACCACAAGCTAGGTAACCATGTGGGTCGTTCTGGTGGCACGCATTATGCAGAATCTTTCATGACTACAGAGGATGTGCTAAAGCACTCACGGGCAAAGGAGATACCACAATGTTTTGGAGATATATGGGATCCTAGGTCACTGCAGGCTCTTTACCCACATATGTTCTCATTTGCTAAAGAACCAAACTTTTTAGTTCAAAGATTTCACACTTTGTTGCCAGATTAGAACAAGGTTTTTCACTTGCCATTATCCATGGAGGCTTCCCATCAGTTAGGAGAACTTATCACCACTCTTAATGAATGGAACCGACATAATGACCAGAATGATCAATGGGTCTATATCTGGGGCTCTGGGATTTACTCCACAATGCAGGCTTATCTCCATCTTATTGGGACTACTACAGTGGCACCACCATTTAAATGGTTGTGAGACTCTTGCTCCCAAGGTAAACATAAGGTGTTCTTTTGGTTATTACTCAATGACTGATTGAATACAAGAAACCTCCTTCGGCGTAAGAATTATCATACTCCATCTGTTAATTGTGTGCTTTGTGGGGGACACTATGAAAGGTACAGTGGAACACTTATTCTTTGGATGTCAGTTCTCACAACTCTGCTGGACTTCTCTTCATGTTATTTGGGACCTCTCTCTGCCCATGTCTGACACGATACAGAATCAGAAGAGTTTTTTCCTACACATGCTTCATAGAAGTGATCATGATAGCTTGTTGGACTATATGGTTATACAGAAATAATATCATTTTTGAGGGGGAGCAGCTTAATATTGTCAGATGGAAACAACAGTTTAGAGATTGTTTTGGCTTGATCGAGCATAGAGCCAAACCTAGTTTGCAACTTGATATGGAGGCTTGGCTGTCCTCATTGTAAACTATAACCCCTGTAAATACTAATTTATGTACAGTTTCTTCTTTTATTCTTAATAAAAAGTGCAGTAGGGGATTCCCCTCCTGTTTTTTGATAAAAAAATAGAAGTCATGGCAAACTAGATGTTACTGGCATATGGGATTGTATAAATTTTCAATGGTTCCTAAGAATTCAATGGTAAGCAATGTGTCCATTGATTGTGACATGTCTCAATAGCAAAAAAATATCTCAAACTCAAGATACGCTGACCCAGTCACTCATAGATGTTACGTTTTGACATAGGGATGAGCTGTCAACCTCTATATATGTTATGTATTTCAAATAAAAAAATTCCTAAGTCAGACCACGGAATGGTATCATGATCACTTTTCGATCGATCTAGAAAGGGTTTCTTCCACATGGAAATAAAAAAGAAAAAAATATCGTGGATAGAAGCATGTGTGCATGGTTCGACATGCTACCGAGGAAGCAACGTGACATGAACATGCGGCACTAGTCATGGTTAACTACTTTATGTTGTGGATCCACATCTAAGCCACGCTAGTATTAATAGAGGTTAATTGTGGGGTGGACCAGCAGTGGTTATATACTCGCCCCATCTGACACAACAGAATTACTAATTCACTATTGTGGATGCCCTATATAAGATTACATTCATGTTTAGCGTATGGCCTGTTGGATGGATCAAACAGAGCAGATAGTTCACATGTTTCACGGCATACATGTGAAGATTCCTCAAAGTCCGATTTTATATATTATCAATATCAAGCTTCCTCATCAAAGTCCAGTCTTCCTTAAAAACGTGACAATAAGTTAAAATGCATGTGCAGATCTCTCTTTCTCGTCACAATGGACTCCAAACCAGCGCATCGGTATAAATGTGCCCTACAACAGGCTAACGAGCAGAGCGTCAACACAACCTTGCAGCCTTACTCAAATACCACTGACTGAACTCATCACATCAAACAACATGTATTCCTCTTCCTTTATCACAAATACGAGCTCAAATGCAACATCAAGCATGGCGCTAGCACCAGGCTATGCTGCTCCATCTCTTAGTACTGTCCCAAATTCAACAATGTTCACAATAGCTTCCTTTCTTCTCACCCTTGTCTTGCTCTATCAGATCAAAGCGACATCTGATAAGAAAAGAGATCTGCACAGGTTGCCCCCGGGGCCGGCCGGGCTGCCTATCATTGGCAGCATGCACCATATTGTTTCAAAGAAGCCAATGTTTAGGTGGATTCATTGCCTTCTCAAGGAGATGAACACCAACATCCTGTGCCTCTGGTTTGGAGCTGTTCCTGTCATTGTAGTGGCCTGCCCAGACATATCCCGGGAGGTCCTTCAAAAGAAGGACGCAGTTTTTGCGTCTCGTCCCATCACATTCGCTGCAGGGTCCTTCACCTTCGGGTACAAGGCCTCCGCCCTCTGTGACATCCAGGATGTCCAGGACATAGCTTTAAAACATTAGATGTGTCATGTGCTTAAATATGAACCCATCCAAAAAGTTTCATATCATTTGAACTCTATTTGAATAAAATTTGACCAAATTGGAACAACAATTGAACTACAAGTCTAATATTTTTAACTGAACTTAGTGCCACTAAAAATATATGTTTTACAGAATGATGAAAATAATTTTTTAGACAAATCTCAAATTTTTATGCCAAATTTAAGTGCCCTAAATAAATTCCCAAAAGATTTAAAACTACCCCTCTTTGAAAAATTTATATTCAAATTCAAATGGTAACTGTTGAGCATTATCATTTTTATAAATTAGAGAAAATCATAGTGAGCACACACATATTTTTATATTGTTCACATGATCAATATTTTAAATGTGTGAAAATAACAAAAGCAATATGTTTGAAAACCTGAGAAAAGATTAAAGTCCTGCGGGTCCCACCTGTCGGCCGCTCTAGGGAGCTTCTTCCTCGCTGGTTGGCCGCCGCGGACGGCACTTCGCCACGTGGCCGGCGCCGAGGTGCCCTATCCACACCTGGTTCGAAACCAGGTGCCCAAAACTTTCCTCTGTCCCCACCCTCATTTCTCTCTTTATTCCTCTCTGCTGATGCACCGAGCTGACCCGTCATTGATGACTCCTTCCCTGAGCTCGCCTGCTCATGCGTGTGCAGGCTGTTTGTGTGAGCTCCAAGCAGCAGCTGGGGTCTGCGCCAAGTCACCCCGGAGCTTCCCCAATCGGCACCCTGCCCTCCCCCGCCCACTACAGCCCCGCCGGCCGTTTTCTTCCCCGAGCCGAGCCGCCATGGCCGTCGTGCTTGCGCCAGCTCGCCCGGTCGCCTTCGTCCCTCCCTGTCCTGGACGTGCTACCCGGTGGCTCCGTCGGCACCTCCACCACCTCTCTTCGCCCAGGCTTCTCCCCAATTGCGTCGCCGGCTGCAAATCTGAGCGTTCTTCCTCCGCAATGGTGAACTGAGCTGCCGCAGTTCATTGTCGATTTCTTTCATCTCGGTGAGTCCCTGTCGATACTATTATCAGCAGTGGATCATATGGCTATCCATGATCCTTGTGTATTGGTAGAGGCATGCGCGAGACCGAGAGTTGATGGGCATACAAGATGCAAGGTTTAGACAGGTTCGGGCCTCCCGAAGGATAACAACCCTACGTCCTGTGTTCTGTGGTGTATTATGCAGATATGAACTGGGTTGTCTATGAGAGAGCCCCTGCTCCTCCTTATATATCCGGAGGGCAGGGTTACATAGCAAGTGTCCTAGTCGGTTATAATATGATTTCTGACTAGGGTTCTATCGCTAACTTTCTATCTCTAGTATTGATTTCTCGTGTACTCCAAATAATAATCCGAGCAGTTATCTTCATGGGCTTTATCTTTATTGGACCCCTACTCACTCGGCAATATATCCAAGTAGTGAGGTATCCTTGGTAAATATATCCCATAGTAGCCCCCGAGAGATTTGCAAGCTAGTTATTGATCTTCAATTGATTGACTAATGCTTCGCCATGAATATGATTAACTTTTTCTTGTACAACAACAAACTTGTAAAGGTCTCCAAGAATCTTCAAAAAGAATTATGCATCAAATAATATCTATATGCGGGGGAAAAATCCACCTACTAGGTGTAGGTATAGCCCCCGACTCAGAAGGTATTTAGATCATAAAATATCTTGTGAGTCAAAAATAATAACACCGTATGTAAATCTGGATCTACCCCTTTCTCTGACTGATCTGATGAAGAGTTTTAATACGGTAGCCCCCAAGATTGGTTCTACCACTCTCCCCAACTAACAAAAGGAGCCATTGGTACTAATGAATCCAAGTGATACTTGATAAGATATATCAAGCACAGCAGTCATCAAAATATCCGGGTGATACTTGATCCAATGTAATAAGTACAAGAGCCATAAAAAATATTCAAACAATACTTAATTAAATATAACAAGTATAGCAGCCCCCGGGCGTGATTCCGTGTGAAAAAGAACAACTCTTACAGGACTCTCCAATATTGAGTAAGATCATAAGTAATCAATGCCGAGTGATCCAATAATATAGTCAAATGATATAATAACTCGAGACAAGAAGGCCGAGTGATCTAATAATAAAGCTGAATGATCCAATAACTCGGGATAACAAAACCGAGTGATGTCAATAAAATAGCTCCAGTTGATATAGCTATGCTTAATATCCATCGAGCTAAAGACGAGCCCCCGACATAGCAGCTCAAAAGGTCCAAGGGATCAAAATTCCAAAAACCATGAGTAATTGATCATGGCCGAGTGATCCAATGACTCGCCGCTCCATGGCCGAGTGATCTAATGACTCGACGCTCCGTGACTGAGTGATATTAATTAGATAACTGTAATACAAGAACACAAATAATGTAGTTATATGTAAAATTGTTATAAAATATTAATGAAACAACATCTTTAATATCTAAGTCTGTTGGATTTTTGTTATTCGTCTAAATCTTATGTTTGCTTAGAGTACTGATCATTCAACCAACAGACATAAAAAATAAACAAGGTTCATTAGAAGAACAATGTGCACGATGATTTTGACAAATGACATGAGCCATAGAGCTAGACTGACCAATTTGGGTAATGGGAGTCAGACGGACAACTAAGCAAAACAGCTGAACTCCTCCTAATACCAAATATGTACCGCTAAAACTCATTCGGCCAAACATGTACGAGTTGAAATCAACCGAGAAAAAATATTGACCAATATTGTCAAGGCAAAAGGATGAGTCCAAAAAGAAACTCAAAACTATCACCGTAAGATTAAGAACCTACGGACTTCAAATTGAGTTGATATGAATAAAATAAAAAAAAACTATAAAGTTTACTTAGCTTTGTGATAGTAGACGAATTGTAGACGAGCCATATGCAAGCCATAGACAAGCCCCCGAGCATGCAGCCTGATTGTCGATGCGAGTAAACCAATCACCATATTGCCTCGTCGAGTGATTTATTGAGTCAACGAGTGGTTTCAAATGCTTGAGTGACTCAAAACGTCACCAGTGTGTTTGTGACTTCAACCGTATAGACGAGCCATTGCGTCGCCGAGTTGCTGACCCATCAGCTGAGTGGACAACCGACCTCACCATCTTGATTACCCGCCTTTTTCACAGCAACAAGCACCATTTCAGTAGTCGATGATCCGTAGATGAACCTCCAACACACTGTTTGATTGTTGACTTGAGTCAAACCGAGCCGCCGTGTTGCAAGTAAGATCAACATCAAGTCGTTGAGTAGTAGCAGCATGCCGGCATGGTTGAGCAGTCCTTCTCTTGGTTGAGCTATCCCAACGTCAAAGTGTTCAATGATGCTTTGCCATGCTGCTCCTCTAAACGCCATTGCTTTGGCGACCGCTGTCACAAGTTACACGGCTGGCTACATGCAAGCACGTGTTGACTCATATGTGCAAAAAATAATGCACCACATAAGTAATACTCTATTAATCAAGTGGATTAGTATGTATGGAATAAATTAATTCGAAAGAAATAAAAGAAATAAGCAAGCCTTCCCTGTTACGTAATGGTTTGGACTGGTAGACCGACTCGAAGAATCAGCAAAAACATATACGAGTCGCAGTCTTAGTTGTGTTCTGGATCAAGGAACTCGGCTTGACTCTCCTAGCAGATCGTGAAGATGCGCTCCACCATAGATGGCTGATTAAGCCGGCCTCTGAGTATCATCGCCATAGTTCGAAGCGAACACACATCAGGGACACTTGCTCGGCTGAGTAGGGGAGCTAAGCGGGTGAAAGTCCTTAATCAGCTGCAGATCGCCGTGCAAGCCCCCGACTCCACCGCGGGTCCCCGCATGCTGCAGGTTGAGGTGGTCGGCAGTATCAGCTGAAGAGCCAAGCGATCAAGTCGAGTGATATAGTCGTCCCGAATCACCCAGGTGCTAGCTAAGTCATCAGCTGAAGGGCTGAGATGACATGCATGTCGGATCTGACCAATACCATACAGCCACGTGATGTAGATGGTCAGCTCGCATATGCAAAAAAAAGATCACGTAGTGAGTACTCGGCTAATTAGCCTAAGTGATTAGAGCAGTTTATGCTATTAAATAATGTAGAAAGAGGAAAAGAAAGAAACTTTCCTGCTTTACGTGAAGTCTTGAGGAAGTCAACTCGGATAGCCAAATCCAATACGCCGACTCCTTCGGTCTTGAAAGATGAAGTCACCGAATCCAAAAATACCATGGCATCGGCCAGGAATTGTGCATAATCACGCCGACTCCTTGTTCGGTCTTTGTTGAGCGTCGTTTGACGAAGATGCAATTACTTGTGCAACGATACGACGCTTCAACGTCGGTCAGCTTGCGATTAGATCTTGAAGTAGATTGAGGCCATCAAACTCGACATGCCGACCGTCGCGCTGCGCACCTTTCTGACGCGCCAACTATCGATACTATTATCGGCAGTGGATCATAGCGCCACCCATGATCCTTGTATATCGGTAGAGGCATGCGCGAGACCGAGAGTCGATGGACACACAAGACGCAAGGTTTAGACAGGTTCGGGCCTCCCGAAGGATAACAACCCTACGTCCTGTGTTCTGTGGTGTATTATGCGGATATGAACTAGGTTGTCTATGAGAGAGCCCCTGCCCCTCCTTATATATCCGGGGGGCAGGGTTACATGGCAAGTGTCCTAGTCAGTTATAACATGATTTCCGACTAGAGTTCTATCTCTAACTTTTTATCTCTAGTATTGACTTGTCGTGTACTCCAAATAATAATCTGAGTAGTTATTTTCATGGGCTTTATCTTTATTGGACCCCGGCCCACTCGGCAATATATCCGAGTAGTGAGATATCCCTGGTATATATATCCCACAGTCCTAATGAAATTACTTTCTCCGGTGATCTCCTCTACTCCCCGCACGTCGATTTGACAGGCCTCGGCTCCTGTTTCTGTAGGAGTTCACCGAGGATGTCGGCCTCCACCACCGTCGTCGCTGGCTCCAACCATCGCCCATCCTCCCATGTCGCGTCATCATCCCGCCCCACCTCTCTGCCCTTCCTCATGTGTTGTGCCACCGCCGTGGCCCTCTGGAGCCGCCCGTGGAGGCTGGAGCCCTGCCGGCTTCACCCCTCCCCGCCTCGGCCTCGCCATTACCAGCGTCGAGCGCGCGTCACACGAGCTCGTGCTTGGCCCACCTAGATTGACTGTGCGGAAGCCCTGTCCCGATTGGTCAGGTCCATTTTTCATTTTTCCCTACGTTAAATAAATTTCCAGAAATGTTTGTTATCTTGTTAAATCCATAACTAATAAAATACTTGGAGTTTGTGTGCAAACAAAAAAATTCTATGAGTACTGTTATCACGTAGTATTTATCAAAAATGCTAAACCACCAAGCATTCTACTATTTCGACCAGAGACAAATTAATAGGCCAAATACTAAATAATTCATAAATAACTCCAGGAGTCCGATAAATTCCCGAAACCTGGTGAATAGTCATGTTTTGACATATTAGTGGCCCTGCAAATTCATACCTTGTAATTCTCTGTATATTAGTCATAATTAATTATTTAGTCTTTGTCTTGTTTTAATTATTTAAAAATAAATGACTCCATGCATGTCGATAGAATTTGATCCACAAATCACCCCTTTTATGTTCTATCCATGATAAATTATCCACAAGCATATGTCTCTCATAAACCATATGAGTGTAATTAGTTTGTCTTATGCTTATTAACACTTGACCATATACATGTATGACATTGTTTTCTATCACATGCAAACACCTAATGACCAACCATCTCCCCGGCTCATTGATATAAGTACTTAGTTACTTATTAGCTGGCCATGTTTCATGTACACTTACCTTTGTTCAAATCTGCATACCCACATATTTTCAATAAGTATGCAGTTCGTAACAAAAGAGAATTAATAAAGAAAATATGTAAAACAAACTACACTTCTCACTAACCAGTAAAATTTTCACATATTTTATACGTCATTCTAATCATAGTGAACTATTGGTTCAGAAGGTTCCATGAATCTTCTTACACTAGATTAATTATTTAAATTAATTGGCTCATTGCATGTCGATGAAACTTGACACATAATTCACTATTGATATATTACACCTATAATTAACTATCCATCTACATGTCTTCTAGAACCATGCTAAAATTAATGTCTCTTAAGTTTAATATGACACTTAACTATATAATCATTCACTTAGCCTTATTTTCACAAGCATGAATTTTATTTCTAGCAATACCTCATGCGCCCCAGAATGTTAGTACCTACATTTATCCATTGGCCATGTTTTATATGCAGTTGCATTACTCGAATCAACACATGCGTACTTTATTTGAATACATAACAGTCAATAAAATGAAGTCCATCAAACAAATACGCGAATAAGCTATCACTAATATACAAACCAAACCTTCTCTTTTATATACATCATAACAATACACTTTTTATTAATAAAGTGTCCCGCATCATCTCTTATGCACAACATCACATTTGCATCATGTAGATCATGAGATGGACCACGTGGAGGCTGAACAGGAGTAGGAGCCAGGACGACCTTGTGGTGTTTTGACGGATCAGGAACTGACTCAAGGCAAGCCCCGGTGCATCCAACCAAGTTTTACCCTTTTAATTTTATCACTAGTTAGGGATGTAGGCTTGTATGTGCATTAAGTTATAGGAGTTGTTTGAAAATCTAGTATTGCAGTAGGTTTCCTTTATCTGATAATAGCCCCAGGACGATAGTCGCTCTGCTAATTTAGGACGATCATTTGTTGAGTGGTATGGAAACCACTCGTAGATCAGGAAATATTATCACTTGAGAATGATGTCAGATAAAGGAAAGTTGAAATGGGATTATAAATGAAGATCGGATGGGCAACTAGGTGGAAAGGGAAGGATAGCTTGTCTTCAAGGAGGTAGCCCCGTTCGAGTCACCAAGGCTACGTATCATGTCCGGCCTATAGGATCAAGTTTGAATGTACTGTTTGCATGCTAGAGATATGGGCCCAGTAAACTGACGTAGCTACGACTACTGCCTGGTTGGAAGATAGCCTTCTTTCTTGTTGGCGGAATTAGGAAAGAGAGGAGGGAGGAATCTACCCACAGATGGTGGCACGGGGCACATCGCGTTGGGGGACCCTTCTAGGGGGAGTCTGGACCTGGAAGACCTTGCGGTACCGCATCGAATGGTTGCTCCATGCGGCTTCCATGAAGCGCGTATGGATTGTGCAAGCAGATTTCTCCTGTAGGATGTAAATCGATTCGAGTCGCTGCCCCTCATAGTAAGGAGTACCATTTGATCGCTGCTCCAGAACAGTGTCGGAAGCCATTAATATGATGAATGGGTTCAATATTGTTGTATGGAATTATTATTGATTATATTGCAACCATGATTATTATAGTTATAGTGCAAACTAATTTTATTATTTCTCATGACAACTTAACTTGATGCTAAAACTTGAAAACTAAGGATTTACTCTTAGGCTGGCTTTTGGCAATATAAATCCTACCCTTAGCCTGTGCATGTCTAGGAGTCGGCTATAGTTGGCCATTTTAATGGGTCAGTCTAGCTGAGTAAACTAGTTACTCAGGGCGATGTTCTATGTGGTTTTCAGATGATCAGGGGGAGACTGCCACTGCGGTGGGAGGTTCCACTAGAAAGGCCAGCGTCCTGATTGCTGGAATATTGAGTGGGAGCCTTGCACCAACGATGATGAGGAGTAGGCTTGTGTGCACTGGCACAGTGTCAAGGGCATGACACCGACCAAGGCCGGCTATTACTTATCCTGTCGGACATTTCACCATTTCACTTTCGCACTTTTAAAACTCTGATTTGTAATTTAAATTTAGATTTATGTAAAACTCTATACTCTATCTATGTTCTTGTGCAACTATATTATCATTGTCATGTGTTGTACTATTGGGCGTCACAGCGCGTGTCGCCACCCGAGAAAGATCCTGGAACGGAATCGTCTTCGTGGTAAGGCGGTTCTGTTACAGTGTGATATCAGAGCTATCTCGGAAATAGTGCAACATTCAAAGACATATTTTCAAAAACCCCATTACGAACATGTGAGGACGTGCCCATTAAGGTCTATAATAGTTATGAACAGGTGGTAAGCTAACTTCTGACTACAACATAGGTCAAGATTTATATTACTGCAAAACTTACTATTCTGTAACGACACACCTACGCTCAGATAAGAAGGTAAGTTGGAAAATGCTCATACTCTCCGATTAGCGGATTGTCACGAGGTGTCCCTACCCAAGTAGGTTAAAAGGGAGTCCTTGTTCTTCGGAACATATGGGACCATCCAGGTCATCGATGCTATAGTGAACGTCCCGCCACGTGATGTAGACCGTGGTTGCTTTTCTCCAGGAAGTGGCCTACCTGGGGTGCAGCCCGTATGGAATGGTACGGGGTGTATTTAAATTCCTGTCAAAATATTATCTACCTATCTATCTACCTATCTATTAGTTGTCTGAAATATGGATGGTTGGAGGAAATTTTTCTGCAGGTATGCTAACCCTGATTCACGTAAGAAACATGTAGAATACGACTAACTTGAGAGATCGTCTGCCACCGACTATACGTATGGTCCTATTCGTGGCCAAATTTTGTTTTGTGAGGACGTGTAGGCTGAAAAGCATATGCATTCATGTAAATGTTAAAACATAAGTCATTAAGCAAATCTAGAATTTTAGCAAGCATGTTGCTCACACAAAACTCTATATCTCCTCACTCAAGAGTCAAAATCATGCAAATAAATACTTGTTCAAATCATGAACAAACCCTCCGTACATTCAACAAGAAGTTTTACTTTGAAATTATCCGGATAATGCAATTTTGGGTCTGTCTGAGTCAGCACGTCAATTTGGTGTCAACCTGGAATTCAGATTATTACCTATCTTGTAAACTTCATAACTCCTTGCTCAGACCACCTATAGGTCTGTATGAGCACTTTATGAAAACATGGTGAAAAGTTCTAAAACTTTTATAGTCTAACCATTCCTTTTAGAAGCCCGTAAGATAGGTTTATGAGCCCATTTTCAGAGCAACATCATTCTGTTCACTAAAACAGTTCAGCAGACTAGTAGCAATTTATAAATTCTATATCTCGAGTTCTAAAAATGTGTTGCAGGTGTACAAGTATGCGTTAGAAAGGTGCTAAAATTATTTTTAAGAATAATAGTTTTATTCTATGGTTAAAAGAAAAGAATTCTGGATTTCAAATCCTTTTTCAGATCAAACACAGCGTTGTCCACCCTTTTTCAGATCAAATATAGCGCTGTCCAAAACAGAGTCAACCTGGAATTCAGATTATTACCTATCTTGTAAACTTCATAACTCCTTGCTCAGACCACCTATAGGGCTGTATGAGCACTTTATGGAAACATGGTGAAAAGTTCTAAAACTTTTATAGTCTAACCATTCCTTTTAGAAGCCCGTAAGATAGGTTTATGAGCCCATTTTCAGAGCAACATCATTCTGTTCACTAAAACAGTTCAGCAGACTAGTAGCAATTTATAAATTCTATATCTCGAGTTCTAAAAATGTGTTGCAGGTGTACAAGTATGCGTTAGAAAGGTGCTAAAATTATTTTTAAGAATAATAGTTTTATTCTATGGTTAAAAGAAAAGAATTCTGGATTTCAAATCCTTTTTCAGATCAAACACAGCGTTGTCCACCCTTTTTCAGATCAAATATAGCGCTGTCCAAAACAGAGTCAACCTGGAATTCAGATTATTTCCTATCTTGTAAACTTCATAACTCCTTGCTCAGACCACCTATAGGGCTGTATGAGCATTTTATGGAAACATGGTAAAAAGAATTCTGGATTTCAAATCCTTTTTCAGATCAAACACAGCCTTGTCCACCCTTTTTCAGATCAAATATAGCGCTGTCCAAAACAGAGTCGACCTGGAATTCAGATTATTACCTATCTTGTAAACTTCATAACTCCTTGCTCAGACCACCTATAGGGCTGTATGAGCACTTTATGGAAACATGGTAAAAAGTTCTAAAACTTTTATAGTCTAACCATTCCTTTTTGAAGCCCGTAAGATAGGTTTATGAGCCCATTTTCAGAGCAACATCATTCTGTTCACTGAAACAGTTCAGCATACTAGTAGCATTTTATAAATTCTATATCTCGAGTTCTAAAAATATGTTGCAGGTGTACAAGTATGCGTTAGAAAGGTGCTAAAATTATTTTTAAGGATGATAGTTTTATTCTATGGTTAAAAGAAAAGAATCCTGGATTTCAAACCCTTTTTCAGATCAAACACAGCGCTGTCCAAAACAGATTTTCAGATTCTGACCTGTAAATTAGAAAATTCATAGCTTATAAATCGTTTGTCCTATGAGGGCGTGTAAAGACGCATTGGAAAGGTGGGAAAGTCCTCTACAACTTTGGTATGAACTTGAAAGACAAGTTCTGCATTTATAAGGAGCAGTTTATATTTTTCGTATACCTATCCTTGAAAAGAGATTCTGCTGGGAGCAGAAATTCAGAAACTAAGTCAACTTAGAAAATTCATATCTCTTGAACCAATTATCGGATGAGGGTGTATAAATACTCGTTGGAAATATATTAAAATTGTCTGCAAGTTTGGTATTCATTGGTTCCACTGATTCTTCACTTAAGTTGGTCGTTTTACCGTTTTAATAGCTGTTGTACTGATATTGCAGAACCTGAATGCGTTCTGAAATTTTCGGACAAGTATGTCTTTCGATATTGGAACCACTTGGATAGTTAATCATCATTGTCATAATTTGGTATCCTTGCTGATCTGCGCTTCTGTATTCGAGGAACACATTGAACCCCTTTGCAACTTCCTTGTTTTCTTTGTGTGTTCTCTTCAATATCACTATAACTTGTCTTGCCATCAAAACCTTGATGATACTCCACTTGAACAAAGTTTTACCTACAATATCTCTCCCATGTATTGCTATATTCTTGCTCAACCAAGTGGTAATTTGAAAGCATGAATCTATCCATTAATGTAGCCCTATACTGTGCATAAGTATAACTGTGTGCATTGCAATATTGCAAATTCACATTGCACCATTTTTCATGTGCACCATGAACATGCATGAAGCATCATGTATGCACCATATCATGTGTATCATATTGCAATCATTCATATATGCACCATGCTATGAACATTTTGCATGGGCATCATGAGCAATTCATCATGTTATATACATCATGACGTGTGCATCATTCATATACATACATCGACGCATCATATGGCATATGCACCATCAAACATCATCTTCATGTGCAACATATGTCATCATGCAAGTGCATCATCATTGCATATGCACTACCATCCATGTGCATAGCGTCACACAAGCATGTCATGCATGTGTATTGCACCGTAACATTCGAGTAATCATTGGGGTGCATTCAGCTATTCATTAGAGGTCAAAATACATGACTAACTAATAATGTTGAAGAAGATGTGATGTTCCTTATTGCCAATCTAAAAATTTTGTTGGCTGCTCCATAACCACCGTTGCCATTGAGGAGCAACCAAATGACCCAATACCTTGATGACATATTTTATTTGAGTGCCCATTGGATTTGAACCTTCCTGAACTATTGATCTCTTGTCATGCTATCATAAATTATCTATAAGGTTGATTTCCTTATTGTTTGACCTTGTAGAGAACAAAGTCATGATTCTATTTTGATAGATTATTGGCCACAAGTAATTTTGAAAATTTTTTTCCCACACCTCTACAACTATCGCCTTAATTCACCGTTTTTTTGTTGTCCAGATTTGTAGCCCTCTGTCACATAGTTTGATCTTGGTCCAAATTTCTGCTCGTATTACCTATTGCTATCTTAAACTTGTCCATCATATCAAAATCCATTTCTCCTACTGCCTGCTAAACTTTAGGAAATTCTAAGCCGCGGAGTCGAGGCAAAAGAGCTATGCAAAAAAAAAAAGAAGTCATCTGCTCAAGTTTGAGGCTAGTGATCTCATATACCTTCATGGCACCCACCAAAGGTATATAACGAACTAGAGTTAGAAGAATGCTAACACCCTGCTACACTCGTCCATAACCGATCACTACAAGATATGGACCTGTATCTTACAAGCTCTAATTTCCCATCAAATTTTCTGATGTGTATGGCACATTCCACATGTCACAACTCTAGAAACATCTAAAGCCACCAGTGGACATCATCTTGGAAGATACAACACAACTACAACACAATCTGACTTACGTGGAATACCCGACCGGAGTGCTCGCTGAAAAGAAGCGAGTTTCCAATAGAAGATAGTCAAGTTCTTCAAGGCTTAATGGAGCAACCTGACCGAAGAGGAATCTACTTGAAAATCAGAAGAATTTCTACCAAACCATTATTCAAAGTTCCTAGATCACACTAAACATTTTCACCCCTCCTTAAATCTTAGGACGAGATTTCTTTAAGGGGGAGGACTGTGACATCCAGGATGTCTAAGACATAGCTTTCAAACATTAGATGTGTCATGTGCTTAAATATGAACCCATCCAAAAAGTTTCATGTCATTTGAACTCCATTTGAATAAAATTTGACCAAATTGGAACAATAATTGAACTACAAGTCTAATATGTTTATCTGAACTTAGTGCCACTAAAATATATATTTTACAGAATGATGAAAAATAATTTGTTAGACAAATCTCAAATTTTTATGCCAATTTTAAGTGCCCTAAATAAATGCCCAAAAGATTTAAAACTACCCCTCTTTAAAAAATTTATATTCAAATTCAAATGGTAACTATTGAGCATTATCATTTTTATAAATTAGAGCAAATCATAGTGAGCACACATATATTTTTATATTGTTCACATGATCCATATTTTTAAATCTGTGAAAATAACAAAAGCAATATGTTTGAAAACTTGAGAAAAGATTAAAGTTCTGCGGGTCCCACCTGTCAGCCGCTCTGGGGAGCTTCTTCCTCGTTGGTTGGCCGCCGCGGGCGGCACTTCGCCGCGTGACCAGCGCCGAGGCGCCCTATCCTCACCTGGTCCGGAAACCGGGTGCCCAAAACCGCCCATGGTTTCCTCCCTCCCCACCCTCATTTCTCTCTTTATTCCTCTCTGCTCATGCACCGAGCTGACCCGCCATTGATGACTCCCTCCCTGAGCTCGCCTGCTCATGCATGTGCAGGCTGTTTGTGCGAGCTCCAAGCAGCTGGGGTCTGTGCCAAGTCACCTCGGAGCTTCCCCAATCGGCACCCTGCCTTCCCCCGCCCGCTTCAGCCCCGCCATGGCCGCCGTGCTTGCGCGAGCTCGCCCGGTCGCCTTGGTCCCTCCCCGTCCTGGACGTGCTACCCCGCGTCTCCGTCGGCACCTCCTCCACCTCTCTTCGCCCAGGCTTCTCCCCAATTGCGTCGCCGACCGCAAATCTGAGCATTCTTCCCCAGCAATGGTGAACTGAGCTGCCGCAGTTCATTGTCAATTTCTTTCATCTCGGTGAGTCCCCATGAAATTACTTTCTCCGGTGATCTCCTCTACTCCCCGCGCGTCGATTTGACGGGCCTCGGCTCCTGTTTCTGTAGGAGTGCACCGAGGATGCCGGCCTCCACCAGTCGTCGCTGGCTCCAACCGTCGCCCATCCTCCCGCGTCGCGTCATGATTCCGCCCCACCTCTCCGCCCTTCCTCGTGTGTCGCGCCGCCGCCGTGGCCCTCTGGAGCCGCCCGTGGAGGCTGGAGCCCTGCCGGCTTCACCCCTCCCCGCCTCGGCCTCGCCATTACCAGCGTCGAGCGCGCGTCGCACGAGCTCGTGCTTGGCCCACCTAGATTGACTCTGTGGAAGCCCTGTCCCGATTGGTCAGGTCCATTTTTCATTTTTCCCTACGTTAAATAAATTTCCAAAAATGTTTGTTATCTTGTTAAATCCATAACTAATAAAATACTTGGAGTTTGTGTGCAAACAAAAAATTCTATGAGTTACTGTTATCACGTAGTATTTATCAAAAATGCTAAACCACCAAGCATTCTACTATTTCGACCAGAGACAAATTAATAGGCCAAATACTAAATAATTCATAAATAACTCCAGGAGTCCGATAAATTCCCGAAACCTGGTGAATAGTCATGTTTTGACATATTAGTGGTCCTGCAAATTCATACCTTATAATTCTCTGTATATTAGTCACAATTAATTATTTAGTCTTTGTCTTGTTTTAATTATTTAAAAATAAATGGCTCCATGCATGTCGATAGAATTTGGTCCAAAAATCACCCCCTTTATGTTCTACCCATGATAAATTATCCACGAGCATATGTCTCTCATAAATCATATGAGTGTAATTATTTTGTCTTATGCTTATTAACACTTAACCATATACATGTATGACATAGCTTTCTATCACATGCAAACACTTAATGAACAACCACCTCCCCTTTTGATTGATATAAGTACTTAGTTACTTATCAGCTGGTCATGTTTCATGTACACTTACCTTTGTTCATATTTGTACACCCACATATTTTCAATAAGTATGCAGTTCATAACAAAAGAGAATTAATGAAGAAAATATGTAAAACAAACTACACTTCTCACTAACCAGTAAAATTTTCACGTATTTTATACGTCATTCTAATCGTAGTGAACTATTGGTTCAGAAGGTTCCATGAATCTTCTTACACTAGAGTAATTATTTAAATTAATTGGCTCATTGCATGTCGATGAAACTTGACACATAATTCACTATTGATATATTACACCTATAGTTAACTATCCATCTACATGTCTTCTAGAACCATGCTAAAACTAATGTCTCTTAAGTTTAATATTACACTTAACTATATAATCACTCACTTAGCCTTATTGAAAGGACCTTGATGTCGCCTAGAGGGGGGGGGCATTGAATAGGCGTTCCTGAAATTTATTCCAAAACTCGCAGCATAATTAGTACTGCCAAAACCGGAAACTCCGATTTTTGTCAGCGAGACGGAATAAACCAAGCAAAAAGAAGCCAGCGGGAACTATAAGTATGCACCCTACCACAAATACAACAAGGCTAGAGCAAGGTGATTTCACACAGAAATCACCAAGATAGAACATTGTCCAAAAACGAACACTCTGGTTTCCAAAACCGGATACTCCGGTTTTCTTGGGACAGAAAATAGAGGCAAGAAAAAAACAGCTTGGAGAGGAGATTTAGCACAATCCAAGCTATCAGAGGTTGCACACAAGCAAGAGCAAGTTTATCCACTTAGGAAAACAAGAGCAACTACTCATGCAACCTTTGAGAAATTAAAGCAAGCTAGAACTTAAACAATAACAAGGAACAAGAGAGCACACGGGGATATATTTACCGAAGTTTGACCAACTTGCAACCAAGTTGTCTACCTCTACGTTGAGAAGCTCGATCACACTTGAGCCGGGTCTCTTTCAACCCTTTTACCTCGCCAAGAAATCACCGAGGTCAAGCTTGGATGACCAAACAATCACCAAGATCCAGCCCGGTACTCCACTAAGCTTGCTTCTTCCCTTGCGGAGGTGAAGCCGACCTTTACAAACTTTTCCAAGGCTCACCACAAACTTGGGAGCTCTAGGGTGACACCTAGCCGTCTAGGAATCTTCAATTCCAAGAGTAACAAATGTGTCACAGAATCTTGCTATGCAACAATGCTCCAGTGCTCAAACTCTCTCACAAAGAGTATCTCTCACAACCCAATTCTCATAAAAAGATCAAACCTCACAAAGAGGAGTTGGGGAGACTGCTAGAGGGCTTTGGATATGTTATTTTCGTGAATGGAGTCAGCAGCTACTGAAAGAGGGGTTGGATGAGTATAAATACTCACCCCTCCAAAAGTAGCCGTTGGAAACTAGCCAGTGAAAACCGGACACTCCGGTTTCCAAAACCGGACCATCTGGTTTTGGCTGAACTAGCCATTGGAATTCAAACCAGCCCAAAACCGGACACTCCGGTTTCTAAAACCGGACACTCCGGTTTTCCTAGGACAGTGAGAGGATAGTGTGTGTTTGGCTATTGTGTGTCACTCTTCTCACTTGGTATTTTCTTTTGAGCATTGAGACTTAGCATATCATCCATGTAACATCCCTCTTGATAGAGCGGCATGCCTAAACTCAAGATTAAAACAAAAGGAGACTTTTCTTCAACTTGAGCTTGCATAATTTGAATCTTGCCACTTCTTCATCTTTAGCTTTATGAGAGATGCAACATGTGCTTTTTATTTTGGCGTCATTACCTAGAGCTTGTGACTTAGAATATTTGAAACTATACGATCATCTTCTATAATTGATTCACGAGTCACTTCATTTCTTCACTTTTATTGTCAATTGACACTTGGCAACATATGACACCTTGTAGCTTGATCGGTCCATGATTATGCTATGCTCACCCTTCACCATTGCATTTGGTCCCTCGACGCTAAGACTCATCTTGCCCTTCTCCTTGCATGGTCCATCGCGGTCAAGTCAAGCCAATCACTTACCATCTTGCTAACTTGAGCCATACATTACTTTGCATCATCCGCACGAATTCTTTTGTCATTGTGTAGACATTTTGATCACTTTGCTTTTGATAGAGTATCTAATTTTGAGTCCGCAAGCAATTGATCATCATCCTTTATTCGTACATTCTTTGATCCTTGTGAACAAGCCATTCAAATGAATACCGAATCATACAATGAATATCCATGTCTTATAATTTGAGTCGGTGTACATTTCTAATAATAATATCCATGTTGAGACATACAATGTACATTTGTTAAATATGTCCTGCTAAAATACTCACAAGAATCATTAGTTCTTTAACCACGTTGTCATTCAATACACCAAAACCCACTAGGGGACTAGATGCACTTTCACTTATTTTCACATGCATGGATTTTATTTCTAACAATACCTCCTGTGCCCCGGAATGTTAGTACCTACATTTATCCATTGGCCATGTTTTATATGCAGTTGCATTACTCGAATCAACACATGCTTTATCATTTGTCGAGTGGTATGGAGACTACTCGTAGATCATGAAATACTATCACTTGGGAATGATGTCAGATGAAGGAAAGTTGAAATGGGATCACAAATAAAGACCCAACGGACAACTAGGTGGAAAGGGAAGGACAACTTGTCTTCAAGGAGGTAGCCCCATCCGAGTCACCTAAGGCTACGCCTCATGTCCGGCCCATGGGATCAAGTTTGAATGTACTGTTTGCATGCTGGAGATATGGGTTCAGTAAACTGACGTAGCTACGACTACTGTCTGGTCGAAAGATAGCCTTCTCCCTTGTTGGCGGAACTAGGAAGGAGAGGAGGGAGGAATCTACCCATGGATGGCAGCATGGGGCGCATCACGTTGGGGGACCCTTCTCTGGGGAGTCTGGATCCGGAAGACCTTGCGGTACTGCAGCAAAAGGTTGCTCCATGCGGTTTTCATGAAGCGCGTATGGATCATGCAAATAGGTTTCTCCTGCAGGATGTAAATCGATTTGAGTCGCTGCCCCTCACAGTAACGAGTACCACTTGATCGCTGCTCCGGAACAGTGTCGGAAGCCATTAATATGATGAATGGGTTCAATATTGCTGTATGGAATTATTATTAATTGTATTGCAACCATGATTGTTGTAGTTATAGTGCAAACTAATCTTCTCATTTCTTATGACAACTTAACTTGATGCTAAAACTTGAAAACTAAGGATTTACTCTTAGGCTGGCTTTTGGCAACATAAACCCTACCCTTAGCCTGTGCATGTCTAGGAGTCGGCTGTAGTTGGCCATTTTAACGGGTCAGTCTTACTGAGTAAACTAGTTACTCAGGGCGACGTTCTATGTGGTTTTCAGATGATCAGGGGGAGAATGCCACTGCGGTGGGAGGTTCCACTGGGTAGGCCAGCATCCTGATTGCTGAAACATTGAGTGGGAGCCTTGCACCAACGATGATGAGGAGTAGGCTTGTGTGCGCTGGCACGGTGTCAAGGGCATGACACCGACCAAGGCCGGCTATTACTACTGTGGATCATTGTGAGAGGGCGATTTTATCTTACTTATCCTGTCGGATATTTCACCATTTCGTTTCTGCACTTTTAAAACTCTGATTTGTAATTTAAATTTGGATTTATGTAAAACTCTGAACTCTATCTATGTTCTTGGACAACTATATTATCACTGTCATGTGTTGTACTATTGGGCATCACAGCGCGTGTCACAACCCGAGAAAGATCCTGGAACAGAATCGTCTTCGTGGTAAGGCGGTTTCTGTTACACCCGCTCACCCTATGGAGATCAGTGGAGGAAGATGCGGCGAGTTCTCACTTCTGAGATCCTATCCCCAGCCTTGGAACATCGGTTACATGGCCGGCGGGAAGAGGAGGCCGACCACATTGTCAGGGTTGTCTACAACCAGTGCAGAACAATGGATAGCAGCATTGTTGATGTACGCCACGAGGCACAACATTTCTATGGTAACATGATACGGAGGCTCATGTTCAGCAAGAGACACTTTTTTTTTTTGAAGCAAACAGGAGGGGCACTCCCCTACGGACTAGTAAATATCATATAAAAATGTTTGAGGCTACAAATAAGAAGAAGAAGAAAAAGAAGGAAACAAGAAACAAGTACAGCACACCACGAGATTACAAGGAGTTGTCTAGCCATTGTTTCATTTTAGGTTGCAGACTCCGCTTTGCTCGATGGATAACCAACAAGAATTCAGCTTTGAATTTTTGCTTCACTCTGTCCATAGAGGGAACTTCATTATCAAAGATTAGCCCATTTCGACATGTCCAGATACTCCAGGTTAGTAGCATAATTATCTCCATTGCAAATGCATTTCCAATAGACGCTTTGAGTGTAGAAAGGTTTTGTTCTGGTGTTAGGTGTTGTTGTGGGCTTAGGCCTAGTAGGTTCCACGCTTATGTAGCAAAATGGCAGTGTAAGAATATGTGCTCTAGAGTTTCATCTACAGCTTCTGTACACAGTACACAATGATAGGACGGTAGAGTCATATTTTGTCTGCGCAATAATTCTCTGGTGCTGAGCCTGTCATTGGAAAGCAGCCAAAAGAAAATTTTGTGCATCAATTGACAAGAGGTCTTCCAAATCCATTGGATGGCTGGCGATACTTGCCTAGTACCCATGAATCTTTTGTAAGCTTTTGCAGAGGAGAATGTCTGTGTTCCCCAAATATATGTCCATTGATCATGACTGTCATCCTGGCAGTGTATGGAGCTGATGTTGTAGGATCTGTAGTTGGTTGTAGGCTTCCACTGAAAGTGGTAGGTTGAAAAGATCCTGTACTAGTTCAGCTGATGCCATCTTATGCAGAGTGATGTTTTTGTTCTTTGCAAAGGAGAAAAGCTCTGGATACGCTTGGCTTGATACTTCCCTTGCCATAGATCATGCCATGCTAATATGGATCGGCCATCACCCACTTGTGCCATGGCAATTCCCTTGTAGGTGTCCAAAAGCTTGTTGATGCTGCGCCACCAGAAGGAGCCTTTAGTAACAGTTCCTGGCAGTTTGTCATTAATGTAGTAGTTGTCCCAAAGTAAGTGAACCCATGGTAGGTATTCTCTATTAAAGAACTTGTGTAGGTGCTTCAGAAGTAGAGCATCATTTTGAGTCCTCAGATTATGTATTCCCAGGCCCCCTTGTTTTTTTGGTCCGCAAACCATTGACCAGGCTGCTTTGGACTGTTTCTTCTCATTACTTTTGGAGCCAGACCATAGGCAATGTCGCCTATATTTATCTATTTGCTCGATTGCTGTGGGAGGAATTTTGAGGGTACACATATAGAAAGTTGGGAGGGATGACATTACTGAGTTAACAAGCTGAAGTCTTTGACCTCAGTTTAGCAGGGTTGATGTGCAGATGAGTCTTTGACCTCGGTTTAGCAGGGTTGATGTGCAGATGAGTCTCTTTTCACACCTGGCGACTAATGGCAAGAACTCCTCCACTTTTGGTTTTGTAGTGCCCAAAGGTAATCCTAGGTATGTGAATGGTAGACTACTTACAGTGCAGCCAAATGTTCTTGCAAGATGCTCCATTTTCTGTGGATTGATATTGATCGGGACCATGACTGATTTGTTGTAATTTACCTTCAGCCTGGTTGATTCCGCAAAAGATGTTTAGCAGTGCTTTTAAGCATATTAGTTGTCGCGCACATCCTTCCATTATGATAAGTGTATCATCAGCATATTGTATGGTGGGGAAATCATAGCCTGCATTCTAGATTGGTAGACGCATTAGACCTCGATCTTTTGCCATATTTACTACTGATTGTAGCAAGTCGGCTGCTAGCACAAAGAGTAGAGGGGAGAGTGGGTCCCTTGCCTCAAACCCCTTCTACAATGGAAAACCTTTCCTGGTGTACCATTTAGTAGTACAGCTGAGGTTCCAGACCCCGTGATATTCTTGATCCAATGTATCCAGCGATCGCCAAATCCTTTAGCTTGCATGACTTGGGCAATGACTTCGTGTTCTACCTTGTCAAAAGCTTTTTTGAAGTCTAGCTTCATCACCACTATTTCTTTTTTAGACTTATGGCACATGTGTAGGTATTCAAAGGACCAAGCCAGGCAATCTTGTATTGTCCTGCTCTTGATGAAGCCATACTGATTACAGTGTAGTAATCTCATGATCACTTTCTGCATTTTGTTTGCCAGGAGTTTAGTGATGAGCTTAATTGATGAGTTGAGCAAGGAGATAGGTCTGAAATCTGATATTGACTCAGGTTGTCTTTCTTGGGCACTAATGTGATAAACGAGCCATTGATACTTTGCAAACACACTGAATTTTCATAAAAGGCAGTACATAGATCATAGAAGTCCTGAGAGATAATGGGCCAACACTTTTTAAGGAAATCTCCATTAAAACCGTCTGGCCCTAGAGACTTATCTGAGGGTAGTTCCTTGATGATATGGTCAATTTCTTCTTTGCTGAAAGGCTCTTGTAAGGTGTCTAGATCAGTGGCAATTTGTAGCAGCTCTTGCAAATTGAAGTGCATCACAGAGAATTCCTTTTGGCCAAGTCGATCCTTGTAGGCTTCCCACAAGAGTTGGGCCTTTTCACTGTGTTCTGAAACTTGCTCTCCTGCATTATTTTTCAGTGATGTGATAGCCTTCGTCTTGTACTTGATGGTGGCGTTTGCCTGAAAAAATTTAGTGTTTCCATCCCCATATTTGGCCTATTTTATGGTGCCCCGCTGCTTCCAATAGATTCTTTGTTGATTGAGCAGAGATAGCAAATGGTTATTTAGTATTTCTCTAAAGTTCCATTCTTCAATAGTGAGGTCACGTGTTTCTTCCATTAGGTCCAGTAGCCGTAGAACCTCTTTAGTGTTGTCAATAGTGATCGAGAGATTGGAGATAGTTTTCTGCCATGCTCTAAGTACTCTTCTGAGATTCTTGAATTTAGCCATTAAGTGCTTAGCCCTGTCTGTTTGATAAGTTGGTAGAGACCATCCATGCTTAACCACTTGCATGAAGTTATCATGTTCCATCCAGTAGTTTTCAAACCTAAAAATTTGGGCTTTAGGGATGGTTGTTGTTATTATCACCACAAATGGGACATGATCAGATGTTTCCTTGGCCAAAGCTTTCACAAATGTGCCTGGGTAGGAATTTGTCCATGAAGTTGAGGTGAAAAACCAGTCCAATCGTTGCAATAGGGGTGATTCTTGTTTGTTAGACCATGTATATTTTCTACCATGGAGAGGCAGCTCAACTAATCTCTGGGCACTGATTGCTTCATTGAACATGAACATTTCATTGATATTGGCCCCTGGCTTATTTCTATCTTTAGGCTTTCGAATGAGGTTGAAGTCACCCAGTATTAGCCAATCTACTTCATCTAGCATATCAATATCCTTCATCCAATTTGTGAAATCAATTTTTCCTTGGGGAGTGCAGGGGGCATATATATTTGTGAGAATCCAATTTTGGCTAGAGTGAGTGGAGGTGAAATCCACTGACATAGCAAAGTCATTTTCGAATATTACTGTGCCATCAAACAGGAAGCCTTTCCAAATAACAATTGTGCCTCCAGAGGCACCATTAGATGCCACATATTCAATCCGATCAAAGCCTTGAGGGCAGAATTTCCTGATGTAGGCAATATCAAAGTTTTCCCTTTTGGTCTCTTGTAAACAGACTATGTCACATTTAGATTCCGTGATTTTATTACGAATAGCATTCCACTTTTTATTAGCATTGATGCCTCATACAATCCAACAAAGGATTGACCAAGTTCTTTTATTGTTGTATTGATCCATTAAACACGAAGTGAGTTATCCAACATAGCACCAACTGGTTCAGCCATGGGGCAATAGTATGATAATGCTAGAGTATATTTATCCAAGCATTCAATAAGTGGTGTAAGCTTCCAGGATGTGAGACACACACAATTATGATAGAATGGTGAGAAGGCCAGATCATTGATCCAAAGTTTCCATGACACGTAAAACCATAAGATTTGGAGCACATAGTTTTGTGACCCATCCATAAGATAAAACCAGAGAGTACAGGTAAACGAAGACATAACCAAGTAGCAGTAGTATAATACTAGATAAAATAGTAAACAAGATAGATTTGCCATAATCAGGATGGCAATGTACGGAGCAGACCCTTCACTTCTTTTGCGTTTCGTCTTCATTTGGAACCTTGGTGGAGTTTTTTGGTTTCTTGCCTGCCTTGGCCTTCTGCTTCTTTGGGCCAATAGCTTTGGCTGATGTCCTTCTGGCTTGTAAAGCTTTATCAGGAAGTTTGTCAGGAACCACCTTACAAAAAACAGCGCCTAAGTTCTTGATGATTGCTTTAGGTATAGTGGGTGGCTCTGTTGAACAACCCAGGCAGTTCTTATCCCTGCAGTGATCACTTTTGAAACCCTTATGAATATTTTTAAGTCTAAGGCTCCTCCTGAGTTTAGTGTCTACCACCACAAGTGGTTGTGATCTGGATTTTTTCCTCTGCTCTATTCCTATCATGGGGGAGATGGTAGTAGCAGTATTCTTGTGAGTAGCTGGAGTGCAAGGCTGAGCGAGACAATCAACCTGAGTAGATTTTGTCACTGACCCAAAGCCATGGCAGGTTACTGGTTCTTTTGTGGGGCAGCATTTTGGCACAATGAACTGCAAATTTGTAGAGTTCAGAGAGGAGGAGGAAAGGAAACTCCAGGCGTGAGACTGTAAAATTTCCTTGCCTAATCAAAATGTGAAGGTGAGAGTAGCAAGAGGATCATAAACTCGGCCCAATCAGTTGGAATGTTGGCAATCCTGGTATTGCCCTGGCTTGGTGCAAAGTACATAGCCCAAAGACGAATGGCATCTGCATTTAACTTTGTACCATGGGTTCTTTCTATCATGAATGACTCAAAAACAGGGTCGACAGTACGACTGTCCAAAATTTCCACTATTCCCAGCTGCACATCTTCATTGCGTAGTGGTTCTGTGGCTATGGGGTCAGTTACCATGGGAGCAGGCTCGTGTACTGGTTCCATTGGTACCATTTGAAGTGGCACCACATCATGGACTTCTTCATGCGGGTGCTCTTGTTGGCGGATAGGTGCCTCCACTAGCTGTAGAACCTGGTGCTGGGTAGAAATCCTAGTAACTGATGTCTATGCCACAAAGCTGTCAGAGTCTGATGAGTTGGGCTCTGAAATCAGCTGATCTAGTTGCACATCTTCTACTAGAAATTGAGGAGGCTCTGCTGGTAGGCCGACCACCAGCACAGGTTGCTCTACTTCTTCCATAGCCACATCATTATGATCGGGCCACATCATTATGATCGGATATCAGGTTTACAGAGTTGTTAGATTCATTTGTAGCATTGGACAAGTCAAAGCTGACTTCCTGGTCCCCCTAATCCATAACATGAGGGCCATTATGTGCTTCAGCCCCAACTTGCAATTGTGCAGTAGCTGGTTGTGCTTGTTCTATATCAGCTATTGGTAGAACGTCCTCTAGTGGTTGCAGAATTTGGTTTTGTCCCTGTTGCATCTGGGGTTCCTGCATATCATGGTTATTACCTTGATTTCCCAAGCCCAGGACAAGAGCAGGGGCAATCTTTGCATCTGGCCATTGTTCCCCTCCTTCATTTCCAGGTCCCTTGTTGTTTTGGCCTCCATGTTGTGGCCCAGGTCCTAGTTGCCCAAAGCCGAAGAAGTCAAAGGGCAAGTTGTCATCCCCCTGATCTGGAGGTGGTTCTTCATCTACAGGTATTGCTCCCAACAAGTTTTGTTCTAGTACCTCCACCTGCACAGTCCAGGACTGACCTTGGTAGTCATCCCCTTCTATCAAAACTATGAATTTAGGGATCTTGTCCAGATCAGTAACTCTAGTTTTAATCATAAGGCGTGCAAGAGGATTGAATTCCATCTCCACTGCCAACAGCCTACCGAAGGACTTGATTGAATTGGCTATATGAATTTTAGACCAAAAATCTAGGGGGTAACCCATAAGCATAATCCAAGATTCCCTATTGAAGTTTAAAGCCCTCCAGTTTCTACCCTTATTGTGTTTGCGAAAGAAAAAGTTGACACCACCATAAGGATGTGGGTTGTGATTCACCATGAGGTCTCTATCTCTGATATACTCAAAGCACACATAGACCTGTCCTAAAGAACATGGCTGGATATCCTTGATCCTAATCCTCATGTGATCAACCAGGAGTTCTCTTATCACCACACGAATGTTGTCAAATGGTACCTGATTGCCGGGTAGCGGATCAGTGTTGACAATGGCGAATTCTTCGTTACGCGGCGGCGGCCGCAACACAACAGCTCTAACCATGGGTTCCCTGTTTGGCACCTCCTGGGAAGTGAAACCATTGGGAATGAAAGTGGTGGGGTCAGCGCGCTGGTACGCCATGGCTAGGGAGGTCAGTGGCGAGCCAAGTTGATGGCTGCGAGAAGGGTTTTCCGCCTCAAGGTAGCAGATGGCTGAGGAGGCAAGGGATCTTGCTTGTTTCAATCTTTTCTCCAAAAAAGTCTGTCAGGGAGTTGTAAACAGGTGGAGTACTATAGGAAGGCTTATCTGTCGAGAGCGGTTTTTTCTTAAACCAAAGGCGGGAGTCAACAGAGGATCCCAGATTGATTGTTGTTCCCATAAAAGTTGTGTTTCCCTGCTTTGGAGGATTTGCCTCGATCGTTCCCGGATTGATGGTTGCTGATGGTTCCTTTTGGGCTTCTGGCTGCTTATAGGCCAATATACAGTGCATGACAATGTGTCCCCATCTCTTACATGCATGGCATCTCGGCCCCTTCTTGCAGAATTTGAAGCGGTGGCCCGTCGAGAGACAGTGCCAGCAGAAAAAATCAGATTTATGTTGCACCTGAGAACTGGTCTTGGTCAGGTGGCGTCGGTTTGAATTTGAAATTCCTGACGTTGTGGGGCCACTGATAGTTTTACCCGCGTTCTTTGCCATTTCCTTATTCTGATCCAAGTTCTTCGCAGAATCACGCATGTGTTCTAGATTACGGCAAAGATCATCAGAGTTTAGACGGCTGAAAACAGAGGTCTTTTGGTTACCTGCAGCTGATTGGGAGGGTTTCCTGAAAACAACATGATCCTTCTGTAAATCCTTTGAATGCCCAAAGAAGAGGTGATCCTTCTGGAAATCCTTGGCAGCAGAGTTCACTGGAACACGATTGACACCAGTTAAGATTTGCTTGTTATTTACCGCCTCGGCAAAAGTTTTGACTTGCTTTCCTTTCTTCCCAATGGAAATCCAGGAACTCTTCTTCACGATCATATTGCTCTGATTCTAAGAAACCATGTGGATATGTACCATGGTTTGCTATATTTGTGATGAGTAATTGACTTGAGCGGATTTGGTGTTTGAGTTGAAATGCGGGAATCCAGGAATTGCATGGGTTTGCATATCATGGTTATGACTAACCAGAGTTGGTGGAGATATTGGTGATGTTGCAGGAGATGGGAAATGTGTTTGCTTGTCTCATGATGTGTAGTGTAGGTCACTGGAGTCGACATGGCGGTCAACGATGAGAGGATCGGGCACAAGTAGGGGACTTGGGACCAGACGATCGGGATGGCGGGTGAAGTCAAGGGTGATCCACACCGTACACGTGGAGAGGCAAGAAGCACGGACGGTTTCACGGTTGAGCCTCAGAACCATGGTGGTGATGAAGACGACATGTTGACCAAGTCAAGGCGAACGGGATGCCGGTGCAAGTGACAAGGGGGTCCGATAGACAGGGACTGGGAGAGACTTGTCGGTGGTCAGGATTGCGGGACAAGGTGACACGCGTTGACATCGAGAAGTCGCGCTTTGAGGAGTGTGCAAGGCGGTTTTCCGGTTTGGGCCTCAAAATCGATGGCGGTGGTTGGTGGTGCGCGTGGCACCATCATGGAGCTTGCTTCGAGATGAAGCAAAGACGTGAAGCGTCCAATGCCATTCGGGCGATGAGGAAAAAGATGGACGGTTATGCCCCCGGTGGTAGGTGGGTGTGTTATGTAGGTCAAGGGTAGAGTGGTCAGGTGGACAATAGATCCTAGGCCTATATAAGGAGAGGTGTGGCTAGTGGGAGAGGCGCCTCTCTTCCCATTAGCCTTGTGTTAGGACTCTATTCAAAGTGCTAGGAGAAGACTTCATGTTTTAGAGGAGAGGAAAGGGTGTGTGAGAGACATCTCTTGCTCTTCCAAATAGTGGGAGGAAGAGGGTGGCTTCCTAGCCTTGTACCTATGGATCTTGTAAGCACCTTTATATGATATGAGAAGTATTTTCATGCTCAAGATTTCCCTCTTCACTTGAATCCAGAAATTCCATTTTTCTTATTTTCGGAGCTATTTTCGTGGTGTTTTTCGATCTCACTTTTGGATGAGTTTTTGGTTCGGATTTCTTAAGAAACTTGTTGCTAGGATGAGCTAGAACAATCCTCTATGGATCCTTGACCGAATTAGTAGCTCTAGCACCTTCGATTTGAAGGATTTATCAAGTTTCCCCTTTTTGGTGTTCTTGGCACAAGATCTGAAATTCATGATGATTCCTTGAGTTTTTGGAGTGGATCTCTTTATAGGAGGGTCGTGATGTATTGAGGATCATCTGGTCCAAATTTTGTTATTTTTGGAGTTCATTTTATAGGGTTTTGGTAATTTTCTTTCCCGAACGGAGCTGCTGTTTTGACCATGACGCAACTTCTGTGACCGTGATGGAACTTCCGTCAAGAATCACGGAACTTCCGTGAGTGACAGTGTTCCCGTCGCCCGGAACTTCCGTCGGACATCACGGAACTTCCGTCGGGTACCATGGAACTTTCGTCATGCTCTATTCTGTGACCTTTTGGACCGTCCTTGTTTCGGTTTTTGTTTCTTTTGTGCTTCCGCTATGTGTCCTTTTGGTTTGAGTCATTCCTAGGGTTAACACATTACAAGTTAGTGTGTATAATCTTGGTGACTCGGTTAGAGGTTGGCTTGGGTTGTAGTTGGGACATAGGCCAAGTTCTCTTGGAGAATTTTAATTGGCTCCCATTCACCCCCCCCCCCTTTAGTCATCTTCTCGGTCCTTCAATTAGTATCAGAGCCGGTCTGATCACTAGTTGACCTTCACCGGCTTTGTGATACGAAGGCGACATGGAGAACCGTGTTGTCAAGCTGTGGATGTTCGATAGAGAGGACTTCCCCTACTGGAAGTCACGGACCAAGGCGTATCTGCTGAGTCAAGGACATGCAATTTGGGAGATTATTGATCAGGAGTATCCTATCCCACAAGACCTGAACACTGCTTCTGCAGGTGAGTTAGTCAGGTATGAGAACATCTCCAAAGCTGTCAATATTCTGCTCTCTGCACTTGGTAGGAGTGAACATGATAGGGTTGCACACTTTGACACTGCTCATGCTATTTGGGTTAAGCTCTGCACTTACCATGAGGGTACCAACCAGGTCAAGTCTATGCGCAAGGATTCTTACAATAGACAATACCAAACCTTTGCTCAAAAACCGGGTGAGTCACTAGATGACACTTTTTGTAGGTTTGAGGCAATTGTGTGCAACTTGTTGGCTTGTGGTACCCTTGTGTACAATGACAATGATAGAGCTAAGCAACTGCTGTACTCACTTGATGAAAATGTTTGGGGGGTTAAAATTGTTGCTCTAGAAGAAACTGCTGACTTCAACACCTTGAACTATGAGCAACTGTATAGCAAGCTAAAATCTCATGAACTGTCTAAGAAATCTCGTCCTAATCTTGTTGTTCCTGCTTCTAGCATGGCTTTGCTTTCTAGCTCTCAGAAGGTTAGTCACAGTGATGCTTCTTATGGAATTATCCCCTCACTTGACAAGTCTTCCTTGGAGTTTGCTTTGTCTTCTCTTGTTGCATCTTCGAATGAACAAATGGAGTGCGTTCCTGATGAGGAGCTGTCCTTGCTCACAAGAAAGTTCAGGAAGTTCTACAACAACCGGAAGGAGAGAAGAGGAGGTGGTTCAAGAACCTGCTTCGAGTGCGGTGACCCGGGACACTTCATAGCTGATTGTCCCAAGAAGAAGAAGAAGGCCGGGTACCGCGATAACAACACTGAAGACTTCAAGTAGAAGAAGAATCGCTTCTATAAGAAGGGCAAGAACTCCAAGAAGTTCGCCAAAGCCATTGCACGCGCCTGTGTTTCCGCCTTGAGTGATGTTGACCTCGCATCAAGCGAAGGTTTTACAAGCTCGGAGGAGGAGGTTGAAAAGCCACGAGTCAAGAGGAAGGATGACTTCACCGGACTTTGCTTCATGGCAAAGAACGACCACGACACCGACTCTGGATCCGACTCCGACACAAGCGAGGTACCTCCCACTCTCGATGAGCCCTCTTCTGAACTCGATCATTTGCGCGATGTTTTGCTCATGCAAGATGATAAGCTTCGCAGTGCTGTTCATGAGAGTAGAGAGCTTAAGTCTAAGTTGGAGAGTGCTGATTTTGAAATTGCTTCACTTAGGTCCAAGCTTGCTCGTGAGGACATTGTTGTTGAGTGTGAGTCTTGTCAAGTTGTGATGAGTGATCTTGCACAGAGGGAGAGTGTGCATGCTCAAGTTGCCAATTAGCTTGAGAGTGCCCTCAAGGAGCTTGATGAGTTCAAAGCTAGACCAACTCTTTTGGGTGCATGTCAGAAGTGCCCCAAACTCACAGATGAGTTGGACGCTCAGTCCCTCAAAGTCAAAGAGCTTGAGTCCAAGTTGCTTCATGAGACTCACTCTAAGGTCCTTCCACCACCTTATGAGGTGTGTGTCTCTCTTAAGGACAAGCTTGTAATCACTAGGGAGGAAAACAAAGCCCTAGTTCAGGAAAATGATTATCTTGTGTCTAGGCTCCAGAGAACCCTAGTGAGTGAAGAGAAGATTGAGAGTGATTTGGCAAGAGTGGAGGAGAGTGCTTCTAGATCAACCTATAACTTGGGTTTGGAATTTGAAAGGTGTGACAAGGAGAGTGAGAATGTGGGTAAGTTTGTACCTAGCTCCAGCTACAAGGATGAGAAAAACACCATTAAACCCACTGACACATACTATCCATCCA
Source organism: Eleusine coracana subsp. coracana (assembly GCA_032690845.1). NCBI lineage: Eukaryota > Viridiplantae > Streptophyta > Magnoliopsida > Poales > Poaceae > Eleusine > Eleusine coracana. The sequence continues at coordinate 29,286,375 of CM064422.1, forward strand.
ATCCAAAACCCTCCTTCAACCCAAAGCAAACAGAGAAGCCAAAACCCAAACCTGCAATGCAAGCCAAGCCTAATCCTAAGGGTGTCTACATTTGCATGTTTTGTGGTCGCAAGGGCCACTTGGATGAATTCTGTTTTAGGCGTAAGAGAATTGAGAGGAAGCAAGCTGAGTTGACTGGGGATGCTTTTTATGATGATTTCGTTGACTTTCAGCCTCGCTCTTTTTCTCGTGCCTATCATGGATAGGGTCATCCCCCATATGACTTTCATTCACGAGACAGAGGCTTTACGCAGTAGCGCTTTGGCACCCCATATTTTTCCTATCGTGGTGAGCATCACTCGCGTGGATTTGGCTTTCACACAGATAATTTCTATCCTCACAACCCAAGGTTTGAGTCGAGACGCTTTGACAGACCATGTTTACCCCATCGTGGTTCTCGTCCCATGCGTTTGAATGATAAAGTACAAAGAATTGTGATGACTACTACCGGTCGTATGGTTAAGTGCTGGATTCCCAAATGCTTTTTGACTAACCCCAGCACTGAGCCATCGACTTTCACTTCTCGTTCTTTGTAGGCAGCAGGTGGAGGCTTGGAGAACAAGTGGTTGATGGATTCCGGGTGTTCGTGCCACATGACCAGAAATGCAAAGTGGTTCTCCAGCCTCACTCCCTTGAAGCGTCAGGAGTATGTGACCTTTGGAGATGACAAGAGAGGAAGAGTGAAGCGAAGGGGCGCGGTAAAGGTAAATGAGAACTTCACTCTCAATGATGTTGGTTTGGTTGAGTTTCTCAAGTACAATCTCCTCTCTGTCTCTCAGCTTCTTGATGTTGGTTTGGGAGTGCGCTTTAAGTCGAATGCTTCTTCTGTTCTTGATTCAAGTGGTTCCTTTATTTGTGGGATTTCTCGCATTGGCTGAGTTTTTTAGGCTGATTTTGCTGGTTCTCCTGGTTCTCACAAGTGCTTGTTTGCTCAATCTTCTTCTACGCTCTGAAAATGGCATAGGAGACTGGGTCACATGAGCTTTGACTTGTTATGTCGCTTGAGTGGTCTGGGTTTGATCTGAGGATTGCCTAAGCTCAAATTTGATAAGGATTTGGTTTATGCTCCTTGTCGTCATGGGAAAATGATTGCCGCTTCTCATCCACCAATTAATTTGGTGATGACTGAACGCCCTGGAGAGTTGCTTCATACGGACACTATTGGTCCTTCTCGGGTTCGTTCGACGGGTGGGAAGTGGTATGTTCTTGTGATTGTTGACAACTATTCTCGCTACTCTTGGGTCTACTTTCTTGAGAGCAAGGATGGAGTGTTTCATCACTTTTGGAGCTTAGCTTTGAGGTTGTTCAAGGAACTCCCTGGTGCATTACGAGCAATCCGTAGTGATAATGGCACCGAGTTCAAGAATTCCTCCTTTGATGCATTCTATCTTGAGCATGGCATTGAGCATTAGTTTTCAGCACCTCGTGTTCCCCAGCAGAATGGAGTGGTTGAAAGAAAGATCAGAATCTTAGTGGAGATGGCCCGGACGATGCCCGATGAGCATAGGACTCCGAGGTGGTTCTGGGCTGAGGCCATTAGCACTGCTTGCTATGTTTCCAATCGTATTTTCTTGCACTCAATTCTTAATGTGACTTCTTATGAGTTGTGTTTTGGGAGAAAGCCCTCGGTTTCTCATTTGTGTGCCTTTGGTTGCAAGTGCTTTATTCTCAAGCGTGACAATCTTAATAAGTTTGAGTCGAGATCTTCCGATGGCATCTTTCTTGGTTACTCTCTTCATGGTCATTCCTACAGAGTTTTGAATTTGGAGACTAACACTATCGTAGAATCCTACGATGTAACCTTTGATGAATCAAACTCTTGTACAAGGAATGTGATTGAGACTGCAGGTACCACGGAGATGGAGGAGAGCATCTTTGTAGAAGATGATCTATAGGGCTTGGATGATGATGATGATGAGTCATTCCATCCCACATCCGAGCTTGTTCCTGCTGCTACCACCACTCCAGCAGAGGGTCTAGAAGCTTTTACATCGGCTTCAGCAGCTATCGAGCAAGCTCTAGCTGTGGTTGAGGGGGAGGTACACTCTAAGAGAGAGGCTCCTCACCACATTCAGCGTCGAGACCCATCTCAATATATGATCGGTAATCTCTATGAGAGGACAACAAGGTCAAGGTCTGCACATCTTGCTTGCTTTACCAATTCTCTCTTTGTTGCAATGTTTGAACCCCGGGATGTTGGACACACACTATCTGATGAACATTGGGTTAATGCCATGCATGAGGAGTTGGAAAACTTTGAGAGAAACAAAGTCTGGACCCTTGTAGAGCCTCCCAAAAATGTCAATGTCATAGGAACTAAGTGGGTGTTCAAAAACAAACATGGGGAGGATGGCGAGGTTGTGAGAAACACGGCTAGGCTAGTTGCTCAAGGTTTTAGCCAAGTGAAGGGTTTAGATTATGAAGAAACCTTTGCTCCTGTTGCTCGCGTAGAAGCCATTAGGATCTTGCTTGCATTTGCTGCCTCCAAGGGCATTAGACTCTATCAAATGGATGTCAAGAGTGCTTTCCTAAATGGTTTCATAGAGGAAGAAGTGTATGTGAGGCAACCCCCTGGTTTTGAGCACCACAAATATCCAAACCGTGTGTACAAGCTTCAGAAGGCTTTGTACGGGCTAAAGCAATCACCTAGGGCATCGTATGCTAGGCTTAAGACCTTCTTGCTAGAGCGTGGGTATGTCATGGGGTATGTTGATAAAACCTTGTTCACTCTCAAGCATGGCAATGACTTTCTAATGGTTCAGATTTACGTGGATGATATCATCTTTGGTGGTTCCTCTCATGCTCTTGTGTCCAGGTTTTAAGAAGATATGGAAAGTGAATTTTAGATATCGATGATGGGAGAGCTCACCTTCTTTCTTTGGCTTCAAATCAAGCAGTGCAAGCAAGGCACTTTCATACATCAAGCCAAGTACACGAAGGATCTCCTGAAGAAGTTTGACATGGTCAATATGAAGCCGTTGTCTACACCAATATCCACTACAACGGCTCTTGACCCTGATGAAGACTGTGAAGCGGTGGATCAAAGGGAGTACAGGAGCATGATTGGCTCCCTCTTGTACCTGACAGTGACAAGACCCGACATACACTTTGCGGTGTGTCTTTGTGCTCACTTTCAAGCTTCCCCATGGGTGACTCATCGCAAGGCTGTCAAGCGCATCTTCAGGTATCTCAAATACACACCCTTGAGTTTGGTCTTTGGTACTCTGCATCTTCATCTCTTGATCTTATTGGGTATTCGGATGCGGACTTTGCTGGGTGTAGAATTGATAGGAAGAGCACTTCTGGTACTTGCCATTTCTTAGGTACTTCTTTGATTTGTTGGTCTTCTCGTAAGCAGCCGAGTGTTGCCCAATCCACCACAGAGGCTAAGTATGTAGCTGATGCTCACAAATCCTATGGGTTGTATCTACCATAAGAGACTATGGATTAACTTTTAAGGGTGTTCCACTCATGTGTGATAACTCTAGTGCCATATGCTTAGCCAAAAACCCAATTCATCATGGTAAGGTCAAACACATCAATGTGTGATTCCACTTCCTGAGAGACAATGTTGAGAAAGGGGATGTTGAGCTCAAATATATTGATACCAAAAACCAACTAGCTGATATCCTCACCAAGCCCCTAGATGCTTTGAGACATGCTTTTTTTCGAGGGGAACTTGGTGTTTGTCATCCCTATGGCATCATGTGAGGGGGAGTTGGTTTTCTCTTGTATATATGTATCTTACCATTTTCGCATTGCATCTCATATGTAATATATGCATTGGTAGATGAGCTTTGATTCTTATGCTTTCTTGCATTTCGTTGAGCTTGAGTTGAGTTGTGTGGATGTGATGGTAATCTCTCATGCTTAGATTTTCTAGATGGCCTGTTATAAACTCATGTGAGCAACTTGCTAATCTTAAAGATAAACTGAGCTTCTTGTGAACCTTATGATCTAATCTTGCTAAAACTTGCTCACCATATGTATAATTGCTTTTATCCTTGTTGAAGCTTGCATTGAGGCTAGTCTAGAGGATGTCTTGGCTTTGGCACCTTATGTTTGTGAAATGGAAGGCTTTGCAAATTTTAGCTTGTGATGAAACATTGTGGGAACGTGTGTTCCTTTTGCCGCAAAGGCATGCTCTTTTGTCTTGTGCATAATCTTGAAAAATCTGCTAAGTGCTTTGATCAAGAACTACTCAATAATACTAAATCCAAACATTGTGACTTGAAGCCTCGGGGTGTTTGCCGTACCCAGTCGTGCGACCCTCCGAATGGATAAGAGGACACATGAGGATAAACAATAATCACTTGATCAAACTGAGTCTCTGTTGCATATGTGAGCATTTGTAGAGCTTATTTTCTGCGAGTGCTTGATGCCCTTGTTGAGATTGAAACTGGCTAGATTCTTATGATTCACTTGGTGCTTGTTTTGCCTTGGATGAGAGTACTTACACACGTGGTGGCAGATTTCTCATGATAAGCAAAATTTGATTTTATCTAAGCTAGTCAATCTTTCTGCTTAGCCTGTATAGCTCATGGTGTTTATGCCTTGCGATCTATTTTTTATCTTTGCATGATTGGGATCTATTGTCTTTATACTTCATGGCACGATGGTTATGGTTAGCAAAGTTAAATGCTTGTTTGCATAATTGTTGAAGCTCCTTAGGTTTGCATTTTCATGCATTGCATGTTTGCTTGTTCTTTTGCCTCTTTGATGAATTCATTGCTAAAGGGGGAGAAAATTTTGGGGTCATGCACAAATAATGCTAAGAAACTCATATGATCCATTTTGCACTACATGAGACCTACCACAACTTGAGGGGGAGCATATCATGATCTTGAGCGATTTCTTGCGCTTTTCACATTCTTTGCGTCTCAAGTCGCTTTCTTTGCCAACTCTTAGTTTTGTGATCCCTACTTGCTAGATGGCTTGTTTTCACCTTTTCTTTGGGTTTGGCCATTTGGATGTGATTATTCGGCTTTGTATTTCAATCTCTAATCTTTATGCATTTGGTGTTGTTAATGTACTCATCAAGGGGGAGATTGAGAAACCATGTGGATATGTGTCATGGTTTGCTATATTTGTGATGAGTAATTAACTTGAGCGGATTTAGTGTTTGAGTTGAAATATGGGAATTCAGGGATTGCATGGGTTTGCATATCATGGTTATGACTAACCGGAGTTGGTGGAGATATTGGTGACGTTGCAGGAGATGGGAAATGTGTTTGCTTGTCTCATGATGTGTAGGTCACTGGAGTCGACTAGGCGTTCAACGACAAGAGGATCGGGCACAAGTAGGGGACTTGGGGCTAGACGATCGGGATGTCGGGTGAAGTCAAGGGTGATCCACACCGTACACGTGGAGAGGCAAGAAGCACGGACGGTTTCGCGGTTGAGCCTCAAAACCGTGGTGGTGACGAAGATGGCGTGTTGACCAAGTCAAGGCGAACGGGATGCCGGTGCAAGTGACAAGGGGGCCCAATGGACAGGGACTGGTAGAGACTTGCCGGTGGTCAGGATCGCGGGACAAGGTGACACGCGCCGACATCGAGAAGTCGCGCTTTGAGGAGCGTGCAAGGCGGTTTCCCGGTTTGGGCTTCAAAACCGGTGGCGGTGGTTGGTGGTGCACGTGGCACCATCATGGAGCTTGCTTCGAGATGAAGCAAAGACGTGAAGCGTCCGATGGTATTCGGGCGATGAGGAAAAAGATGGGCGATTATGCCCCCAGTGGTAGGTGGGTGTGTTATGTAGGTCAAGGATAGAGTGGTCATGTGGACAATAGACCCTAGGCCTATATAAGGAGAGGTGTGGATAGTGGGAGAGGTGCCTCTCTTCCCACTAGCCTTGTGTTAGGACTCTATTCAAAGTGCTAGGAGAGAACTTCATGTTTTAGAGGAGAGGAAAGGGTGTGTGAGAGAGATCTCTTGCTCTTCCAAATAGTGGGAGGAAGAGGTTGGCTTCCTAGCCTTGTACCTATGGATCTTCTAAGCACCTTTCTATAATATGAGAAGTATTTTGGTGCTCAAGATTTCTCTCTTCACTTGTGTTTTTGGAGTGGATCTCTTTAGAGGAGGGTCGTGATATATTCAGGATCATCTGGTCCAAATTTCGTGATTTTTGGAGTTCATTTGATAGGGTTTTGATAATTTTCTTTCCCGAACGAAGCTGCTATTTTGACCATGACGGAACTTCCGTGATCGTGACGGAACTTCCGTCAAGAACCACGGAACTTCCGTGAATGACAGTGTTCCCGTCGCCCGGAACTTTCATAATTGACGGAACTTCCGTCGGACATCACGGAACTTCCGTCGGGTAACACGGAACTTCCGTTAGGCTCTATTCTGTGATCTTTCGGACCTTCCTTGTTTCGGTTTTTGTTTCTTTTGTGTTTCCGCTATGTGTACTTTTAGTTTGAGTCATTCCTAAGATTAACACATTACAAGTTAGTGTGTGTATCTTAGTGACTTGGTTAGAGATTGACTTGAGTTATAATTGGGACATATGCCAAGTTCTCTTGAAGAATTTTAATTGGCTCCCATTCATCTCCCCCTCCTTTGATCGCCTTCTCGGTCCTTCAGATTCAAACTCCCAGTTTGCACCTCCATCATGCCAGAGATTAAAGTGTAACATGAAATAGTCACGAGCATATGACTTCTTATGGTAAATCAGAAGCCCAATATCCTTAGAAGAGACCGAGAATCTGAAGGTTCGGTCACCCAAGTCAACAATATTGAAATCACAGATTGCAGGAAATTTCCCATTAATTCTTTAGAAAGCCAAAACTTGCAGCGCCCAACGGAGACTACCAGAAAGAATTCCTTCTGATTTAGGCCAGAAGAGAAGTTGATTGGCAAGCCAAATTTACGCCAGGCTTCTGCTTGGAAGAGAAGACCTGGTTCGAGGTCAAGGGAGTGAAGATCCATAGGGAGGGCGGAGAGCAGAGATCTTACCACCGAGGAGGGAGAGAGACAGGGAATCACTGCCCCATAGGAGTGGGATGCAATTCGACCGCCAGGCTGACATAATCACCGGCGGGGAAGGCCGGTCATCGGCATGGTCGCCCGATCGCCGATCCGCATAATTCGCCCCAGCAAGAGACACTTCGTCGAGCCAACACCGGCGTCCAAAAATGCCGGCCCTGGGCGTGACGAGGTGGAGCACGTTAGTGCACTTTTCACGCTGCTGAACTACGTCTACAGTTTCTGCATCTCGGATTACTTCCCTGCATTGACAGGCCTCGACCTTGACGGCCAGGAGAAGGTTGTCAAGGGCGTGATGAAGACACTTACCAGGTTGCATGATCCCATAATAGAAGAGAGGATCCATGAGTGGTCTTCTCTTCGAGAACAGGGTGAGAAAAGGGAGATCAAAGATTTCCTGGACGTGCTAGTTTCTCTTCAGGATTCAGAAGGACAACCTCTTCTGTCGCTTGAAAAAATCAAAGCACAGACAGCGGTGAGATATGAAACTCTGAGCCTGCTTCTCTACAAACATTTCATTCATAGCACATAGTTCGTTTACCGTTCCCTGCATCATATATAAAATATGTAGTGAACTGCATATGTAGCTTCGATTCTGTAGACCATATATATGTAACTTCAATTCTTAAGTTTCTGACCATACATGCGTAGATATATTTCCGTAGACTTATACATGACAACAGCTAAATAATAAGGACATCTGTATCTGCATCAGGATCTCCTTTTTTGTATTTCTTCTCTTTCGGATTTTAATTGTTTCTAAATCGATCTGTTTAATGACATTCAGGAGATGATGTATGCAATAGTGGACAACCCATCAAACGCAGTTGAATGGGCACTTGTGGAGATGGTGAACAAACCAGAGGTCATGCAAACAGCAATCAGCGAATTGGATACGGTCGTTGGCAAGGAGAGACTAGTTCAGGAATCTGACATCCCTCAGCTCAACTATCTCAAAGCTTGCATACGGGAGTCTTTCCGTATGCACCCTTATCATGCTTTCAACCCGCCCCATGTTGCAACGGAAGACACCACTATTGCGGGCTATTCGATTCCAAAGGGTAGCCAAGTACTGATAAGCAGAGTTGGACTCAGCCGAAACTCTAAAGTTTGGAACGACTCTCTTGAATTCCAACCCAAGCGACATCTAAACAATTCGTGTGTTGCACTCACCGAGCCAGACCTTGAATTCATCTCGTTTAGCACAGTTAGGAGGGGTTGCCCAGGAGTGTCACTTAGTAGCTCCACTACAATGATGCTGTTTGCAAGACTTCTGCAAGGTTTCACTTGGACCAAGCCGCCAACGGCTCAGCAAATCGAGCTCAAGGAATCCGCTACAGGCCTTGCATTAGCTAGACCACTGGTTTTGAGAGCTGAACCTCGTTTGCCAGTGCATCTCTATGAGTCTAGTTAATTAGCATCAGATTTTAATTCGGAATATATGATCATGCAATTCTTCAAAAAGCAAGTATTTCAAGAAACTCTGGCGGGTAGCACATGTCGGTTGCCTCTCGAGTGATATTTTATCTACTTGATTCTTTATTGGGGTGATTTTGCACTTTGTGCCCCAGTTAGCTGCATCCGCACATGATTAGCTGATTCAAACAGTTCCTGATCTGGGCACGAAAAATTATAATGCAAACAACTATGTACCGAATGGGCCCTAAAATATGTCTCGGAGTAGTATGCATATAATATAATATGTTCTACCTACATAAACTATTTCATTTTTTTAAAAATGAATATTAAAAATTTAACTCCGTCTACAACAGAAATACACAGATTAGCCCCTTGTTGCTAATCCCCGCAAGAAAACCGCTCCTATAGCTGACAAATAAAAGAATAATGAAAGTTATCTGATTAATATTTTGAAACCCAAGACTTCGATTTGAATACTGTTGTAGGTGATGCTTTCACCGGCAAGGCACAAAGGAGAGCATAAAGGCCCAAGCTAGATGCCTAGATTCAGGCTCCGGTTAACTTGAAGATTGTTTCTCCAGATTACTTCTTAGAGTGAAACAAATTAATTGGTCCCCGTGCCTCCTCGATATGTCATGTTCCCTAGAACGTTGCGGTCCATGAGATGGGTTTGAATTTTTAAAATCTATAGTTTTTAAATTAAACAATCAATTTTCAAATCAATTTCATCTTTGCGTTAGTTGTGAAGAGACTACAAAACTAGATCACACTTGACTATATTTTAAACATTGTTTTTCTTAAAAAAATATAATCAACAAATTTAAATGTTGGCCAACAACTAGAATTGCTAACCAATAAATTAAAATGTTGGACGGACAAAATAGACTATTAAATTAGAAAATAAAAATATTGACCAACAAAATAAAATATTGCGCAAACAGAACAAAATATTGGCTTACCTAATATAATTATTAGATCATTATATTTTAGTTTCAAAATATATACAAATGTAACCAAGTCAGGTCTTGTGTGAAAGAGCTCATCTTGAGGAACAAAACAAAGAAATCGGTTTTTCTTTTTGATGCATGGTTTATAATCTAGGTATTTATGTAGTTGGAGAAGAAGATGATGCAATCGCAGTACCACGTACCTTGCCACCTTCCCGGGAGCCCTACATGGGTGGGTGGATGCATGACGGAGTTTTGCTATATTTTGATGACCAGAATAGCAAAACCCTTGCAGATGATAGCTCAGATCGTTAGGGGTTTCAGATAAACTTGTTATTTTTTTTATCAAGTTGTTAGTTTTTTCATTACTACTATATTTGTTAGCAGGTTCAGTTGGTTAATATAAGGATTGCCAGATATTGTTAGCCTAGTAAGCCAAGTGTTGGCACTAAAGTAAATAACAAGTTCCTGCAAATTATAGCAAGTAAAAAAGTTTTCTAGTAATACATCATCGATATGGAGGTAGGCCAAGTGTTGGGACTAATGTAAATAACAAGTTCCTTCTATTAAAGCAACTAGATTAGTTTTCTAGTAATACATCCTCAATATGGAGGTATTGGGAAGCTCGGATATCGTTTTCTAGATTATTGGGGGAGTTACTAACCTTTCCCCCAATGATACATCTCTAGTCCATGAATCACACACTGCCACATCACCCCTCTTCTCTCTCTCTCTCTCTCTCTCTGAATCCTCATGACGGTAGCAGCGAGCTTACCCTCGGGATGGAGGACAAAGGGCAGCCACTCTTGTTCTCTCCTCACCTCATTCCCCTTGCTCAATCAAACCTGACCATGGCACATGGAGTGGCAAGCTCCTGGAGGCAACATATGCACGTAGGAGCGAGCCAAGCTCGCAACTGAGTGTAGGACATGAGGAGCGCTGGGGTGGAGCGGATGTCAAAGTCGGAGATGGCACAGGCGTCCGCAAGTATAGCAGTAGAAGTAGGTCATCCCCTCCTCTCATCGTCGTCCACGAGCAATGGGCAGATCTATGAGCTTGGTGACAATATGCACAAGCTTCACAACCAAATTCACAAGCATGGCAGTGGATCTGTAATGTGACAATTGAGTGGGTGGGGCGGTGAAAGCTCTAGTGTCTAGGTCCAATCATTGATTGGTGATGGGTGGGAAATCCACACTACAATGGGGATGGTGAGATGTTTTTTAGGGATGGAAAAAAGTGAGGACGGTATTTAGAAACTGCTAGAGTATATTTGTTGGCTTTAGATCTCCAATGTGACAGTTTTTTAGCTGTTGGAGATGGGATTGAGGAAGTGTTAGAGTTGCTTTTATAAACTGTTGTCTAGAGCATACTAGGGAGTGCAAGTATAGTCGATTTATCTGCTTATCCATGACCAATTTGTATCAAACACATCAAAGATAATCATCCTAATATTATTTGTTAGAGAAAATTCTTGATATAATACTTCCATACTACTCTCTTTGTATTTCTGGCGTTAAATTTGTTGAGCAAAAGATGTTTGATCTACCATTAAGTTGGAGGCAATGGCCAAGTGCTTTGTTCCTACAATTATGATCATAAACTCGTGAAAACTCCTTGTCGCATGCACATGCTCAGCATCCATGGATCTATTCAGTGGATGGGTGACACGTACACCTACTTATAACTCCCTCCATCTTAATTTACTTGTCATTTTGGAGGTGTTTTTTTTTTTGTTGTCCAGATTCATTGAACATTCTTTAAACATAGATATACATATTTAAGATTCAAAGAATATTCAGTGAATCTATTAATGAGCCTGTATGACAAGTAATTGAGGATAAAGGGAGTAGTATTCCCTTTGTATCCGTATTTGGATACTTAGGGCAGTTATAGAATGGAGAGGATAACTAGGAGGAGAGCATTTTTTAACAGTCCTTGTCAACAGGCAAGCATGGAGACAATCTCAACGGATCTCAATGAGAGGGCGCTCGACTCTCGGACAGCTCATAAAAGATGTGTAGTATAAGACAGTAGGAGCTCCTCGATTTCCAAAAAGGGCAGTTTTAAATTATAGGAGACAGGATAGGATATGTGTCGGTGATGCGAGTATGTTACTCGTACATATTGCTGCCCGATGGTGTCATCCAACCTCACAACTGTATCCCAGCAGTCTCAACCCAGCGAAAGCACATCACCCAAACCAGATGGCCTCTCAGCTTATCCGAGAACATCTAAGCCTGCAGCAATGGCAGCTCCACATAACCCTTGCCCTTACTTTTGTTATCGTCTCCATCGCCACCCTTCTCATCCTCAAGAGAAGATGTTACAACTCCAGTCCCCGGCTGCCGCCAGGTCCCTCACGGCTGCCCATCATCAGCAACCTGCACCAGATCAGTGCTCTTCCGCACCGAAGCTTGTGGTCACTCGTGCAGCAACATGGCCCAGTCATGATGTTGCGCTATGCAACACGGATACGGATACGTGTATCAGTATCGAAAGGATACAGATACGTGGATATGTCAATTTGCTAGAAAACACGATATGTGGATATGTTTTACTATTTTTTAAAATAAATAAATAACATAGCAGCAGGTCTCAAATTCTCAACAATAAAAGTATTCTAGTAACAATCCTATGATTTTGCATTGTTAGATTGCTTTACAGTTTGTGATATCTATTTTGGCATTATACCAAACACCGTAAGTGTATCAAAGCTTAGAACTAAGCAAACTTACTCAAATCTTAATCTCAGTCACATTCCAACCCAGAGAGAGAGAGAGAGAGAGAGAATTAGACAAACAACTATGAGGCAATTGAAAAGAAGCAAATGCAGAGACGGAAGACTGGCAACTCGTTGAGAGACCCGGAGTGCTCGTGACACCGGAACCCGCCCCGCCACGCACGAGCCCCGCCACCGCTGCACGTGAGCTCGCCTGGCTGCACGCGAGCTCCGCCGCCGCCGCATCCTCTCTCTCTCTCTCCCTTCCTCCCCCCTCTCCTCCGTCGCTCCCTCTCCCTTTCTCTCGGGCGGCTAGGTCAGGGAGGACGACGGGAGGCTTATTGACTCCACTCTCCATCGTGGGTTGGACCTCCGAAGCTACGCTAGGACATATCCAAAGTGAGGTTTTTCGGCTCGATGCGTATCCAGCCTAAGTATCTGAATTATTTGTATTTATTTTTTTATGGATACTTCTTGGATACGTATCCAGAGTGTATTGGACACGTATCCGCATCTGATATGTATCGGATACGCGATACATTGCCTCAGTGACGTATCCATGTTACATAGATGCTGCGGTTCGGGACGGTGCCAACCGTGGTCCTATCCTCACCGGAGGCAGCACGTGAGGTCCTCAGGACACACGATGCAGACTGCTGCAGCCGGCCACGAGCCGTCAGGCCGCGGCACTGTCTTATGGCTACAAGGATGTTGTGTTCTCCCCATACAGCGAGTATGTACGCGAGATGCGCAAGGTCTTTCTTGTCGAGCTTCTAAGCATGCGACGCGTCCAGGCCGCCCGGTACGCAAGGGAAGCCCAGGTATGTGGTACCTGTGTGCTGCATCTGTAAAACAATTGTGATGATCGGCGCTTTTTTTTTGGAACTGAAATGTATTGAAGTAATGTTTATTGACCAACGGAGCCACGGTATATGACTTACGCTAATGATTAGGTTGAGAAGCTTATCGACAACCTCATGAGAAATGGGCCAAATCCAGTGGCATTAAACGAGCACATCTTCGCCACAGTTGATGGAATTATTGGCGCATTTGCTTTTGGGGACACATACGCTGCAGACCAGTTCAAGGAGCAGTTCGTCGATGTGATCAATGAGGTCATGGCCTTGCTGAGCAGCTTCGCGGCCGAGGACTTCTTCCCCAACGCTGCTGGCCGCCTCATCGACCGCCTCACTGGTCTCGTGTCTCGCCGTAAGAGGATTTTCAAGAAGCTTGATGACTTCTTCGAGCTCGTCATCGACCAGTACCTTGATCCCACTATCATCAAAACAGATGAAAACAGATCGCACCTTGTTCAAGAGCTCATTGACCTATGGAGGCAGCAGGGATCCACAAAGTATATCACAAAGGACCACGTGAAAGCCATTCTCTTGGTAAAAGCTAAAGTTTCTATAAAGTCCGCTGTTGTATTTTCCAGTCAACGAGAAAAAATCCATGATGCTAATTATTTAGTTCGTCAGTTAATTAACTAGTCGAATCACATTTCCAGGATACTTTCATCAGCGGCAACACCTCTAGCTCAGTAACTATACATTGGGCAATGTCAGATTTGATACGGCATCCAAGGGTACTCAAGAAGCTTCAAGATGAGATAAGAACTGCGGTGGGCAAGAAAGAGAGTGCAGCACGAAGACATGCCCAAGCTCAAGTACCTAAGGATGGTGGTCAAGGAAACACTGAGGATTCATCCCCCAGCGACGCTACTCGTTCCAAGGCAAACAACACGGCAGATCAATGTTGGTGGGTATGACATTCCTGCAAACACGAAGGTCATAGTGAATGCTTGGGCGATCGGCAGGGACCCCACCATCTGGAAGGACCCAGAGGAGTTTTACCCTGAAAGGTTTCTGGAGAAAGACATTGACTTCAACGGTGCACATTTTGAGCTTGTGCCATTCGGTTCAGGCCGACGTATTTGCCCTGGGCTGGCCATGGGGGTAGCCAACATAGAATTCATCTTGGCCAACCTGCTTTACTGTTTCATCTGGGAGCTACCAAAGGGGTTGCGGAGAGAAGATGTAAGCATGGAGGAGGCAGGTGCCCTGACGTTCCACAAGAAGACACCGCTGACAGTGGTACCCATAAGATACCATCCGGCATCCACGTCAGGATAGATAAAGTAGAAATGAAAGTTTAGAAATCGATAGTCTTTCTTCTCCGGTTGCTTGTTGTTTGACTTGTTTCATTGTCTTGATAGAATAAGATTGTCATCATTTTGATTCAGTGATATCGTTATGAAGTACCTAGGGTCGCGAGGATTGTGGTCTATTACCTAGGGTGTGACACCTCTGGTGTCATGGACATGACACGTCATAGGATCAAACCCCACAAGCATAAGAGCCTAACATAGTAGTTTGAGTTTAATTTGATCAAATTCAAATTTGAAATCAAGTCAATTTGGTTGCTATTGAACTACAAGTATTAAAATTATAATAGAACTTACCCCCACCAAAAATATATGTCGACCACCATGGGTAATTAGAAATATAAGGAATTTCTCAGATTTTTGTTTCAGTAACTAATGCCCCAAATAAATGGTTAAAAGGTCAAAAACCATCCCTATTCACAGAATTCCTATTCAAATTTCATTAAGAACTAATGAAAGTTAGCATTTTTATAAAATCAAGAACAATATGGTGAGTCTGCCCATATTTCTAGTTTCCCTGGATCAGTCTTTTATTAATCCCCACAAAATTAATAAGTGCAGGCAGTTAGCAGGTTAGGAAAAATTAACAAAATTCAAAATTCCCCGTGGGACCCACCTGTCAGCCACTGTAAACAAACACAAACCGGCGCCGCCCGTTTCCCCGCTGCCCGTATGCCGCGTGGATGCCGCCGGCAGGGCAACGCCCTTGCCCGTGGATCGACTACCCCACCCATGCCTCGACATCCCCTTCACCCCGGGTGTCCGAACGTGCCCCACCCCTCACTCTTCCTCTCTCTGCCTTTTCTCCACCGAAGCCGCCGCCATGAACGCGTGGAGCTGACTCCGTCGCCCGGCTGCTGCCCTGCCTTCCCGTCCCAGCCGTCGACCACCACGGGTCCGTCGAGGTTCCCTGCCGCTCTCTCCAAGTCGGCATTGCTCAAATCTCCGTCGACCACCGCGAATCACTGACTTCGTCGCCGCCTCCGAGCTCCACTCCTCCGGCCCGCACTCTTTGCTCCGGTGAGCTCTGCTCGATTCCTCTCCCCTGCCAGGCCTAGGGCACCCCGCACATACCCCCGACTTCACTTGGCCCGAAACCAAGCCGCTATGCTGTCGGAATGCCCACGCCACCGACCGTCGCCTCCAGAGCTAAAATCATTGCCGGTGCGCCCCCTCTCTCTGGTTGGTATGGCTTCATACCCGCACCTACCCCTTCGGTCACCGCCGCACCATCACGGGCCCTACCCCTGCCCCGGCTGGCCGTCATGCTCGCACCGTCGCGCTCGGCCGGGAGCGTCGCCACGTGCGCTCGGCTCGGCCTGGCCGAGCTGGCCTTGGGCCATGCAAGGCCTTGGGCCTCCACCACGCTCTGGCTAGATCTGGCCCGAGAAAACCTCCCCGCGCGCACCTCAGCCCAGTGGACTGCGGAGAGCCAGCCCATGAGCCCTAATTTGTTTTTTCTGTTAATTAAACAAATCCAGGAAATTGGCAGAGGTTTAAAAATGCATAGAAAAATATTACTATAAATTTAGGGGTAAAAATTTTGTATGTCTTCTCTGGACATGTACTATTTAATAAAAATACTAAATTCTTCTGCATGTGAGTATTTTTACCAGCACTAAATTGGTTAGCTAAAACAATAATAAAATCATAAAGAATTCTAGGAGATCAGTAAATTCATGAAACTTGGTTAGTAACCATGTGTTGGCATATTGCACTTCCCTGTAAAAGCACAAGTTTTGGTTCTTTGTATTTTTTTTCATAATTAATTATTTAACCTTGTGCATTGTTTTAATTATTTAAAATTTATGGCTCATGGCATGTAAGTGCAAATTGGTCAATAATTCACTCCTGGCATGTTTTATTTCCTGTAAATTTCCCACATACAAGTGACCTCCAGAACCATGCTAAAATATTATTTCCTTCTAAAACTCGATGATTCGTTAAACCCTATAAATGCTGGGTAGCAACTTAACGTGCGACAACACCCGTTCACTTCTACATGCAACATCATAGTATTAACGTATTTGTTCAAGAAGTGCCATGAATCTTCTCTCATGCATGACGCTGCATTTGCATCATATAGATCAAGAAGTGAACCACGTGATGTTCGGATAGGAACAGGAGCCAGAAGGACCCGGTGGTGACCCTGCTAACCAGGAACCCACTCAAGGCAAGCTCCGGTGCATCCCACAATTTTATCACTAATTAGGGATGTAGGCTTGTATGTGCATTAGGTTATAGGAATTGTTTGAAAACCTAATTGCAGTAGGTTCCCTTGCCCGATAGTAGCCTCAGGATGGTAGTTGCTCTGCTTAATGTAGGATGATTATTCATCGAGTGGTATGGAGACCACTCGTAGATTAGGAAATATTATCACTTAGGAATGAGGTCAGATGAAGGAAAGTTAGAATGGGATAACAAATGAAGACCGGACGGGCAACTAGGTAGAAAGGAAAGGACAGCTTGTCTTCAAGGAGGTAGCCCCGTCCGAGTCGCCTAAGGCTATGCCTCGTGTCCGGCCCTTGGGATCAAGTTTGAACGTACTGTTTGCATGCTCGAGTTATGGGCCCAGTAAACTAATGTAGCTATGACTACTGCCTGGTCGGAAGATAGCCTTCTCCCTTCTTTGGTGCAATTGGGGCTAGGGGGAGGGAGGAATCGACCCACGGATGTCGGTACGGGGCGTATCGCATTGGGGAACCCTTCTTAGGGGAGTCCGGACCCGGAAGACCTTGCAGTACCACAGCAAAAGGTTGCTCCATGTGGCTTCATGAAGTGCGTATGGATCATGCAAGCAGGTTTCTCCTGTAGGATGTAAATCAATTCGAGTAGCTGCCCCTCACAATAACGAGTACCACTTGATAACTCCGCTGGAACAGTGTCGAAAGCCATTAATATGATGAATGGGTTCAATAATGCTGTATGGAATTATTATTAACTATATTGCAATCATGATTGTTGTAGTCATAGTACAAACTAAATTTATTATCTCGTATGTCAACTTAACTTGCTGCTAAAACTTGAAGAATAGAATCCATCCTTAGGCTGGCTTTTTGGCAACATAACCCTACCCCTAGCCTATGCATGTCTAGGAGTTGGTTGTAGTAAGCCATTTTGATGGGTCGGTCTTGCTGAGTAAATAGTTACTCAGGGCGCAACTCTATGTGGTTTTCAGATGATCTGGGTGGAGACTGTCACTGCGGTGGAAGGTTCCACTGGAAAGGCCAGCGTCCTGATTGTTGGAACATTGAGTGGGAGCCGTGCACCAATGATGATGAGGAGTAGGCTTGTGTGCACTGGCACTGTGTCAAGGGCATGACACCGATCAAGGCCGGCTACTACTACTGTGTATCATCGTGAGAGAGCGATTGTATCTTACTTATTCTATTGGAACTTTCACTATTCTACTTTCGCACTTTTGGAATTTTCACTATTCTACTTTCGCACTTTTAAAACTCTGGTTTGTACTTAAATTTAGATTTATGTAAATTGTTGTACTCTATCTATGTTTCTTGTTGAATCTATTTTCTGTTGTCATGTGTTGTACTATTGGGCGTCACTGCTGTAAGCTTCATGACCATTGATGACGGAATCCCTGAGGTATGGATGTTTTGGTGATATATGACAACTATGAAATTATGGGCTAATATCTACACGAATATTGTCTATATAGGAACCTACATTAGTCTCTACTACAAATCTTATGGATGATGGTTGCCTTGGCCATTGATGACAATGACCACAAGCATAGAGGCTTGATGAGCTTCATGGAGTCCAAGGGTTGATGGAGATGGATCAAAGCTAAGGACAAGCTACGGTGCAAGTGTTTGGTACACTTGCCTAGTTGGTAGGGCTTTGAGTCCATAGGAAAAACTGGACTATCAAGGGGGTCTAGGTCATTCTTTTAGGTCATGTCTAGTCGGTGATGTGCAAGGTTGCTCGGTGAAATCACAGGCACTAGTTGATAGCGGAGAAGCCAAGGAGCTGTTCGGAGAAGCCGGGAAACAACGTCAAGCGAGGACGACAAGTTTCAGCTTCTGGACATAGAGACCGGACAGAGGGGTTTGTGGAGACCGGACTGTACGGTCACTATAGGGATTTGTTCAGAGGCTAGAGTGAGGAGCAAGGATTCTGCCTGTAGCAGATCCTATATAGACCGGACGGTCCGGTCTACTGACTGGACGGTCCGGTCAGTAGGGATTGCACAGGGTAGAGAGAAGGCTTCGGCGCAGAATGTTTCTGGACTGGGGAGAGAAACAGACCGAACAGTCTGGTCAGGTGACTGGACTATCCGTTTAGTACAGGTTTCAGCAGGGTCAGAGTGTTCTGTACACTGTGCTGCAGTGATCGGACTGTCCGGTCAGGCAGTGACCGGAGTGTGCGGTCAGAAGGCCCAGGAAGCTGATTTCGTGGAGCAACGGATAGTTTGAGGTTAGGAGCCTATATAACTTCGTTGTTAGGGTCTTGGAGACCTCTCTTGGCTAGTGAAATACCTGAGAGCATTTGGTAAGATCTAAGAGGAAAAGAGGAGAGCACTAGGAGAGGATATTGGATATCTTGAGAGTGCTAGTGAGAGTAACAAGGAGCGATCTTGCACATCTAAGGCTTGGGTGTCCCTGAGGGTGTGATCTAGGTTGTTACTCTTTGTCTATGGTGAGACCTAGACCGGTTAGGACGGTGATCGAGCCTATCATGATTGGTTGTGAAGGCCATCACATATTTGTACACGGTTTGAGCCTGCCGGTGAAAGGGGCATCGCTAGTGAGCGCCCGTGCCAGCTCGGGCAGTCCGGCAAGTTCTCGAGGGCGAGCTTGTGCTTTGTGCAGCGGTGACACACACTATGTCTTCACTCGAGGAGTGATTGTGGGCTCGTGGGTGAGAACTCCACTTGGTGGCGGGAGGGACCGGAACTCCAGCGGGAGTGGTCCAACGAGGGGTATTGGAAGGCACCATCCTTCCTAGACCTCAGGAAAAAATCATGAGCATTCCTTGACCCCCTCTTTACTATTCTGTATTTGTGTGCTCTAGGTAGTAGGGTGGCTTGTGGCTTGCATAAGCTAGTGTGTTTAGCTTCCACGCTTTGCTTTGTTTTGCATCATAAACACTAGCATGCATAGGATCTTGGCCTACTAGAATTGTTTAGGTGTCAATGCTTTGTTAGGTTTTAGAGGAGTGAAACTGAAGTATTCAAATTTGTGGTCGGCTACCGATTCATCCCCCCCCCTCTCGGTAGGCCTTCGGTCCTTACAATTGGTATCAGAGCCTTGAGTAAGGATGTTGGGAAAGGTGGGGAGTGTTCCCATATTCGATGGGGAAGACTACGAGTATTGGAAGGCACGTATGCAAGCCTACCTAGAGTCCCTTGATCCGGAGATATGAACGGTGACCCATGAATCAGATGCGAATGCTAACCTTCTTCAACCTGACTTCATAAAGAACAACGCTAAGGACAAAAATGCTTTGTTCTCATGCATCTCCAAGGATGTGTTTGCTAGAGTGGACTCGAGTTCGACATCATATGATATCTAGACTGAGATACAGAGTATCCACGAGGGTACTAGTGATGTCAAAGAGGAAAGATACTATGTGCTGAAGAACAAGTACGATAACTTTGCCAGATTGCCGCATGAAAGAGCTAACATTGTGTACTCTCATTTTTATGTGCTTGTAGAGGAGATCAATGCACTTGGGGATGATTTCAAGTTCAAGCCCGTGGAGGTTATCAGAAGATTCTTGAGGCTTTTCAAAGACCCCAAGTATGAGTCCATCATCACATACACCTTGCAGGGTGACCTCAAGACAAAGACCATGAAGGATGTACTTGGCAAGATCACCGTCTTTGAGAGCTATTAGCTAGGGATGGATGATCCTCAACAATCCAACCTTGCTCTACAAGCTGACAAGCAAGAATCAAGCAAGAGCAAGAAAAGCAAGAAGAAGGTGATCAATGAGGATGATGAGGAAGAAGATGATGATGAATGTGACTTGATCGAGGACTTGGCTCTTCTCATGAAGAAGATGAAGACCTTCAAGAACAAGCTTGCTTCCAAGTCCCGGAGCAAGTGCTACAATTGTGGCTCAAAAAATCACTTTGTTTGAGAGCGCCCAAAGCCCAAGAGAGAAGCATTCAAGTCACAAGATTCAAGTGAAGAAGAAGAAGAAGACCCCAAAGCCAAGCAAACGAAGAAGAGATTCTTCAACAAAGACAAGAGCAAGGGCAAAGGTGATGTATATATGGCCCGATCTTCTGAGAGGTAGGGGGATAAACTCAAATTTGGGAACTCGGCATCGACGAGACAGCTTGAATCAGACATGATCCAACCCTGCAACCGTTACACCAAGCACAACTTGATTGTTCCTGCAAGCGAAATCGAGAACACAAGCAAGAGAGGATAAACACGTAATCTAAAATTGCAAATATGGATGAAGTGAATCACAAGAAAAGGTTCAAGCTCTGAACATAAAAGGAATAACCGCCACAGTGGTGTAGAACAAGAATAGGGGCCCTGGATTACTCTAAAAGGACTTGTGGCCACAGTTATAATAATTTGATCAAGTTTCTCTCAAGAAAACTGAACTAAACAAAACCTGAAATTAAAAGACAGCGGCTACTGAGTTTATGTAGGAACCAGGGGCGTCCTAGGGTTGGGGGTGACCAGGGAGGGCGCCCACAACATGGGCTTAAGGCCCGACACGATACATGGCCATGTTGGCCCAAAATAGGTGGCGTAGCACCTTGTCATGGTCACATAGCATGACTCACGACCCTTCTGGAGCTAGGACCAGAAACAAAATGACGGCGTCATCGTCCCCTTTCCAATGCATCAAAGAATGCCTCGTTTGGACGTCGGATGTGGGAGATATCATCAAAACCATGAAGGGGTGTCGGCTGAATCCGAGACGAACGCGGCGACCGAGTTGGTGATGACTTGTAACTTGGGGAAGGCCATGATACGCGCGTATCCAGCATGGTGATGTCCTCATCATCATCCCCTTCTTGAATTGGAGTCGCCCTCGACTCCATCTCATCATCAATGTCCTGCAAATGGTTAGTACTAGCAGAATGCAAAGTACAAGATACATGATCATTGATAGAAGATATATCACGACAAAGCATAGTATAGCAAGATGCACCATGATTATCACAATGTTCAGCAACAGTAGATGTCATAGCAAGAAAAGCACCTCCCTTTAACTGAATAGGCTTATGTTTAACATCAGAAAGTTGTTTGTTATCTTGTTTATTCTCAGTACTTTCAGCAAGCAGTTTAAAATGATTTCTAATATCAGCAGGCAATAACGGACGCAAAGTAATATTCCTGTCCTTATGCATGAAAGTATATGTATTAGTTCTACCATGGTGGGCAGCATCCGTATCATATTCCCATGGACGGCCTAATAAAAGCGAACATGCTTGCATAGATACAATATAAAAATCAGCATAGTCATGATAAGAACGATTGAAAAGTGTATGCGTGCTGACCGAGTCACCTGTGCCATACCACTATTGTTGAACCATTTGCTGTGGTAGGGCTGATGTAGTGCATGCGTGGTCAAGCCAAGTTTGCTTACCAAATCAGAACTTACCAAGTTGTTACAGCTCCCAGTATCAATGATGGTGAGAACACGACGGTCCACGACAATGAGGTATATGTAGAATAAATTGTTGCGTTGCTGTTCTTCCTCTTGTCCCACCTGAGTGGTCAACACACGCTGTACAATGAGGCTAGGAAAACCCGCGGTGGCAGCAATGGAATCAATGGTGGTAGTCTCCTGCTCCTCCTTCGTCGAATCTGCAACAAGGTTAGGCAGACGAGCAAATTCATCTTCAACATCACTACAACTTTCATACCCATCAGCAGTAGCGATGAAAGCACGACGACTAGGGCAATCCTTCATGACATGTCCCATGCCCTTGCAGTGATGGGTAAGAAAGTAATGGTGGTGGCAAGTAATGGTGGTGGAGGAGCCACTCCTAGCACCAGAAGTAGCAACCTTCTTCTGGTGTTGGTGCTGCACACTAGATGATTGCACATCAGAAGCAGGCGCAAGTGGAAGAGTTGTTGCTGGGGGCTTAGCAACATGACTCTTCAAGTTCTCTACTCCAGTGCGCTGTTGGATAGATAGCTCAGTGCTGGACCTGCAAGATTGTTGTGGAAGGCGTCCCTGTACTTCTCGTTCAGCCTTAAGAGCAATATGATATAATTGGCTAAACCTATTCCACTCTTTATAGTCAACAATATTCTGGATATCACGGTTCAAACCACCAAAAAATCTAGCAGTAGTCTCAATATCATCTTCATGTATATCACAACGTGCTAAACCGATAAGCAATTCCTGATAATATCCCTCTACTGTTTTACTACCTTGTGTTAAAGAATATAATTTCAAATGTAAATCACGTTGGTAATAAGGAGGAACAAAATGAGATTTCATGCGTTGTTTCAAAACAGGCCAAGTGTTGGGTATAGCAGCATTATTATTGCAAAGATCATTCCACCAAAATAGAGCAAAACTCGTAAACTCACTAGTAGCAAGTCTAACTCTATGCTCAGTAGGAACTAAATGAGAATTAAATTTCTGTTCAACACAAGTTCCTAATCTAAGTATGCTTCAGGATCAGCACTACCAGCAAAAGGAGGAATGTTAAATTTTGGCTTAACAAAAGTATCAGTATTACCATGATTGTTATTACCTCCCATACCGTGTCAATTACGGTGAAGACGGTCTGCATCACGGTCAAAATCATTATCATCATCATCAGCTCATTGAGGAGGAGATCATCGTTCAACATCCTCAATTCGGTTGGCAACAGTGTTGATGTGGCCCATCAACTCAGCAAACTTCGTTTCTATAAATGTACGCTGGTCCACAAGAAGCTTCATAAGCTCAACCTTGGACACGTAATCATTGAAGTCTGTAGGGGACCCCGACTCTCCAGGTGTCCCTTTCCCTTTCTTTGCATGGTTAGAAGCAAAAGACAAGACTAAACAAAAGGATTAGCCCTATCAACTAGCAGGTAGCAGAGGGTGTAGAAAGTGGAAAACAATATCAGAAGTAATGTATCACAATCTTGCAAGTGTTCTTACCAAGGCCAACAGGTCGACACAATCTATAGTCGAACTTGAGTGTAACAGTTGCAAGGAAGAAACCTGTGCTGCAAGGCAAATATGTATGTGAGTGGAACACAATTCAATAACAGATAGTAGCACTGAAGAAATGTTCAAAGCAGTGTCCTAATTGCTGGCAAAAGAATCATGTTCAAAAATAGTTGTGACAGTGAACAATAGCAAAGGCAGCAAGGATCAAAACAGACTTCACAGACTTAGAAATTTTTAGGGTGGGGGTGCAAATCAAAATCTTGATTTTTTGTATGATTTTTCCACTATTTTTCTATGATAGAGGAACACAAAGGAAGGAATCACAAGAAGTTTCAACTCAAACAGAGGGGAAACAAGCGTAGGCAAAATCTCAAAGTTTCACCAAAAACGCTATTTAGACTTCATAATTTTTTTTCTATTTTTTTCCTGATTTTTTTGAATTTTTTTACGAGGGCACACAGGGCATAGCCGAGTGTGGGTCACCTCAACTTTGAGTCAAGAATCTGCTGTAAAAATTTCAGCCTAATCAGAGCAACGAGCTAAAAGTTATGTATGTTTTACCGAAGGTAGGTCAAGATAAGGTTTGAGGGGTGAGGGGGGGGGGGGGACAGAAACGGAATCGGGAAGGGTTTTTTCATTGGCAACGGATTGTGAGGAGTGGGTGGGTGACACGATGGTGAATCCAATGGAAAACACGATGGTGATGGTGGTGGAAACGGATAGGGAAAATGGTGGTGTGCAGCGGAGATCACAACAAAAACCGAATCGAAACACAAATTCAAGCCAGCAACTGAACTCAACTAGAACACAAACTCAACACCACAGACTCTGAAATTAAATTATGCAAAGGCTAAACAATGTCTGGGATAGTGGGGATAATTTTTTTGTTGGCTTTTTTGTGGACAATAGGTGATGAACACAAACGAATCTAAAGGGGAAAACACGATAATACCTCATGGCGAACCTAGGAATCTGATACCACTTGTGAATTTTGTAGCAATAAAATTAGAAGTGATCTACTAAAACCAAAAATATGGGTAGACTCCTTGAGATGTGTACAGAATTAATAAATTAAGTTTGAACATTGGATCAAGTTGGGAACTAAAAGAGAATCTTCCAAAATGTAATAGTTTTTGGATATTTTGGTAATTATTTGGGTCTTAAATGAAGGGATAAAATTCTGATAAATTCCTCAAAAATCTAGTTCATCATGAGCTTTAACATATATTTTAAGTTAGTATGTGTTATGTTGAAAGATCTAGACTTATAGTCCAAGTGACATTCAAATTTTGCTTAATTTGAATTTAATTTTGATCCATTTCAGTTCAAATTTTTGTTGGAAGCTCTTGTGAATTCTAAGGTGTTCTTCTTAGAACTTTGTGATACTAGGGGTGTCACAGCCCTCCCCCCTTAAATAAATCTCGTCTCGAGATTAAAGGAGGGGAAAAGTTCTGAACATGATGCTCAAAACCAAGGATACTAGTGTGGGGCGGCCTTGAGTATGAAACATTCTAGTTACGGCAGGCTGATTTGTTGGGATTCTCTCAATGGTGGTGTTGTTCACATGGCCAGTCCTGTCCTGACCGCTCTTGTTGTTATTGCTCTCGGGATTAGAACCAGCATTCCTCTTGCTCTAACGACACTCCCTAGAGAAATGTCTAGTACGATCACTTTTGTAGCAATGGTTAGGTGCTATCCTGTTGTCTGCTATTGCAGTGGGCGGTTGGAGCTTGTGAGCTATGAGTCTACATATTGGAGTGATTGGGTACAAGGTAATGTAGCGTGGTGCTAGTTTTCTCTGACTTCAAACCGCTATACCAGATCATCGACTTAAACTCGAGAGGATGATGTCTTTC
Source organism: Eleusine coracana subsp. coracana (assembly GCA_032690845.1). NCBI lineage: Eukaryota > Viridiplantae > Streptophyta > Magnoliopsida > Poales > Poaceae > Eleusine > Eleusine coracana. The sequence goes on from CM064422.1 coordinate 29,311,612, forward strand.
CTCAGCATAGCTCTTTTGTCTCGATCCTACTGCTTGAAATGTCCTAAACCTTGAAAGGTAGTGGGAAAATTGATTATGACATGATAGAAAATTTTAAGATAGCCAGAGATCATTCAAGCCGAAGTTTGGACTCAGATCAAACTGAGGGACGTAGGGATGGAATCAAGACAGTGACTAATCGGTGGCTCATGACGATCAGGATAGAGGGGAAAAGATGGCAAAATTGCTTGGTGCCAATGAGTTAACAAAAGAAAATCATGAGTTGGTGCTCTATAAGACCGAACAAACAAGGGAATCAATCTTGTAGATGAGTTATTCTAGCATACGGAGATCGATAATTCAAGGGGAGGTTCGAATCAAGTGGGCAATCAAACCAAATAGATTATCAAGGTATTATCTTGGTTGCTCCTCAATGATAATGGTTGCGATGGAGCAAACAATAAAATTTGGTTCAGCAACATGGATAATCAAAGATTTTATATTCTTGATCATTATAATTAGTTATTCATGCTTATTGATTGTAAATGAGTACACAAATGCATCCTAATGATTATCCGAATGTTATGGTGCAATTCATGTGTATGGCTTGCTTGTGTGATGCTATGCACATGGATGATACTGCAAATGCAATGATGCAGTTGCATAATGGCATATGCTGCACATGAAGATGATGCTTGATGGTGCATATGTCATATTATGCATCGATGTATGCATATGAAATGGTGCGCATGTCATGATGCATAAATGATGTTTGCAATATGGTGCACATGATATGGTGCATAAATGATGCTTCGTACAAATTTGTGATGCACATAAAAATAGCGCAATGCGGGTTTGTAATGTTACAACGCACACAATTATACTTATATACTTTATAGAGCCGTAAAAATGCTTATAACTCATGCCTTCAAATTTTTATTTGGTTGAGCAAGAATATAACAGTACATAGGAGAGACATTGTAGGTAAAACTTTGTTCAAAGTGGAGGGTCATCAAGGTTTTGATGGCAAGAGAGGTTTCACGGGAATTAGGGATAACACGCAACAAAACAAGAGTAGTTTTAAAGATGTTCTGTGTGCTGCTATAGGAAATCATCTACTAAAACAACTTGGTTTGAGCTATCGAGGTGTAGAGAGGTAAATTCTATCATCCAAAGAATCAGGGAAATACGATTAGTCTCATTCATGCAAGAACATACCAATTGGAGAGTAGAATGCTCCAAATGCAGGAAACCACAGATCAGCAAGGAAGTATAATTATAACGGTGATGGGTAGCTACTCTAGCTGTCACATCATCACTTGTCCAAAAAGGTTTTCTATTGTGTTCAGTTCTGTCCTAACTGTACAGCAGTTACTAAATGCAACATTAAGTAGTCTTGATGGCAGAATTAAGGAATGTACTAAATACCAAGCTTGTAGATAATTTCTATATCTTTCCAGCGAGTATTTGTACACTCTAATCCGATAAAAGGTTCAGAAGATATGAATTTGCTATGTCGCAGGTCCAACTCTAAAATTCTGCTATAGACAGCACTATGTTTGGTCTGAAAAAGTTCTGAATTCCAAGTTCCTTCTCATTTAATCATAGGAGTAAATTATCAGCCTTATGAATGATTTTAACACCTTTCTAGTGCAAGTATGAATGATTTTAACACCTTTCTAGTGCATACTTGCACACTTCCAACAAATTTTTAGAACTCAAGATATGGAATTTACAAGTTGCTGCTTGTCTGCTGAACTGTTTCAGGTTACAGAAAGATGTTCCTCTAAAAATGGGCTCATAAACGTATCTTACTGCTCTGTAAATGGGATGGTCAGACTACCAAAGTTTTGAAACTTTTTCTCATGTTTCCAGAAAGTGCTCATACAGCCCTAGAGGTGATCTGAGCAAAAAGTTATGAATTTTGCTAGATAGGTCATGAATCTGAATTTCAGATTGACACCAAACTGATGTGCCGACTCGGACGGACCATAACGGTATTGTCCGGTAATCTTTAAACAAAAATTTCTTGCTGGATGTACAGAGAGTTTATTCATGATTTTAATAAGTATTTGTTTGCATGCTTTTGACTCTCGAGTGATAAGATATGAATTTTTTTTATGTGCATGACATGCTAGCTGAAATTTCAGATTTGCTTAGTGAATTAGATGCTCCAACATTACATGAATGCATATGCTTTCGGCCTACACGTCCTCACCAAAATAAAGTTGGTCATGAATAGGACTATACTACACGTTTATTACGAGAATCGTGGTTAGCGTACCTGCAGAAAAAATTCCATCCAACCATCCACATTTCAGGCAATTGATAGGTAGATAAATAGATAATATTTTGATAGGAATTCAAATACACCCTGTATCATTCCATACGGGCTGCACCCCAGGTAGGCCACTTCCTGGAGAAAAGCGACCACGGTCCACATCACGTGGCGGGACGTTCACCATGGGCGTCGATGACCTGGACGGTCCCATATGTTCGGAAGAACTAGGACTCCCTTTTAACCCACTTGGGTGGGGACACCTCGAGACAATCCGGGAACCGGAGACTATGAGCATTTTGCAACTTATCTTCTTACCTGAGCGTAGGTGCGTCGTTACGGAATAGTAAGTTTTGCAGTAATGTAAATCTAGGCCTATATTACAGTCAGAAGTTAGCTTGCCACCTGTTCATAACTATTCTAGATCTTAATGGGCATATCCTCACACGTTTGTAATGTAGTTTTATGTCTTTGAATATTGCACTATTCCCGAGATAGCTCTGATACCACGCTGTAACAGAACCGCCTTACCACAGAGACAATTCCGTTCCAGGATCTTTCTCGGGTGGCGACACACGCTATGACGCCCAATAGTACAACACATGACAGAATAATATAGTTGCAACAAGAACATAGATAGAGTACAGAGTTTTACATAAATCCGAATTTAAATTACAAACCAGAGTTTTTAAAAGTGCGGAAGCGAATAGTTCAACAAGAATAAATTGGTCCAACGAAGTAAGTAAGATACAGTCGTGTAAGCTTCATGACCATTGATGATTGGATCCCCGAGGTATGGATGTTTCAGTGATGGATGACAACTATGAAATTGTGGGCTAACATCTACACGAGTGTTGTCTATGTAGGAATTATCTCTTATCTCTATTACAAATCATATGGATGATGATTGCCTTGATGATTGATGACAAGGACCACAAGCATGGAGGCTTGTGAACATGATGGAGTCCAAGGGTTGATGAAGATGGATCAAAGCGGAGAACAAGCTATGGTGCAAGTGTTTGGAACACTTGAGTAGTTGTTAGGGCTTTGAGTCCATAGGAAAAACCGGACTATCAATGTAGTTTAGGTCATTCTCTTAGGTCATGTCTTGTCGGTGATGTGCAAGGTTGCTCAGTGCAATCACAGGCACTAGGTGACAGTGGAGAAGCCAAGGAGCTATTTGGAGCAGCCGGGAAACAAAGTCAAGTGAGGACGACAAGTTTCAGCTTCTGGACATAGAGACCGAACAAAGGGGTCTGTAGAGACCGGACTGTACGGTCACTACGGTAGTTGTCCAGGACTTAGCGTGAGGATCAAGAAGTCTGCCAGCAGGAGACTCCATACAGACTAGATGGTATGGTCTGCTAACTGGACGGTCCGGTCAGTAGGAGTGTAGGAGAGACAGAAGCAGCAAAGTGTCGAAATGTTTCTGGACTGGAGAGAGAAATGGACCGGATGGTCCGGTCTTCTGACCGGACAGTTCGGTCAGTACAGGAGAATTGCTTGGACAGAGGAGCCAACGGCTGGTGAGAGCTGTTATAGAGTGACCGGACGGTCCGGTTAGGCAGAGACCGGACAGTCCGGTCAGTGTGTCCAGAAAGGCAATTTCGTGGAGCAACGGCTAGTTTGAGGTTGGGAGCCCTCAAACTTCCTTGATGTTAGAAAGGCAATATAGTTCCCTCTATATTCCAAGTGCAGTGTTTACTTGTTTGTTTGGCGAGGGCACTCGGAAAATAGAGAACTTCCTTGATTTAGCGAAATATTGGAAGTGACCATACAGTCCGGTCATTAGACCATACGGTCCGGTCTGTGTAGCAACGCACAGTTACTTCGGGATGTGGAAATAGAGACTGGACTATATGTTTTGTAAAGACTGTACAGTCCGGTCTACATGTCGTTCTGTTCACCTAGAATCTAGGTTTCTAAAAATTCCTGAAGTGACCGGACAGTACGGTGATATGAGCGGACCGTCCGGTTACCTCATTTGATCGCACGATGTTGTTCCTGATCCTGAGCCATTGATCTATTCCTTGTTGATTTTCGGCTGTTCATCTCATTCTTGACCTAAGTCAAAATAGGTCAGAGGTATTTTGGTTGGTTCCCCATTTGACTCTAGCGCCAAAGGCATGTTCCCGACGCCATCGTCTCCGCCTTCGCCGACCCGAGCCATCGCCACCGCTCACCCTCGCTCGCCGTCGTTGCCTCTCCCTTCTTGCTCTTCATTGCCGGCAAAGTTCAAGTCTTGACCTTTTTCCAGTGATCGGAGCAAGCCCCGTAGTGTTTGTTCTTCTCGGCGTGTTGGATTCCTCTCCCAGGGTATTGACACTTTCATCAATATATGCCCTAATTATTGAGCAACTCCCTTAATTAATGCAATTAGATTAATTGTCCATAATTAGTTGCATTAATTAGGTAATTTGGCTCGACCTAGATGAAATTAAATTCATGCTTATCTATTAATTGCAATTCTAGGGTTTGTCTCCTATTTAGTCTGCAGTTAAATTAATTGCCTATTATTTGACTGCACACTAGATAACTCGCACCAGCCACATATAGTCGATGATCACTATTGTTACTTTGCATAATTGTCTAGTGATCATGTCCTTCATTCAGTGCTAGAGTTTCTATTGCGCATTCTTTCCTAGCAGTGCTTTGCTTGTAGATGTATTAGGGTCTATACTTATCCCATCTACACCTATGTGCGTGCAGTGACAGTAGTACAGTCGGCGGGCAGACATGGCAAGGTCAGGACAGGACAAGGGAAAGGGGAAGATGCTTGAGAAGCCCAAGACCAAGAAGAGACCGAGACTGGATCCAGAGTCAGAGAGAGCCAGGAGAGTGGCCAGGCACCTAGATGCCATGGATCAGTCATGGAGGACTCCGAGGTCACGTCTGATCCTAGAGCAGCCTCGTGAGGCACAGAGTCTGAGGAGGAGCACCAGGCAGAGGACAACACTTGTGGCTGTTGGAGTGGTGCCACCGTTGTGGCCACAACGTACTCTGGTTTCCTGTCAGGGGAGATCGTCGAGAACTACGGATCAGGGATCCTCCAGGCAACAGGAGGAGGAGTCTGAGGACGAGGAGGCTGTAGAGGAGGAGACCTCAGAGTCCGAGTCGGAGGAGCTCGTTGAGGAGGAGGAGTCAAAGGAGGAGGCAGAGCAGACTGTTCCCTAGAGGACAACTCACCGGGCAGAAGACTCGAGGTGCACTTGTGAGGTGTGCACGAGGAGGCTGCAGAGACTGGTTCAGGCAGCCAGAGAGCCGGATATCCTCAAGGTTCATGCAAAGGACCTTAAGGTACTTCGGTTAGTGCCTTTCGAGCAGTGGGTTCCTGTTCCCCAAGACCCTGCTGCTGGAGAGAGGCACTGGACAATTCTCCAGAGGAGGATAGGAGAGGGCCTGAGACGTTGTGTGGCCTTGAGGACGAGAGACAAGGTGCTTGTACCGCAGCAGTACACCACCTACCAGGCTATGAGGAGAGCTACAGGCACAGACATGGAGCAGTACTTCACTTAGCTGTTTGGACTAGCAGAGTTAGTCACTGCTCCACTCAGGTTCAGAGAGGACATGGTCCTCGAGTTCTACACGACATTGTGGGTTGTCAGAGACCGCTCAGAGATCTGGTTCCTGTTTAGAGGGCAGCCACACCGTGTCACCAGGGATGACCTGATTTCCCACCTAGGACTTCTGGCTTCAGACTTCCAGCTTTATAGGAGTGCCTACGGTATGATGGAGCCACCCCGCAGACCTCAGGGAGGGAAGCTACCTTCAGATGACCTCGTGTCGATCTCCTTCCCACCTCCCTACACTCCAGGCTTTGAGAGAGGCCCTGCGAGACTCACTGCAGAGGCCAGGGTGGTGAGAGCGATAGTCACCAAGACTATCATACCCAGGTCTGGCTACAGAGAGGAGTTCACACTCTTACACCAGTGGGCTGTAGCAGCCATCTTGAGGAGGGAGACCTTCGACTTGGCAGACCTTCTCCATTGGAGAGATGGAGGAGGTCATTTCTGAGAGGGTTGGAGGACGTCACTTGGTCTATGGTCCATACATCTGCTATCACCTGAGGAGGATGGGCCTAGTGACGGAGGAGCAGTACGAGGCTTTCCCTGAGGTGACCATCAGCTACTCACCTAGAGTCCCCAGGGGATCCCAGTCTACCTCCAGCCAGCACACAGGAGAGGAGGAGCAGGAGTCACCGATATTACACGAGCAGGCAGCTCAGCCAGAGACGGTGATTCCTGAGTTAGCCAGCACAGGAGCACCTCCCCAGCCGATAGGTTCACAGTCTGAGGACACTGTCACAGTGACAGCACTAGCAGGACGGCTGGGTGAGTTTATACAAAGTGTGTCAGAGGACAGGCGTCAGATGATGGTGCTGATCAAAGGATAGGCAGACCTTCAACGTCAGCAGATGGCACTTGTCTCCACTCTGGTGACTCAGATGATGGAGCTGACTCAGAGGCAGGCCAGTCAGCAGCCAGGGCCTTCAGTGTTTCCTCAGTTCCAGCAGCTATAGACACAACCAGGACCCTTCATAGCCTTGATAATAGCACAGTCCAGTGGACTGTCACTCTTAGGGGTCTTACCGACAGGGGGAGCAGGGCAGACTTTCTCTTCAGCATAACTCTTTCTCGTGTCAGCCTTCTCTGTGTCTACGTTGTTTGTCTCACCATCACACTCCTCGAGCTCACAGATGGCAGGACACTCCAGCTTATAGCACGTACCAGTCACAAGTCTGTTTTCAGACATAGTGCACACTACTCGTGCAGACTCGCAGACCATCCTAGAGACAGCTACAGTTTCAGCTCCACCTCTTACTGTGAGAAACCATGTGGATATGTGCCATGGTTTGCTATATTTGTGATGAGTAATTAACTTGAGCAAATTTGGTGTTTCAGTTGAAATGCAGGAATCTAGGGATTGCATGGGTTTGCATATCATGGTTATGACTAACCAAAGTTGGTGGAGATATTGGTGATATTGCAGGAGATGGGAAATGTGTTTGCTTGTCTCATGATGTGTAGGTCACTGGAGTTGACTTGACGGTCAACGGCAAGAGGATCGGGCACAAGTAGGGGACTTGGGGCTAGACGATCGGGATGCCGGGTGAAGTCAAGGGTGATCCACACCGTACACGTGAAGAGGCAAGAAGCACGGACGATTTCACGGTTGAGCCTCAAAACCGTGGTGGTGATGAAGATGGCGGGTTGACCAAGTCATGGCGAACGGGATGTCGGTGCGAGTGACAAGGGAGCCCGATGGACAGGGACTGGGAGAGACTTGCCGATGGTCAGGATCCCGGAACAAGGTGACACACGTCGACATCGAGAAGTCATACTTTGAGAAGCGTGCAAGGCGGTTTTCTGGTTTGGGCCTCAAAACCGATAGTGGTGGTTGGTGGTGCACGTGGCACCATCACGGAGCTTGCTTCGAGATGAAGCAAAGACGTGAAGCATCCGATGGTATTCGGGCGATAAGGAAAAAGATGGATGGTTATGCCCCCGGTGGTAGGTGGGTGTGTTATGTAGGTCAAGGGTAGAGTGGTCATATGGACAATAGACCCTAGGCCTATATAAGGAGAGGTGTGGCTAGTGGGACGCCTCTCTTCCCATTAGCCTTGTGTTAGGACTCTATTCAAAGTGCTACGAGAGGACTTCATGTTTTAGAGGAGAGGAAAGGGTGTGTGAGAGACATCTCTTGCTCTTCCAAATAGTGGGAGGAAGAGGATGGCTTCCTAGCCTTGTACCTATGGATCTTGTAAGCACCTTTCTATGATATGAGAAGTATTTTCGTGCTCAAGATTTCCTTCTTCACTTGAATCCTGAAATTTCCTTTTTCTTATTTTCAAAACTATTTTTGTGGTGATTTTTGATCTCACTTTTGGATGAGTTTTTGGTTCAGATTTCTTGAGAAACTTGTTGCTAGGATGAGCTAGAACAATCCTCTATGGATCCTTGACCAAATCAATAGCTCTAGCACCTTCGATTTGAAGGATTTCTCAAGTTTCCCAATTTCTCAAGTTTCCCCTTTTTGGTGTTCTTGGCACAAGATCTGAAATTCATGATGATTCCTTGTGTTTTTGGAGTGGATGTCTTTAGAGGAGGGTCGTGATGCATTAAGGATTATCTGGTCCAAATTTCGTGATTTTTGGAGTTCGTTTGATAGGGTTTTGGTAATTTTCTTCCCCGAATGGAGCTGCTGTTTTGACCATGACGGAACTTCCGTGATCATGACGGAACATCCATCAAGAACCACGGAACTTTTGTGAGTGACAGTGTTCCCATCGCCTGGAACTTTCGTAATTGACGGAACTTCCGTCGGGCACCACGAAACTTCCGTCAGGTACCACGGAACTTCCGTCAGGCTCTGTTCTATGACCTTTCCGACCTTCCTTGTTTTGGTTTTTGTTTCTTTTGTGCTTCCGCTATGTATCCTTTTGGTTTAAGTCATTTCTAGGGTTAACACATTACAAGTTAGTGTGTGTAATCTTGGTGACTTGGTTAGATGTTGGTTTGGGTTGTAGTTGGGACATAGGCCAAGTTCTTGAAAAGAATTTGAATTGGCTCCCATTCATACCCCCCTCTGGTCGCCTTCTTGGTCCTTCAATTGGTATCAGAGCCGGTTTGATCACTAGTTGACCTTCACCGGCTTAGTGATCCGAAGGTGACATAGAGAAGCGTGCTGGCAAGCTGTGGATGTTCGATGGAGAGGACTTCCTCTACTGGAAATCACGGACCAAGGCGTATCTACTGAGTCAAGGACGTGCAATTTGGGAGATTGTTGATCAGGAGTATGCTATAGCACAAGACCTGAACACTGCTTCTATAGGTGAGTTAGTCAGGTATGAGAACAACTCTAAAACTATCAATATGCTGCTCTCTGCACTTGGTTGGAGTGAACATGATAGGGTTGCACACCTTGACACTGCTCATAATATTTGGGTTAAGCTCTGCACTTACCATAAGGGCACCATCCAGGTCAAGTCTATGCGTAAGGATTCTTACAATAGACAGTACCAAACCTTTGCTCAAAAACCGGGCGAGTCACTAGATGACACTTTTCGTAGGTTTGAGGCAATTGTGTGCAACTTGCGGGCTTGTGGTACCCTTGTTTACAATGACAATGATAGAGCTAAGCAACTGCTGTACTCACTTGATGAAAATGTTTGGGGGGTTAAAACAACTGGAAGGAGAGAAGAGGAGGTGGTTAAAGAACCTCCTTCGAGTGTGGTGACCCGGGACACTTCATCGCTGGTTGTCCTAAGAAGAAGAAGAAGGCCGGGTACCGCGACAACAACACTGAGGACTTTAAGCAGAAGAAGAACCGCTTCTACAAGAAGGGCAAGAACTCCAAGAAGTTCGCCAAGGTCATTGCATGCGCCTGCGTGGCCGCCTTGAACGATGTCAACCTTACATCAAGTGAAGACCTTACAAGCTCGGAGGAGGAGGTTGAAAAGCCACGAGTCAAGAGGAAGGATGACTTCACCGAGCTTTATTTCATGGCAAAGAACAACCACGACACCGACTCTGGATCCGACTCCGACACAAGCGAGGTACCTCCTACTCTTGATGTGCTCTCTTCTGAACTTGATCATTTGCATGATGTTCTGCTTTTGCAAGATGATAAGCTTCGCAGTGCTGTTCATGAGAGTAGAGAGATTAAGTCTCAGTTGGAGAGTGCTGATTTTGAAATTGCTTCACTTAGGTCTAAGCTTGCTAAGGATGACATGATTGTAGAGTGTGAGTCTTGTCAAATTGTGATGAGTGATCTTGCACAGAGGGAGAGTGTGTATTCTCAAGTTGCCAGTCAGCTTGAGAGTGCCCTCAAGGAGCTTGATGAGTTCAAAGCTAGACCAACTCTTTTGGGTGCTTGTCAGAAGTGCCCCAAGCTCAGAAATGAGTTGGAAGCTCAGTTCCTCAAAGTCAAAGAGCTTGAGTCCAAGTTGCTTCATGAGACTCGCTTGAAAGTTCTTCCACATCCATGTGAAGTGTGTGTCACCATCAAGGACAAGCTAGTAATCACTAGGGAGGAAAACAAAGTCCTAGTTCAGGAAAATGACTATCTTGTTTCTAGACTCCAGAGAACCCTAGTGAGTGAGGAAAAGATTAAGAGTGATTTGGCAAGAGTGAAGGAGAGTGCTTCTAGGTCAACCTATAACTTGGGCTTGGGATTTGAGAGGTGTGACAAGGAGAGTGAGGATGTGGGTAAGTTTGTACCTAGCTCCAGCTACAAGGATAAGGAAAACACCATCAAACCCACTGACACATACTATCCACCCAATCCCAAACCCTCCTTCAACCCAAAGCAAACAGAGAAGCCAAAACCCAAACCTGCAATGCAAACCAAGCCTAATCCTAAGGGTGTCTACATTTGCATGTTTTGTGGTCGCAAGGGCCACTTGGATGAATCCTGTTATAGGCGTAAGAGGATTGAGAGGAAGCAAGCTGAGTTGACTAGGGATGCTTTTTATGATGATTTTGTTGACTTTCAGCCTCACTCTTTTTCTCGTGTCTATCATGGACAGGGTCATTCCTCATATGGCTTTGATTCACGAAACAGAGGCTTTACGCAACAGCGCTTTGGCGCCCCACATTTTCCCTATCATGGTGAGCGTCATTCACGTGGATTTGGTTTTCACATTGATGATTTCTATCCTCACAACCCAAGGTTTGAGTCGAGACGATTTGACAAGCCATGTTTTCCCTATCGTGGTTCTCGTCCTATTCATTCAAATGACAATGTGCACAGAACTGTGATGACTACTACCGGTCGTATGGTTAAGTGCTGGATTCCTAAATCTCTTTTGACTAACCCCAGCACTAAGCCATCGACTTTTCCTTCTCGTTCTTTGTAGGCAGCAGGTGGAGGCTTGGAGAACAAATGGTTGATGGACTCCGGGTGTTAGCGCCACATGAACAAAGATGCAAAGTGGTTCTCCAGCCTCACTCTCCTGAAGCGGTGGGAGTATGTGACCTTTGGAGATGACAAGAGAGGGAGAGTGAAGGCAAGAGGCGCGGTAAAGGTAAATGACAAATTCACTCTCAAGGATGTTGGTTTGGTTGAGTATCTCAAGTACAATCTCCTCTCTGTCTCTCAGCTTCTTGATGTTGGTTTGGAAGTGTGCTTTAAGTCGAATGCTTCTTGTGTTCTTGATTTGAATGGTTCCTTGGTTTGTGGGATTTCTTGTATTGGCAGAGTTTTTCAGGCTGATTTCGCTGGTTCTCCTGGTTTTCACAAATGCTTGTTTGCTTAATCTTCTTCTGAGCTCTGGAAATGGCATAGGAGACTGGGTCACATGAGCTTTGACTTGCTATGTCACTTGAGTGGCCTAGGTTTGATCCGAAGACTGCCTAAGCTCAAATTTAATAAGGATTTGATTTGTGTTTTGTGTCGTCATGGGAAAATGATTGCCACTTCTCATCCACCAATTAATTTGGTGATGACTGAACGCCCTGGAGAGTTGCTTCATATGGACACTGTTGGTCCTTCTCAGGTTCATTCGGCAGGTGGGAAGTGGTATGTTCTTGTGATTGTTGACAACTATTCTCGCTACTCTTGGGTCTACTTTCTTGAGAGCAAGGATGAAGTGTTTCATCACTTTCGGAGCTTAGCTTTGAGGTTGTTCAAAGAACTCCCTGGTGTATTACGAGCGATTCGCAGTGATAATGGCACCGAGTTCAAGAACTCCTCCTTTGATGCTATCTGTCTTGAGCATGGTATTGAGCATCAGTTTTCAGCACCTCTTGTTCGCTAGCAGAATGGTGTGGTTGAAAGAAAGAACAGAACCTTAGTGGAGATGGCCCGAACGATGCTTGATGAGCATAGGACTCTGAGGCAGTTGTGGGCTGGGGCCATTTAGCACTGCTTGCTATGTTTCCAATTGGATTTTTTGGCGCTCAATTCTTAATGTGACTTCTTATGAGCTGCGTTTTGGGAGAAAGCCCTCGGTTTCTCATTTGCTTGCCTTTGATTGCAAGTGCTTTATTCTCAAGCGTGGCAATCTTGATAAGTTTGAGTCAAGGTCTTCCGATGGAATCTTTCTTGGTTACTCTCTTCATGGTCATTCCTATAGAGTTTTGAATTTGGAGACTAACACCATCGTAGAATCTTGCGATGTAACCTTTGATGAATCAAACTCTTGTGCAAGGAATGTGATTGAGTCTGCAGGTGACAAGGAGATGAAGGAGAGCATGTTTGTAGAAGAGGACCTACAGGGCTTTGATGATGATGATGATGATGATTCACTTCATCTCTCATTTGAGCTTGTTCCTGTTGCTACCACTACTCCAGCAGAGGGTCCAGAAGCTTCTACATCGACTTTAGCGTTTGTTGAGCAAGCTCCAGCTATGGTTGAGGGGGAGGTACACTCTGAGAGAGAGGCTCCTCACCACATTCAGCATCAACATCCACCCCAATAGATGATCGGTAATCTCTTTGAGAGGACAACAAGGTCAAGGTCTGTACATCTTGCTTGCTTTACCAATTCTCTCTTTGTTGCAACCTTTGAACCCCGAGGTATTGGACACGCACTATCTGATGAACATTGGGTTAATGCCATGCATGAGGAGTTGGAAAACTTTGAGAGAAACAAAGTCTGGACCCTTATAGAGCCTCCCAAAAATGTCAATGTCATAGGAACCAAGTGGGTGTTCAAAAACAAACATGGGGAGGATGGTGAGGTTGTGAGAAACAAGGCTAGGCTAGTTGCTCAAGGTTTTAGCCAAGTGGAGGGTTTAGATTATGGTGAAACCTTTGCTCCTGTTGCTCACATAGAAGCCATTAGGATCTTGCTTGCATTAGCTACCTCCAAGGGCATTAGACTCTATCAAATGGATGTCAAGAGTGCTTCTCTAAATGGTTTCATAGAGGAAGAAGTGTATGTGAGGCAACCCCCTGGCTTTGAGCACCACAAATACCCAAACCATGTGTACAAGCTTCGGAAGGCTTTGTACGGGATAAAGCAAGCACCTAGGGCATGGTATGCTAGGCTTAAGACCTTCTTGCTAGAGCGTGGGTATGTCATGGGGTGTGTTGATAAAACCTTGTTCACTCTCAAGCATGGCAATGACTTTCTAATGTTTCAGATTTATGTGGATGATATCATCTTTGGTGGTTCCTCTCATGCTCTTGTGTCCAAGTTTCAGGAAGCTATGGAAAGTGAATTTCAGATGTCGATGATGGGAGAGCTCACCTACTTTCTTGGGCTTCAAATCAAGCAGTGCAAGCAAGGCACTTTCATACATCAAGCCAAGTACACGAAGGATCTCCTGAAGAAGTTCGACATGGTCAATGTGAAGCCATTGTCTACACCAATATCCACAACAACGACTCTTGACCCTAATGAAGACTGTGAAGCAGTGGATCAAAGGGAGTACAGGAGCATGATTGACTCCCTCTTGTACCTGATAGCGACAAGACCCAACATACACTTTGCGGTGTGTCTTTGTGCTCGCTTTCAAGCTTCCCCAAGGGTGACTCATCGCAAGGCTGCCAAGCGCATCTTCAGGTATCTCAAATACACCCCTGAGTTTGGTGTTTGGTACTCTGCATCTTCATCTCTTGATCTCATTGGGTATTCAGATGCGGACTTTGCTGGGTGTAGAATTGATAGGAAGAGCACTTCTGGTACTTGCCATTTGTTGGGTACTTCTTTGATCTATTGGTCTTCTCGTAAGCAGTCGAGTGTTGCCCAATCCACCACAGAGGCTGAGTATGTAGCTGCTGCTAGCTGCTTCTCATAAATCCTATGGATTGTGTCTACCATGAGAGACTATGGGTTGACTTTTAAGGGTGTTCCACTCATGTGTGATAACTCTAGTGCCATATGCTTAGCCAAAAACCCAGTCCAATATGGTAAGGTCAAACACATCAATGTGCGATTCCACTTCCTGAGAGACAATCTTGAGAAGGGGGATGTTGAGCTCAGATACATTGATACTAAGAACCAACTAGCTGATATCCTCACCAAGCCCCTAGATGCTTCAAGACATGCTTTTCTTTAGGGGGAACTTGGTGTTTGTCATCCGTATGGCATCATTTGAGGGGGAGTTGGTGTTCACTTGTATATATGTATCTTACCATTTTCGCTTTGCATCTCATGTGTAATATATGCATTGGTAGATGAGCTTTCAGTCTTATGCTTTCTTGCATTTCTCTTTGCTATGATTGAGCTTGAGCTAAGTTGTGTGGATATGATGGTAATCTCTCATGCTTAGATTTTCTAGATGGCCTGTTATAAACTCATGTGAGCAACTTGCTAATCTTAAAGGTAAACTAAGCTTCTTGTGAACCTTATGATCTAATCTTGCTAAAACTTGCTCACCATGTGTATAATTGCTTTTATCCTTGTTGAAACTTGCGTTGAGGCTATTCTAGAGGATGTCTTGGCTTTGGCACCTTGTGTTTGCGAAATGGAAGGCTTTGCAAATGTTTAGCTCATGATGTAACATTGTGGGAACATGTGTTCCTTTTGCCGCAAAGGCATGCCCTTTTGTCTTGTGCATAATCTTGAAAAATCTGTTAAGTGCTTTGATCAAGAATTACTCAATAATGCTAAATCCAAACATTGTGACTTGAAGCCTCGGGGTGTTTGCTGTATCCAGTCGTGCGACCCTCCACATGGATAAGAGGACACATGAGGATAAACAATAATCACTTGATCAACTGAGTCTTTGTTGCATATGTGAGCGTTTGTAGAGCTCATTTTCTACGAATGCTTGTTGCTCTTGTTGAGATTGAAACTGGCTAGATTCTTATGATTCACTTGGTGCTTGTTTTGCCTTGGATGAGAGTACTTACACATGTGGTGGCAGTTTTGCTCATGATAAGCAACTTTGATTCTATCTAAGCTAGTCAATCTTTCTGGTTAGCTTGTATAGCTCATGGTGTTTATGCCTTGCTATCTATTTTTGATCTTTGCATGATTGGGAGCTATTGCTTTTACACTTCATAGCACTATAGTTATGGTTAGCAAAGTTAAATGCTTGTTTGCATAATTGTTGAAGCTCCTTAGGTTTGCATTTTCATGCATTGCATGTTTGCTTGTTCTTTTGCCTCTTTGATGAGTTTATTGCCAAAGGGGGAGAAAATTTTGGGGTCATGCACAAATAATGCTAAGAAACTCATATGATCCATTTGGCACTACATGAGACCTACCACAACTTGAGGGGGAGCATATCATGATCTTGAGCGTTATTTTGTGGTTTTCACATTCTTTGCATCTCAAGTCGCTTTCTTTGCCAACTCTTGGTTTTGTGATCCCTACTTGCTAGATGGCTTATTTTCACCTTTTCTTGTGGTTTGGCCATTTGGATGTGCTTTTTTGGCTTCGCATTTTAATATCTAATCTTTGTGCATTTGGCATTGTCAATGTACTCATCAAGGGGGAGATTGAGAAACCATGTGGATATGTGCCATGGTTTGCTATATTTGTGATGAGTAATTGACTTGAGCGGATTTGGTGTTTGAGTTGAAATGAAGGAATCCATGGATTGCATGGGTTTGCATATCATGGTTACGACTAATCGGAGTTGGTGGAGATATTGGTGATATTGCAGGAGATGGGAAATGTGTTTGCTTGTCTCATGATGTGTAGGTCACTAGAGTCAACTTGACGGTCAACGACGAGAGGATCGGGCACAAGTAGGGGACTTAAGGCCAAACGATCGGGATGCTGAGTGAAGTCAAGGGTGATCCACACCGTACACGTGGAGAGGCAAGAAGCATGGACGGTTTCGCGGTTGAGCCTCAAAACCGTGGTGGTGATGAAGATGGCATGTTGACAAAGTCAAGGTGAACAGGATGCCGGTGTGAGTGACAAGGGGGCCCGATGGACAGGGACTGGGAGAGACTTGCCGGTGGTCAGGATCGCGAGACAAGGTGACACGCGTCGACATCGAGAAGTCGCACTTTGAGAAGCATGCAAGGCTTTTTCCTGGTTTGGGCCTCAAAACCGGTGGCGGTGGTTGGTGATGCACGTGGCACCATCACGGAGCTTGCTTCGAGATGAAGCAAAGACGTGAAGCGTCATATGACATTCGGGTGATGAGGAAAAAGATGGACGGTTATACCCCTGGTGGTAGGTAGTTGTGTTATGTAGGTCAAGGGTAGAGTGGTTATGTGGACAATAGACCCTAGGCCTATATAAGGAGAGGTGTGGCTAGTGGGAGAGGCGCCTCTCTTCCCATTAGCCTTGTGTTAGGACTCTATTCAAAGTGCTAGGAGAGGACTTCATGTTTTAGAGGAGAGGAAAGGGTGTGTGAGAGACATCTCTTGCTCTTCCAAATAGTGGGAGGAAGAGGGTGGCTTCCTAGCCTTGTACCTATGGATCTTGTAAGCACCTTTCTATGATATGAGAAGTATTTTTATGCTCAAGATTTCCCTCCTCACTTGAATCCCGAAATTCCCTTTTTCTTATTTTCGGAACTATTTTCATGGTGATTTTTGATCTCACTTTTGGATGAGTTTTTGGTTCAGATTTCTTGAGAAACTTGTTGCTAGGATGAGCTAGAACAATCCTCTATGGATCCTTGACCGAATCAATAGCTCTAGCACCTTCGATTTGAAGGATTTCTCAAGTTTCCCCTTTTTGATGTTCTTGGCATAAGATCTGAAATTCATGATGATTCCTTGTGTTTTTAGAGTGGATCTCTTTAGAGGAGGGTCGTGATGTATTGAGGATCATATGGTCCAAATTTCGTGATTTTTGGAGTTCGTTTGATAGGATTTTGGTAATTTTCTTTCCCAAATGGAGCTGCTGTTTTGACCATGACGGAACTTCCGTGATCATGACGGAACTTTCATCAAGAACCACGGAACTTCCGTGAGTGACAGTGTTCCCGTCGCCTGGAACTTCCATAATTGACGGATCTTCCGTCGGGCACCACGGAACTTCCGCCAGTTACCACGGGACTTTCGTCAGGCTCTGTTCTATGACCTTTCCGACCTTCCTTATTTTGGTTTTTGTTTCTTTTGTGCTTCCTCTATGTGTCCTTTTGGTTTAAGTCATTCCTAGGGTTAACACATTACAAGTTAGTGTGTGTAATCTTGGTGACATGGTTAGAGGTTGGTTTGGGTTGTAGTTGGGACATAGGTCAAGTTCTTGAAAAGAATTTGAATTGGCTCCCATTCACCCCCCCCCCCTCTGGTCACGTTCTCGGTCCTTCATACTGCCACTATTACCACTCTTACCCCACAGGCAGCAGAGGATCTTGTCCGTGGAAGCTTCTCTTAGCAGGACATGGCACACCTCTTACTACTCCAGACTTCAGCTCAGGAGACTGCCATGGTCACTCCAACAGCATAGGACAGCGGGTCTAAGTCACCTGTAGACCTTGGTTTCTTTGAGCAGCTAGATGCTCAGGCGGCACAGGCTCAAGGAGCACAGCAGGATCCACCTCAGGAGCAGCTCGGAGCGGAGCCTACAGAGGACGTTGCTGCACCACTTCCTTCGACCACGAGCGCTTAGATGTTCAACTTTTCCCGCCTTTTTGGCTTTTTGGTGCTTGTTGCCAAAGGGGGAGAAGATACTAGGTCTAGGGGGAGTGGGAGTGTGATCTTGTTACGATGGAGAGTAGCTTGTATCTAGGGGGAGCATACTTGTATATCATTTTTGGGATATAGATACATTTTATTAGATGTTTTTGGATTCGATGTTCGTGGATTTTGATGAGTCATGGTTTTGGATTTCATTCACTTGTGTTTGACTCATTTTGATCTCATTTGGTTTATTTTCTTTTCATATGTAGTGCCTGTATTTATTAATTATCTTGTATGCCTGTGTATGATATCATGATGATGAATGTCTGTTCATAATTCTTATGCATTGCCATGCTAACTTATTGCATCTCATCATTCATGCCTTGCATTGCATGTCCTTATGTTTTCATTCAATATATTGCCATGACATGCATGCATGTTTCATCTAGAGTAAGCTCTTCACTCTTTTTCTTATATCTCTAGATGATGCTTGATTGAGTAGGACCTTATGTGTTTCTCTCATATGTTGTTATGGTTCCTCTTGTTCTTTGTGTAGCTTGTTTAGCCCAGTTATTCATTGAAGTTTTTCAATTAAGTAGTGATTGTCAGCAATTGTAAGCTGAAATTGTAAGCTTCATGACCATTGATGATTGGATCCCCGAGGTATGAATGTTTTGGTGATGGATGACAACTATGAAATTGTGGGCTAACATCTACATGAGTGTTGTCTATGTAGGAATCATCTCTTATCTCTATTACAAATCATATGGATGATGGTTGCCTTGGCGATTGATGACAAGGACCGCAAGCATGGAGGCTTGTGAACTTGATGGAGTCCAAGGGTTGATGAAGATGGATCAAAGCGGAGAATAAGCTATGGTGCAAGTGTTTGGAACACTTGAGTAGTTGTTAGGGCTTTGAGTCCATAGGAAAAACCGGACTATCAAGGGGATCTAGGTCATTCTCTTAGGTCATGTCTAGTCGGTGATGTGCAAGGTTGCTCGGTGAAATCACAGGCACTAGGTGACAGTGGAGAAGCCAAGGAGCTGTTCAAAGAAGCCGAGAAACAAAGTCAAGCGAGGACGACAAGTTTCAGCTTCTGGACATAGAGACCGGACAGAGGGGTCTATAGAGACCGGACTGTACCGTCACTATAGGAGTTGTCCAGGACTTAGCGCGAGGAGCAAGAAGTCTGCAAGCAGGAGACTCCATACTGACCGGACGGTACGGTCTGCTGACCGAACGGTCCGGTCTGCTAACCGGACGGTCCGGTCAGTAGTAGTACAGGAGAATTGCCTGGACAGAGGAGCCCACGGCTAGTGAGAGCTGTTACAGAGTGACCGGACGGTCTAGTCAAGCAGAGACCAGACAGTCCGGTCAGTGTGTCTAGAAAGGCAATTTCGTGGAGCAACGGCTAGTTTGAGGTTGGGAGCCTATATAACTTTGTTGCTGGGGTCTTGGAGACCTCTCTTGGACAGTGGAATACCTGAGAGCATTTGGTAAGATCCAAGAGTAAAAGAGGAGAGCACTAGGAGGAGATATTGCATATCTTGAGAGTGCTAGAGAAGAGTAGTTTGAGCATCTTACATATCTAAGGCTAGGGTGTCCTTGAGGGTGTGATCTAGATAGTTACTCTTGGTGTATGGTGAGACCTAGACCAGTTAGGCGTTGGTGATTGAGCCTATCGTGATCGGTTATGAAGGCCGTCACACGTTTGTACACGATTTGAGCCCGCCGGTGAAAGGGGCATCTCTAGTGAGTGCCCGTGTCGGCTCGGGGAGTCCGGCAAGTTCTCGAGGGAGGCGAGCTTGTGCTTTCTATAGCGGTGACGCACACCGTGTCTTCACTCGAGGAGTGATTGCGTGGGACATCCCAGGTGTCTCACTTCATTTAACCAACATGGAGAGCTTAGGTTATGAACAACATAGCATGAAATATTAGGACTCACTCCCTTTTATTAATTCTAGGCAAATAAAAACCCTGCAATCAAGTTATTGAAGCAATTCAAAAATTTCAATACAACTTATGCTAAATAAATTCATAATCATGTTACTAATAATAAAATAGAATTTTATGAAATTATTGGGCATTTTATCTGCTTGGCAAGACCCCTAATTAATTAATTGATTCTTAAATAACTAATTAATGCATTTAATTAATTCTAAAAATATTTTTATGGAAATCACAAATAAAATTCACCAGAGTGTTCTCCACTATTTAAATAGTCAGTCCACCAAATTTCACTAATTTAGGAAATCCCTAGCTATTTTATTTTGATTTATTAAAAACCAGCTTTGACCAAGGACTTATTTGTAAGAAATCCAAAACATGGAGGGCTGCAGCGCAAAATCTCCCCTTCTTCTTCCTCACTGGCGTAGAGCTGATTCCCGGTCGCTTCTCTGCCGACGCCAGTGCCCTGTTCTCCTCGGAACCGCGCACGCAATAGTGCGTCAACGTTGGCCACCCCTCTGCCACCCCCTGCTCCTCCGCCTTGTCCTCTCAGCCGCGCGCTCGCCCAATGGCCGCCATTTCCTTCTCCTCCTCTCTGCACTCCACCGACGAGACCGGCCAGTGACTTCAATTCCGAGCGCATCCGCCGCTCTCAACCCCCCAAACCCCTCTGCCCTTTTGCGTGACCTTGAAGCGCACCCACGAGCACCAGCCCACTCACTCTCATTCTCTACTCCCGCAATTTCTCCGTCTCTGTTCCTTCACCACCGCGCACCATTGCCGCTCGACGCAAGAACCCGAACCCTGCTCGCTCCACTGCCTCCGAAATCGAGCCAAGCACATAAACAGCTGCGCACAACTCCTCTTCCACTCCCATGTTCTTCGCTCGGCCATCCCTTGCCTAAATCAAACCAATCGAAGCCGAGAACCAGGAAGCCTCCCCTCGAGCTATGGTGACACCGCGGTCAAATTAACCAAGCACGGTGAGTCTCACAGCCTAACTCTTGCTCATGCAAGTTCTCAAACCTCGACGTAACTCCCAGACTCCCTAGCACTACATTTGATCAACCATTTGCTCGCAGTGTCATTTTTCCCCTCCGCCACCGATCGCCGAAGCCGCCTCGTCGACGAGCTCCTAGTTCCCGCCCAATTCCACGACGACATCATTGATGCCGCTTTTCGCCGGCTCTCCGTGAAGCTCCACGAGAAGACGATGACCGATTTGGAGCCCTGTACCGTTCCCGCGACCTCGCCGAAGTTCGTCTTCCGCCGCCTCTCGTCGCCGACGACTTTCCGATGAGCCACTTCCCCCTCGAACCCTGCCAATCTTTCCGCCTAGACGTGCGTGTCATTTTCTATCCTCGCGACGAGTTTTCCTCCCGCGCAATCGCCGGCAGCGAGCCCTCCGGCCGCAAGCCACCCCGCTCCAGCGAGCCCACTGGTGCCTACTGGCAGCTGACGTGGTGCCTACGTGTCGCATACGTGGTGCCTACGTGGCCCCTTTTTAAACCCAGAAAATGTCTGAAACTTTGAAAACTCCTAGTAAATCGAATTTAACTCCAATAAAACTCAAACAAAATTTGTTAGGTTCATTTTGAAGTGCTCTATTTTAGTAAATTGATAAATCATTGCCTCTGTACTTGCATATTTATTAATTCATTTAATTGTCCAAACACAAATTAATTCACCAGAAATTCTAGGAACCAAATTTAATTCTAATTTTTGGCATGCTTAATAATTGCATAAGTATCTGTCACCACAATTTTTGGTTTAGAACAATATGAATTATTTTAGGCTCTAGAAATTATTTAGTGTGTTCAATTAAATAAATTCTAGTAATTATTTTATAAGTAGTTGGCCGCTGCCACTTGGCACAAAAATCATTCACATAAGCCTCTGTGCCGAGTAATTCACACAAGTCCAGAAACCTAAGTTTACTTAATTAAATTAAATTAATTGCTCATACCACTATTTTACTTTAATAAATGCTAGTAATTAGAGTAATTATATCCAGAGGCTGTAAATTGGTAGAAATACACTTCATCTATGTCCCTGTTCATGATAAATCACTCAAGATCAGAATAAATGGGTTACTATTACAATTGCTTGATTATTTTGAAGGACTACAACAACCCTAATAAATGATTAACACACATAAAATGAAGAAACTCTAAATTGTTTCTTTGAAACATATGGCTTCGAGAACATTGAAGCATATGGCTTCGAGAACATGATAATAATCAACATTTAAAAGACAAGCATCATACCATTGCATTCTACGGTATTTTGATAATACCGACAATTCAATTCTATCATATAGGCAACAACAACTCGGAGCAGGAAGAGGAAGATCTACAGAAGGACCTTGATCCCCAAGAGCAAGACGTTGTAGTTGCTAGCACTAACATCGATCTAGGAAAGCCCCGGTTTTTCATTCACCATTTTATAAAGTTACTAGTTTTCAATATTACTAGTGTCTGTGATTATTGCATTAGGTCATAGGAGTTGATTGGAACCCACTTGCATGATACCCAAATGACATACGCCACTGTCATTAGAACTTTGGTAGTATCGGTACTGTGTCGCTATGCTTAGTAACTATTAGGCCCGATAGATACTAATACTAGGGAATGAACCTGACCACTAGAACGGGAACCTAAAAAGAAGTTTATTTTACTGTTATGACCGGGCAGGGAAGATGTATGTGTAGGTTTGCAGCAATACATGGGTGTTGACTGTGGTAGCCCTGCCTTGTCGAACCTAGGACTCGTCCGTGGTTGGCCCCTTGGTCAAGTATTGAACAGTACCGAATACATGCTAGTCTATGGGCACTAGTAAACTGATGTAGCACTGGCGCGGCAATGAGGACGGTACCCAGTACAGTGGTCGTTGACCCTCCTGCTGCTGGAGTGAGCTGTTCAGACCATGAAGTATTATTGGCAGAACGGCATGCCCACTCGCTGAGACTGGACCTAGACCAAGTTGTTTTTCGTCCTTGTGAAAAGTTGCCATATACGACCTTAACTGGTGCGTATGTGTCGTGTATCTCGGGTTATCCCAGCTGGTGTAAATCAATTGCAATTGTTGTCCCTCGCAGTAATGAGTACCACTTGGTCATTGCGTCGTCACGTAGTTTAACCTGGATTGGAAGTTAACTATGATGCTTATTGGTTGGTGTTACTATTATTGTTCTTATGATCCACTTACTATATACATTGCTTTATCTTATTGTTGCAACTAAAGTTACATTTCTGCTATACTCAATTAAATAGAAGAATAAAGCTTGATAGAACTAATAGGTTGCTTAGTGCGAGTCTTTTCAAACAAGCCACCTATTGGAGCCGTTGGATGTCTAGGAGTCCGACGGGTAAGGCTTTGTGCCACTTTTGTTTTCAGGTAATGAAGAAGTAGAATTGCATATAGATGTGCTGCCCTGGGACATGCAAGTCCCTGAGGGTTGGACTGCCCACTGGGAGTCCGACTTCCCGCCGCAGTGATGATGTGTGATGCTAGAGTGATGGTTCTTCGCGCATGAACCATTACTACGCTGTATCGTCGAGCTCATAGATTTATCGTATTTGCTTCCGTTGTTTCAAAATAATTCAAGAACTTGTACTATTTCCGTTGCACTCTGATAACTATTTGATGTAATTTTCAATTTAAATTCGAACCAATGTTGTATTATCAAGTGTCTGCGTTATCAGCACCGTCAAAACCCCGATCCTGCGGGGAGGGGCGCCACAGCTGGTATCAGAGCCATGATCCATGATAATTCAACAAATAAATTATATTTTCAAAGACTACGATGTTACGAGTGAGGAAACATTAGTATTGCCCCTAGTAGGTAATAGGTGGTGACAAAGCTAACCTGGGTTATGATTGTTTACATTGTTGCATCTACGACTTCTTCAAACGAAGGTACGTGCGTGCTTAACCGACACGCGTGATATCGGTGTCTGTGCTCGCAGGCGGATACGAGAGACTATTGGCTCGTGACTTATCACGGGGCGATCCTTTTTCCATGGATCGTTACTAGTAGAACTGTGCTTCTTTTTGTAGTTTCTTTTGAATTTGATGTATTGTTTCTGCAATGGATCTTCTACAGGTACGCTAACACCATTAGTATAACCTTTAGAATAACTTACGTGTTGAGTGCGGGTCGTCACCAAATATCCATGCCGCTATGTCTCGGCAAGTTAGGTGTTGTGTGGTGAGGAATGATAGGTTAATAAAATGAAGGTTTTGCATCATGCATCCCATTATAACTAAACAAAAATTTGGTTCTCTCCTTACTTACCAACCTCTAAATAAAAATTTTCTAAACCTAATAAGTATAAAATTCTGAATAACATGGTTAACAAGAATCTATCCTATTTTTAGCTGCAACTTCAAAAATTCATAACTAAAGTTATACTTTGGATTTTTAGGTGTTTAAATACAATCTGGAAAGCCCTAGAAGCCTATTTTCATCTCCAATAAATTTCAAAATCATCCTAGTTTTCCCCTGACCAGTAGAGCTAAAACATTAGGCTTATGTCAATCTGAAACCAAATTTATTTTGAGACCCACTGCCGTATTATTGACCCTTGAGGCTGGAAAATGTTAACAAAAACCTCGTTTTTGTATTTCATAGCACTATATATGAAATGCATTGTTACTCATGGAACATTGTACTCACCATTGGGTTATGTTCCAGATGGGTGACCACGGTTTTGAGGAGCTTTCGCACGATGGGTGGCGCTACACCACCGAACTCCACCACCGTGGCTTTCCTATACTGTTGTGGGATCTCTTACGCTTGTTGGGCTACGACGAGCCGCCCTCTTACAAGGGCCGCAAGATCCGTCGTCACGGCATGACTCTTGCTGAGGTGCACATCAGCGTGCCCACGCACTCGTGCAACCTCGACATGGCGGGTATGGAGAGCACGACGACTTGTGGGAGCCTCCGTGAGGGCTTGGAGAGAGTCGCCCACAGGGCTCTCACCCACTTTTGCGGGCGCCACACAGCAGCGCTCTCTGGGACTCCGTTTGAGATGATTCCCATATGGCACCAGGCCAACCCGGTCTGGCAGAGGCATATGAGGCGCGTTGGCCGCGATGACTACCCGACATACCATGCAGGGTACCACCATGTGTCTTACTACTCTGAGTACCTCCTCAACTTGGATGAGGAGGCTAGCAGCCACAGCAGTATCATACTAGCTGAGACAGAGCAGGTCTGGGTTCAGAGGAATGACCTGCAGACACAGGTCGACGCGCAGCAGAGAGAGATTCAGCGGGTGACCGCTGCTCTTGAGGTGAGTGAGACTCATGTTACTGAGGTGACTGGACAGCGCGACACCCTCGCACAGGAGGTTGACAGACATGGCGTGATTATGCAGTAGCGCGCCAACCACAACGAGCACCTGCAGCATCAGTTGACAGCTGCACAGCATGAGATGGAGCTTATGGGAGAGGATTTGGAGACCCTGGCCCAGGAGAACCAGGGCCTGCAGCAGCAGCTTGAGGCAGCCCTTGCACCACCGGCAGTACTGGAGGAGGAGGACCTGTAGGAGGATATGGACGAGGAGTCTGACATGGACTATGCAGCACCACCTGAGGCTGGACCTAGGAGGATGAGGGTAGACTAGTCTAGTCTCGATAGTCCGGATCAGTGGGTAGGTAACTTTTGTGGAACCATGCGAGGTTGTGGTATTTTGGGGTTGATGCGTGAGATGTTTTTGTACTCGAGGGCCACCTATTCCGAGTCATGTATTGAAACTATGATGATTTGCGTTGTGTATTGGATGTACCATTAGTAGCTAATGTTGTTACAAACAAAGTTAATCATACTCGTTGACTCAATCAAGGTACTTTCTTTGTAGATGGCTGAGAACAATGAACAACCACCACAAGGTTGGGAAATTACCGATGGCCTGGAGTTCATGGGAATGGTTCACCTATTTTGGAGTGTTCTCCAGAGATTCGGATATTCCACTCCTCCCACCTATGTTTGTAAGGAATTCCAGGAGCATGGAGTCCCCGCATGTATCATCCTTGTGGCGGTTCCCACCAATTACTCCGTCATCCCCGCATGGGAATCTTGGATCCTTAGTGTCACTGGGACTGATCTACCTTCCACCTGGAATGTAGCTGCATTCAAGGCACTTACTCGATTCTGTGAAGACCACAAGCATGACGTGGCTGGAACACCCGTTGCCTTGCTACCCATTAATGATGTGACGGATTTTGAATGGATGAGGCGTGTGGATTTCATCTTTAATCCAAACCACCGCCATCATGATCCTATGCTGCCCATAATTGAGTATTATGGTCTGTCCACGTTCGCTTTGTGCACAAACTTGTGCCGGCAATTGGATGTGTTCCATTCTGCACTATGACTTTCTGAGGTCGAAAAACAAGCTAAAGATGAAGAAATTGCAGAACTAAACCAGCAAATCCAAGCCAAGAATGAAGAGATGGAAGCGATTCTAGAAGAACATGACCAAGCCTTGCAGGATGCAGCGGATTTTGAGCATGACATGATTGAGGCTCAAGATGACCTGAACGTATTCAAGGCTGCCCATCTTCCTATTGAAGGGAATTGGGACGAGATCTTCATAGAGTATGGAGAACAAGACGCTGTGGAGATGGGACTTGCCAGTGTTGATGACGAGGAAATGATGGATGTAGAGGAACCAGAAGAACCTATGGAATAGGAAGAACCGGAAGAGCCAGAAGATTAGGCCAGGAGTAGATGCTTTACTACCCCTATGTGCGGTCGTGAAAAATATGTACCCCTAGTCCAATATAGGAGTGTGAACCTTGCAGTACGTGTCTGTAATACCGTAGCTAGGCGTTGGCACGTATGTGTAGGAAATCATATGAGGATATCCTTTAACATCTTTGTAGATTAAATTGAATCAAAGAAGTTGGTTGCCGTGTCTGAATTGTTATCGTGCCTTGTGCAAATTATATTCTTGCGCATGTGGCTTTATGGAGTAATCTGAGAAATGACTAACGTGCAACCGCATAATTTGCAGCATGGTGCATACTCGGAATCAAGAGGATCCTGTGAGCTCTCAACAGGGGGCTAATGCTGAGCCATCTCTAGCCGAGGTTCTGGCCGCTGCACTCAACAGGCAGCAAAACGACTCAGAACTGCTCCGTCGGTTGGTCGACATCACGACTCACCTGGCTGGACGTGGAGATAACCACAACCACCACAACAACCAGCCCCGTCAGAGCACTTACTCAGATTTTCTGGGTACTCACCCACCAACCTTTGAGCATGCCAGAGAGCCGCTGGACGCTGACCATTGGCTGCATCAGACCGAAACTAAGTTCGGTCTACTGGAGTGCACTGAACACTAGAAGGTGTTGTTCGCCGCCCAACAACTCCAGGGCTCTACTAGTGCCTGGTGGGCCAATTATGAAGCTTCTCTGCCCGTTGGACGTTGCACTGAGTGGAATGAGTTCAAGGCTGCTTTCTGAGCTCATTTCATTCCCGCGGGTCTCATGCAAAGGAAGTTTCAGGAGTTCAAGGATCTAAAAAAGGGAGGGGGGAATGTCCTCCAGTATTCTGAGGCTTTCAATCACCTGGCCCAGTATGCTAATGAATATGTCAATACGGAGGAAAAGAAGAGATACGCGTTCCTACGTGGGATGAATGCCACGCTTGAGGAGTGTCTGACTTGGCAGACAACGGGCACATATAACGACCTGGTCAATGCTGCTATTGTCCAGGAGGGTGCTATGCGCCAAGTTGAAGAGGAAGACCGCAAGAGGAAGGCCCCTGCTACTGCCCCTGCTACCCCACAGTTGAAGCATTGTCTGATTTACACTTCCCCCACCGGACAGCGTTTCCGGGCATCATCGCGGCAGCAGTACCAGCGACCGTATGGTCAGAACTACTCACGGCCGCCGCAGCAGCAGAATTTTCCACCTCGTGCACTGTACCCGCAGCAGAACAACCAGTACCGCGCACCGTATCAACAGCAAGGGGGGCAGAATGTTCGCGCTCCACAACCTACTGACCGTGGAAGTAGCTACCCCTGCTACAATTGTGGTCGCACCGGCCACTTTGCCAAGAAATGCACTGCACCAAGGCGCAACAACAACAACAACAACAACCAGCGTCAGAATCAGAACGAGGCTGTGAATGCACCGTCTCGTGGTGCCCAAGTGAACTACACCAATGCTGAAGACATCCCTCAGGGCGAACCGGTGCTGACCGGTACGCTCTCGCTCTATCGCCAGCCTGTCTTCGCACTTTTTGATTTTTGTGCTACGCATAATTTCATTAGCCAAGCGTGTGTGCAAAAACTTAATCTTCAACCCCAGACCATAGAAAGGTGCTACACAATTCGTTCCCCCGCTGGGCAAACTAGTGCCAATCAAATAGTGTGCAAAGCCCCTTTGGAAATAAACAAGAAAATCTACCCCAGGGATTTTATCATGCTTAGCCACCAGGAAATTGACTTGATTTTGGGCATGTTCTGGATGAAACCCCATAGAGCCATGCTAGACATCGAGCCCAGTATCGTTCACCTCAACTCCCCTTTGCATGGAGAGGACACACTTTCTCTAAACATCGAATCATTGAAAGCCCTGATTGTCCATCACTTGGAAGGGCAGTCGCTCGAGAATATCCCTGTTGTTCACGAGTATCCGGACGTATTCCCTGAAGATATCTCTGGCCTACCACCTGACCGTGAAGTGGAATTTAAGATAGAGCTACAACCGGGAACTTCTCTAATATCTCGTTGACCTTATAAAATGGCCCCGAATGAGTTGGCCGAATTGAAAAAGCAGTTGAATGAGTTATTGGAAAAGGGATTCATTCGCCCAAGCACCTGACCTTGGGGCTGTCGAGCTATCTTTGTGAAGAAGAAGGATAAGTCTCTGCGTCTTGTTGTTGATTATCGACCCCTCAACAAAGTTACCATCAAGAACAAATACCCGTTACCACGAATTGATATTCTTTTTGATCAATTAGTTGGTGCTAAGGTATTTTCGAAAATTGATCTCCAATCGGGTTATCATCAAATCAAGATCCGAGCGGAAGACATTCCGAAGACTGCGTTCTCTACTAGATACGGACTATTCGAGTACCAAGTAATGTCATTCGGATTAACCAATGCCCCTGCTCATTTCATGTATCTCATGAATTCGGTATTCATGCCAGAGTTGGACAAATTTGTGGTAGTATTCATTGATGACATCCTCGTCTATTCTAAATCCAAGGAAGAGCATGCTGAACATCTTCGCATTGTTCTTCAACGCCTCCGAGATCACAAATTGTATGCCAAATTCAGCAAGTGTGAATTTTGGTTGGACCGTGTACCATTCCTTGGTCACATAGTCTCTGTAGAAGGAATCTCGGTAGATCCTAGCAAAGTTCAAGATGTGCTAGATTGAAAGTCACCAAAGACAGTTCACCAAGTACGTAGTTTCCTCGGGCTAGCCGGATATTATCGTAGGTTCATTCCAAATTTTTCTCGGCTAACCAAACCCATCACGGAACTGCTGAAAAAGGAGAAAAAGATTGATTGGAACAGCAAGTGTGAGGAAGCATTCCAAGCACTGAAAAAATTATTGACAACTGCCCCAGTACTGGCTCAACGTGACATCACCAAGCCATTCGACATATATTGCGATGCGTCCGGCACAGGGCTGGGATGTGTACTCATGCAAGAAGGTCGTGTCATAGCCTACGCATCTCAACAGTTAAGGAAGCATGAAGAGCACTATCCAACTCATGATTTGGAGCTAGCTGCAGTTGTACTTGCACTAAAAATTTGGAGGCATTATTTGCTCGGCAACTTAGTGCACGTCTACACAAACCATAAGAGCTTGAAATATATATTCACCCAGACTGACCTAAACATGAGACAGCGTCGGTGGCTAGAACAGATTAAGGATTATAACCTAGAGATTCATTATCATCCCGGCAAGGCTAATGTAGTCGCCGATGCGTTAAGCAGAAAGGTCCACTGCAACAACTTGGAACTTGAAGTTCAGGACCAAAATGACCACAAAACTAATTCAGAACCTAGCCTTCGCATTTTACCTATTGTAGTGGTTAGCAACCTAAGTGTGCATTCTACCATCCGGGAAGAAATCGTTGCTGCATAGAAAAGTGACGTTGGTATGAATCATATCAGACAAAACATTAAGGATGGCAAAGCCAAATGCTTCACCCAAGACTCGAACGATACTCTGTGGTTCAATAACCGCTTAGTAGTACCAAAGGACGTGGAACTTCGACGGAAGATCTTCGATGAAGCACACCACTCCAAGTATTCTATCCATCCGGGTAGTAACAAAATGTACCAAGACTTGAAGAAGAATTTTTGGTGGACAAGGATGAAGCGAGAAATTGCTCGGTATGTCACGGAATGCGATACGTGTCATAAAAAAAATTTTGGTCGTCATACACAGGTATGCTTTGACCACCGCATTTCCCTCTAGTTTGCCGTGATTCATAATCTCGGGACGAGATTTCTTTAAGGAGGGAGGGCTGTGACACCCCAGGTGTCTCACTTCATTTAACCAACATGGAGAGCTTAGGTTATGAACAACATAGCATGAAATATTAGGACTCACTCCCTTTTATTAATTCTAGGCAAATAAAAACCCTGCAATCAAGTTATTGAAGCAATTCAAAAATATCAATACAACTTATGCTAAATAAATTCATAATCATGTTACTAATAATAAAATAGAATTTTATGAAATTATTGGGCATTTTATCTGCTTGGCAAGACCCCTAATTAATTAATTGATTCTTAAATAACTAATTAATGCATTTAAATAATTCTAACAATATTTTTATTGAAATCACAAATAAAATTCACCAGAGTGTTCTCCACAATTTAAATAGTCAGTCCACCAAATTTCACTAATTTAGGAAATCCCTAGCTATTTTATTTTGATTTATTAAAAACCAGCTGTGACCAGGGACATGTTTGTAAGAAATCCAAAACTTGGAGGGCTGCAGCGCAAAATCTCCCCTTCTTCTTCCTCACTAGCGCAGAGCCGATTCCCGGTCGCTTCTCTGCCAATGCCAGCGCCCTGTTCTCCTCGGAACCGCGCGCGCAATAGTGCGTCAACGCTGGCCACCCCTTTGCCACCCCCTGCTCCTCCGCCTTGTCCTCTCTGCCACGCGCTCGCCCAACGGCCGCCATTTCCTTCTCCTCCTCTCTGCACTCCACCGACGAGACCGACCAGTGACTTCAATTCCGAGCACATCCGCCGCTCTCAACCCCCCAAACCCCTCTACCGTTTTGCGTGACCTTGAAGCGCACCCACGAGCATCAGCCCGCTCACTCTCATTCTCTGCTCCCGCAATTTCTCCCTCTCTGTTCCTTTACCACCGCGCACCATTGCCACTCGACGCAAGAACCTGAGCCCTGCTCGCTCCACTGCCTCCGAAATCGAGCCAACCACATAAACAGCTGCGCACAACTCCTCTTCCACTCCCATGTTCTTCGCTCGGCCATCCCTTGCCTAAATCAAACCAATCGAAGCCGAGAACCAGGAAGCCTCCCCTCGAGCTCCGGTGACACCGCGGCCAAATTAACCAAGCACGGTGAGTCTCACGGCCTAACTCTTGCTCATGCAAGTTCTCAAACCTCGACGTAACTCCCAGACCCCCTAGCACTGCGTTTGATCAACCATCTGCTCACAGCGACATTTTTCCCCTCCACCACCGATCGCCGAAGCCGCCTCGTCGACGAGCTCCTAGTTCCCGCCCAATTCCACGACGACATGATCGATGCCGCTTTTCGCCGGGTGACCGTGAAGCTCCACGAGAAGACGACGACCGATTTGGAGCCCTGTACCGTTCCCGCGACCTCGCCGAAGTTCGTCTTCCACCGCCTCTCATCACCGACGACTTTCCGGTGAGCCACTTCCCCCTAGAACCCTGCCAATCTTTCCGCCTAGACGTGCGTGTCATTTTCTGTCCTCGCGACGAGTTTTCCTCCCGCGCAATCGCTGGCAGCGAGCCCTCCGGCCGCAAGCCACCCCGCTCCGGCGAGCCCACTGGCGCCTACTGGCAGCTGACGTGGTGCCTACGTGTCACATACGTGGCGCCTACGTGGCCCCTTTTTAAACCCAGAAAATGCCCAGAAATTCCAGAAAATGTCTGAAACTTTGAAGTGCTCTATTTTAAACAAAATGTCTGAAAACTCCTAGTAAATCGAATTTAACTCCAATAAAACTCAAACAAAATTTGTTAGGTTCATTTTGAAGTGCTCTATTTTAGTAAATTGATAAATCATTGCCTCTGTACTTGCATATTTATTAATTCATTTAATTGTCCAAACACAAATTAATTCACCAGAAATTCTAGGAACCAAATTTAATTCAAATTTTAGGCATGCTTAATAATTGCATAATTATCTGTCACCATAATTTTTGGTTTAGAACAATATGAATTATTTTAGGCTCTGGAAATTATTTAGTGTGTTCAATTAAATAAATTCTAGTAATTATTTTATAAGTAATTGGCCCCTGCCACTTGGCAAAAAAAATCATTCACATAAGCCTCTGTGCCGAGTAATTCACACAAGTCCAGAAACCTAAGTTTACTTAATTAAATTAAATTAATTGCTCATACCACTATTTTACTTTATTAAATGCTAGTAATTAGAGTAATTATATCCAGAGGCTGTAAATTGGTAGAAATACACTGCATCTATGTCCCTGTTCATGATAAATCACTCAAGATCAGAATCAATTGGTTACTATTACAGATTATTTTGAAGGACTACAAAAGCACTAATAAATGATTAACACACAGAAAATGAAGAAACACTAAATTGTTTCTTTGAAGCATATGGCTTCAAGAACATTAAAGCATATGGCTTTGAGAACATGATGATAATGGACATTTAAAAGATATTGAGCATCATACCATTGCATTCTACGGTATTTTGATAATACCGACAATTCAATTCTATCATACAGGCAACAATCAACCCGGAGCAGGAAGAGGAAGATCTACAGAAGGACCTTGATCCCCAAGAGCAAGACGTTGTAGTTGCTAGCACTAACATCAATCCAGGCAAGCCCCGGTTTTTTATTCGCCATTTTATAAAGTTGCTAGTTTTCAATATTACTAGTGTGTGTGATTATTGCATTAGGTCATAGGAGTTGATTGGAACCCACTTGCATGATACCTACGCCACTGTCATTAGAACTTTGGTAGTATCGGTACTGTGTCGCTATGCTTAGTAACTATTAGGCCCGATAGATACTAATACTCTGGAATGAACCTGACCACTGGAACAGGAACCTAAAAAGAAGTTTATTTTACTGTTATGACCGGGCAGGGAAGATGTATGTGTAGGTTTGCAGCAATACATGGGTGTTGACTGCGGTAGCCCTGCCTTGTCGAACCTAGGACCCGTCCGTGGTCGGCCCCTTGGTCAAGTATTGAACAGTACCGAATACATGCTAGTCTATGGGCACTAGTAAACTGATGTAGCACTGGCGCGGCAATGAGGACGGTACCCAGTACAGTGGTCGTTGACCCTCCTGTTGCTGGGGTGCGCGGTTCAAACCATGAAGTACTGTTGGTAGAACGGCATGCCCACTCGCTGAGACTGGACCCGGACCAAGTTGTTTTTCGTCCTTGCGAAAAGTTGCCATATACAACCTTAACTGGTGCGTATGTGTCGTGTATCTCACGTTATCCCAGCTGGTGTAAATCAATTGAAATTGTTGTCCCTCGCAGTAATGAGTACAACTTGGTCATTGCGTCCTCACGTAGTTGAACCTAGATTGGAAGTTAACTATGATGCTTATTGATTGGTGTTACTATTATTGTTCTTATGATGCACTTGCTTTATACATTGCTTTATTATCTTATTGTTGCAACTAAAGTTACATTTCTGCTATACTCAATTAAATGGAAGAATAAAACTTGATCGAACTAATTGGTTGCTTAGTGCGAGTCTTTTCAAACAAGCCACCTATTGGAGCCGTTGCATATCTAGGAGTCCGACGGGTAAGACTTGCTGAGTAATTAGTACTCAGGCTTTGTGTCACTGTTGTTTTCACGTAATGAAGAAGTAGAATTGCCTGTAGATGTGCTGCGCTGGGACATGCAAGTACCTGAGGGTTGGACTGCCCACTGGTAGTCCTACTTCCCGCCGCAGTGATGATGTGTGATGCTAGAGTGATGGTTCTTCGGGCATGAACCATTACTATGCTGTATCATTGAGCTCGTAGATTTATCGTATTTGCTTCCGTTGTTTCAAAACAATTGAAGAACTTGTACTATTTACGCTGCACTCTGATATCTATTTCATGTAATTTTTAATTTAAATTCGAATCAATGTTGTATTATCAAGTATCTGCGTTATCAGCACCATCGGGACCCCGATCCGGCGGCGAGGGGCACCACATTGCGGGCTAGTGGGCGATAACTCCACTTGGTGGCGGGAGGGACCGGGCGTGACACTCAGGTGTCTCTTTTCCTTGCTTAGCACAAATTGCCAAAAAATTTGAACTCAAGTATGAGCATGAAATAATGAAAGCAAGTTAAGAATTTGGTTTTCCCCAAGTTAAAATAAATCCATCCAAGCAAAATCATGTAAACAAATAAAACTTTCCTTAAATCATAGGCCAAATAAATTACATCAGAATTATGAAAATAATAAAATAGAATTTTGGGCCAAAAACCAGAATTTTATTCCATTAAGAAATCAATCAAATAAATGGATTAAACATAGAAATAATTTAACTTTAATTATTAATTCCAATTAAATAAATTGTTTTCTGGCCAGCTAGACTTCACTAATGAATTGTCCATATTCTAAAAAGCCCAATTACAAAATTTCAGCTCAATTTGACCTTTAGAGCTATTTTAATTGAATTTACAAAAACCAAGGACCTTTCTACAAACCTTTTGAAAACTTGAGGGCCTTTCTGCAAAGTCGCTTGTCTCCTTCCTACGTCGCCTCTCCCGCGCGCGCCGCTGCCTTCTCGGGACTCGGTCCCACACTTCCGCGCCTCCGTACTCATCACCATCACGTCGTCGTTGCCGCCAACCGCTAGCTGCCGCTATCGCGTGTTTCTTTTCTTCTGTCCAAGATCGTCGTGCTCTCTATTTCCGGCCGAAGCCAACCACCACCGTGCTCGCCCTGCCACCTTAGGACTCAGAGCCGCACTCGCCGTTGAAACATCGCATCCCCCGCCCCCCCCCCCCCCCCCCCCCCCCGGCTGCTCCCTACGCCACGGCACGCTACAAGGCGATACCCAACCGAGTCACTTTTTCCTCTGCCCATGCCGCCATGGCTGACGCCGCCCCGCGATTCTTGGCAACCGACCATTTCTGTCGCCCGGCAACATCAGCGCATGCGTACCCAGCAGCAAACACATCCCATCGCTCTATGCCACACGCCACTGCAAGCCAAGGACCTGAGCACTTTTGCTCTGCCCAAGCCGACATGGCCACTGGCCAAGCTCCGTCAATTCACGCGCCATGCTGCTCCCAGCCGCTCGACCCCGTGTGCTCTCTCCTATGCAACTGCAACGGCTCCCTCGTGAACCCACCACCCAGCCCTCTCGGCCTATAAAAACCCCTCCCCCTCTGCTCTTCTTCCGCATTCACTGCCCCGCCATTGCCAAACACGAGCTCAAGCTCGATCAACCCCCCCCCCCCTCCAGTGTCGCTCGGCAAAGGCCAGCACCCCCGAGCCCCCGCCTCAGTTCTTCTCTACCTCCCCGAACCATTCCAAGGCCAGCCATGTCTAGAGTCGCACTCAATTTTAAAGAAAAACGCCGATGGTCCTGTTCTCGATCAACCTCGGCCGAACATCAAAATTCGTCATCTCCAGTGAGTCGTCTTGTTCCTTTTCGTTCCGCGCTGTTGTGCAACTCCTCTGTGAATCCATCTAACACTTTCTCTCCTTGTTCCATGACTTGAGGTGGCCAGAATCAAACTTTTCCCCTGTCGCCACCCCTCTCCACCACCATAACCGAGCCGCCTCAGTGGTGAGCCCCACCTTCCAGCCCTCCTCGACGAATGCCGATAAGATGCTGATCCCCGTCGTGTCTCCGTGAAGTTGTAGGAGCAAACGGTGCAAGTTCTGGTGCCCTCTACCAAATTCACGACGTCACCCAAGTTGCTCCTCCGCCACCACTAGACGCCGACCCACCTCCGGAGAGTTTCCGACCTCATGAACCACGCTAGCCTCCTCGCCTCACCGTGCGCACCATTCCCCTTCTTTCGCGGCGAGCTTCCATCCACAGTAGCGCCATGCAGCAAGCCCTCCGGCCGCGCGCCGCCACGCTCCGGCGAACCACCCCCCCCCCCCCCCCCCCCCGCCCCCCCTTGGCAATTACAGGTGGCGCCTACTGGTGCCGACCTGGCCGCCAACGTGGCGCACACGCGGCGCTGACGTGTTATTGTTTAAAACTAAAAATCCCATGAAAATTTCAGAAAATGGCTGAAACTTCTAAAATG
The DNA here is from genome assembly GCA_032690845.1 of Eleusine coracana subsp. coracana. NCBI lineage: Eukaryota > Viridiplantae > Streptophyta > Magnoliopsida > Poales > Poaceae > Eleusine > Eleusine coracana. The sequence continues at coordinate 29,347,760 of CM064422.1, forward strand.
TGCTTCTTAATAATGTTAGCTTCTTAATAATGTGCTTTATTTTAGTAAAATGATAGTCAACTGCCTCTGCTTATATATTGTAATAATTTAAATGACTCTTGTAAACACTAGTTAATTCATTAATAATTTTGTAAATGCTAATTGATTGCAATCTTTTGCATGCACTGTTATTTCATATTATTTCACCACCCTGATTTTTGGTTAAGTCAGTTCTGCAGTATATAATACTCTATTAATTATGTAATGCTTTAACTTAAATAAATACTAGTAAATAGAATAATACTATTCAGAGGTTGTAACTTAGTGAAAATGCAATTCATATATGTCCCTGTTCATGATAAATCATTCAAGTCCAGAATTAATTGTTTACTATTTTAATTGCTTAATTGTTCTCAAACTATAACAACCCTAATTAAATGATTAACACACATAAAATAATGAAACTCTAATTTGTTTCTTTGAAGCATATGGCTTCGAGAACTTGTTAATAAGGTTGTTAGCACAAAAACACTAATGCAATATGCATCCATCATATCATTGCATGTGACAGTATTGTGATAATACCGTTAAATCCATTGTTCATCAATAGGTAACAACGCCCAGGACCAGAACCTCGACGTCCAGCAGGACCAAGAGCCCGAAGAGCAAGAGACTGTAGTTGCTAACACTAGCATGGATCCAGGCAAGCCCTGGTTTGCATTAGCCTCTTTATAAAGTTTTGCTAGTTTATATCACTACTAGTGTCTATGTTTAATTGTTGCATTAGGTCATAGGAGTTGATTGGAACACACATTGCATGTTACCCAAATGACCTATGTTGCTATTATTAGAAACTTGGTAGGCTCAGTACTGAACTGCTATGCTTAGTAATTAATAGTTTTGGTAGAAATTATTACTATGGAATAGTTTGACCACTAAATTTGAACTTATAAAAGAAGTTTACTTTTGATGTATGGCCGGGCAGGGATTATGCATGTGTAGGTTTGCAGCAACACATGGGTGTTGACTGCGGTAGCCCTGTCTTGCCCACCCTAGGACCCGTCCGTGGTCAGCCCCTTGATCAAGTTTTGAACAGTACTGACTGCATGCTAGTTTCATGGGCACTAGTAAACCAATGTAGCATTAAAGGTCGCTTACATCAAGGACGGTTAAGGTGCATTGGTCTTATGACCCCTCGGCTGCTGGAGTGGGTGGTCCATACCGTAAAGTACTGTTGGCAGGACAGCATGCCCACTCGACATCACCACACCCGAGCCGAGATGTGGGTGGTTTTTCTTGTGAAAGGTTGCCATATACGACCTTAATTGGTGCATATGTGTCGTGTACTTCGGGTTTTCCCAGCTGGTGTAAATTGATTGTAATTGCTATCCCTCGCAGCAATGAGTACCGCTTGGTCACCGCGCCAATCACGTAGTTGCACATGATATTATGGATATGGATTTGTGTTGGTTATTGCTGATTATTATTATTGCTCTATTGTTGTACTTAGTTTATGTATTGCATTATTATCTTATTGTTGCAACTAAAGTTACATTTCAGCTCAATCCATTTAAGTTGACTAATAGGTTGCTTAGTGCGAGTCCTTTCAAACAAGCCACCTATTAGAGCCACTGCATGTCTAGGTTTTGACGGGTAAGTCTTGCTAAGTAATTAGTACTCAGGCTTTGTGCCTCTGTGTTTTTCGGGTACTGAAGAGATAGAATTGTCTGTAGATGTGTTGCCTTGGGACATGCAGGTCCCTGAGGGTTGGACTGCCCACTGGGAATCTGACCTTCCGCCGCAGTGACTGTTGTGTGCTGTTAGAGTAATGGTTCCTCAGGCATGAACCATCACTATGCTGTTTCGACGAGCTCGTAGTTCTTATTGTTATTTTGCTTCCGCTATTTTCGAAACCTTATGAACTTGTATTTCCACTACACTTTGATATAATAATTAAACTTAAATATTGGATCATTGCTGTATTATCATGTGTCTACATTATCAGCACCTTCGGGACCTCGATCCTCCGGGAAAGGGCGCCTCAGCTGGTATCAGAGCCATGGTCCATGATAATACAACAATTAAAACGTATTTTCAAAAACTACGATGTTACATGTGAGAATATGTTAGTATTGCCCCTAGTAGTTATTTAGGGTTGGTGACAATGCTAACGGGTTATGCTTGAGTTGGCTTTTATTTGTTTTTTACTTTTTGCATTTAAAGTTCGCTCGCAAGGACTATGGCTTTGCGGGATGATTCCTTCCATGAATCGTTGCCAATATTTTTCATTTTTGACTCCTTGACAAGTGTTGGAGCGTAGAGTTCACTCGCGAGGGCTATGGTTTCGCGAGACGATTTCTTCCATAAACCGTGCCAACTTTTCTTAGTAATGCTCATCATGATAGGTTTATGAGCATTGGTTCGCTTGCGAGGACCGTGGTCTCGCAAGGCGGTTCATTCCATGAACCGTTGTAGAATTACCCTTATTTTTGTAGTTTCTTTTAATTTAATGTATTGTTTCTGCAATGAGTTTTTCTGCAGGTACACTAACGCCATTAGTACAACACTTAGTTGACTTACATGATGAGTGCGGGTCATCACCAGATTTTTGTGCTGCTAAGTACCGGCAATATAGGTGTGTGTTGTGAGGAACGATAGGTAAATAAATTGAGAATTTTGCATCATGTATTCCTTATAACTTAACTAAAATTTTATTTTCTCCTTACTCACCCACCTCTGAATAAAAATCTACAACTTGTTGAGCAAAAATTTCAACTCTTAAGTCCAATTGTTAAGTTAATAACAATCTGTCAGCTTCATGTTTTCAACACATCCCTGAACTTGCAAAATCCATAACTGGAGTTTCACTTAGAATTTGGAGGTGTATGAACCCAATCTGGAAAGCCTTAGAAGTCTATTTTGATTTCCAGTAGGACCCAACCTCTAACAATTTTTCCTCTGTCCAGTAGAGTCGAAATACTAGGCCCCTGTCATCCAGAAATTAAATCTGTTAGCCTGAACTTGTAAAAATCATAAGTCTAGTTTTACTTGGAATGTTTGGGAGTACAAATACAATCTGAAAAGCTATGAAAGTCTACTGTAACATGGTGACAAGAACCAGTTTGGGAGATTTTGTTTTCTAGACACAATACTCAATTTTCTGACTGCTGCACAGTCAGGACCGAATCTGTTTGAAAACCCGTCTCCGTATTAGTGCCCCTTGAGACTGGAAAATGTGAACTAAAAATTTGTTTCTGTATTTCATGAAGTTGTATGTGAAATGCACATTACTTTAAGGAAAATTCTGACTCATTCAGATTTCACCCCTGTAGATGACTGAAAACAATTTCCAAGCTCCACCGGGTTGGGAGATCACTGACGGTCTGGACATCCCTGGGATGACTCAACTCTTTTGGAGTGTCCTTCTGGGTTATGGACATGATATCCCTCCTACCTATTTTGGAAAGACCATTGAGGAGAATGGAATCACTTCCTATGTAGTCCATGTCGTAGTTCCCACCAACTATTCCTTCCTACCGGCATGGGAAGCATGGACTATCAGTGTCTCTGGAGTAGACCTACTCACTAGTTGGAGTGTTGCTGCCTTCAAAGCCCTCATCCTGTTCTGTGAAGTCCGCAAGCATGAGGTCGCCGGAACACCAGTAACCTTGTTGCCAATTGATAATATGGAGGATCTTGAGTGGAACCGTCGCCTGGATTTTGTCTTCGACCCAAACCACCCACTTTATCGTCTAGAACTACATATGGCAGAGTGTTATGGACTCTCCCTATTTGACATATGTAAGAACTTATACCGTCAGCTGGAAATGTTTCAGGCCGCACTTCGGCTTTCCGAAACAGAAAAGCAAGCCAAGATTCTGGAGATTGCAGAATTGAACCAGCAAATCCAAGCAAAAAATGAAGAGATGGATTTGATCATCGACGAGCGTGACCAAGCCCTTAGAGATGCAGACATAATGGAGTCTGAATTGCAGGAGCTTCATGTCGAATTTGAAGCCTTCAAGACTACCCACCTCCCCATCATAGATAACTGGGATGAGATTCCTATGGAGTATGGAGAGCAAGTGGATGAAGAGATGCAGCATGCAGATAATGTCGATGTAGGGATGATGGAACCAGGAGAGCCAGAAGAACCGTTGGAACTGTCAGAACCCAAAGAGCCGATAGTCATAGATCAGGCGTAGATGAGTTGGTCATGTATAAGCCATAGTGTCTCCGCAATACCATAGTTAGGCGTTGACGCATATGTGGATGAATTAGTGTGATGTTATCCTTTTTAACAACCATGTACCCAATTTTAATTTGTGAAAATGCTTGTCATTTGTTAAATCCTTAGAGCACCCTTGCAAGCTTTTACACATATGTCCTATGGAAAAATTTTAAGAAATGACTAATGTGTAGAATGTAAATTGCAGCATGGTGCGAACTCAGAATCAGGATGACCCTGAGAGCTCTCAGCAGGGAGCTAATAATCAGCCTTCATTGGCCGATGTTTTGGCTGCCGCTCTCAATCGACAGCAGAACGACTCTGAGTTGCTCTGCCGATTGGTTGATATCACATCCCACTTGGCTGGCCATGGGGGCAACCGCAACAACAACTAGCCTCGATAGTGCACCTACTTAGACTTTCTAAGTACGCACCCGCCGACCTTCGAGCATGCCAGAGAGCCTCTGGACGCCGACCACTGGCTGCGCCAGACCGAGTCTAAGTTCGGTCTGCTCAACTGCACTGAGCACCACAAGGTGCTATTCGCCGCCCAGCAACTCCAGAGCCCTGCTAGTGCCTAGTGGGCAAACTACTTCACTTCACTACCCGCTGGGACCCGTGTTGAGTGGAATAAGTTCCGGACTACCTTTCGAGCTCATTTCATTCCAGCCGGTCTTGTGCAGAGGAAGTTTCAGGAGTTCATGGATCTGAAACAAGGAGGGAGGAATGTCCTCCAGTATTCTGAGGCGTTCAACCATCTTGCTCAGTATGCCACTGAGTATGTCAACACTGAGGAGAAGAAGAGGTATGCTTTCCTGCGTGGCATGAATGCCGCCCTGAAGGAGCGTCTGACCTGGCAAACGATGGGCACATTCAATGACTTGGTCAAGGCTGCTATTGTCTAAGAGAGTGCCATGTGTCAAGTGGAGGAAGATGAGCGCAAGAGGAAGGCCCCTGCTAGTGCCTCTGCTGCCCTGCAGGCAAAGCATCGGCTGGTGTACACTTCCCCGTCTGGACAGCAGTACCGGACGTCCCCACAGCAGCAGTTTTAGCGCCCGAGGCCACAGCAGTAGCAGTACTTCCCGCCCCGTGCACCACCACAGCAGCAGAACTTCCCGCCCCGTGCACCACAGCAGCAGCAGCAGCACACTCAGTACCGTGCACCCTACCAGCAGCAGGGAAGTCAGAATGCATGTGCTCCACAGCCTGTTAGTTGTGGAGGCAACTACCCATGCTACAACTGTGGTTGCACCGTCCACTTTGCCAGAGAATGTACAGCACCCCATCGCAACAACAACAACAACAACAATCAGCGCCCTCCGTAGAGCAAGAATGTGAATGCACCGTCTCGTGGTGCCCAAGTGAACTACACCAGCGCTGAAGATATTCCTCAGGGTGATCCCGTGCTGACAGGTATGCTCTCACTTTACCGCCAGCATGTTCTCACTCTTTTTTATTCTGGTGCTACTCATAATTTTATTAGCAGAACTTGTGTGCCAAAACATAATCTCCACACCACCACTATAAATCAGTGCTTTACTGTCTGATCTCTAGCTGGACAAATTCTAGCTAATGAAATAGTATGCAAAGCTCCACTAGAAATCAACCAGAGAATCTACCCCACTGATTTTATCATGCTTCATAATCAAGAAATTGATCTAATTATTGATATATTGTGGATGAAAACCCATAGAGCCATGTTGGATATTGAGCCCCGTGTGGTTCATTTGGACTCTCCCTTGCATGGCCCAGACACACTTTGTCTTAGTGCTACTCCATCAAAAAGTCCAGTTGTTTATCAACTGGAAGGACCATCACTTGAGAACATCCCTATTGTCTGTGAGTATCCCGACGTATTCCCGGAAGATATTTCTGGACTTCCACCTGATCGTGAAGTGGAATTCAAGATTGAACTTCAGCCAGGAACTTCTCCCATATCTCGATGTCCCTATAAAATGGCTCCAAATGAGCTAGCTGAATTGAAGAAGCAGTTGAATAAGTTGCCGGAGAAGGGATTTATTCGCCCATGTACTTCACCTTGGGGATGTCCTGCTATTTTTGTGAAGAAGAAGGACAAGTCTCTGCGCCTTGTTGTTGATTATCGGCCCCTCAATGAAGTCACGATCAAAAATAAATACCCGTTGCCCCGTATTGATATTCTTTTTGATCAATTGGTTGGTGCCAATGTCTTTTCAAAAATTGACCTTCGGTCGGGTTATCATCAGATCAAGATCAGAGTGGAAGATATTCCAAAAACTGCATTCTCTACTAGATACGGATTATTTGAATATCTAGTGATGTCTTTTGGATTGACAAATGCCCCTGCCTATTTCATGTATCTCATGAATTTAGTCTTCATGCCAGAGTTGGACAAATTCATGGTGGTATTCATTGATGACATTCATATCCATTCGAAGTCCAAGGAAGAACATGCTGAACATCTTCGTATTGTTCTTCAGCGTCTACGGGATCACAAGTTGTTTGCAAAATTCAGCAAGTGTGAGTTTTGGTTGGACCGTGTGCCATTCCTTGGTCACATAGTATCAGTCAAAGGTATCTCAGTAGACCCAAGCAAGGTTCAAGATGTGCTAGATTGGAAGCCACCAAAAACTGTCCATCAAGTTTGCAGTTTTCTAGGACTAGCTGGATACTATCGGAGGTTCATTCCTGATTTTTCTCAGTTAACCAAGCCCATCATCAAGCTACTGAAAAAGTATAAGAAGTTCGATTGGAGCAATAATTGTGAAGAAGCATTTCAGAAATTGAAGACATTGTTGACTACTGCCCCAGTATTAGCTCAGCCAAACATCACCAAGCCGTTTGACGTGTATTGTGATGCATTGGGGACAGGACTTGGATGTGTGCTCATGCAGGGTGGTCGTGTCATTGCCTATGCATCTCGACAACTTCGGAAGCACGAAGAGCATTATCCGACTCATGATTTGGAACTAGCTGCCGTTGAACTTGCACTAAAATCTGGAGGCATTATTTGCTCGGTAATTTAGTGCACATCTATACAGATCACAAGAGCTTGAAGTACATCTTTACTCAGACTGATCTGAACATGAGACAACGTCGATGGCTAGAGTTAATCAAGGACTATAATCTGGAGATTCAATATCACCCAGGCAAGGCTAATGTGGTCGCCGACGCTCTGAGTCAGAAGATATACTGCAATAATCTAGTGATAGACTGCAGTATTGAAGCTACTTTTGCCGAACCCAGCCTACATGTATTTCCCGCCCTAGTGATCAGCAATCTCAGTATTCATTCCACCATTTGTGATGAAGTCATTGCTGCACAAAAATAAGATGTCGGAATGAAGCACATTCGGGAGAACATTAAGAGTGGCAAGGCAAAATGCTTCACACAAAATTGAGATGGTACTCTATGGTTCAATAACCGTCTAGTAGTATCCAAAGATTTCGAGCTTCGTTGAAAAATCTTGGATGAATCCCATCATTCTAAGTACTCTATTTATCCTGGAAGTAACAAGATGTACTAGGATTTGAAGAAGAATTTCTGGTGGACTCGAATGAAGCGAGAAGTTGCTCGGTATGTCATGGAATGTGACACTTTCCAGAGAGTTAAGACTGACCATTTGAAGCAAGCTGGACTACTTCAACCATTGAGTATTCCAGCCTAAAAATGGGAAGACATCAGCATGGATTTCATTGTTGGCCTCCCTCTCACTTCACGGAAGCATGATTCGATTTGGGTCATTGTGGACAGACTCACAAAATCTGCACACTTCCTACCAGTCAACACCAGATACAACATACGACAGTATGCAAAACTATACATAGCAAGAATTCTATGTCTCCATGGAGTACCCAAGACCATTGTTATGGATCGTGGCTCGCAATTTGTTGCTCGTTTCTGGAAACAACTGCATGCATCTCTGGGTACCAAGTTGATTCGGAGTTCTGCTTATCATGCCGCTACTGATGGATAAACAGAGCGTGTCAACCAGATTTTGGAAGATATGCTTAGAGCCTGTATTTTAACGCATGGTGGTAACTGGGATGAGTATTTACCATATGTAGAATTCTCATACAACAACAATTACCAAGATAGTGTAAAAATGTCCCCTTTTGAAGCACTCTACGGTCGGAGTTGTAGGACACCATTGAACTAGTCCGAATCGGGAGAAAGAGTAACTTTTGGTCCTGATCTTGTCAAGAATGCAGAAGAAAAGGTTCGGACAATTAAAGCAGATCTCAAGGCTGCTAAATGTCGTCAAGAAAAGTATGCAAACCGACGACATAGGCCTTTGTTTTTCAACAAGGATGATTTCGTTTATCTCCGAGTATCACCAATGAAAGGCATTCAACGCTTTGGCATCAAAGGCAAGTTAGCACCCCGCTATATTGGCCCTTTCAAAATCTTGGAGAGATGTGAACAAGTCGCCTAGAAGCTGGAGTTACCCCCGAATCTATCTGGAGTACATAGCACGTTTCATGTTTCACAACTGAAATGGTGTCTTAAACCCCCAATTGATGTTGTCATGGAAGAGTATGATCATCTTCTGCCGGACCTCACTTATTCTGAGTGACCAATAAAAATCCTTGATGAGAAAGAACGCACAACCCGCAAAGAACCATCAAATTCTATAAAGTACAATGGAGTAATCACTCAGAGGATGAATCCACCTGGGAATCAGAAGAATTTCTGAGTACTCATTACCCGGAATTCTGGTCTTTGTTCACAGGTAAATTTTTGCTCCTCTCTAGTCTGCTTTGTTCTTAATCTCGGAACGAGATTTCTTTAAGGAGGGAGGGTTGTGACACCCAGGTGTCTCTTTTCCTTGCTTAGCACAAATTGCCAAAAATTTTGAACTCAAGTATGAGCATGAAATAATGAGAGCAAGTTAAGAATTTGGTTTTCCCCAAGTTAAAATAAATCCATGCAAGCAAAATCATGTAAGCAAATAAAACTTTCCTTAAATCATAGGCCAAATAAATTACATCAGAATTATGAAAATAATAAAATAGAATTTTGGGCCAAAAACCAGAATTTTATTCCATTAAGAAATCAATCAAATAAATGGATTAAACCTAGAAATGATTTAACTTTAATTATTAATTCCAGTTAAATAAGTTGTTTCCTGGCCAGTTAGACTTCACTAATGAATTGTCCATTTTCTAAAAAGCCCAATTACAAAATTTTAGCTCAATTTGACCTTTAGAGCTATTTTAATTGAATTTACAAAAACCAAGGACCTTTCTGCAAACCTTTTGAAAACTTGAGGGCCTTTCTACAAAGTCGCTTGCCTCCTTCCTCATGTCACCTCTCCCACGCGCGCCACTGCCTTCTCGAGACACGGACCCACACTTCCATGCCTCTGAATTCGCCGCCGTCGCGTCGTTGTTGCCGCCAACCACTAGCTGCCGCTATCGCGCGTTTCTTTTCTTCTGCCTAAGATCGCCGTGCTCTCTATTTCCGCCCAAAGCCAACCACCGCCATGCTCGCCCTGCCGCCTTGGGACTCGGAGCCGCACTCGCCGTCAAAATGTCGCATAGCCCCCCCCCCCCCCCCCCCCCCCCCCCCCCGCTGCTCCCTCCGCCACGGCACGCTGCAAGGAGACACCCAACCGAGTCACTTTTTCCTCTGCCCATGCCACCATGGCTGACGCTGCCCCAAAATTCCCGGCAACTAACCATTTCCGTCGCCCGGCAACATCAGCGCATGCGCACCCAGTAGCAGACGCATCCCATTGCTCTATGCCGCACGCCACTACAAGCCAAGGACCTGAGCACTTTTGCTCTGCCCAAGCCGACATGGCCACTGGCCAAGCTCCGTCAATTCGCGCGCCACGTTGCTCCCAGCCGCTTGACCCCGTGTGCTCTCTCCTGCACAACCGCAACGGCTCCCTCGTGAACCCACCACCTAGCCCTCTCAGCCTATAAAACCCCTCCCCCGCTGCTCTTCTTCCGTGTTCACTGCCCCGTCATTGCCAAACACAAGCTCAAGCTCGATCAACCCCCTCCCCCCATTCCAGTGTCGCTCGGCGAAGGCCAGCACCCCCGAGCCCCCGCCTCAGTTCTCATCTATCTCCCCGAACCATTCCAAGGACAACCATGTCCTGAGTTGCACTCAATTTTGAAGAAAAACACCGATGGTCCTGTTCTCGATCAACCTCGACCGAATGTCGAAATTCGTCGTCTCCAGTGAGTCGTCTTGTTCCTTTTTGTTCCACGCTGTTGTGCAACTCCTCTGCGAATCCATCTAACGCTTTCTCTCCTTGTTCCATGACTTGAGGTGGCCGGAATCAAACTTTTCCCCTATCGCCACCCCTCTGCACCACCATAACCGAGCCGCCTCAGCAGTGAGCCCCACCATCCAGCCCTCCTCGACGAACGTCGACAAGATGCCGATCCCCATCGTGCCTCAGTGAAGCTGTAGGAGCAAACGGCATAAGTTCTGGCGCCCCCTGCCGAATTCGTGATGTCACCGAAGTTGCTCCTCCGTTGCCGCTCGGCACCAACTCACCTCCGGTGAGTTCTCGACCTCGTGAACCATGCTAGCCTCCTCGCCTCGCCGCGCGCACCATTCCCATTCTTTCACGGTGAGCTTCCATCCACCGTAGCGCCCTGCGACGAGCCCTCCGACCGCGCGCCGCCACGCTCCAGCAACCCCCCCCCCTGGCAATTACAGGTGGCGCCTACTGGTGCTGACCTGGCCGCCTATGTGGCGCACACGCGGCGCTGACGTGTTATTGTTTAAAACTAAAAATCCCAGGAAAATTTTAGAAAATGGCTGAAACTTCTAAAACCCATAGTAAGTTCATTTCAAGTCCAAATGACCTCAAACCAATTTTGTTAGCTTCTTAATAATGTGCTTTATTTTAGTAAAATGATAGTCAACTATCTCTACTTATATATTGTAATAATTTAAATGACTCTTGTAAACACTAGTTAATTTATTAATAATTCTGTAAATGCTAATTAATTGCAATCATTTGCATGCACTGTTACTTCATATTATTTCACCACCCTGATTTTTGGTTAAGTCAGTTCTACAGTAGATAATACTCTATTAATTATGTAATACTTTAACTTAAATAAATGCTAGTAATTAGAATAATACTATTCAGAGGCTGTAACTTAGTGAAAATGCAATTCATATATGTCCCTGTTCATGATAAATCACTCAAGTCCAGAATCAATTGTTTACTATTTTAATTGCTTAATTATTCTCAAACTATAACAACCCTAATCAAATGATTAACACACATAAAATGATAAAACTCTAATTTGTTTCTTTGAAGCATATGGCTTCGAGAACTTGTTAATAAGGTTGTTAGCACCAAAACACTAATGCAATATGCATCCATCATATCATTGCATGTCACAGTGTTGCGATAATACTGTTAAATCCATTATTCATCAATAGGTAACGACACCCAGGAGCAGGACCCCGACGTCCAGCAGGACCAAGAGTCTGAAGAGCAAGAGACTGTAGTTGCTAACACTAGCGTGGATCCTGATGTAAATATGGCCCGATCTTCCGAGAGGTAAGGGGATAAACTCGAATTTGGAGAACTCGGTGTCGACGACCCGGCGTGAATCAGACACGATCCAACCCCACAACCATTACACCAAGCACAACTTGATTGTTCCTGCAAGCGAAATTGAGAACACAAGCAAGAGAGGATAAATACGCAATCTAAAATTGCAAATATGGATGAAGCAAATCACAAGAAAAGGTTCAAGCTCTGAACAAAAAAGGACTAATCACCACAGTGGTGTAGAACAAGAACAGGGGCCCTGGATTACTGTAGAAGGATTTGTCGCCACAGTTACAATAATTGGATCAAGTTTCTCTCTAGAAAACTGAACTAAACAAAATCCGAAACTAAAAGATGGCGGCTACTGAGTTTATGTAGGAAACAAAGACGTCCTAGGGTTGGGGGCGACCAGGGGGGGTGCCCACAACATGGGCTTAAGGCCTGACATGATACATGGCCAAGTTGGCCCAAAATAGGTGGCACAGCAGCTTGTCATGGTCACATATTATGACTCATGACCCTTCTGGAGCTAGGACCAGAACCGAAATGACGGCGTCGTCATCCCCTTTCCAACGCATCAAAGAACGCCTCGTTTGGACGTCGGATGTGGGAGATATCATCAAAACCGTGAAGGGGTGTCGGGTGAATCCGAGACGAACGTGGCGACCGAGTTGGTGATGACTTGTAACTTGGGGAAGGCCATGATATGCGCGTATCCAGCATGGTGATGTCTCATCATTCTCCCCTTCTTGAATTGGAGTCGCCCTCGACTCCATCTCAGCATTAATCTCCTGCAAAAGGTTAGTACTAGCAGAATGCAAAGTACAAGATACATGATCATCGATAGAAGATATATCATGACAAAGCATAGTATAGCAAGGTGCATCATGATTATCACAAAGATCAGTAACAGTAGATGTCATAGCAAGAAAAGCACCTCCCTTTAACTGAATAGCCTTATGTTTAACATCAGAAAGTTGTTTGTTATCATGTTTGTTCTCAGTATTTTCAGCAAGCAGGTTAAAATGATTTCTAATATCAGCAGGCAATAACGGACGCAAAGTAATATTCCTGTCCTTATGCACGAATGTATATGTATTTGTTCTACCATGGTGCATAGCATCCGTATCATATTTCCATGGACGACCTAATAAAAGCGAACATGCTTGCATAGGTACAACATGAAAATCAGCAAAGTCTTGATAAGAAACTACTGAAAAGTGTATGCGTGCTGATCGAGTTACCTGTGTCGTACCACTATTGTTGAACCACTTGATGTGGTAGGGCTGATGTAGTGCATGCGTGGTCAAGCCAAGTTTGCTTACCAAATCAGAACTTACCAAGTTGTTACAGCTCCTAGTATCAATGATGGTGAGAACACGGTGGTCCGCAACAATGAGGTACATGTAGAATAAATTATTGCGTTGTTGTTCTTCCTCTTGTCCCACCCAAGTGGTCAACACATGCTGTACAATGAGGCTAGAAAAGCCTGCGGTGGCAGCAATAGAATCAATGGCGGTAGTCTCCTGCTCCTCCGTCGAATCTGCAACAAGGTTAGGCATACGAGCAAATTCATCTTCAACATCACTAGAACTTTCATACCCATCAGCGGTAGCGATGAAAGCATGATGACTAGGGCAATCCTTCATGACGTGTCCCATGCCCTTGCAGCGGTGGCAAATAATGGGGGTGGAGGAGCCACTCCTAGTACCGAAAGTAGTAACCTTCTTCTGGTGTTGGTGCTGCACACTAGACAATTGCGCTGCAGAAGTAGGCGCAAGTGGAAAAGTTATTGTTGGTGTCTTAGCAACATGACTCTTCAAGTTCTCTACTCCAGTGCGCTCCTGGAGATATTGCTCAGTGTTGAAGCTGCAAGATTGTTGTGGAAGGCGTCCTTGTACTTCTCGTTCAGCTTTAAGAGCAATATGATATAATTGGTTGAACCTATTCCACTCTTTATAGTCAACAATATTCTGGATATCACGGTTCAAACCACCAAAAAATCTAGCACTAGTTTCAAGATCATCTTCATGTATATCACAACGTGCTAAACCAATAAGCAATTCCTGATAATATTCCTCTACTGTTTTACTACCTTGTGTTAAAGATTGTAATTTCAAAACGTAAATCACATTGGTAATAAGGAGGAACAAAACAAGATTTCATGCGTTGTTTCAAAACAGGCCAAGTGGCAGGTATAGCAGCATTAGTATTGCAAAGATCATTCCACCAAAAGAGAGCAAAACCTGTAAACTCACTAGTAGCAAGTCTAACTCTATGCTCAGCAGGAACTAAATGAGAATTAAATTTCTGTTCAACAGCAAGTTCCCAATCTAAGTATGCTTCAGGATCAACACTACCGGTAAAAGGTGGTATGTTAAATTTGGGCTTAACAAAAGTATCAGTATTACCATGATTGTTATTACCTCCCATACCGTGTCGATTACGGTGAAGACGATCTGCATCACGGTTAAAATCATCATCAGCAGCAGCTCGTTGAGGTGGAGGTCGTCGTTCAACATCCTCAATGCGGTAGACAACAGTGTTGATGTGACCCATCAACTCGGCAAACTTCGTTTCCATGAATGTATGCTGGTCCGCAAGAAGCTTCGTGAGCTCGGCCTTGGAGACGCAATCATTGAAGTCTGTAGGGGACTCCAACTCTCCAGGTGTCCCTTTCCCTTTCTCAGACATGGTTAAAAGCAAAAGACAACACTAAACAAAAAGATTAGCCCTATCAACTAGCAGGCAGCAGAGGATGTAGAAAGTGGAAAACAATATCAGAAGCAATGTATCACAATCTTGCAAGTGTTCTTACCAAAGCCAAATAGGTCAACGCAATCTGTAGTTGAGCTTGGGTGTAATAGTTGCAAGGAAGAAACCTGTGCTGCAATATATATAGCTTGGAAGGCTAATATGTATGTCAATAGAACACAATTCAATAACAGATAGTAGCACTGAATAAATGTCCAAAGCAGTGTCCTAATTGCTGGTAAAAGAATCGTGTTCAAAAACAGTTGTGACAGCAAGAACAATGGCAAAGGCAGCAAGGATCAAAACAGACTTCACAGACTTAGAATTTTCAGGGCGAGGGGGGGGTGGGTGCAAATCAAAATCTTGATTTTTTTCTATGATTTTTCCACTATTTTTCTATGATAGAGGAACACAAAGGAAGGAACCACAAGAAGTTTCAACTCAAACAGAGGGAATACAAAGGGTAGGCAAAATCTCAAAGTTTCACTGAAAGCGCTATTTTTGACTTCACAATTTTTTTTCTATTTTTTCTCGATTGTTTTTGAATTTTTTGATGAGGGCACACAGGGCAATGCCCAGTGTAGGTCACCTCAACTTTGAGTCAAGAATCTATTGTAAACATTTTAGCCCAATCGGAGCAATGAGCGAAAAGTTATGCCTGTATTACCGAAGGTATGTCAAGATAGGGTGTAAGGGGTGTGGGGGGGGGGGAACAGAATCGGATAGGGTTTTTTTGTTGGCAACGAATTGTGGGTGTGGTGGGTGGGTGACACGATGGTGAATCCAATGGAAAACACGATGGTGATGGTGGTGTGCAGCGGAGATCAAAACACAAACCGAATCGAAACACAAATTCAAACCAGCAACTGAACTCGACTAGGACACAAACTCAACACTAAGGACTCTGAAATTAAATTATGCAAAGGCTAAATAGTGTCTGGGATGGTGGGGAAATTATTTTTGTAGGCTTTTTTGTGGACAAAAAGGTGATGAACACAAACGAATCTAAAGGGAAGAACACGATAATACCTCACGGGGAATCTAGGAATCTGATACCACTTGATGTAAATATGGCCCGATCTTCTGAGAGGTAAGGGGATAAACTCGAATTTGGGGAACTTGGCATTGACGACCCGGTGTGAATCAGACACGATCCAACCCCGCAACCGTTACACCAAGCACTACTTGATTGTTCCTGCAAGCGAAATCGAGAACACAAGCAAGAGAGAATAAATACGCAATCTGAAATTGCAAATATGGATGAAGCGAATCACAAGAAAAGGTTCAAGCTCTAAACACAAAAGGACTAATCGCCACAGTGGTGTAGAACAAGAACAGGGGCTCTGGATTACTGTAAAAGGACTTGTTACCACAGTTACAATAATTCGATCAAGTTTCTCTCTGGAAAACTGAACTAAACAAAACTCGAAACTAAAAGACAGCGGCTACTGAGTTTATGTAGGAAACAAAGACGTCCTAGGGTTGGGGGCGACCAGGGGGGCGCCCACAACATGGGCTTAAGGCCCGACACGATACATGGCCAAGTTGGCCCAAAATAGGTGGCACAGCACCTTGTCATGGTCACATATTATGACTCACGACCCTTCTGGAGCTAGGACCAGAACCAAAATGACGGCGTCATCGTCCCCTTTCCAACGCATCAAAGAACGCCTCGTTTGGACGTCGGATGTGGGAGATATCATCAAAACCGCGAAGGAGTGTCAGCTGAATTCGAGACGAACATGGCGACCGAGTTGGTGACGACTTGTAACTTGGGGAAGGCCATGATATGCACGTATCCAGCATGGTGATGTCCTCATCAGATCCAGGAAAGCCTCGGTTTGCATTAGCCTTTATAAAGTTTTGCTAGTTTATATCACTACTAGTGTCTATGTTTAATTGTTGCATTAGGTCATAGGAGTTGATTGGAACCCACCTTGCATGCTACCCAAATGACCTATGTTGCTATTATTAGAAACTTGGTAGGCTCGGTACTGAACTGCTATGCTTAGTAATTAATAGTTTCAGTAGAAATTATTACTATGGAATAGTTTGACCACTAAATTTGAACTTATAACAGAAGTTTACTTTTGATGTATGGCCGGGCAGGGATTATGCATGTGTAGGTTTGCAGCAACACATGGGTGTTGACTGCGGTAGCTCTGTCTTGCCCACCCTAGGACCCATCCGTAGTCGGCCCCTTGATCAAGTTTTGAACAGTACCGAATCCATGCTAGTTTCATGGGCACTAGTAAACTGATGTAGCATTAAAGATCGCTTACATCAAGGACGGTTAAGGTGCGTTGGTCTTATGACCCCTCGGCTACTAGAGTGGGCGGTCCATACCGCAAAGTACTCTTGGCAGGACGGCATGCCCACTCGACGTCACCTCACCCGGGCCGAGATGTGGGTGGTTTTTCTTGTGAAAGGTTGTCATATACGACCTTAATTGGTGCGTATGTGTCGTGTACTTCGGATTTTCCCAGCTGGTATAAATCAATTGCAATTGTTGTCCCTCGCAGTAATGAGTACCGCTTGGTCACCGCGCCAATCACGTAGTTGCACATGATATTATGGATATGGATTTGTGTTGGTTATTGCTGATTATTATTATTGCTCTATTGTTGTACTTAGTTTATGTATTGCATTATTATCTTATTGTTGCAACTAAAGTTACATCTCAGCTCAACCCATTTAAGTTGACAAATAAAACTTGATAGAACTAATAGGTTGCTTAGTGCGAGTCCTTACAAACAAGCCACCTATTAGAGTCATTGCATGTCTAGGTTTTGATGGGTAAGTCTTGCTGAGTAATTAGTACTCAGGCTTTGTGCCTCTGTGGTTTTCAGGTACTGAAGAGATAGAATTGCCTGTAGATGTGTTGCCTTGGGACATGCAGGTCCCTAAGGGTTGGACTGCCTACTGGGAGTCTGACCTTCCGCCGCAATGACTGTTGTGTGCTGCTAGAGTGGTGGTTCCTCGGGCATGAACCATCACTATGCTCTATCGACGAGCTCGTAGTTCTTATTGTTATTTTGCTTCCACTATTTTCGAAACCTCATGAACTTGTATTTCCACTGCACTTTGATATAATAATTAAACTTAAATATTGGATCATTGTTGTATTATCAAGTGTCTGCGTTATCAGCACCTTCAGGACCTCGATCCTCTGGGAAGGGGCGCCTCACCGGGACTCCGGCGGGAGTGGTCTAACGAGGATTAGGGGAAGGCGCCATCCTTCCGAGACCTCGCGAAAAATCATGAGCATTCCTTGACCCTTCTCTTTACTATTCCGCAATTGTGTGCTCTAGTGAGTACGGTGATCGACTTGTGGCTTGCATAGGCTAATGTGATTGGCTTCCGCTCTTTATCATATCATGAACACTAGCATGTGTAGGGTCTTGGCCTACTAGAATTGCTTAGGTTCCTTATCTTGTTAGACTCAAGTAGTGGAATTTGAAGTAATTGAATTCGTGAGCGGCTTACCAATTCACCTCTCCCCCCCCCCCCCTCTCGGTACGCCTTCGGTCCTTTCAAGTCGCCCTCTCATTGCGATTCACAAAGAACCTCCGGCCTTGTAGGTGTTTGGCCGAACACCGTATCGACAACCGATGGTCTACTCCTCCCCGTCCTCGGTGCACCGTTCCCACTTGATGTTCCAGCAGTCAGGACACTGGCCTTCCTAGTGGGACCTCCCACCATAGTGGCAGTCTCCCCCCTGATCATCTGAAAACCACATAGAACATCGCTCTGAGTAACTAGTTTAATCAGCAAGACTGACCCATCAAAATGGCTAACTACAACCGACTCCTAGACATGCACAGGCTTAGGGTAGGGTTTATGTTGCCAAAAAGCCAGCCTAAGAGTGGATCCTTACTTTTCAAGTTTTAGCATCAAGTTAAGTTTTCATGAGAGATGATAAATTTAGTTTGCACTAAAACTATAACAACCATGGTTACAATACAATTAATAATAATCCATACAGCAATATTGAACCCATTCATCATATTAATGGCTTCCGACACTGTTTCGGAGCAGCGATCAAGTGGTACTCGTTACTGTAAGGGACAACGACTCGAATCGGTTTACATCCTGCAGGAGAAACCTGCTTGCACAATCCATACGCGTTTCATAGAAGCCGCATGGAGCAATCTTTTGCTGTGGTACTGCAAGGTCTTCCAGGTCCAGTCTCCCCCGAGAAGGGTCCCCCAATGCGATGCGCCCCGTGCCGTCTTCCGTGGGTGGATTCTTCCCTCCTCTCAGCCCCAGTTCCACCAAAGAAGGGAGAAGGCTATCTTTCGACCAGGCAGTAGTCGTAGCTACGTAAATTTACTGGCCCATAACTCTAGCATGCAAATAGTATGTTGAAACTTGACCTCATAGGACCGGACACGAGGCGTAGCCTTAGGTGACTCGGACGGGGCTGCCTCCTTGAAGACAAGTTGTCCTTCCCTTTCCAACTAGTTGCCCATCTGGTCTTCATTTGTCATCCCATCCAACTTTCCTTCAATCAATATCATTTCTTGGTGATAATATTTCCTGATCTACGAGCGGTCTCTATACTATTCAATGAATGATCGTCCCTAGTTAAGCGGAGCACTACCGTCCTGTGGCTATTATCAGGTGAAGGGAACCTACTACAATATTAGGTTTCCAAACAACTCCTATAAACTTAATGCACAGGCAAGACTACAACACACTAACTAGTGATAAGATAAAAAGAGTTAAAACTTGGTGGGATGCACCGGGGCTTGCCATGGTCCTACTCTGGTCAGCTGAAGCACCACCCAATCCTTCTGGCTCCTGCTCCTGTTGCGCCTCCACGTGGTTCACCTCGTGATCTATATGATGTAAATGATAATGTATATGAGAGAAGATTCATGGCAGTCTATTTAGTTAAGACTGATAGGTATGATGAGTATGGGGTTGATTAGTCCAGTGAATGTGATGTATATATTAGAGACATAGGGTGAGCACATTTATTGTATTTTCTTCATGGACTTTAATAATCTAATATTGTAATGAGGTATAAAGGTATGATGTGCGTTTTTATGATGTATAAAATATCACTTTGTATATTAGTGTTAACTCACTTTGCATATTTGCTTCATCAATTTCATTTTGTTAACGATTATGAAATTAGATAAGGTACGCGTGTGTAGATTTGAGCAATGTGAGTGTATACGAAACATGCGTGGTGGATAAGTAACGAACCACTATTCCAAAGTGCTTAAGAGATAGTTAGGCATGAAGTTATTACATATAACATAGGCAAATGGTTGACTATATATCCAAGTGTATAATTAAGTTCATGGGCAAAATAATTAAGTTAGCATGGTTCCAGATGACATATGTCTAAAAGAATTTACTACAAGGTAGAACATGTTGTGGGGGGGTAATATTTGGATCAAGTTTTATTATGATGCATGAAACCATTTATGCTCAATAATTGGAACAATATAGAGAATCCAATTATTTGGTACAGGTATGAGAATTAATTCGAGGAATATTGTGTGGTGATTTGGCAGATACAATGCTATAAGCATACGAATGTGAAACATAAACTCATGCGAGATCTATGAGCAGGAAATTTGACAGGCCAAATACATACACCAACTAAGAAGTTTGAGCACTGGTTTCATTGAAAGAAGATGCACCATTTAATTGCTACAACCATGATAAACCTAAGTATGCTTAAGATGAAATAAGTCATTGCATGCAAATTCTTAGTAGTAGAATTTTAGTTCCTAGCATGGGAATATAGTACATGGCATAGCATGGTTTGTAGGGCAAGAATGAGCACGATGGCATGCATAGTTATTTCTCTAGCATTTAATTGATCCTAAATAAAATTAAATAGATAACTCTAGATTCTATAACATGATATGAGTATTTTAATTTATATATACGTCCCATGAGACACCATGAATCTTCCTGCATGACCTTCGCATTTATAAAGTCATATATGATCATGTATGGAGCAAATATGCAAGTCAAAGAAATAAATCCCTACAAATATCTATAACTTTTCGTGCCATGCCAACAACTCCATTAGGTAGATCTCATTTTATTGAATCTAAAGAATTTTGTTTCATAGTTATCCATTGAGTGGTTATTTAGCAATTGATTTTACTATTTTTGCTCATATTTTTGGATTTATTTTTGCAAGGATAAGAAAAATCACCCTATTCCTTTCGCGCGCCAAAAGTTCCTGGCCCATGAGGCCGATCGTAGTGGGGAAGCTCTCTGGGCCAGATCCGGCCCAGGCAGGTTGAGGCCTAAGGTCACAAGGTCCAGGCACAGCGAGGCCCAAGGCCTGCTCAGTCTGGCCTGGCCAGCGCCAGGGTGCAGGCGCATGCGCGCCCGGCGCGACAGCGTAGCACGGGAACAGTGGCCGGAGGCGTCGCCGGCGTGGAAAGATTACCATGTAGAGGCAAACAGGGGCGCGTGGGCAAGGCGCGGCGCACGGAGTTGGGTTGCGAGGCTTACCAGCGGAGGGTGGTGACGAGGTGCGGGTGCGTGATGGAGGTCGACGGTGGCGGAGCGACGTTCCCGGCGAGCGGCGGTAAAACCCGAGGACTACAGGGATCATATGGGTGCTCGAGGTGACTGGGAGGTCACGAGTACGAGGAATCGTGGTGGAACTCGTCGGAGCGAGAGGACACGAAGAAACGGCGGCGTGGTCGACTTCGGGGACGACGGCCAAATCCGGCGGCGATGCTGCACGAAGGGTAGAGCAGGATTGCAAGGCGGGAGACGGGGAGCAGGCGACGCGGTGGGGAGGCATGGCTGGGTTGGGGAGGCTGCCAGATGGCCGCGCGACGTGAGCGGAGCTCGGGCGGCCATGGAGGTGCTCCTCTGGGCAGAGAAGAGCAGGAGTGAGAGAGCGAATGGGGAGGGGAGGCCGACCAGAGGAGGGGGGGGGGGGGGGTCACGTGGGATGGAGGAAGGCTCACAGCGACACCATTCGATGGCTCGGAGCGGGAGCTTGCTCTGTCGGCTCCAATGGCAGGTGCGCGAGCTCAGTCGAGAGAACGGGAGAGAGTGAGAGTGAGCAGAGAGAAGGAGGCGAGGGAGGCAAAACTGGCCGCGGGGGGAGGGGGGCAAAAACCGGGAGCCGACGCCGCTGTTTTGGAGGCGGTTTCACAAGGTGGGTGCCCTCGGCGCTGGATTGGCTGGGCGTGCGGCGACCGCCCGGGGTGCCCAATCGGCTGAGGGAGAAGACGATCGGGGAGGCTGACGTGTGCCCCCATGGGGGTTTATTCATTTCAAAAGTTTCAAACGACACGCACTTGTGAATTTTGTAGCAATAAAATTAGAAGTGATCTGCTAAAATCAAAAATATGGGTAGACTCCCCGAGATGTGTACAAAATTAATAAATTAAGTTTGAACATCGGATCAAGTTGGGAACTAAAAGAGAATCTTCCAAAATGTAATAGTTTTTGGATATTTTGCTAATTATTTGGGGTCTTAAATGAAGGGATAAAATTCTGATAAATTCCTCAAAAATATAATTCATCATGAGCTTTAACATATATTTTAAGTTAGTATGAGTTATGTTGAAAAATCTGGACTTATAGTCCAAGTGACATTCAAATTTTGCTTAATTTAAATTTAAATTTGATCCATTTCAGTTCAAATTTTTGTTGGAAGCTCGTGTGAATTCTAAGGTGTTCTTCTTAGAACTTTGTGATACCAGGGGTGTCACAGAATATTTAAATTCATATTTGAATTGTGGTATTTGAAAAGGATAAAGTCCACTTTACTCATTCAGGTATGGCTAAAGTCTGCATAACACCCTCAACTATCATTTGGTTTGTTTTACCCCTCCCCATCTGTTCGCAAAAATAGATCATTTTACACTTTTACTTGGTATTTTAATCCTTATTTGTTGATATCATCTAGGATTATGCCGGGATTGCCCTCTTAACCTCAAACATGTGTGTTGCCCGACGTGTCAAAGAATTTAATGGGCCACGTAATCCTATCCATATCCATACCTTTTTGTGTGCATCCCTATGTCTCTATTCCCTCACACGGTGACACACAGAGAGGTACAATGGAGCTATACCTACACGATAGATGTTGGACGAATAGACAGAATCACGGTGGTAGGTGTCCATTGAGAAGAGCGTGACCTTATTGGTGAATGGAAGCTCGTGCTGGTAGAGAGTCTTGAGAGATGTATGGGAAGGAAAGGGATGTGAGAGGACACAAATACAGGGTAGACACAGGGGTATACACGCCAGGACTGGGTAGGATGGGGTTATGTGTCCCGATAGATTCATTTGCCACGTCTGGCAATACACGTGAGGCTGAGATGGTAATCTTAACTTAATTCTGATCCATATTAGAATTAGATTGAAATATCAAAGGTGTAAAATGGTCTTGTTTATCAAACAAGGGAGACGGGAAAGGATAAAGAAACCAATCGATAGTGTAGGGGGTTATCTAGACTTGGGCCATACTTAGAGGAAAAGCAGATTTTATCCTTTTGAAAATGTGGATTCAAATATGGTTGATGACTCCGTTACAATTACACTTGTGTGAAACATAAAAAATCATGTATAATATGTGGTAAAGGATAATAAAAATAAAAAGGAGCCCAGATTTAGGGGTTGTTGCTGAAATTGAAGGTGAAAAATGGGACCCTAAGTTTAATAGTGGGCCCAATTTGACAAATTTGGGCCCTGATTTATGGCCCTTTGCCAAAGATGCTCTTAAATCAATTGTAATCGAACCCGGTGCTAGGGAAGTAAGCATATTTCTTCTCTCTTTATTAGCAAAATTCAACATATTTAAGACAATCATATGTTAAACTCTAAATTATTCAAAAACACATTCAATACTTGGTGATACCTATCTGAAAAATATGTAGGAATTTTCTCAACAAGTTGTTGCATTATATTCAACAATTTTCATCGATACAATGTTTTCTACTTTTTGATGTAGTGCTTTGAAATGTATATTTGAAAAAAATTCAAAACATACTAGTATTTGATATCATTTTTCTATCTTTATTATAATAAATAACATAGTCAAAATGGTTTTCAAAATAGACTTCTAAGTTAAGAAATAAATATATTCTAATACTTAGTACATGAACTATAAAGACCCCATCCTTTCTACCTCTTATCAGTTGGTATTACACTATTAACGTTCCTACTGTTATCATTTTTAAGAAATCAAATATAGGAAATCTTGTTTGACATGTTTCTGTACAAATGATGGATCTCATTACAGATGGTTGACTTTTCTACTTTAGTGGTTTATTTTATGGATGACAGTGCGATGGTTGTTTGCCTAACTAGTAGTGAAGACAGTAAAATAATTTGAATGTTTTAATCTTTTTTTTATCATTTGGTCATTGATGTGTTCCTTCCGATTTGACGTCAAGTCTTGTGTATTATATAAGTTTTTTGGCGATCTCCTAACAAATTTTAAATGTTTTGTACTAGCTTGAATTGTATATTGTAATTTTGGACTAAACTATGTGTATTTCACTTGACCAAACATACATAAATATATTTTTCATATTTAATCATATTTGTTGAATAATTATATGTTTGCATATATGTGCACCCAATCCATGTGAATTGTAAGTATATGCTTTAAAAACACAATGGAACCAGTTTGGAGCATGCATTGAAAGGTCTTGAAAAGAGCTTAATGACGTGATGAAACAATGTACTAATATAATATTCATTATTAATGACATGTATATATCTCATATTTTTGTATATAAGAATTGATGTGTGTATTATTATTGACCATGGTATAATTACCAGTAGAACATACAGGTTTGATGCGGGCTTAAACATGCGACCCTAGTGCGAGTGAGCCATATCTAAAACACCAATGCATATGCTATTATAAAGCATCTGACATATTAGTTCTACAGAAAGCACTAGATGTTTTATTAGGCCACTATCTATCTGATATAGTATTCAAGATTTTTCTTAGATAGGGCTACATTTGTGTAAGAGCTGCTCCTGTCCTTCTGTACATCAGTTTTAGAAAGGCGACTGTACTTTGTAATGCTTATATACAATTAGTCATTAAGGGAAAACAATACATATCCTTGGTTGTACACATCAGGTTCAATCCTGGGATCGTATTAATCATAACAATTGTGACATCCCCGCCACGTGAGTGAGGGGGAATAGTCGAAGGATCAATCATCGGGTGAAGCCTTGACAAAGCAAGAGTTTAAAATTACACACATATAAGCATAAAAGAATAGTCCAATGTTAGAATTTAATTATTATAACTTTGGTTCAGATTTGAATATTGTAAACAGGTTTGAAATTTGATTACATAAATAGTAGCGATATTTCTCACGTTAGAATCCTATCATGAAGCACATAAAGCCCGTAGACGTGCCCCATTATCAAGAAGAACACCTGCACAAAACCACATAGAGCAAAGTCCTGAGCAGCTAATACTCAACAATACTTGCCCATCAATATGGCACGCTAAGGCCGACACCTTGTATACAAGGGGCTGACCAAAGGTTATTGGAATAATTACCAAAAACCACACTAACAATTGATCCTGGTTTTCAGATTTTAACCATGTTAAGAGGTTTTTTGCATAAAATAAATGTTGAGTAGCTATACTATAGAAAACATGGTTACAATACAATTAATAGAAATCCAACAAGTATAATCATCATCATCATTATTTCACTTCTTACTTTGATGTGACAGCAATCACAAGTGATACTCAATAACCGCGAGGGACGATGACTCGAATCGAATTACATCCTGTAGGAGAAAACCCAAGCACACGATGCACGCACACTCACTAGGAGTCACGTACGGCCACCTTTCACGAGACACCATAGAGCTGATCCGGAGCCAACCTCTCTCGAGTACACATCACCCCATGCGATGCTCCCGTTGGAAGCCATCCATGGGTAGACCATGCACTCTCCCTTCTAACACATACCTCAATTCCACCATAACCCGCTTCATCACCAGAAGAAAGGTTGGGTTGCCGTTCAACAATATGATAATCATGTTATGTTGGTTTCCCAGTTCCCATTAAAGGTATGTACTTGGTAGTGTTCAAACTTGCTCAACGGGGCCACACTCGAAGAGGGTTCTTAATCGACACAAATGGGGCTATGGCAAATAAGGTCCAACCTTGTCACCTCAATCTACACATGTACTTCCCCGTTCAGTCTCAATTTAACTTTTCCTCATCATAAGCTCGAGAGGGGTAATAGTGATCAACTACCATATATCGAGTAATCCCCGCACTACTCGATGCTTGCTATCTAGACTCATAAATTAAGCTTAGCATTTCTAATGGGGCTTATACAAACTAAACCCATACCCATAGGATTATGTTTGCTACATGCAACTAGACTTCAATCAATTTCCTACACGTAATACACAGTACATGTCACATATACATGTGGTACAAAATAAAAGTTTGAAAACATAAGAGTGTGTTGGCACTATTTAAGTGCCCCTTTTATACCTGAATATAACCCCAATTAGAGCATAATTGATGCCAGTTTAGGCCATTTACCTGTGATTTTGCCTATATATTTGTATATTCGTTATTTTGGAGCTCTATTACATAAACAGGTGAACTTGGTGATTATAGTGATGCTAGAAGAGGACAAAAGTCCAGAAGCAACGAAAAGCACTAAAGAAGCCCAGTGCGCCGATCGGCGCAACCTATGAGCCG
Source organism: Eleusine coracana subsp. coracana (assembly GCA_032690845.1). Lineage (NCBI taxonomy): Eukaryota > Viridiplantae > Streptophyta > Magnoliopsida > Poales > Poaceae > Eleusine > Eleusine coracana. Next base: position 29,373,932 of record CM064422.1, read on the forward strand.
ATCGGCGCAAGGGTGTTTTAGCCCACAGAAGTGACCGAGGCCCATTACATATGCTTATGGAAGTTTATCTGCACAAGATACTTGAAGATATTTGCCTAAAAGATTTATGGAACTTCAAGATCTTGACTTGCAGTTCAAGACTTTATCTCGAAGAAAATGGCCAACATGGCAGCTGTGGAAAACAGAGGAACCGACTCGGAAGAGAAACCAGAGAAGACACGGCTTGTGCCGATCGGCACAATCCTGCACCGATCGGTGCAACTGACTTATTTGCTAGAAACCGAGTCATTTACGAGTAGAACTCTTATAAATACTTGTAAACCCCATGTCGCGAGAGAAGGAGGAGTCAGAGGGACAATAGATCCGTGAGTTAGAGCCACCGGGGTTCGCCCCGTTAGAATAGATCTCCAGTTGAGTTTCAAGAACCATTGGAGTAAGAGTTGATCTGTCAAGGTAGGCCATCTCGGCGGTGATGAATCTCACTCTATGTATCTCAAGGATAATCGAATATGTTGATGATGGTTTTGGTGATTTGTCTATCTTGATTCTGTAATTATGCATGTGCTTATTCCAATTGCTTAGTTCTAGGCTAAGTAGGTTGATACTATCTTGATCGTGGTGATCAGGATAGTATTCAGACATTGTATTGATTATGGTTGCTTAATGATGCTAGTAGTATGGTTTAGCGGTGACAGCACTAAACCTGCCAACACTATTGGATAGTTGAGAAGGGTAAGATACCTACGCGATTAAGGGTTTCCTCTCGGCAGCGATAAATCGATGAGACGCTCGGAAAGGTGGGTGGTCTTATTTATTATATGTTTTCATTGATCCATATAATTACCATTATGATGCTATTTGATTAGACTATCTGGTTACGATCTAACTAGTAGATATCTCGCTACTCAGTTAATAGCTTAGGCTCATAAGATATCTGGCGCACTTTGGCTTAGAATTATTCGTGTGCCGATCGGCTCAACACCAGTGCTGATCGACGCAATCACAGATTCGGTAGTGTGCCGATTGGCTCAACGCCGCGCCGATCGGCGGAATGATAGATTTGCTATTTAGCGCACCTTTGCGCTGGCCAGTCTCCCCTCATGCAAATTTGAACTCGACAGTAGCTTTGACTAGATCTTTTACTGTTAAATCTATTTAATAATCCCTAAGGTCCCAGTGGATACGATAAACCTTGGAATACTCAATTCAAGGAAAAAAGTGCTGCAATCATACACCGTCCTCTTGCGGTATATAAGTGGGTGCGTAGTTACGACCAACAAGCTTCCTTTTTCTAGCGCCATTGTCGGGGACCATAGCAGGCTTTTAAACATTGTTTGATGTATTAGTATTTAGTCATTGTGCTTTATTTGTCTCTTTAGTACATATATTCTGTTAAGTGAAACTAACAGGTATGGACGGTCCTAAGTCAAACAAACCCTCTAATTACACCGATGATCCAAAAAGGCTCCTTCGCAAGAAGAGAACAGCGGAGAAGAGAAGCAAGTCACTTCGAGATTTAGTTGGAGAAGCAATCCGTGCCAACCCTCGAGTATTATTCATAATTGCAGATCCAAAAGTAAAGGAGATGACAGAATTACCCTTGGTTAATCGTTTCAAGCCTCAACTGACTAATGTTGTCAAGATAGATTTCCAAGAAGCTCAAGATCAGAATCCATATCAACTGGAGAGATATGTTGGATTAGTGGTGCAACAACCGTTCACAGGTTCGGAAGATCCCAATCACCATTTACAGCACTTCCTTGAGTTTGCACTACATTCAAGATAAATGGATTGACCAGAGATCAAGCACGTGTGCGGCTATTCCCCTTCTCTCTAGTTGGACGCCCCAAGCAATGGTACAATGGATTGGAAAACACAGTAACAATTGTGTGGGACACTTTAGCAGCTGCGTTCTTAGCCAAATATTTCCCTCCTGGTAAGACTCAAACTCTGAAGAATAAGATTCTTGGATTTACACAAAATGTTGATGAGAGCATTGGAGAAGCATGGGAAAGATACAGTGAATATGCTGATGCATGCCCTCATCATGGTCTATCGGTTGGAGAAATTATTGAGAGGTTCTACATGGGATTGAATATTCAATCTCATCAATACTTAGATGCTTCAGCTGCGGGTTCATTCATGGCAAAGACTCCCAACCAAGCTAAGGAATTGATCAAGTTGCTAGTTGAAAATCAATCATGAGATAGTGAGAGAAGTTCAAGGAATATACAACCTTCAAAAGGAGTGGCAAAAAGTGTGATTGAGAGGACTCATGAAGACTTGGTTATGGATCGCCTTGATGCTATTCAAAGAAGGTTGGACAATAATCATCATATCCCTAAGAAAGAATCGCTCAAGCTAGCGGAATCACGCTCCACTTATAGTGAGTGTGGAGAATTTGGTCATGTGCAGAAAGATTGCCCTGAAGAGATGAAGATGCTAGAATATATGAAGAATAGTGGATGGAAGCCCCAATTTCAGCAACAAAGGAGTTCTTTCTCTCCTAGTTCGTCCATACAAAATTCTATCCCACTTCGTCTTCAATGTCACGAGTTCTTCCAAGCTTAAGATAAGATCAACAAGGACAACCAAGCTAAATTCAAGGAGATTGATCGTGTCCTTTGGGGAATTAATGACAAGGTGATAGAGATTGGGAGCTCCAACGAGCAGATTTTGAAGCATACCAAGATTATAGAGCAACAGATGGGACAATTATCGCAAGCCATTCAAGGTAGCAAGGGGGCTATTCCTGGCAAAACGATGTCTGCAGAATAGTTGAAGGCAATAGCTACACGGTCAGGAAAGCAAATGGAAGATCCAGAACACTCTACGGGAGCAAAGAAGACCCACGCCGATCGGCTCACACCTAGCGCCGATCGGCGTGACGGTACTATAGGCACCGATCGGCTCGATGAGAGCGTCGATCGGCGCAAGGAGGATATTGACCTCTCTAGTCTGAAAAAGGGCATGGAAACAGAGGAGCATGGCCCTGCCACATTCTTGGATACTCAATTGCTGACCAAGACAGAAAGAGCGCAGCAACACGATGAGCAATTCACAAGGTTCGTTGATATTATGTAGAAGCTTTACATCAATGTCCCTTTTGTCGATGCTATTCAAGTACCTATCTACGTCAAGTACATCAAGGACATGATGCAAAACAAGAAATCACTTATTTCTGAGGAGGTTGTGAAGGCCACTAAGGAACTTATGGCAACAATCAATGATGTTGCACTAGAGAAGAAACCCGCCCTGGATCACCAAGCATCAAATGCATGATTGGAACAAGGATATTTGATAGGTGTTTGTGCGATCTTGGAGCGAATGTAAGTGTTATGCCCCGTCATATATTCACAAGTCTCAACTTGCCTGAATTGGAGCCCACGAGTATGTGTTTGGAGTTAGCCGATCAATCGGTACGCTTCCCTGATGGAATTGCTGAGGATGTGCCTGTTCAAATTGGAGATCACATCGTCCCAGTTGGTTTTATTGTGCTTGATATGGATAAGAGGATGAGGACCCTGTTGATCTTAGGGAGACCTTTCTTAAGGACGACAAAGGCAAATATTGATGCTAGAAGTGGTGAGATAAGCTTTGATATAAGTGGGACTCCCTACTCTTTGAAATTCTGCCTAAAAGGAGAAGAGTGTCGTGCTGTTGATGAAGTGAAAATATACAAGACGCCGTGGAAACGTGGCATCGAGAGTAATTGGAGGGAATGTATGGATGGGATGTCCAAGGTATATGAGCTATAGAGATGAGAAAACCTTGTAGTGTCGCTAAGGATTGATTGTTTACGGGGAGGTCAAGCTCTTTGACCTCTAAATAACTAGAGCGCTCTTGGGAGACAACCCAATGATCAGGGGGATTTAGAAGATGCTTAGTGCTTATGGGAGGGCAACCCATTTTTATTTAGTTAATGCTGGCCGGGAGGGAAACCCAGTATTTTTAATTTTCTTGCTTGTAATAAAAACAATCTCCCGAATAAAAGAATTAGAAAAGTGTGTGCTTAATTTTTGTGTGCCCTTGTGTTGTCTGTTTATTGGTGCAAAATTGTGTATATACATATTGTAGACTAACAACGCAGGAATATAAAAAGAAAAAGACCAAAAACAGGAAGGAACAGAGCGCACGCCGATCGGCGCAGTATGGCCCAAGACAAGACAGAATGCTAACGACACCCACAATTGAAGGGGTGCTAAGAATCAACCAGCACAGTAATTCTCAGAGATGGAGCTATTTTCAAGTAATTAAAAATATTTTTGGAAATAATTTTTATGTGCAAAATGGTTGCTAAATGACGTAGGAAGGGATGAAGAAATATCTAGCAGAGGAGCAAGGGGCCAGAAGCAAAAACGGACATCACGCCGATTGGCGCACTCCTGGCTATAGGAACATTGGGAAAGTGGAAATTAGGTGAAGGAGATGAATACGAGGCATCAGGATCAGCGCTGGACCCCAAGACAAGGTGTAGGGGACTTGCGCCGTTCGACGCACTACTGCGCCGACCGGTGCAGATACCCGCACGGTTCCCAAATGGGCGACAAAAGTGGCATGCATTGATTTCAAGGAACATGTATGATTTCTATGCAGGTGTTTAGTGCAGAGGAGACATGGAATTGACCAAAATCTAAAAAAGAGACGACGCACCGATCGGCGCGTCCCACGCCGATCAGCACAGTCAATCAGGACGTCGGAATTCTGTGTTGTTCCCCTGCCAACCAGCATGATGTACCTAGAAACGATGTAAAGGAGGGGAATCAAGAGCCATGACTTAGAAGATTCAAAATTTGAATTGTGCCGATCGGCACAACCCTGAGCCAATCGGCGCGCTCCCCAATTTTGAAATGTCAAGGCGGGTCCTTCTCCTGGAAGTTTCCCATGTTACAAAAGGGAGGCCGGGTGCCCCCACTTTGTCACACCATCCCGGTAATCTCTCCACCTTCCCCACTACCCACGATCTCGCACACGTTCTGCACTCCTCGCAGATGGATCGTCTCCGTTCCTCCGTTGGCAAGTTGGGGAAGAGGCTGCGCCGGGGAAGCGGTTCTAGCGGCAGCGGCGAGTAAACCTGTGACTCCTCAGCGAAGGGGAACTCCAGCGCTCATGATGACATGTCGGTGGGAGGTGCATCCACTGGCTCGGCGGCAGCTACCTACGAGGTCCACGCCAGCCACTCCGTCTCCGGCATGCCTCTTCCGACGGGGCGTGCTACAAGGAGTCAAATGGCGGCAAGCCGTGGGGTTAAAAGATCACCACCATCGCCGGCATTCCCACCGCGCACAGTGGAGGAGGGCGTCACCCTCTTGATCACGAAAGAACAAGATCACTACCTCGCGGTGAGGGGAAGGTTCGTCCCCAACTTCGACTTGGACGAGACCTTCCTCACATTGATCGGCATGTTGGAGGACATGAAGAGGATGCTCAGCAACCTCAGCTGGGTGGACTTCTACCAACTTCCCATAGACTACAACCTCGACATCATCACCGAGGTCGCCTCTACGATGAGGATCAGCACCAACAACTACGGCGACGATGCCATCAACTTCCGCATCCGCGACATCAGCTACACGGTGACCATGGAGGCGGTGACTCAAGCCTTCGGCTTCGACGCCGACACCGACATCGCCAGCATTTTGGGACGTGAGGAGTTGGACTCCTTTTGGAGGCAGCTCTCATCCGTGGAGGAGATGAAGTGTGGCAACATCCGCAACCTGACTATCCAAGTCTTCCACCGGTGGTTGGCGGCGCGCACATGCGACAAGGTCGACTCCAGCAACATCACACCGATGCGGACTTGCGGTGGCTTTCCAACGCCATCATCAGCCCATCTCACTACAACCCCATGACGGTGATGGTGCGGGTTGGTTTGATAAGAGGGGCAAGAAGAGCAAGAAGTTGGCCTTCGGGGCCTATCTTCAGCGCCTAGCAGCCCTCGTCTACGATGGCGACGGGCCGGGAGGGCGCAATGACAAGTGGGAGTGCGCAATGGAGATCAGCGATAATATGACTTGTGGCAATATTTTCACGGAAAGTGCTCGCGCCGGCTTCCATGTCGGCGGCACCAACATTAGGCTCCTGTGTGCGGAGCTAGGAGTTTTTCTCCCTCGCAAACTGGAGGAAGGAAGTTGGCTTGAAGAAGGTCTCCTGGAGGGGGGCCGAATTTCCAAGGACCGCCGTGGGTGGGTTCGACAATCGGCAACATTTGCAGCGGCCGACAGCGAGTAGGGTTCCTGGGGGTCATGCCAAGAGCCTTAACAATACTAGCCAGGGTGGAGCGATGCAGCGGGCGGTTCATAGTCCTCTACGTCGGTCGGTGCAAGCAGCACGCCGTTTGGCGCCACCTACTTTACTATAGGCGTGGACTACCTGTGGTGCCTCCGGTGCCCGGTGCAGACTCCTTCGTGCCCATGCAGGGGTATCTCGACAACAGCATGCATCACATCGAGCATGTGGAGGACGCCACGTCCCAATGGAGGAACAACCACGACGCGATGGTGGAGGAGTTTGAGCGATTCAAGGCACGGTGCTATGGCTTCGATCAGCCACCGTCGCCACCTCCGCTTGACTAGAAGTGCCTAGGAGTTGGCACATGTATCGATTTCCCAGTTTGTGTTTTCTTTTTATCTTTTGCAATTTTTTTCTTTATTTGCTTATGTGTGTGTGAACGGGTTGGAAAACCATGTATTGGGTGTATTTATTTTCATGCAAGTGTGTTAGTAGTAGTTAATAGCGTGTTTACTTTTATGCAAGTGTGACAGTCGTAGTTTTATTTTCATGCAAGTGTGTGCAAAAATCATCACCATGTATTCGAGTTTCGATCTTAATATAATGGTGACGGTTATGCTCTTTTAGGAGAATCGAATTACTTATCCTTTCTTGAGAAATATCGATGAAGACCGAATAATGTTGAGCATTGAATAAAATTCGAACCTACACTTAACAATTATTCGGCAAATGTCTTATGTGGAGCAATTCTGAGTACCCATGCGCTTCATTTGCATTGTCCAATTTGTGATGATAACTTAGTACCAATCTTTTTATAAATAAATTTTCATACTGTGAACTATGGAATTTATTGTTTTCAAGATCCTTACCTATCAATGCCAAATTTTGAGCAATACTCATGAGCCTTTGATATGTAGATAAACATTAAACTGATGGTTGAGTTCGGTTAGGATTTAATTCTTGTTGGTATGAACTTTACTAAGATGGCCAAATCTTTGTGTATCTTTTTAAAACCTTGAATTACTCATGCAAAAATTCAATTCCGCTCAGTATTCCACCATAAACCCAAATATCTTGTTGAATATCATTCCTTGACCACATCCTATATTTTTGGCTATATTTAATTCTTGAGTAAATGTTGAAGCCAGATAAATCAAATACCAACAAGTGATTGGTGAATTCGGGTTTAGAACTGAACGGCGCACTTCTGGCGTTGATCAGCGCAACAGAGAGCAAAATAAAAAAAAAGACAGAAAAAAGAGAAAGAAAAAAAGGGAGAAGAAGAAGAAAAAAAAGAGAAAAAGCTCTGTTGTTTGCTAAGGGACTAGCAAAATTTTAAGTGTGGGCAGATGGTATATGACATGCTCATTCTCAAAATTCATTCTAATATAGCCATGAATCATTCCAACCATGTGCAATCTGATAATAGGAGTTCCTTTTTCTTCCAAGATCAAATTTTTGCTATGCACATGTTCACATATCCAAAGTTTGAGTCCTTTCTTAAATTTTCCTTTCTAAAATGGCCATCTTGTTAAGCTTCTGTAATTCCAGTAAAGAATAATCTCCTAGCTTTACAATGTATTGTTGATTTATGTTTGCAATCCTTGAATTATCTCACAAAGCTACTCATATAAGCTTTACACAAATATCATTTGATCATTATGATGTAGATATAGGTTGAGTGATTTGAAAGTTGAGTTGTTACTTTAGATTATTTGGAAGATAGATTCTTTATGTTCACAACAATCTTTTAATCGATTTTCATGTGTGGAAAAGTTATAAGTTATGAGGTGGACATGATCCTTTACTTTGGGGAGAAACTTTAAGCTTTATGCCCATATTTGATCTATTCTGCTGAATACCAATATGAAATACACCACAATAGAACAATACTCAACATTTGCTAATTTGAGATATCTTTTATGATAGAGAGAGTATGTTCTTTAATTTTTCTTTCTTTTACTTTACTCAGGACGAGCAAAGATTTAAGTGTGGGGGAACTATTGGCACTACTTAAGTACCCCTTTTATATGTGAATATAACCCCAATTAGAGCATAATTGATGCCAATTTAGGTCATTTACCTATAATTTTGCCTATATATTTGTATATACGTTGTTTTGAAACTATATTACATAAACAAGTGAAATTGGTGATTAAAGTGATGCTGGAAGAGGACAGGAGTCCAGAAGCAACGAAAAGCACTAAAGAAGCCCAGTGCACCGATCGGCGCAACCCATAAGCCAGTCGGCGCAAGGGTGTTTTAGCCCACAGAAGTGACCGAGGCCCATTCTTTATGCTTATAGAAGTTTATCTGTGCAAGATACTTGAAGATATTTGCCTAGAAGATTTATGGAACTTCAAGATCTTGACTTGCAGTGCAAGACTTTATCTCGAAGTAAAAGGCCCACATGGCAGCTGTGGAAAACAGAGGAACCGACTTGAAAGATAAACCAGAGAAGCCACGGCTTGCGCTGATCGACACAATCCTGCGCTGATCGATGCAACCGACTTATTTCCTAGAAACCGAGTCCTTTACGAGTAGAACCCTTATAAATACTTTAAACCCCTTGTCGCGAGAGAAGGAGGCGTTGGAGGGGTAACATATCTGTGAGTTAGAGCCACCAGGGTTCGCCCCGTTAGAATAGATCCGTCAAGGTAGGCCATCTCGACGGCGATGAATAGCACTCTATGTATCTCAAGGATAATCAAATATGTTGATAATGGTTTTGGTGATTTATCTATCTTGATTCTGTAATCATGCATGTGCTTATTTCAATTGCTTAGTTCTAGGCTAAGTAGGTTGATACTATCTTGATCGTGGTGATCAGGATAGTATTCAGACATTGTATTGATTATGGTTGCTTAATGATTCTAGTAGTGTGGTTTAGCGGTGACAACACTAAATCTACGCAGCACTACTGGATAGTTGAGTAAGGTAAGATACCTACGCGATTAAGGGTTTTCTCTTGGCAGCGATAAATCGATGAGACGCTCGGAAAGGTGGGTGGTCTTATTCATTATAGGTTTTTATTGATCCATGTAATTACCATTATGATGCCATTTGATTAGACTATCTGGTTACGATCTCACTTGTAGATATCTGGCTACTCACTTAACAGCTTAGGCTCACAAGGTATCTGGCGCACTTTGGCTTAGATTCGTTCGTGCGCCGATCGGCTCAACACGAGCGCCGATCGACGTAATCACAGATTCGGTAGTGTGCCGATCGGCTCAACCTCGCGCCGATCGGCGCAACGACAAATTTGCTGTTTAACGCACCTTTACGCTGGCCAGTCTCCCCTAATGCAAACTTGAACTCAACAATAGTTTGGACAAGATCTTTTACTGTTAACTCTGTTTAATAATTCCTAAGGTCCCAGTGGATATGATAAACCTTGGAATACTTAATTCAGGAGAAAAAATGCTACAATCGTACACCGTCCTCTTGCGATATATAAGTGGGTGCGTAGTTACGACCAACAGAGTGCACTTGGGCTTGCCTGGTCTGAGCAATATTAGCACACTCAAGAAAATTAGTCTCAACTCTGGGCTCCTCCGGAACTATCTCCACCTCCAAGCTCCTGTCGTTGAGTCTTATTGAATGCAATGCAAATAAAGATAGGAGATGATTCATGACACTTCTTGAACAAATACAAACATGTATAAAAGTACATGGGTGCATTGGAGAAGGACATGGAGATTTCTCATATTACTTTCATTTAGTATCGTGAAATGCGAACGGGGTTTTAGTGATGATGATTGTAAATGGTGAACCATATGTACACTAACTAGATGAGCATGACATGATGATAAGAGGCAAATTAAGATAAATAAAAACACAAAATAACATAGAGTAAGTTGTTTTTTATGATTTGCAACACAAACCTTTAGGTGGTAGATACTTATATTTACATTTATGTCATTACTAGAATTAAATCAAAGCTACTAAGATTACATGGGTTTCTGGAAGGTAAAATCCAATGGACAAATTATATGTGGTGTGGGACACTAAGCAAGATTTTTGTACCAAATGTGATGCCCAGAAAATGCACCAATCATTTATATTAATTAAAATGGTGGAAAAACAAAATAATCATTACAGAATAAAGACTTGCAATTTAAATATGACATTCGGTGAAATGCTTGGAAATGATGAAATGGTCATGCATGAAAAATATTATAATTAAATCATGTACTAAAAATTAATTATGATTTTATTCTGATTTATTTTGCCATTAAATACATGTATAAATAAATGTGTGCTTGAGGGGTGTCCTAGTATTTGTTTTAAAATACTACATGCGGCAGGGAGTCCAAAAAGTATTTTTATGTATTTTTAGTCCCATGAATCATTTGTGTGCACGTTTCTGAACATGTACATAATTATCTGGCTAATTATTCAAAACAGGGCACTGGAGTGGGCCGAATCAAAGCGCAAAGAGGCTAACTGCTTCCGGGTGTGAGGAATCTAGGGGCTTCTCACCAATGACGAAGGACGAGGTGTCAAGGCGGTGGTCAGCCACGGAGAAGAAGATTTCAAATTCCGGCGGTTGGCGAAGAACAGAGAGGCGTCAGGGCACCAGAAGGCAGAGGGGGCTCTGGCGGAGCGGTTGGGAGTGCTCGAAGGCGGGTCACGCGCGCGGGCGGGGGCAGGGATAAGGCCTTTGGACCGTGTACAATCGGACAACGACCCGGCGAAGGGGGGGTCTTCACGGCCACGCGGCGGGCAGTGTCACGGTGCCGCGGGCGGCACACAGTGCCAGCGGGCGCGGTGAGGCTGACAGGCGGGCCCCAAGCAATTTTAATTGCTAGAAAAACAGAAACGCTTAGGTGAAATAACTATATTTTTGGAGCATTAAATTAATTTAAATGTCAAATGTTTTTGCATACCCTTGTAGAGCACGATTTGTGCTATCATTTGGATGACATGCACAAGGGGAGGTGAAATAGTTTGCAAGATATTAAATTTTGAAAATGGCTTTCTGCTAAGGGAAACTTGGAGAATTTCTTGTTTGCCTGGAAACCTGATCACTTAAGCATTTTGCAAATTCAAATTGAGACATCAACTAAGCTCCAAATTTGAATATCATTGCACATATATAACGAGCAATGTTTTTAGTAACTAAGAATTGAGAATGTAGCCCTGGAAGTGGAATTGTGTAGTAGTGATACAATTTCAAAGGTTCTTAGTTGCTAAGGCTTCTTAGAAAGTTTGTATTTGTAAAAAATTTCAAAAGTAATTTCTACTGATATTATCAATGTAAGCCAAAATTATATGTTCCTCCTAAAGATGGGATCTCAATTATGAGTATGATCTGGTTCAATGATTTCGTCTAAAATTTGAAATTTGAATTTTTAAATTAACCCTATTTTTAAATGTTGTGTGATTTATTTGACTTACTTACCCATGCAATAAAATCATCCAAAATTTTTATTTGGTACATAGGTCAAGATTATGAAATTTATTTGGGTCACTTTTATGTGAGGATTTGCAGTTCTAGTTCAAGTCAGATTTGAACCGATTTCAAATAATTTCAAACTTGAGTTTCTAATTTGTTATTTTTGTTGTGTTTCTCCTCCTTGGCTGCTTAGGGTTGATATGTGACATCAGGGGTGTCACAACAATCTCCAATGGGATGTTGCGAGATGTTTTTGTTTTAATCCATCTGCCGATTTTACTTAGCGATATTGTGGAGAACTTCTTGAGTTGGCAATACGATCCAAGAGGAGTTTTCATTTGTCATATTGGCATACAAAGTCTATCTTGAAAACCCTGCTACTGAACATAGTCCTGGTTCTTGTGCTATTGCTACTGTTCGTAGTCCCACAGTGAATACAATTAGTCATGGAGGAAGATCTGGAATGTGAGATGCTCAACAAAGTTTAGCAATTTGTTTGGAGATTAGCACGCACAACAGCCTACCTTCCTGGAGGAAACGCAGACTAGATGAATGGATATAGATACAAGATGCCAGATGTGCTACAGATTGGGTAACGACGGAGGCCATCTATTTTTCCGGTGCAAGTTAATTTCTAAAGGCACTATGGGGCGAGAGCGTATGATGGAGGAGAGCAATAAATTCTAGCCGACGAGCACTCATTCCAAAGTGTTGTGCAAATATGACAATGGGATCGGAGCAGCTGGAAAACACAACTGAAAAGTAATCACCAGTAGGGATGATCGCATCGGATAATGCCTTTCTCAAATCTAATCTACATTTCTTTGCCGGATTCGAGGCGGACAAGATAAAACGTGAATGTGGATATGAATATAGTTTTTTTTTATATCGGAGATGATACGGATTTCGACCAGAGCATATCAGAAGCGGACTTTAAATTTTCAAACGATACCACTTTATATAGATAAATATATCTTGGTTAAGAATTTTACTGAATATATGTATGATCGTAGTAGCCACCGAGAATGCACAACCGAAAAACACAATCTAATCTTTTTTTTGTGTGTGTACTCATAAAAAAAGTATATGCGTTCTATATTTAAAATAACATTCAAGTACGTAAAACAAAATAAAATATCTGAAACAAAGATGAAACGTCTCCATATTTTTTTTCTCATATGACCACTTAAGTAGGCAATAGTTAACCTTTATATGTGTTTTTATTGGGCCGACAATATTGTCCGATAATCCTACTGAGTTTCAGATATTCCACTTGGAATTATTAGATAATCCATATCAATTGGATTTTGACAATACCACAACCTATCTTACATCCTCATGACATCGTATTCAGATTATCCTTATCCGCTAAGAAACCTCAAATGCTCCCCCATATCCTCAAAAGTCGGATTTATCAAATTGGTTTAAAAAATTATTCACACCACTGTAACCGTGATTTGCCACACTAAGGGCATGTTTGGTTGCGTGACTATCTTCCTACCAGGCTAGTCCAATGCAAGATTTTCCTTTCATCTTGTTTTTGGTTTCCTTCATAGGGGCGATAGCCCGACCAGAGTAATGCAAAGATGGTCATGAAACCTGGCTAGCAAGAGCCCATGAAAACCAGTCGCACAAACCTAACTAGGCCCGAGCTAGCCTAGGCCCATCAGAGAATAATGGCTCGAGTGGTGAATGAATGGCCTCCTTTGGTGCTAGGGTTACCGCTCTATGCCTCCACTCTCTCACACCGCATCTCATCGTCTTCTGCCACTCATATCTCCTGCTACCTCCTCCCGCCTCACCAACCCCGACTATCCCTCCTCTACACCCACGGCCTCCTCCTATCTTGCCGACCCTGACTTTTCCTCTCCTCCCTGAATCCGTCTGATGACGGTGCCTCCCCGCACCCAACCGAGGACGCCACCTCCCCGAACCCAACCGTCTCCTACCTCCTCCGCCACTACCGCCACCACCTCCCGATAAACGACTCTGCCTCCTTGAACCTGAATGAGCTGGCATGCTTGGTTTTCCAACTATTAGGTAAATTTTACCTAGTAGATATTGGTAATGCAGTCCGGCCTAGGTTTTAACCATGTACCAAGGTACAAGATACCACTTAAGAGAGTATAGTACTAGAAGCCCTCAAAACCATAGGGAGCTTTTCAACTTGAGTCACTCCTCTCTTTAGGTGTCAGTTGAGAGGGCTTTCGGGGCACTGAAGAATAGGTTCAGGATCTTAGATAACAAAGCCATATCATCTATACATGATTCAAGTGAAACTAGTTCTTGTATGTTGCATTCTTCACAACTAGATCATTAGGTATGGGGTGAATGAACATGTTCCAGAGGAGGCAACATGGTTTGCCAATGTTGCAGATGTGGATACTCCAAATGGTGCTGTTGTTGACAATGGGGCATCGGCTGCCAAGAGGGATACCTAGGCAGAACATATGTGGGCAACTAGATACAACCATAGGAATTAGTATGTACTGCTACTTGTGTCATTTAGTTTGTGTCTTGAGTTGTACCATTTTTATGTGTTATTTTCTCAAACACGCAAGAGAGCTGAGCGTATTTGTATTAAGGAGTAAAAGAATAAGATACAAGGTCCTAAGGCCCCAGTCTGAGTATTTACAGGATTACATTCATGCCTGTTTCTTTGGATCACTACCCAGTACCATGTCCATGCAAACCTGCTCAGTCATGGTGGCCTGGTTCTAGGGATGGAGCGCCCATGATCCTCCACAAGGCCGCCTGCTCGCCAACCTCACAAATGATCGTCGATGCTATCGGTGCCGCGACGTTGAAGACACAATGATTTCTCTGCTTCCAAATGGACCATGCAACAAGGATGACAAGTGGGTTAAGTCCCTTGTGCTCGGCGCCCCGAGTGCACAGGAGCGCTCTCTGCCACAATCCATGGAAGTTGGAATCGTTGTTCCATGGTGCGAGTTGTGGTAGCCCAACCTCTGTGAACCAAACTTCCCTCGCAACCAAACAGGAGATGAGTACATGTTGGATCGTCTCATCATGTTGATCACACAAGGGCAGCATTCAGAGTAAGGCAATCCCCGCTTGGCCAAGCGGTCCGACATCCAACATCGGTTCATGGTGGCTAGCCATACGAAGAGCTTTGCCCTTAGCGGAGCCTAGGTCTTCCAAATGTGTTTGTGAGGCTCAAAAATTATGGTGCCGGTGAAGAATCTAAGGTATGCTGAGAAACCATGTAGATATGTGCCATAGTTTGCAATATATATAATGAGTAATTGACTTGACCGGATTTGGTGTTTGAGTTGAAATGTGGGAATCTTGAGATTGCATGAGTTTGTGCATGTCATGATTCTGACTAACCGGAGTTGGTGGAAGTATTGGTGAAGTTGTAGGGGTTGAGAAATGTGTTTCCTTGTCTCATGATGTGTAGGTCACTGGAATCGACTTGGCGGTCAACGGCGAGAGGATCGGGCACAAGTAGGGGACTTGGGGCCAGACGATCGGGATGCCGAGTGAAGTCAAGAGTGATCCACACCGTACATGTGGAGAGGCAAGAAGCATGGAAGGTTTCGCAATTGAGCCTCAAAATCGTGGTGGTGATGAAGACGACATGTTGACCAAGTCAAGGAGAGCGGGATGCTGGTGCAAGTGACAAGGGGGCCCAATGGATAAGGACCGAGAGAGACTTGCCGATGGTCAAGATCATGAGACAAGGTGACACGCATCAACATCGAAAAGTCATGCTTTGAGAAGCGTGCAAGGCAGTTTCCCGGTTTGGGTCTCAAAACCGATGGTGGCGATTGGATGTGCATGTGGCACCATCGCGAAGGTTGCTTCGAGGCAAAGCAAAGTCGTGAAGGGCTCGATGGCATTCGGGCGAAGAGAAAAAAGAGGGATAGTTATGCCCCTGGTGGTAGGTGGGTGTGTTATGTAGGTCGAGGGTATAGTGGTCATGTGGAAAATAGACCCTA
Source organism: Eleusine coracana subsp. coracana (assembly GCA_032690845.1). Taxonomy (NCBI): domain Eukaryota; kingdom Viridiplantae; phylum Streptophyta; class Magnoliopsida; order Poales; family Poaceae; genus Eleusine; species Eleusine coracana. The sequence goes on from CM064422.1 coordinate 29,389,526, forward strand.
GGCCTATATAAGAAGACATAGGGCTAGTGGAAGAGGTGCCTCTCTTTCCCTTAGCCTTGCCTTAGGTCTTTATTCAAAGTGCTAGGAGAGGTCTTCATGTTTTAGAGGAGAGGAGTGTGTGTGTGAGAGACATCTCTTGCTCTTCCAAATAGTGGGAGGAAGAGGGTGGCTTCCTAGCCTTACACCTATGGATCCTGTAAGCATGTTTCCATGATATGAGATTTATTTTCGTGCTGAAGATCTTCCTCTCTCCCTAAATCCCGAATTTCTCTTTTTCCCTATTTTTGGAGCTATTTTCGTGGAGATTTTTTATCTCATTTTTTGAGTGGGTTTTGGTATGAATTTCTTGAGGTATCTTGGTGCTAGGACATGCCTAAACGTTCCTTTATGGATCCTTGATTGAATCCTAGGCAAGAGCACCTTCAATTTCGTGGATTTCCTCAAGAACATTCAAACCCTAGAGCTTTCGGTAAATCCTCAAATTCACGATGAATTCTTTAGCTTTTTGTGTGATTCCACTTGGAGAAGGAACGTCCTTCCATGATGTTTCTCTAGTCCAAATGTTGTAGTTTTTAGAGTTCGATTGATAGGGTTTTGCAATTTTTCTTTGCGTATCACTGTTGCTGTTCTGAACCTGTCGGGCCCGACCGGCAGTGCCGATGGCTACTGCCGGTGGCACCAACTGCTGATGGACCAGCAGGACCAGCAGTGTCGATGGTCACTACTGATGACCGGATCAGCACTGCTAATCGCCTGGACCAGCACTGCTGATCGGCACTGCCGATAACTTGATCGGCACTACCAATTCTCCGTCAGAATAGCTCAGTTTTGAGTGTGTTTCCTCCATAGTTTTGTGCCTTGGTTCTCCACCTTCATTAATTGTTTTATGTGTGTTTTTCCCGTAGCTTTGTGTCTTGGTTGTACTCGACCGACACTACCAATGATCTGATCGGCACTACCGATGGTATGTCAAAATTGCCGATCGGCACTGCTGATGACATGACCGGCACTACTGATACAAGTTGAGAACTGTTTTGATTTGAGTGTGACTCTTCCATAGTTGTGTGCTTTGACCTTTCTGTTTCATCCCTCGTGCTTCTATTTTAGTCTTCCGCTATAGTGAGTCATTCCTAGGGTTAGCACATCACAAGTTGGTGTGTGTGACCTTGGCGATTTATTTAGAGGTTGGCTTGGGTTGTAATTGGGACATAGGCCAAGTTCTTGTATAGAATTTTAATTGGCTCCCATTCACCCCCCCCCCCTCAGGTCGCCTTCTCGCTCCTTCAATTAGTATGACAGCCGGTTTGATCACTAGTTGACCTTCACCGGCTTTATGATCCGAAGGTGACTGGAGAAGCGTGATGTCAAGCTCTGCATATTCGATGGAGAGGACTTCCCCTACTGGAAGTCGCGGACCAAAGCTTTTTTTGCTGAGTCAAGGACGTGCTATCTAGGACATCGTCGAGCAAGAATACAACATACCTGTCAATCTCAACACCGCTCCAGTAGGTGAGTTGAACAGGTATGAAAACAACTCCAAAGCTATCAATATTCTGCTTTCTACACTTGGTAGGAGTGAACATGATAGAGTTGCATACCTTGACACTGCTTATGCTATTTTGGGATAAGCTTTGCATGTACCATGAGGGTATCAATCAAGTCGAGTCTATACGTAAGAATTCTTACAATAGACAGTACCAAACATTTGCACAAAAACCTGGCGAGTCACTAGATAACACCTTTTGTAGGTTTGAGGAAATTGTGTGCAACTTGCGGGCTTGTGGTAACCTTGTGTATAATGATAATGATAGAGCTAAGCAACTGTTATACTCTCTTGATAAAAATGTTTAGGGGGTTAAAATTGCTACTCTAGAAGAAACTGCTGACTTCAACACCTTGAACTGTGAGCAACTGTATAGCAAGCTGAAATCTCATGAACTATCTAGGAAATCTCGTCCTAATCATGTTAATCCTACTTCTAGCATGGCTTTTCTTTCTAGCTCTCAGAAGGGTACTCACAGTGATGCTTCTTATGGAACTAACCCCTCACTTGACAAGTCTTACTTGGAGTTTGCTCTGTCTTCTCTTGTCGCAGCTTCTGATGAACAGATGGAGTGCATTCCTGACAAGGAGCTATCCTTGCTCACAAGGAAGTTCAGGAAGTTCTAGAACAACTGCAAGGAGAGAAGAGGAGGTGGTTCAAGAACCTGCTTCAAGTGCGGTGACCCGGGACACTTCATTGCTGATTGTCACAAGAAGAAGAAGAAGGTCGGTTACCACGACAACAACACTGAAGACTTCAAGCAGCAGAAGAACTGCTTCTACAACAAGGGCAAGAACTCCAAGAAGTTCGCCAAGGCCATTGCATGCGCTTGTGTTGCCGCCGTGAGTGATGTTGACCTCACACCAAGCGAATGCCTTACAAGCTCGGAGGAGGAGGTTGAGAAGCCACGAGTCAAGAGGAAGGATGACTTCACCGGGCTTTGCTTCATGGCAAAGAACGACCATGACGCCGATTCTGGATCTGACTCTGACACAAGCGAGGTACCTCCCACTCTTGAAGAGCTCTCTTCTGAACTTGATCATTTGCATGATGTTCTGCTCATGCAAGATGATAAGCTTCGCAGTGCTGTTCTTGAGAATAGAGAGCTTAAGTATAAGTTGGAGTGTGTTGAGTATGAGATTACTTCTCTTAGGTCTAAGCTTGCTAAAGATGACATGGCTGTAGAGTGTGAGTCTTGTCAAGTTGTGATGAATGACCTTATACAGAGGGAGAGTGTGCATGGTCAAGTTGCCAGTTAGCTTGAAAGTGCCCTCAAGGAGCTCGATGAATTCAAAGCTCATGTTGATGCTAAGGAGCGTGCTGAATTTATTTTGCAAATGCATAAGACCACTAGACTTAGCATTGAAAAGATGAATGACAAGTATAAAATTGTTGGTAGTAAAGGTAGAAAAGAAGTAAAACTTGATGTAGGAGATTTTGTATGGTTACACTTGAGAAAGGATAGATTTCCAGATTTGAGAAAGTCTAAATTAATGCCTAGAGCTGATGGCCCGTTCAAAATAATTGAGAAGATTAATGATAATGCATACAAACTTGAGTTGCCTCCTGAGTTCGGGGTTAGTCCTACTTTTAACATTTTAGATTTGAAACCATACTTGGGAGAAGAGGATGAGCTTGAGTCAAGGACGACTCCACTTTAAGAGGGGGAGGATGATGATGACACCCCTCCAATTCTGAACTTGCAAGGTCCAACGACTGGAGCTCATGCACGATGACTAAATTTAGAGGTGAGCTCATTCCTACGTTCTTCATCATATGTCACTTTTGAGAATGGTTTGCTACCTAATGATTATATTGTAATTAGGAACCATGGAGAGTACCAGGAGATGATGGGAGAAGGACTTGGAGACATGGAGGGCCAGCAAGGACATGGAAGCCAAAGTGGAGGCCCAACCAAAACCGACTTCGAGTCTGTTTCGGGGTTCAGGACCAGTCTGTACTAAAATGGATCCCAAGGACGCATACGAACTCGGATTTGGACGTTCTATATATGCACGGAAAGATAACAAGAAGACCTTTCCAATTCTTCTGGTCTCATGTCAAAATTCTTCTGGAGTCATCGGAAATCATCAAAACAATAGAGGGTCCAGAATCTGTTTCGGTGCTACGTCGCCTAGTTTTGACCTTTGGGCTTTGTATCTAGTTGAGCCCAATTAGGGGCGCGTCCAGAGGGTCCTGCACGACCCTAGGGTCTTCATATACAGCTGCCACCACACCATTAGGGTTTGGATTTTGCTTAGATTATTTTGTTCATAATAATTTTGCCGTCATCATGATTTGTGAGACCCCAACTTCATGAGATTCATAATACATCTACAATTGTATTGCATTCTTCTTTGTTCTTGCTTGTGTTCTTGATTCGGAGGCAGGGATTAGCCTCTCAACGAGGTCAATCATTTTTGGACGGTTGATAACCAGAGAAGACGTCGTGCTGCGATTGCGGGGTTTAGAACATGCTGTTCTAAAGCCGGATCGATTTGTGTGTCGCCTCCGACCAAATCAATGTATCCAGAACCTTTCGGAAGATCGAGAACCCTTGTCCACATTATTTTGAGTGCATGTCAGAAGTGCCCCAAACTCACAAATAAGTTGGAAGCTCAAACCCTCAAAGTCAAAGAGCTCGAGTCCAAGCTGCTCATTGAGACTCGCTCTAAGGTCCTTCGACCACCATATGAAGTGTGTGTCTCTCTTAAGGACAAGCTTGTAATCACTAGGGAGGAAAACAAAGTCCTAGTCCAAGAAAATGACTATCTTATCTCTAGGCTCCAAAGAACCATAGTGAGTGAGGAGAATATTGAGAGTGACTTGGCAAGAGTCAAAGAGAGTGCTAGTAGGTCAACCTACAACTTAGGCTTGGGATTTGAGAGGTATGACAAAGACAGTGAAAATATGGGTAAGTTTGTGCCTAGCTTTAGCTACAAGGATGAGGAACAATCCATCAAACCCACTGACACGTACTATCCACCAAACCCCAAACCTTCCTTCAACCCAAAGAAAACAGAGAAGCCAAAACCCAAACCTCCTGTGCAAACAAAGCCTAAATATGAGTGTCTACATTTGCATGTTATGTGGTCGTAAGGGTCAATTGGATGAGTATTGTTATAGGCGTAAGAGGATTGAGAGGATGCAAGCTGAGTTAACAAGAAATGTGCGTCATGATGATTTTGTTGACTTTCAGTCTTGCTCTTTTTCTCGTGCCTATCATGGACAGGGTGATCCCTCATATGATTTTGATTCACGAAACAGAGGTTTTGCGCAACAGTGTTTTGGTGCCCTACGTTTTCCTCATCATGGTGAGCGTCGCTTTCACACAGGCTTTCACACAGATCATTTCTATCATCACAACCCCAGGTTTGAGTCAAGACGCTTTAACAAGCCATATTTTCCCCATCGTGGTTCTTATCCCATGCGTTCAAATGATAATGTGCAAAGAACTGTGATGACTACTACCGGTCGTTTGGTGAAGTACTGAATTCCCAAATGCTTTTTGACTAACCCCAGCACTGAGCCATCAACTTTTTTCTTCTCGTTTGTTGTAGGCAGCAGGTGGAGGCCTGGAGAACAAATGGTTGATTGACTCTGAGTGTTCGCGCCACATGACCGGAGATGCAAAGTGGTTCTCCAGCCTCACTCCCTTGAAGCACCGGGAGTATGTGACCTTTGGAGATGACAAGCGAGGGAGAGTGAAGGCAAGAGGCACGGTAAAAGTAAATGAAAAATTCACTCTCAAGGATGTTGGTTTGGTTGAGCATCTCAAGTACAATCTCCTCTTTGTCTCTCAGTTGCTTGATGTTGATTTAGAAGTTGTTGACGCAAAAAAAATAGATTGTCGATCCTAAACACGAGGCCTGAGAGATCTGCTTAACTCCAGTGTAGGTCCAATGGCGCGCGGTAGATGGTGTGTGGCGTGCCAGTAAGTTTGACCATTCAACTGACAAGGTGTGCACCTGCAAGTCGACCGATGATGGCTTTCAGGCATAGTCGATGTTGGCGTAGAGTCGATACAGGCCAATTCATAATTAAGCATCGGCTTTATATTGATAACATAAAGCATAAATCTACGAGCCGATGCATACTAGACTGATTACAGCATTTAACGCTATATCGACCAGTTAATAGAATCACAATGCTAAGTCGATACAACGCCTTGACAAATAAAACTGTATGATGATTCATCAACTATACAAATAGATCTAGTACAACACATAGAGTCGATGAACCAAAGCCGATATAAAAGCTTAAGCATCTAATCACCAATCGGCTGCTATTAGTAACCAGATAACCAGTCAGTTTGACCATTCAACTGACAAGGTGTGCGTCTGCAAGTCGACTGACGATGGCTTCCAGGCTAGAAAGATCTAGAATTGAATCGCTAGAATTAACCATGATAGATTGGTTTTCCCAAGACAGTATGCAGTTAATCCTAGCAAAACAACCTAGAAAGATCTAGTATGCTGGATAACTAGCAACCATGATAAACTAACTAGAAGATCGGTCCGCGCCGAGACAGTTTTGGGCAGGTCGCCGTGATCGTCGGGGTGGCGAGACCTTCGCTATGTTACCGAGGTCGAACTAGTCGATGCAACCTGCTTCATAACGATGAACCCGCCGGGGTGACGAGTCCTACATCTCTCATGGAGAGCTCGCTCTAGACGAAGAACACATCGGAGTATACCTGTTTCCATGGTTGGCGATGCGCCGAAGTTGTATATTGATCAAGAGATAATTTTTACAATCGCCACTACCCTTTATATTTATAGGGGACGGTGGTCTTGTCGTACAAGGAAATAAGACTTTAAGTCTAAACCAATTCAAACCTTGCTTACCCTACATGGAAACTGAACCAACATGACATGAATATACCAAGCCAAATTCACGTGTACAAGCATTCCTTAATCTACACTGTACCCAATAAAATATTCTGTCATATGCTAATCACTAGACAAAAAAAATCTTGTACGCCTTGTATTTATTCATCAGCGTCGTCTTACTCGTAAACACGATTTACTTCCTTCCATTTTTGTCACCTTTTGACTTTCCTTTAAATGAAGCTTCATACGTGAATCTGGCCAAATACCATTATAATAATTCTCATCAAGTAATCATGTTGAACTCTTAATTTCCTTCTTTCTTGATTCCTTCCCTTTATCTTCTAAGTAGTATCTCACAAAGCTTCTTCATGTGTACCCGTCTCACCTGGCGAATCTCGCACATGGCCACCCACGCTAGTTGTGCATGTATTTTTCTCCGGATGCTATTCCTGTGTGCTGACCTGCCTTGAAGTCCTGTATAGTTATAGCATACGATTCACCGGAGATCTGAACTTTAGATAGTAGTGACTCTCCAATCTATAATCACCAAAACCAAATCAAGCCAACCAATGCCAACTTTGATAACCCACACAAGCTTTGCTTTTACAGACAGAGCACAATGGTGACCATGTCAAATTCTGGTGTCAACACATGCCCCCCAGTTTCGGAATATATGTAATGTGTTCCGAGATTCTTTTTCTTGTGTAAGCTCAATCTTTTTATTCAAACTCAACAATGTCCAGAATTGATTTATCGTTGCTCTCTATGCTTAGTAATTTGATGCCTAGAGCCATCTGTGTGATCCATGGTCAGAACCAATCGTGATGACCTGATGCCCAAAGCTAATCGCCTGGAAGGATACCACGTTGGCACACCCACACATAGCTTCCAAAAACCCCACACGAAAATTCTGCCATCAAGTTCTTGCTTCATTGACTCTTTTTCAAGTTATTCCATCGCTACCATCAACTCATTTATCAATCCTGATGTCCCAATTCGTGGTTATGACTTTCTGTGACAAGTATAAAATCTGCTTGCATCTCAGCGGTCATGAATCTGGCTTGATGTCTGCTCCTCAAAGACCTCTTATGTCCTCTAGGAAAAATGAACACAACTGCTCTTCTCGACCAGCTCCAAGCTTTACTTTGTCCATTGCATATTCTCGTGAAATAATTTACATTCATAGCTTTACTCCGAATGCCGATGCCCCCCAAGTCTGATTAGCTTCAACTCTGGACTAAAATAGTAATAAACATCGGCTTTTCCCTTGTCATCGGCTACCAGTTATCTCCAGGTGGCTTGTTGATAATACGGTCACATCTTCATGCTACCAGCTTCAAGAAGCCGCCAGAGAAATCATCGATAATTAACCTGCAGTAATACTCCGTGTGCACGAACCAATAAATCACAGCCTCCTGGGATATCACCACGTACACTGAGCAAGGAAACCAAAGATTGATTCCAGATAGGCCGATCTTGAACACATAGCAACAGTAAAGTCAATTCTGTACGCGCCCAGCCATCCAATCTTCTGGTAGATTCTCCTCCCCTTCTTGATTGATTATATTGCGAACCAAATCACCGACTCCTCAATCTTGTCATTGCTATTATTGCAACTAAACTTATGGTTGTTTCCCAAAAAATGCTCTTATCATAGTCATGCACTTAAATCACGATCTTCGCGTTCCTTCAAACCTGGAGCTTATCGCTGAGACGATCCAGTATGTCAAATGCTGAGCGATCTCAACGGGAAGTATTCCGTGACTAATTCATTGAGCCAGTGCAAAACAGTCATCACCAGACCACACAAATCTAGATTACTAGTTCTATCGGCTATCATTACTCTCACTTCAAACCTAGCCGATAGGAGTATCTTTATTATCGAATTGCTCCACATCAAATTTTGAAGTAACTCTCATTTACCAGCAACTCGATCAGAAACTCCAGCAATAAATCTCACCACCATGCTTCTGTCCTGAGTCGAATCCAGACTTTGTTCTGGAGGAAAGAATTATGGACATTGGTTCCTCTCTTCTCATCGGCCGATAACTGCACCATGTGATAAGCCAATGTTCACCAAGTTGTAAGCTATCAACCTAATGAACTCAAACCATCGTCACGATTGGATGGATCGGATTAAACCGAGATAGCACCAACACGCAGGACAACAACTTTAGGTCCACAACAGGTTGTCTTCACATGATGTATTCACACATCGGCTTATTCTTGATTCAGCACTCAATATATTGTGATGATCATTCTTCTGGTGTTCCCAATGCACCTTGCCCGTTCTCCAAGACAAGCAGCCATAGCAGTTACTTGATTATCATGAAGACATGGCAAGCGAACTGGCTTTCAGTCCTTCAGTAGATCAAAGGTAATCCCATCCTGGCTGCTACAGTATTCTGCTCACTCGCCATATTGGCTCTTTAGTGTACAACCATTACTACTGTAGCTAAGTCAATGCTCACTTTCCAACACATCACACCAGTAGCTCCCAGGTTAGTGACTTTCTAATCTTTCCTCTTCAAAGCACATCCAATGCCATCGGCCTTTATGCTCGAAATTCCAGAGCCGATGACTGTTATTTGGCTTGCAGGGCTGTCGCTGTTCTTCAACATGGCTGTTACAATCTTTTGATTTGATATCTTCATATTGTTGTACGCAATAGAATTACAAGAAGACCAACTGGCCCAGCAACATGAAAAAAACCCACCATGCATGTGTCATATCCAGATTATTGTATGAACAAAGATATAACAGCCCACCTTGTCTTCATTGCTTGAAACACCGATGCATGCTTGTACGCCCTCCATCGTATGCACACCTTTAGTCAACAGTGAATTTCTTTTTCATAATGATCCGATGCTCGGAGCGAACTGATGGAGAGAGAGGTGCTAACTAATGCTTAAAAAGTGTAGATTGCCCAGTACTAGCCGATACCAATTCTTCTGATCCAGTCGATAAAGAAGGACAAGAATTAGACGTATCGGCACAATACGATATAACTTCATGAACTTCTTCTCAAACCGCACCATCTTACCATCGGCTTCTGATACTCCATATAGTTCATGGGTAAAGTAAATAAAAGCAACACAACTAGCTGATGGTGGAGTGCAAAAATATTCCAGCCAATGAAGTGAATAATAAAATAAAGAGGACTTTTACGGTGTATTTTACAACCAGTAAATTACTGGTTGTAAAAATAGGGATAGTAATGTCATTGAACTTGTTGTATTTATATTTATATTATACTACCACCGAGTGTGAAATAGTAATTACTGGTTTGGAAATGAGAAAGATTGACGGGGAATGAGGTCTGTGACTATTCAGATGGTCTAAACGTCAAAACCTATTCAATAACAAGAATTATGACTATGTCATTAAAATTGTTTCCGAAAATACCCCAGTAAAAATTTTACTGCTGCGATTTACTGGTAGTATTTTTGATAGCATCAAATCGATCTTAGCCCTTAGATTATTTTTATAACCAGTAATTACTACTCGTAAAATGCACCATAAAAGTCCTCAAAATAAAAATATATGTTAACCGATGGTGGAGTTAATATAGGCAATACATATATCAACCGACAGCAAAATAAATAAAATGATACCGGTTGTCTTTACATCATGTCCACACATCGGCCTAGTCTTGATTCAGTACCCAATATATGATGATATTTCTTCCTGTGTTTTCAATGCACATTGTCTTGCCCCTAAGTCGATATGATAAAAAAATTCAAGTGTGCACCTTTCTAGCTAAAGGATAAAGGTGAACCCCACTGAGATTTTGTCTTTTAGTTCTCTGACATAGACTCGGCAACTGAAATTTAGACAACGCTTCCTGCTAAGTCATACTGAAAAATTCAGAAGTATTCTTTGAGACACCCAAAATTTGTCGTCAGCCAATCTCATATCGGCCAATGTTGTCTTGACCCTCAATTATAGGATAGCAGGTGTAAGGAAAACCACACACTGATCAATGGTAAAGGTATGCTGGCTGATGGAAACAAAACCTCATAGTAGCTTGGTAGTGGAGTAAAAAATATTGGTTGTCTTCATCGGCTTTTCTAGAAATATGTCGTTTCCATACTAGCCGATGAAAACATCCTAGAGCTGATACACTAGCATTGTTCACTAGACAGACATCATGTCAATAGCCGATGCATCAAATCGCACTCGGCATGACTCAAACCCGGAGTTTAATTTTATACCTTTGAACGCGAGAGGTGGTCTTGATGTCAATTGTTGCACTACAGATACTTTCTGTTTTGAAGAGAGTATCTCTTGAACCTATGTCCTTATTGCTTTATGAAGTAAAGTCAACGACAAAGCAAAACAGCCTGTATGCACTATATCCAGATTACTCCATAAACAAATATATCATAGCCCATCTTGTCTCTTCCATGTCCAACATCCATGTATGCATGCATTCTGCTTTCCGTCGCATACTTACAGGAAGAAATAGATGAATGTCGATGCTTGAAAAATAAAATCCGCCGTCCGAGCTGCCACTAATTCCTTTTTTTCTGTTGATCAGACTTGAACTTGATTGACACACTGGCAGCACATATTAGAAACAAGACTGGACGAACGACATTTGGCTTCCCCAGTATTCAGACATGGCAGGTAAAAACTAGGCTTCATGCTTCACGGTGACAAGTTGATGGAAACTGGGCTTCATCGCTTCAGTTGACTTGTCTATTGTCATCAGAGGTGCACTGGTACCAACGAATGACCACCTTGATTGCTACAGTTGACTTGTCTATTGTTATCAATTTAATGGTTACACTTTATATCGGCTCTTCAATCAGCTTCTAGATCAATTTTTATTGACTGAGGTCCGATGCATATCTCTTGAGGCCGATACCCTTATTGCTTGTCTTCCCATGTTGATAGGAAACATTCTCCATGCTGTAATCTGATGCTGAGGGCAAGCCGATAGAGAAAGAGAAAGATGCTAGACGATGCCAGAAGAACATGTACTCTTTCTGAACACGTCTCATGATGGAATTATACATCGGCTTTACCCCCCCACCCCACCTCCCCCCCCCCCAAGGATGAAAATAAAGCCGATGTCATAACATCTCTCTCAGGATTCAAAATAAATCTGACTTCTAATCTGATAATAAAAAATATGAGTTCATTTGATGCTCACCACATAATGAAGATGAGTCTCATCGAGCGTGTCAAAAAGTGTGTTGTCGCAAAAAAAAACAGACTGTCGATCCTCCGCGTGAAAAACACGAGACCTGGGAGATCTGCTTAGCTCCAGTGCAGGTCCAAAGGCGCGCGGTAGATGGTGCGTGGCGTGCCAGTATGTTTAACCATTCAACTAACAAGGTATGCGCCTACAAGTCGACCGATGATGGCTTACAGGCATAGAGTCAATGTTGGCGTAGAGTCGATGCAGGCCAATTCATAATTAAGCATCAGCTTTATATTAATAACATAAAGCATAATCTACGAGCCGATGCATACTAGACTGACTACAACATTTAACGCTATATTGACCCGTTAATAGAATCACAATGCTGAGTCGATACAACGTCTTGACAAATAAAACTATATAATGATTCATCGACTATACAAATAGATCTAGTATAACACACAGAGTCGATTAACCAAAGCCGATATAAAAGTTTAAGCATCTAATCACCAATCGGCTGCTGCTAGTAACCAGATAACCAGGCAGTTTGACCATTCAACTGACAAGGTGTGCGCCTGCAAGTCGACCGACGATGGCTTCCAGGCACAGAGTCGATGTCGGCGTAGAGTCGATCCAAGCATAGAGTCGATGCCAGCACAATATATGATTAAACATCGGCTTTATCTTAATAATACAAAATATAAATCTATAAGCCGATACACACTAAACTAACAATTAATATTATATCGGCCATTTAATAGAATCACAATATCTAGCCGATACAACACTGACAAATAAATAAACCATATGGTGATTTATCGACTAGACAAATAGAACTAGTGCGATAAACGAAGTCGATGAACTAAAGCCGATAGCAAAATTAAACACATGCATATCTATCGGCTATTGCTAGTAACCAGATAACTCATTGGCTAAACACTCCGACGATACCCTGAACAGACCCTCGTGACGAGATCATTCTTGTTAGGTTGTCCAACTAGAAGATCGAACTTAACCGAGACAGTTCTAGATATTCCAAAAGATCGGTCTAAGCCAAGACAGTTCTTGGAACCAACGAACGTCTAGACAATACTAGATCTAATCGCTAAAATCTATTCAGATGTGACTCGAATATACATATCAAACCAGAATTGTATCGCTAGAATTAACCATGATAGATTGGTTTTCCCAAGATAGTATGTAGTTAATCCTAGTAAAACAATCTAGAAAGATCTAGTATACTGGATAACCAGCAACCACGATAAACTAACCAGAAGATCAGTCCGCACCGAGACAGTCCTGGGCAGGTCGCCGGGGTGGCGAGTCCTTCGCCATGTCACCGAGGTCAAACTAGTCGATGCAGCCTGCTTCATGACGATGAACTCGTCAGGGTGACAAGTCCTACATCTATTACGAAGAGCCCGCTCTAGACGAAGAACCCGTCAGGATATACCTGTTTTCAAGGTTGGCGATGCGCCGAAGTTGTATATTGATCAAGAGATAATTTTTACAATCGCCACTACCCTTTATATTTATAAGGACGGTGGTCTTGTCGTACAAGGAAATAAGACTTTAAGTATAAACCGATTCAGACCTTGCTAATCCTACATGGAAACTGAACCGACATGACATGAATACACCAAGCCAAATTCACGTGTACAAGCATTCCTTAATCTACACTACACCCAATAAAATATTCTGCCATATGCTAATCACTAGACAAAGAAAGTCTTGTACGCCTTGTATTTTTTTCATCAGCGTCCTCTTACTCGTAAACACGATTTACTTCCTTCCATATTTGTCACCTTTTGACTTTCCTTTAAATGAAGTTTCATACGTGGCCAAATACCATTATAATAATTCTCATCAAGTAATCATGTTGAACTCTTAATTTCCTTCTTTCTTGATTCCTTCCCTTTATCTTCTAAGTAGTATCTCATCAAGCTTCTTCATGTGTACCCGTCTCACCTGGCCAATCTCGCACATGGTTCCACCCACGCTAGTTGTGCATATATTTTTCTCCGGATGCTATTCCTGTGTGCTGACCTGCCTTGAAGTCCTCTATAGTTATAGCATACGATTCACCGGAGATCTGAGCTTTAGATAGTAGTGACTCTCCAATCTATAATCACCAAAACCAAATCAAGCCAACCAATGCCAACTTTGGTAACCCACACAAGCTTTGCTTTTATAGACAGAGCACAATGGCGACCATGTCAAATTCTGGTGTCAACATAAGTGCGCTTTAAGAAAAATACTTTTTGTGTTCTTGATTCGAATAGGTCTTTGGTTTGTGGGATTTCTAGCATTGGAAAAGTTTTTCAGGCTGATTTTGCTGGTTTTTCTGGTTCTCACAAGTGTTTATTTGCTCAATCTTCTTCTGAGCTTTGGAAATGGCATAAGAGATTAGGTCACATGAGCTTTGACTTGCTATATCGCTTGAGTGGCCTAGGCTTGATACGAGGATTGCCTAAGCTCAAATTTGATAAGGATTAGGTTTGTGCTCCTTGTTGTCATGGGAAAATAATTGCCGCTTCTCATCCACCAATTAATTTAGTGATGACTGAACGCCCTGGAGAGTTGCTTCACATGGACACTGTTGGTACTTCTCGGGTTCGTTCGACGAGTAGGAAGTGGTATGTTCTTGTGATTGTTGATGACTATTCTCGCTACTGTTGGGTTTACTTTCTTGAGAGCAAGGATGAAGTGTTTCATCACTTTCGGAGCTTACGTTTGAGATTGTTTAAAAAACTCCCTGGTGCATTACGAGAAATCCGTAGTGATAATGGCACTGAGTTCAAGAACTCCTCCTTTGATGCTTTCTGTCTTGAGCATGGTATTGAGCATCAGTTTTCAACACCTTGTGTTCCTTAGTAGAATGGTGTGGTCGAAAGAAAGAACAGAACCTTGGTAGAGATGGCCCAGACGATGCTCGATGAGCATAGGACTCCAAGGCGGTTCTGGGCTAAGGCCATTAGCACTGCTTGCTATATTTCTAATCGGATTTTCTTGCGCTCAATTCTTAATGTGACTTCCTATAAGCTACGTTTTTGGAGGAAGCTATATGTTTCTCATTTGCGTGACTTTGGTTGCAAGCGCTTCATTCTCAAGTGTGGCAACCTTGATAAATTTGAGTCAAGATCTTCTGATGGCATCTTTCTTGGCTACACCCTTCATGGCCATTCCTACAAAGTTTTGAAATTGGAAACTAACACCACCGTAGAGTCCTACAATACAACCTTTGATGAATCAAACTCTTGTGCAAGCAATGTGATTGAGACTGCAGGTACCAAGGAGATGGAGGAGAGCATCCTTGTAGAAGAGGACCTATAGGGCTTGGATGATGACGATGATGAGTCATTACATCTCACATCCGAGCTTGTTCCTGCTGCTACCACCACTCAAGCAGAGGGTCCAGAAGCTTCTACATTGACTTCAGCAGTTGTCGAGCGAGCTCCAGCTGTGGTTGAGGGGGAGGTACGCTCTGAGAGAGAGAGAGGCTCCTCACCACATTCAATGTCAACATTCACCTCAATAGATGATCGGTAATCTCTATGAGAGGACAACAAGGTCAAGGTCTATACATCTCGTTTGCTTTACCAATTTTCTCTTTGTTGCAACCTTTGAACCCGGGATGTTGGACACGCACTATCAGATGAACATTGGGTTAATGGCATGCATGAGAAGTTGGAGAACTTTGAGAGAAACAAAGTATGAACTGTAGTAGAGCCTCTGTCATAGGAACCAAATAGGTGTTTAAAAACAAGCATGGGGAAAACGGTGAGGTTGTTAGAAACAAGGCTAGGCTTGTTGCCCAGGGTTTCAGTCAAGTGGAAGGCTTAGACTATGGGGAAACCTTTGCTCCTGTTGCACACATAGAAGCCATTAGGATCTTGCTTGCATTTGTTGCCTCTAAGGGCATACGACTTTATCAAATGGATGTCAAGAGTGCTTTCCTAAATGGTTTCATAGAGGAAGAGGTTTATGTAAAGTAACCACCTGGCTTTGAGCACCACAAATACCCAAACCATGTGTACAAGCTTCAGAAGGCTTTGTACGGGCTAAAGCAAGCACCTAGGGTATGGTATGCTAGGCTTAAGACCTTCTTGCTAGAGCGCAGGTATGTCATGAGGTGTGTTGACAAAACCTTGTTCACTCTTCACTTGAATCCCGAATGCTTCTTGTGTTCTTGATTCGAGTGGTTCCCTCGTTTGTGGGATTTCTCGCATTGGTAGAGTTTTTCAGGCTGATCTTGCTGGTTCTCCTGGTTCTCACAAGTGCTTATTTGCTCAATCTTCTTCTGAGCTTTAGAAATGGCATAGGAGACTGGATCACATGAGCTTTGACTTGTTATGTCGCTTGAGTGGCCTAGGTTTGATCCGAGGATTGCCTAAGATCAAATTTAATAAGGATTTGGTTTGTGCTCCTTATCGTCATAGAAAAATGATTGCCGCTTCTCATCCACCAATCAATTTGGTGATGACTGAACGTCCTGGAGAGTTGCTTCATATGGACACTATTGGTCCTTCTCAGGTTCGTTCGGCGGGTGGGAAGTGGTATGTTCTTGTGATTGTTGAGGACTACTCTCGCTACTCTTGGGTCTACTTTCTTGAGAGCAAGGATGAAGTGTTTCATCACTTTCGGAGCTTAGCTTTGAGGTTGTTCAAGAAACTCCCTGGTGCATTACGAGCAATTTGCAGTGATAATGGCACCGAGTTCAAGAACTCCTCCTTTGATGCTTTCTGTCTTGAGCATGGCATTGAGCATCAGTTTTTAGCACCTCGGGTTCCCCAGCAGAACGGTGTGGTTGAAAGAAAGAACAGAACCTTAGTGGAGATGGCCCGGACGATGCTCGATGAGCATAGGACTCCGAGGCAGTTCTGGGTTGAGGCCATTAGCATTGCTTGCTATATTTCCAATCGGATTTTCTTGTGCTTAATTCTGAATGTGACTTCTTATGAGCTGCATTTTGGGAGAAAGCCCTCGGTTTCTCATTTGCGTGCCTTTGGTTGCAAGTGCTTTATTCTCAAGCATGACAATCTTGATAAGTTTGAGTCGAGATCTTCCGATGGAATCTTTCTTGGTTTCTCTCTTCATGGTCATTCCTACAGAGTTTTGAATTTGGAGACTAACACCATCGTAGAATCCTGCGATGTAACCTTTGATGAATCAAACTCTTGTGCAAGGAATGTGATTGAGTCTGCAGGTGACAAGGAGATGAAGGAGAGCATCTTTGTAGAAGAGGACCTACAGGGCTTGGATGATGATGAGTCATTCAGATAAGGACATCACTCCTAAGGATACATGCAACACTCCTCCAATTTTAGACTTGCAAGGTCCAATGACTAGAGCTCGTGCACGACGACTAAATTTAGAGGTGAGCTCGTTCCTATGTTCTTCACTATATGTCACTTAATGGTTTGCTACCTAATAATTATATTGTAATTAAGAACCATGGAGAGGACCAGGAGATGATGGGAGAAGGACTTGGAGACATGGAGGACCAGCAAGGACATGGAAGCCAAGGTGGAGGCCCAACCAAAACCGACTTCGAGTCTGTTTTGGGGCTCAGTACCAGCCTGCACTAAAACGGATGCCCAAGACGCATACGGACTCGGACTTGGACGTTCTATATATGCACGGAAAGATAATAAGAATACCTTTCCAATGCCACCGGTCTCATATCAAAATTCATCCGGGGTCATCGGGAATCATCAAAACAAGATAGAGTCCAGAATCTGTTTCGGTGTTGCGTCGCCTGTTTTTGGCCTTTGGGCTTTGTATCTAGTTGAGCCCAAGTAGGGGTGCGTCCAGACGGTCTTGCACGATTCTAAGGTCTTCATATACAGCCGCCACCGCACCATTAGGGTTCGGGTTTTGCTTAGATTATTCTATTCATAACAATTTCATCGTCATCACGGTTTGTGAGACCCCAACTTCGTGAGATTCATCATACATCTGCAATTGTGTTGCTTTCTTCTTTGTTCTTGCTTGTGTTCGTGATTCGCAGGCAGGGATTAGCCTTCTCGGCGAGGTCAATCATTTTAGAACGGTTGATAACCAGAGGAGACGTCGTGCTACGATTGCGGGGTTTAGAACATGCTGTTCTGAAGCCGGATCGATTTGTGTGTCGCCTCCGACCAAATCAACGTATCCAGAACCTTTCGGAAGATCGGGAACCCTTGTCCACATCGAGTGGTAATTAGAGCTTCAGGTGCACCGTCAGGTTCATACTACCCTTAGTTAATTTTGTTTTGTGTTCATCCTATCGTCCACAGAAAAGCCCAAAATTTTTTTCCCTCCGCCCATAACCACGTGTTTGGCATTTGCATATTTCAATTTCAGAGTCTGTAGTGTTGAGTCTTTGCCCTAATTCTTGTTTAGTCGCTGGTTTAGTTTGTGTTTTTATCGTCAGTAGTGTTTCCCTTGCAACCCTAGCCGCCATCCCCTTCACCATCCTCGGCTTTGTTGGCTTTTTGTGCTAGGGTTGATTGATCGACACACCTAGCCTAGTCCCACCCTAATCCCACCCTGAACACACCATCAACACCCCGGACCAATCCTCACAAATTCCACTTTTCACTGCATCCACACTGCCAAAAAAAAAAAACTTACCCGATCCCTAACCCGACTCGGGTTTCTGAAAAACCGACTCCGACCCCCCTTCGGTAAAACAGGCATAACTTTTCGCTCGGTTGTCCGTTTTGGCTAAAATTTTTACAGGAGATTCTTAACTCAAAGTTGAGCATACCCACACTTGGCTATGCCCTGTGTACCCTCGTCAAAAAATTCAAAAAAAATCGGGAAGATAAAGAAAAAATTGATTTAAGTTTAAACCCGACATTTTCTGCAACTTCAAAATTTTCTATAGGCCACATCCTACCTTTGTTTCAGCTGAAATATTTTGTGGATTCTCCTCCATTGTTAGTGAGTTGGAGAAAAATATCAAAAAAATAAAATCAAAAAAAAGAAATTTGGGATTTCTACTAGTGCTACATCTAGCCCTCTAAAATTTCTGGATTTGGCTGTTTTGCACTTAGCCCCCTGTTATCGCCTGTTGTGCCTTTGTCTCCTTGTTTCTACTTTGCTATCACTACTGTTCTAGGACATACTTAGACCAGCAACTAGGGACAAGTTACTTGGGCACTTATTCAGCTTTACTATCTGTTTTGATTTGTGTACCACTCACATATATATATTTGGCCTTCCTAGCTCTACATATTTCTTGTGGACAGCACACAAATTATTTTGTGATCCTTGCAATCGTGGAACATATCTCTCTGGTATCCTTTGCTTTGCTTTTCAGAACTTTGTTGTGTTGAGAGGCACCACTGCTTAGCTATTTTGTAGAGATAACATTCACTGTTTGTTTCCTGTTTTGGTGTTTGTGATGGTAGGAAGTGACGACAGAGAGATGGCTTCACCCTCACAATTTGCTGAGTGCGTGAGCCAAGAGCAGCTCCAGAAGGCTTTGCAGGCTGCTCAGAGTGATTTGGCAGAGACGATCACCAGAGCCGTTACTGATGCGGTCAGCAAGCTTCACATTGGAGAAAGCATCGAGCGGTTAGAGAAGCGGGTCTCTAAGTTAACCGATCAGGTTGTCGCGTTGGAGACCGCTCCTAAAACCAACAATACGAACACCAATAACAACAACAACGATGTTGAAGACGTCCATGATGAAGACACGGTGTATAAGGCTGATGGCACCGTGGATAGGTCAGCTACAAGGACCGCACGATTACGACGTCGTTTGCAACATAATACTCAAGGTATGGGTGGTTTCCATAACTACAACCGTCATCCACACGGTAACTATGCTCCAGATGACCCGTATGCTAAAATTAAGTTTTCAATTCCTTCGTTTTTGGGTCAGTATGATGGTGATGTTTATCTTGATTGGGAGATGACTGTAGAACAAAAATTTAATGCCCACCTTGTTCCTGAATAACATAGAGTTAGACAAGCTACTAGTGATTTTAAGGACTTTGCTATTGTTTGGTGGAGTGATCTAGTTGCTGAAACTGATTTGCCTACTACTTGGGAAGAACTTAAGGTAGCAATGCGTGATCATTTTGTTCCCCCTTCTTTTTATCGAGAGATTCGTAATAAACTGCAACGATTAGACCAAGGAGATAAAACTGTTCAGGAGTATTTTAGTGAGCTTCAGAAGGGTTTGATTCGTTGTGCTGTAGTTGAAAAAGTAGAGGATCAGATTTGTCGCTTTTATTCTGGTTTAAGAAAAGAAATTCAGGACATCCTTGATTATAAAGAATATTATACCCTCACCAATGTTTCCAGTATGCTATGCTTGCAGAGAAAGAATCACAGGAACTTTTCCAGGCTTTTGAGGAGTACAGCAAGTCAAGGAACTCCTACCCCCCACGCTCGACGGGGACTTCGGGGCTGCCCAGGCCATCTTTCCGGCCGCCCCCACCAGCAGCTACAAAGGGAACCAGTGTTGTTTCTGCAGCCCCAAGATTAGCCCCTGCACCTTCTACACGCTCAGGTAAACTTTCTATGTAGGTACCAGCTAGTAGTGCCTCCTGTGTTGCTTCGACAGGGCGCACTACAGGGATTCAGTGCCACCGCTGCCATGGACTTGGTCATGTGCAGAATGATTGTCCAAGTAGGCGGGCATATGTGGTGACAGACGATGGCGGTTACATAAGCACCTCCGATGTGGAGGATGAGGAGGAGGACATCACTGCCACCGGTAGTGACCTCGTCCTTGGAGGCGGAGACACCATAGGATACATGAACATTATTGTTCAACATGTCCTTAGCACACAAGTTCATCAGCCCGAGACGATGCAGCGCCACAACTTGTTCCAGATTTTCTTCGTCATCAAGAACCACCGAGCACGTGTCATCATTGATGGAGGGAGCTGCAATAACTTGGTGAGTTCTGATATGGTCAACAAGCTTGCTTTGACCACACGTCCACATCCACATCCGTACTACATTCAGTGGTTAAACGACTCTGGCAAAGCTAAGGTAATACAAACTTGTAGAGTTCCTTTTTCCATTGGTTCTTATGTGGATTCTGTTGATTGTGACGTCGTACCCATGCAAGCATGTTCACTTTTATTGGGTAGATCTTGGGAATTTGATAATGATGTTGTACACCATGGTAGAAGTAATAAGTACACTTTTATGCATAAAGGAACTAAAATTACTTTGTTACAAATGACCCCTGCTGAAATTGTACAAGCTGATTTAGAAAGAGCTGCTAGTTTGAAAAATAAAGGTCCTGAAATTCAACAACCTGTTAATTCTAATTCTACACCTAGTAATGTTAATGATTCTTTAAGTTCTAAGGGTGCTGGAATTAAATTACAAGGTCGTTCATGTCTTGCAACAAAATCTGAGCTTGCTGAAATTTCTGATAATGATGATATTTGCTATGCTTTGATATGCAAAGAAGCTTTGTTTTCGCTTGATGATATTGCTTCTAGTGTTGTGTCTCCTGCTGTCACTAACCTTTTGCAGGAGTATGAGGATGTTTCTCCAGCTGAGATACCCCCGGGATTGCCACCTTTGAGAGGGATTGAGCATCAAATTGATTTGATTCCGGGTGCTACTTTGCCAAACCGTGCTGCTTATAGGACCAACCCTGAGGAGACTAAGGAGATACAACGATAAGTTCAAGACCTTTTGGATCGTGGGTATGTTCGTCAATCACTTAGTCCTTGTGTTGTTCCTGTACTTTTGGTTCCTAAGAAAGATGGTACTTGGCGTATGTGTGTAGATTGTAGAGCCATTAATAATATTACTATTAGGTATCGTCATCCTATTCCTAGGCTAGACGACGTGCTTGATGAGTTATGTGGTGCTATAATTTCACTAAAATTGATTTGCGTAGTGTCTACCATCAAATTAGAATGAAACTTGGAGATGAATGGAAAACAGCTTTCAAAACCAAATTTGGATTATATGAGTGGTTAGTAATGTCTTTTGGGTTAACTAATGCACCTAGTACTTTCATGCGCTTGATGAATGAGGTTTTAAGAGCTTTCATTGGCAAATTTGTGGTAGTTTACTTTGATGATATCTTGATTTATAGCAAATCTATAGATGAACATATGAACATTTGCGTGCTGTTTTTGATACTTTACGAGATTCACGTTTATTTGGTAACCTTGAGAAGTGCATCTTTTGCACGGATCGAGTCTCTTTTCTTGGCTATGTTGTGACTCCACTGGGAATTGAGGTGGATGAGGCGAAGATTGAAGCCATAAAGAGCTGGCCTGTACCAAAAACTATCACACATGTGAGGAGTTTTCTTGGTCTTGCAGGTTTCTACCGCCGCTTTGTCAAAGATTTCAGCACCATTGCTGCACCTTTGCATGAGTTGACAAAGAAGGGCATTGATTTCCATTAGGGTAAGGTACATCATGAGTCTTTTGATGCTTTGAAGGATAAACTTACACATGCACCATTGCTGCAATTACCTAATTTTGATAAGATTTTTGAGCTTGAATGTGATGCTAGTGGTATAGGCATTGGTGGTGTTTTGATGCAAGATAGTAAACCTATTGCATACTTTAGTGAGAAAATTACTGGGCCTGTTTTGAATTACTCCACGTATGATAAGGAATTGTATGCACTTGTACGTTGTTTAGAGACGTGGCGTCATTATTTGTTGCCCAAAGAATTTGTTATTCATTCTGATCATGAATCACTTAAGTATATTCGTTCTCAATGTAATTTGAACCGTAGACATGCTAAATGGATTGAATTTATTGAGTCTTTTCCTTACATTATTAAACATAAGAAAGGGAAGGATAATATGATCGCTGATGCTTTATCTAGGCGCTATACTTTATTGTCTCAACTTGATTGTAGAATTTTTGGACTTGAGGCAATTAAAGAACAATATGCTGTTGATGTTGATTTTAAGGATGTGTTGCTGCATTGTAAAGAAGGCCGTGCATGAAATAAATTTGTGTTGAATGATGGATTCTTGTTTAGAGCTAACTGCCTATGCATTCTAGTTGGTTCCGTTCGTCTTTTGTTGTTACAGGAGGCGCATGGAGGTGGATTGATGTGTCATTTTGGTGCCAAGAAGACGGAGGATATTTTGGCCACACACTTCTTTTGGCCAAGGATGAGGAAAGATGTTGAGCGCTTTGTTGCTCGCTGCACTACATGTCAAAAAGCTAAGTCTCGTTTGAACCCACATGGTTTATACATGCCACTTCCTGTTCCTTCTATTCCTTGGGCGGATATTTCTATGGACTTTGTTTTAGGACTGCCTAGGACTAAGAGGGGGAGTGATAGTATTTTTGTTGTTGTGGATAGATTTTCTAAGATGGCACACTTTATACAATGTTATAAGACTGATGATGCTAGTTATATTGCTGATCTCTTTTTCAAAGAAATTGTTCGTTTGCATGGTATGCCTTCTACTATTGTTTCAGATCGTGATGCAAAATTCTTGAGTCACTTTTGGCGCACGCTTTGGAATAAGTTGGGTACAAAGTTGTTATTTCTACAACTTGTCACCCATAAACTGATGGACAAACTGAGGTGGTGAACCGCACTTTGGGTACTATGTTGAGAGCCATTTTGAAGTAAAATTTGAAGCAATGGGAAGAATGTTTGCCTCATGTTGAGTTTGCAGATAATCGGGCAACACATTCTACTACCAAGGTAAGTCCTTTCAAAGTAGTGTATGGTTTTGATCCCCGTACTCCACTTGATATACTTCCTCTACCTATTCATGAGAGAGTTCATGTTGATGCTAAGGAACGTGCTGAATTTATTTTTAAGATGCATGAGACCACTAGACTTAGCATTGAAAAGATGAATGACAAGTATAAAATTGCTGGTAGTAAAGGTAGAAAAGAAGTAAAACTTGATGTAGGAGATTTAGTATGGTTACACTTGAGAAAAGATAGATTTCCAGATTTGAGAAAGTCTAAATTAATGCCTAGAGCTGATGGTCCTTTCAAAATAATTGAGAAGATTAATGATAATGCATACAAACTTGAGTTACCTCCTGAGTTCGGGGTTAGTCCTACTTTTAACATTTCAGATTTGAAACCATACTTGGGAGAAGACCCGACATACACTTTGTGGTGTGTCTTTGTGCTCGCTTTCAAGCTTCCCTAAGGGTGACTCATCGCAAGGTTGTCAAGCGCATCTTCAGGTATCTCAAATATACCCTTGAGTTTGGTCTTTGGTACTCTGCATCTTCATCTCTTGATCTCATTGGGTATTCGGATGCGGACTTTGCTGGGTGTAGAATTGATAACAAGAGCACTTCTGGTACTTGTCATTTCTTGGGTACTTCTTTAATTTGTTGGTCTTCTCGTAAGCAGTCTGAGTGTTGCCCAATCCACCATAGAGGCTGAGTATGTAGCTGCTGCTAGCTGCTGCTCACAAATCCTATGGGTTGTATCTACCATGAGAGACTATGGGTTAACTTTTAAGGGTGTTCCACTCATGTGTGATAACTCCAGTACCATATGCTTAGCCAAAAACCCAGTCCAACATGGTAAGGTCAAACACATCAATGTGCGATTCCACTTCCTGAGAGACAATGTTGAGAAAGGGGATGTTGAGCTCAAATACATTGATACCAAAAACCAACTAGCTGATATCCTCACCAAGCCCCTAGATGCTTCGAGACATGCTTTTCTTCGGGGGGAACTTAGTGTTTGTCATCCCTATGACATCATTTGAGGGGGAGTTGGGTTTCTCTTGTATATATGTATCTTACCATTTTTGCATTGCATCTTATATGTAATATATGCATTGGTAGATGAGCTTTGATTCTTATGCTTCCTTGCATTTCTCCTTGCTATGATTGAGCTTGAGCTAAGTTGTGTGGATGTTATGGTAATCTCTTATTCTTAGATTTTCTAGATGGCCTATTATAAATTCATGTGAGCAATTTGCTAATCTTAAAGGTAAACTGAGCTTCTTGTGAACCTTATGATCTAATCTTGCTAAAACTTGCTCACCATGTGAATAATTGCTTTTATCCTTGTTGAAACTTGCACTGAGGCTAGTCTAGAGGATGTCTTGGCTTTGGCACCTTGTGCTTGCGAAATGGAAGGCTTTGCAAATGTTTAGCTCATGATGAAACATTGTGGGAACGTGTGTTCCTTTTGCCGCAAAGGCATGCTCTTTTGTCTTGTGCATAATTTTGAAAAATCTGCTAAGTGCTTTGATCAAGAACTACTCAATAATGCTAAATCCAAATATTGTCACTTGAAGCCTCGGGGTGTTTGCCATACCCAGTCGTGCGACCCTCCGCATGGATAAGAGGACACATGAGGATAAACTATAATCACTTGATCAACTGAGTCTCTGTTTCATATGTGAGCGTTTGTAGAGCTCATTTTCTGCGAATGCTTGTTGCCCTTGTTGAGATTGAAACTGGCTCGATTCTTATGATTCACTTGGTGCTTGTTTTGCCTTGGATGAGAGTACTTACACATGTGGTGGCAGATTTTCTCATGATAAGTAAAATTTGATTCTATTTAAGGTAGTCAATCTTTCTGCTTAGCCTGTATAGCTCATGGTGTTTATGCCTTGATATCTATTTTTGATCTTTGCATGATTGGGAGCTATTGCCTTTACACTTCATGGCACTATGGTTATGGTTAGCAAAGTTAAATGCTTGTTTGCATAATTGTTGAAGCTCCTTAGGTTTGCATTTTCATGCATTGCATGTTTGCTTGTTCTTTTGCCTCTTTGATGAGTTCATTGCCAAAGGGAGAGAAAATTTTGGGGTCATGCACAAATAATACTAAGAAATTCATATGATTCATTTGGCACTACATGAGACCTACCACAACTTGAGGGGGAGCATATCATGATCTTGAGCGGTTCTTGCGCTTTTCACATCCTTTGCGTTTCAAGTCGCTTTCTTTGCCAACTCTTAGTTTTGTGATCCCTACTTGCTAGATGTCTTGTGTTCACCTTTTCTTTGGGTTTGGCCATTTGGATGTGCTTATTCGGCTTCGCATTTCAAACTCTAATCTTTGTGCATTTGGTGTTGTCAATGTACTCATCAAGGGGGAGATTGAGAAACCATGTGGATATGTGCCATGGTTTGCTATATTTGTGATGAGTAATTGACTTAAGCGGATTTGGTGTTTGAGTTGAAATGCGGGAATCCAGGGATTGCATGGGTTTGCATATCATGGTTATGACTAACCGGAGTTGGTGGAGATATTGGTATGTTGCAGGAGATGGGAAATGTGTTTGCTTGTCTCATGATGTGTAGGTCACTGGAGTCAACTTGGCGGTCAATGGCAAGAGGATCGGGCACAAGTAGGGGACTTGGGGCCAGACGATCGGGATGCCGGGTGAAGTCAAGGGTGATCCACACCATACACGTGGAGAGGCAAGAAGCACGGACGGTTTCACGGTTGAGCCTCAAAACCGTGGTGGTGATGAAGACGGCATGTTGACCAAGTCAAGGCGAATGGGATGCCGGTGCAAGTGACAAGGGGGCCCGATGGACAGGGACTGGGAGAGACTTGTCGGTGGTCAGGATCGCGGGACAAGGTGACACGCATCGACATCGAGAAGTCGCGCTTTGAGAAGCATGCAAGACGGTTTTCCGATTTGGACCTCAAAACCGGTGGCGGTGGTTGGTGGTGCACGTGGCACCATCACGGAGCTTGCTTCAAGATGAAGCAACGACGTGAAGCGTCCGATGGCATTCGGGCGATGAGGAAAATGATAGACGATTATACCCCCGATGGTAGGTGGGTGTGTTATGTAGGTCAAGGATAGAGTGGTCATGTGGACAATAGACCCTAGGCCTATATAAGGAGAGGTGTGGCTAGTGGGAGAGGAGTCTCTCTTCCATTAGCCTTGTGTTAGGATTCTATTCAAAGTGCTAGGAGAGGACTTCATATTTGAGAGGAGAGTAGTGGGTGTGTGAGAGACATCTCTTGCTCTTCCAAATAGTGGGAGGAAGAGGGTGGCTTCTTAGCCTTGTACCTATGGATCTTGTAAGCACCTTTCTATGATATGAGAAATATTTTTGTGCTCAAAATTTTCCTCTTCACTTGAATCCCGAAATTCCCTTTTTCCTATTTTCGGACCTTTTTCGCGGTGATTTTCGATCTCACTTTTGGATGGATTTTTGGCCTGGATTTCTTGAGAAACTTGTTGCTAGGATGAGCTAGGATAATCCTCTATGGATCCTTGATGGAATTATTGGCTCTAGCACCATCGATTTGAAGGATTTCTCAAGTTTCCCCTTTTTAGTGTTCTTGGCACAAGATCTGAAATTCGTGATGATTCCTTAAGCCGATTGAGTTGATCTCCTAGGATTAGGGTCGTGATGTATTGAGGAGCATCTGATCCAAATTTCATGATTTTTGAAGTTTGTTTGATAAGGTTTTGCAATTTTTCTTTGCGGTTCGCTGTTGCTGTTCTAAATCTGTCAGGCCTGACCTACTGCCGATGGACCAGCAAGGACCAGCAGTGCCGGTGGTCACTGCCGATGACCAGACCAGCACTGCCGATCGCCTGGACCAGCACTGCCGATAAACTGATCGGCACTGCCGATTCTTCGTCAGGATAGCTCAGTTTTTTAGTCTTTTTCTTCCATGTTTTGTGCCTTAGTTTTCTACCTTCGTTAATTGTTTTCTGTGTTATTTTTCAGTAGATTTGTGTCTTGGCTGTACTCGATCAATAGCTACAACCGACACTGCCGATAGGCGTGACCGGCACTGCCAATGCCGACCGGCACTACCGATGGCAGGGATTGGCACTGCCGATGAGTGTTCAGCTCTTAACTGTTGAGCATTGCTTCTTTCTTTTTTTCCGCTGTATTCCTTTGTTGTGGTTGATCACTCCTAGGGCTAGTACACCACGAATTGGTGTGTGTAGTCTTGGTGATCAGTTCGGATGTTGCTTCGGGTTGTTATTAGGATATAGGCCAAGTTCTCTTCGAGAATTTTGATTGGCTCCCATTCACCCCCCCCCCCTCTGGTCGCCTTCTCGGTCCTTCAACTGTGTATCATCGTGAGAGGGCGAATGTATCTTACTTATTCTGTCGAACCTTTCACTATTTTGCGTCCGCACTTTTATAACTCTGGTTTGTACTTAAATTTAGATTTATGTAAAATGTTGTACTCCATCTATGTCTCTTGTTGAATCTATTTTCTCTTGTCATGTGTTGTACTATTGGATATCACTGCGCGTGTCGCCACCCGAGGAAGATCCTGAACGGAATCGTCTCCATGGTAAGGCGGTTCTGTTACATAGGGTTTCCAGGAATTGAGGTATTATGTAGTAGATCTAACCATTCATTTGAGACGGCATCAATTATAATTACTAGAAAGTTTATTAGTTCTATCGTGAGGGCTCAGCTTGGCACACAAAATAGAACCCGATCGTCTCAGCCATCGAAACACACGCACAGGGCACGGCACGATCGACTGCTTGGTATACATCTCAAACAAAAAAGATTCAATAGAAGGAGAATCGGACGATATCTTTAGTGAAACAGATACAAAAGGAAAATAAAGAGAAAAAAAAATTCATGATCAACTAAGCCCTCTTGGGTTAAGAATGTGAAAATAGCATGAAATAAGATTTGATCCTCTTCATGGTGATTCCATAAAAAGAGGTTAATCATAGATTATCATTTTTCCTAGAATAAATTGTTCCTGGGTCTATGCCCGAATGGTTAATGGGGATGAACCATAAATCCATTGGTGGCGATATTTGCTGGTTCAAATCAAGCTCGGCCCAAAATCTAGGGCTCCTGAACTAAATCCATTTTTTCATAAAAAAATATCTAGTCCATAGAAAAGGATGATGAGAAAGAAGTGAAAAATCACCGAACTTACTTCTGACTTTGGTGATTAATTCATGATTGTGCGAGGACCACTTACCATGTACTCCTAATCACAACTTTAGCCAGAGGCGGACATTCCAATATGGCATGGTATGGCGGCCACCATACCTAACCCTAGCACGGAGTACCCCCTATCCTCCTCTCCTCAGTCCCCTTGCCCTGGAAATCCCCACGATTTTGAGTTTTCTGGAGCCATGGCTCTGTTCGTGAGCTGCCGGACGAAGAACTGTAGTTCGATGTGTTGAAGGGGTATGAGCCAATGTGGGCTTTATGTTTTGACGGTCCATGTTTGTTTTAGCCTGCAGGCCACATCTGATCCCAATAGCCAAGTGATCTTATCCAGAGGAAACTTTCGATCACCAATTCTGGTAGCTGATCTTTAAAAGAAACCAATTTGATGGTAGCGCCATCCTCGTGTGCCTTCTCTCCCGTTGGTATCTGCCGCCAATGACTTGATTTATTGCTCGATAATTTGATTTTGTGCTACATTAAGAAAGAGATTTTTAGAGAGTTTGATTATAATAAGATTAAAAAAATATTTTTCTTTCATACATCTTGTTTCTTCACCTATACTTATTTTTTTAACGCTTGTACCATATATTTGTTTTGGTTGAATTTGTGTGGCAGTTTCGCCATACCAAGAATTTGATGTTGGGTCCGCCACTGCCGATAAGAGTGATACTGTACTTGGATCTCATCAGAGGCGGAGGACACAACCACCTGTACGGTCCTGGCGTACGTGAAGATGCTTACCGGCCTGAAGTCACTACTGCCAAGGTTAAAACAAAAACGGGAAATCTGTTGGTTTTTTCATAGTGCCAAAAACCGGACAATAAACTGGCAAAACCGACAGGTATTTGTCTACTGTACACAGATTTGGTTTTGTCAAAAAACGGATAGTAGTTTTACTAACCGAGTCAGACCGATTTTGCCAGTTTCCATAAAAACTGAGCGGATCATGATCTAGAATTTAGGAAAATTAAAAGGAATTAAGAAAGAGAAAAATCAAGGAATGCATTTGAGGGTGTGTAAAGCCTGAGGGTGGGTGGGGAAGGTGAGAAAAAACTAGGAGGAAATGAAGGAATGACTGAAATTTATGAAGGAACGAGTGAAGGAGTTCATCCGCCTAGTTGATCCATGCAAATTGTATAGTGAGATGGAGATGGTCTATGTAAATAGGAGGCTCTAGACTGTTGGGTGGATGGTTGTACGAGGTGGTAGAAAGGGTCGTAGAAATCATCTTTTAATCTAATCTAATCTAATTTAGGTGTGGTCGTCTAGATCTTTTTTTTTCGTGTCCGTGGTATCCATACATAGGTAGTTATCATCATCTTCGTATACGTCTCCTTGTCCATCGCCTCGAGTACGAGTTTGATCGAATCCAACTCGGCTACAGCCTACAGTTGCCTCCGTTTCTTTCTTCCTTTTCTGATAAAATTATTAGAAGATATAGATACAGTCTAGAAGCTAGACATGAATATGTGCGTGTACTCCAAACAACCATTTAACCCAGCCGTGACTTGATCAACAACTCTAGAGATATAGCTGTAGTTTGAATAGGTTTATCTGTTGTATATGATCTAGAATCGTAGAGTTGTTGGACAAGTTCACAGCCTATATATGTATGTGCCGCATGAGGGGCTATTTCTCATTAAGATACCACGCAACCGTCGAGTACCTTACGAGGGCCGACGTTCCACCCAAGCGCCTCTGAATTTCTACAAAAATTTCCTCCACAATTTACAGCTACCTCCACGATATTCAGCATTGGTTCTCCTCAAGTTTGTTTCTCGTTGTCTTCGACCTGCGCTGCCACTGCCATACGCATGCGCTCCGTGCTACGACGATCAACTTGCGTCATCACCGGTGATCCACGAACCCAACCAACTTTAATCCTAGGACCCTTCCCCAATTGCTGGCAACCGCATGCCCTTCTGATCATCGCGATGTCCATATATAATCTGATCATGACGTGTCTTACTGTCTTAGCTTGAAGCCCTCAATGGCGACTCAAGCGGCGGCTGCAAATCAACCTCACGACGGCTTGAAAGTGAGCTTCGTAAACCTCTTGAGCTTGTGCTCTGGTTCCTGGTATTTGCTGAAGCATATTGGTTGGATTGGATGGCAGCCAAAATGGAGGATCGTGGGTCATATCAATTTCTTGTAGTACATATTTCTATAGTCATTGTATTGTGTTATCACATATTCTATGTATGACGGCACTAAAATCAAGTTATCACGGTTAATGAACGAGATGTGGTATGGAAGAGAGAATTAGAGTGAAGCCTGTGAGATAAAAAGTAAAACAGACAGTCTAACAGGTTCAAGATGAAATAGAACATAAGACTGCTCATGTTTCTTTTTGTCTCCTGTTCCTTAGAAATTTTTAACTGTTTAGTGGCCGAAGGGATATGAGGGGTGTATGTTTTTCAAGGGGGAATTTAATCAAACACACAGTGGTGCCAATGCATGGTTCTGTAGGACTACTTGTACGTGCAAATGTGTTTGACACTTTTGAACTGGCAGCCTGTTTGTTGAGAGATGTCCCTGACATTTATGCATATTAGACATATTAGATGGATTGTTATGAAATAATCAAGCACAGTAATGCCACTGTGTAGGTTGAATCTCTGAACATAAATTATGTTGCTAAACCTTGTAGATTGAGCCAATTATTCACACAACTAAGTATTTGTTCAACTCCTTTTGTCAGAATTATTTCATAACAGTGAAACAACTACTATGTGCTACCACACAAGTACTTATTCCACTACTGAATTTTTTTTACTACTCACAAGTTCAGTATTGCGACTAGATAAAACTTCTGGGTGGTTTATGCTGCCTGCTTCTGGTTCATCCAGTACTGCTTCTTGGTAGAGTAAAATCTTACTTCTTTTTGAAGTCAATGCAGAGTATGATAAGGAGTCTGCTTTATTTGATTATTCCAAGCGACAAATTAAAGCTAATCCAACAGTTAAATTGCTTCTTGTTTCTTGATGAGAAGAGCCTTAGGATGCGAAATGGCCAGTAGCCTAGTAATTTAGATAATATTTGTAGAAAAGGATAAAGTGTTGGAATATGATCCGAATTATAAAGTCCTCGCTAGAGACATCTAGAAGGTTTGAGAGGTGGAGTCATCTTATATTACGGTTCATATTGTTTAGGGAGTCTATCTATAGTTTTCACCCTTATATATATATCTTGTATGAAAAGAGTTGAGAGAGAGAGATCATTGTATCCCCTATGTTGTAACTCTACTTCAATAGTGAAGATTGCCGATCGGCGCCCGTGATCTTTTCCGTAAGGGTTTTTCACGTTAAATCTGTGTCTCGTTTCGATCTTGTTTTACGCATTATTTGCTAACAAGTGGTATCAGGGTCAGACACAAAATTTATGAAACAAAATATTAAGATTGTATTCCCTGTTCTATCGTCGCCAGTTTTATCTGTTTTTCACGCCGTCACTCGGCGGATTTACCTGACAGGGATTCGTTTGCTTCCGATGTTCAAGGACGGGATCCACAATCCCGTGTTACGTCTGGTCAAGGCGTTGTTTTTTGCTGCGGTTGCTTTGCGGCATCTCTTCGTCAGAGGCCGAGACGAAGCAGTTGTCTCCGATCGAGTCCAAGGCGGGTTAATGCTCCCTCGGAGTTTGGTTGTCAGGTAACCCATCTACAAACACAGTTGTACTGTTGCTAGTGTGATGCTTCTGATCAAGTCGCGCTGGTATTGTTCCGTGCCGATCCAAATCGGCGACTCGCGCTCCATCGTAGAGTCCAAGGTGGAATCGACGGAAATTGTTTCCGTGTTGAGCTCTGACGTACCGTCCAAGCCCGATTAAAGTCGAGTTGGATCCTCGGCATCGAGGTTATCGATCTCCACAGATCGTACAGTGCTTCTGATTTCTAGAATTTTTTTTCGGATGCTCCCTATCTACCGCTGTTAGCCTGCTTCGGCGTGATCAAGTCACAACTGGTTCGTTGTTTTCTAGCACTGAGATAATCCACCGCTGTTGCTTTGATTCAAGTCCCAAGGAGCCGTTCATCCATGCGTGCGTGCATGCGGAGTTGGGCACTTTTGTCAGAATTGCTATGCGCACTCAATTATTTTACCAGGACATTGTTTCTGGTTCTCCTTGCTTGAAGCACACTAGGATCGTTTCAGAAGATTTGCTACAGCTGCGATGCTCATGTGAAGTTGGTGTTTGGTCAGTTTTGTTATGCGGTTTTCTGACGCTCCAAAGCTATTTGGAGATTTTTTGCTCCATGCACGTAGGTTCTTCTATTAGGAGATTTGGTGATGGATGCGTCATAAGCAGAATTGGGTTTTTAAACGGAGTTGCTACGTCAACATAGGAATTCTTGCTCTGTTCTTTGCCATGTGTGTTATTGGTCTCTTTGACCAGTTTCGTTAGGCGTGCTATAGGGTATTCAACCAGTTGGTTCCTGGTTTTCTGACTACACATTCACATATGGCATACGAGGCGTCTGCAGATTTTACTTCGTTGCATCCGAAGTGTTTTATTGATGTTGCAGATTTTATTGTTATGGCTGATTTGTTAGTTAGTTTGATTTCTATCAAATTTGATATTCCGCTGCAAGACCGTGATAATGGTACGTTATTTTGATCAGTAATGATTATGGCTCTATTGCTTTTGCTCGAAGCAGCAGTTCTGATGTGCTCTTAATCATAAAGAATATTAAATACTCCGTTGGACATGGAGTTATGAAGTTTGAGCAATGCTTAAACTTGATTGATGTTACCATTGGAGTCCCGGTGATTTGTTGGTGTCCGGTGTTATTTATCATTGAAGGGAGTTCATTGATGATTCTTTATTTGCTACAAGATGGAATTCGTCTCAAAGTGAAGTTTGTTGGAATATGATCCAAACTATAAAGTCCTTGCTAGAGACGTCTAGAAGGTTTGAGAGGCGGAGTCCTCTTGTGTTACGGTTCATATTGTTTAGGGAGTCTATCTCTAGTTTCCATTCTTATATATATATCTTGTATGGGAAGAGTTGAGAGAGAGAGATTATTATATCTCCTATGTTGTAACTCTCCTTCCATAGTGAAAATTACCGATCGACGTCCGTGGTTTTTCCCGCAAAGATTTTTTATGTTAAATCTGTGTCTCGTTTCGATCTTGTTTTACGCATTATTTGCTAACATAAAGAGGAAAGAAGGGGAAAATTTACAACTTATTTTTGACATTAGTGACCAAATCATGATTGTGTGAGGACTACTCAGCACTTACTCCTAATCACAACTTTAGCCTGCTCGGCCGGCATCACATGATAATAAGAGTGGTCCTGTACTTTGGATCTCATCAGAGTACACAAACACAACGATCTTTACGGTCCCGGCGTACGTGAAGATGCTTACCCGGCCTGAAGTCACTACCCATGGCCCATAGGTTGCTTGTCTCCAACGAATGCATAGCGTGACCCCTAGCATTATATTTGACAGCATGCGCGTGCAATCGTCGGGCTCTAAAGTACGATCCACGCGTGTCCAGAAAAAAGGTTCGCCCCAAAAAGAAGAGCCCGGCCAGGAAACAATCCAGAAGGACAAAAGCTTGCCAAGGAGAGCTCCCTCTGGTTTCGCCACCATTTTGTCATGTGTGGCCTTCGGCATTGTTAGCCGCCTCGGAGCTCTTTTTGCCCCCCGCGTACAAAGCGAGCTCCTGGAAATCCCCGGCATGGCGACGCCGGCTCCAGTGGAGGTCGGGACGCAGGGCACATCGCTTCTCGTGTGCCGAGAGATCGAGTACTTCAGGAGGGTTGAGGCCGTCGTGGCCCATCGCTCTTGTCATGGCAACAAGAGCAGCAAGGTTGCAACCAGTAGAGGGAACCCCATGCTCAAGAAGCCGAAGAAGAAGGGCGCAACTGGCGGAGCGTTCCTGCCGAGGATGTGCTCGTCGGCTGAGGTGATGGATGCTGCCGGCAGTGGCCGGAAAGACCGGCCCGCGAGGGTGCGGTACCGGCGTCTGGGTGATGTTGAATACTCTAGCGCACGGTCATTTAGTTTTTTCCTGTTTTAGTTATCTTCCTAAATAATCTGCAATCTTTATTGTTAGTATGGGCACGGCTGTTAACGGCTGTGCGCGTCGTGGGCTTGACGCACGCCCAGTTCGTGCGGAGCGCGTCGCGCGGCATGACCAGTTCGTGGTGCATGTCGCGCATGATGGCCGATTCGGCCGGCCTCACTTGTAGTTGTTTCCTTTAAATAGCAATAAGAACAACAGAAAATGCTGCCACGTTTTACGCAGCACAAATCTCTCTTCCACTCATAGTTCGTTTGAGTTCGTTCTCAAGTTTCCGCCGGCGACCAGGTCATGGTGATCTTCAACATTTGGTATCAGAACCTGTGTTCCGATCGACGCCTCTCATGTCGCGCAGCTCCGCCCCCGACCGCCAGCAGCTGGACGGGATGCTTACTCCACCACACCGCAACCGACGCCGTTCACCATCGCCGCCGCCATGACACGCGCGCCAGCGATCCGGCACCGTCCTCGAGCGCGTGGTCGAGAAATCGACATCCAGCATCGTCTAGCCGGTCCTCGGCCGCAACGACTACACCGACTGGTCGCTGGTCATGCGGGTGAATCTTCAGGCGGCCGGACTGTGGGACGTCATCGAGTCCGGCAACGACGACTACTGCAATGACCGCAACGCGCTCGCCGCCCTCCTTCGAGTTGTTCCTCAGGAGATGAAGGCGGGGCTAGCTGTCAAGGAAACCGCGCGCGAGGCATGGGATGCCATCCGCATTATACGGGTTGGTGCCGACCGCGTCAAGGAGGCCAACGCTGAGAAGCTCAGGCAGGATTTCAACGCCATCACCTTCAAGCCCGGTGAGTTAGTGGAGGATTTTGCCTTACGTATTAACACCCTGGCAAATGAGATGCGAGTTCTTGGTGACCACATGACCGAGAAAGACGTGATCAAGAAGATGCTGCACGAGGTGCCCGAGAAGCTGGAGGGCATGGCGATCTCGATGGAGACCATGCTCGACCTCAACAACCTATCGCTGGAGGAGGCCACCGGGCACCTGCACGCCGTCGAGCGTCGCAAGAGGTCGTCAGGGTCCGGGAAAGACTCCAACGGCTGACTCCTGCTCACGGAGGAGGAGTGGACCGTGCGCATGAAAACCCGCGAGGGAAACAACTCTGGTGCGCGCGGACGTCGCACTGGCGGCAAGCCGCCGCGCGGGCGCGGTCAAAGTGCCAGCGACAAGGGCGGGAGATTTTCCGCTTCCAAAGTGGACCCACCTGATGAGTGCGAGTACTGCAGGAAGAAAGGCCACTGGGCCAAAGAATGCAGGAAGAAGAAGCGAGATGAGGCAGCTTAGGCCCATGTGGCCCAAGGGGAAGAAGAGGAGCAGGGGTTACTTATGGCCCACGACGTCGTCCTCGACCCGGCGCCGCCACCTTCGGTGCCATCCCCTGTTCGTGCGCCGCAGCGGATGCCACTGCAAGTTGAAGAGCAGAAGGTCTACGCCGACCTCGGACCACCGGAGGAACGCAGCGACACCCGCTGGGTCCTCAACACCGGCGCGACGAACCACATGACCGGCATCAAGCACCTCTTCTCCGAGCTCGACACCCAGATTTGCAGCACCGTCAAATTCGGCGACGGCTCCATCACCCGCATCGAGGGGCGCGGCAACATCGTCTTCGTCTGCAAGAACGGCGAGCATCGACCACTCACCGGGGTGTACTTCATCCCGCGTCTGAAGGCGAGCATCATCAGCCTAGGGCAGCTCGACGAGACCGGCTGTCGTGACGACATCTTCAACAGCATTCTGCGCATCTACGACCCAAGTCGCCGTCTCCTCACTCGGGTGCGGCGGTCTCCCTCGCGCCTCTACTACCTCAAGCCGAACGTCGGGCGCCCAGTGTGCCTGGCAGTGCAGAGCTTGGAGACGGCATGGCAGTAGCATGCGCTGTACGGCCACCTCAACTTTGCCTCACTACGCAAGCTGGCGAGTCAGGGAATGGTGCGTGGACTCCCTGCACTTGATCAGGTGGATCAGGTGTGCGACGGGTGTCTCATCGGCAAGCAGCAGCGGGCGTCGTTCCCAGGGCAAGCATGCCATAGAGGAGAGCAAGCCCTCGAGCTAGCACACGGTGACTTGTGTGGGCCAATCGCTCCGGCCACCCCAAGCGGTAACAAGTACTTTCTACTTCTCGTCGATGACATGAGTCGTTTTATGTGACTCCGCCTCCTGTCAAGCAAGGATCAAGCTCTAGAGGAGATCACAAATTTCCAGTCTGCCGTCGAGGTCGAGACAGGCAAGAAGCTGAAGGTTCTCCGCACCGACCGTGGGGGGGAGTTCACGTCAGTCGAGTTCGGCCGCTACTACGCCGAGCGCGGTGTCGAGCGGCACCTCACTGCCCCCTACTCCCCGCAGCAGAACAGGGTGGTGGAGCGGAGGAACCAGAGCGTTGTCGCCATGGCTTGGTGCATGCTCAAGGCAAAAAGCATTCCCGGCTACTTCTAGGGGGAGGCCATCTCCACGGTGGTGCATATCCTCAATCGGTCTCCTACGCGCGCTCTCGACGGCAAGACGCCCTGTGAGGCATGGCATGGATTGACCCCGGCTGTCCACTACTTCCGTGTCTTCGGCTGCATCACGCACATCAAGGTGACCAAGCCCGGGTTGAAGAAGCTCGATGACCGCAGCATCAAGACTGTCTTCGTCGATTATGAGAACGGCTCCAAGGCGTACCGCTACTACGACCCCGTCTCCAAGCGCGTCATTGTCAGCCGTGACGTCATGTTCGACGAGTCGGCTCAATGGAGCTGGAACAGTGACGGCGAACCCGACGGCAACGTCGAGCCTTCCTTCATCGAGTACACGATCGAGGTGATAACGACACCCGCGGTGGCACACACACCTCCGCCGGAATCACCACCAGCATCACCCCTCACGACACCACCTGACGCAGCAGCCGCACCGGAGGACATAGAGTTTGCTTCACCACCGCCCGACCTCGACGCCGACCAAGACGACGCACCTCTGCGGTTCCGCACCATCGACAACGTCCTCGGCAATGCTCCTGCTCCCGGACTCGCTCAGCGGCTGGTCGTCGACGAGCTGAACTTCATGTCAGCTGAAGAGCTGTCGTCCTTCCATGAAGCAGAGCAAGAGGCGGCGTGGCGAGAAGTGATGCTCGTGGAGATGAAGGCAATCGAAGACAACCGCACCTGAGAGCTTGCAACGCTCCCCAATGGGCACCGAGCTATCGGGATCAAATGGGTGTTCAAAGTGAAGCGGAACGAGAAGGGTGAGGTTGTGCGACACAAAGCGCGCCTCATCACCAAGGGGTATGCACAGCACGCCGGTGTCGACTTCGACGAGGTCTTCGCGCCGGTGGCTCGCCTGGAGTCCGTTCGGATGATGATGGCATTGGCGGCGCATGAGGGGTGGCAAGTCCACCACATGGACGTGAAGAGCGCGTTCTTGAACGGTGAGCTCAAGGAGGAGGTGTACATTCAACAGCCGCCCGGCTTCGTTGTCCCCGGCAGCGAGCAGAAGGTTCTTCGTCTCCGCAAGGCTCTGTACGAACTTCGCCAAGCACCAAGGGCCTGGAATGCCAAGCTCGACGCCACCATGGCAAGGCTTGGTTTCCAGAGGAGCAGCTCAGAACACGGCGTCTACGTCCGAAGCAGAGAAGGCGGCCGGCTGATCGTTGGCGTGTACGTGGATGACCTGATCATCATAGGCACCAGCGTCGATCTGATCAAGGAGTTCAAGAAGGAGATGATGAACAACTCTCAGATGAGTGATCTTGGTCTTCTTTCTTATTATCTCGGGATTGAGGTGTGTCAAAGCCAGAGCGGCATCACTCTCTGTCAGTCGGCGTACGCCGGCAAGCTCTTGGAGCGATGTGGCATGGTATCATGCAACCCCTGCGTGGCGCCTATGGAGAGTCGCCTGAAGTTGAGCAAGAAGAGCACTGCAGAGGCGGTGAACGCCACTGAGTACCGGAGCGTCATCGGCGCGCTCAGGTACCTGGTGCACACCCGGCCGGACTTGGCGTTCGCGGTCGGGTACTTAAGCCGGTTCATGGCGGAACCCAAGGAGGATCACATCGCGGCGGTGAAACATGTACTCAGATATGTGGCCGGCACGCGCGGACATGGACTGCACTACACCAAGCGCCAAGAGGGACAGCCGCTGGTGACATCGACGAACGCAAGAGCACAAGCGGCGTCGTCTTCTTCCTCGGAGGCAACCCCATCACTTGGCAGTCGTCGAAACAGCGAGTGGTCGCGCTATCTTCGTGTGAAGCGGAGTACATTGCGGCGGCAACGGCGGGCGCCTATGGAGAGTCGCCTGAAGTTGAGCAAGAAGAGCACTGCAGAGGCGGTGAACGCCACTGAGTACCGGAGCGTCATCGACGCGCTCAGGTACCTGGTGCACACCCGGCCGGACTTGGCGTTCGCGGTCGGGTACTTAAGCCGGTTCATGGCGGAACCCAAGGAGGATCACATCGCGGCGGTGAAACATGTACTCAGATATGTGGCCGGCACGCGCGGACATGGACTGCACTACACCAAGCGCCAAGAGGGACAGCCGCTGGTGACATCGACGAACGCAAGAGCACAAGCGGCGTCGTCTTCTTCCTCGGAGGCAACCCCATCACTTGGCAGTCGTCGAAACAGCGAGTGGTCGCGCTATCTTCGTGTGAAGCGGAGTACATTGCGGCGGCAACGGCGGCATGTCAAGCGTCTGGTTAGCTCGCCTCTTGACCGACATGCTCGGAACAGAGGCTGGAGCGCCGGAGCTACTGGTGGACAATCAGTCCGCCGTCGCATTGAGCAGGAACCCAGTCTTCCACGACCGGAGCAAGCATATCGATGTTCGTTATCATTACATCCGGGAGTGTGTCGACGATGGGCGGATCATTCTCAGCTATACGGCGACAGAGCTGCAGCTGGCGGATGTTCTGACCAAGGCGCTGGGCCGTGTTCACTTCCAGGAGCTGCGCGGCAAGATCGGCGTCAAGAATTCAGGTGATAGTGCACAAGATTAGGGGGAGAATTGTTGAATACTCTAGCGCACGGTCATTTAGTTTTTTTCTGTTTTAGTTATCTTCCTAAATAAGCTGCAATTTTCATTGTTAGTATCGGCACGGCTGTTAACGGCTGTGCGCGTCGTGGGCTTGACGCACGCCCAGTTCGTGCGGAGCGCGTCGCGCGGCATGGCCCGTTCTTGGTGCATGTCGCGCATGGCGGCCGATTCGGCCGGCCTCAAAGTTGTTTCCTTTAAATAGCAATGAGAACAACAGAAAACGCTGCCACGTTTTACACAGCACAAATCTCTCTTCCACTCATAGTTCGTTTGAGTTTGTTCTCAAGTTTCCGCCGGCGACCAGGTCGCGGTGATCTCCAACAGGTGAGGAAGGAGACTTCTCTCTGCAACAAGGGTAGGCTCATGTCTCGGTCCGGAGAAGATTGGGTTCATTACATGTTTTCACCGTGTTCCTTGTTCCCCATTTTGTTCCAGTGTTAGGACTTGGTATTCGAGTCTTGCAGCAACTGTGGATGGACACTGCAATCTAATGTGTTGGAAGTACTATTCGTACTTCTTGCTGAAAAGGTGTGATGTGCATGTCAAAGTTACGTCTGACTTCTGTTTTAACTTGTATCCCTTGAGCGTTGGTGCTTCAAATTTCAGTAACATATATCATGCTATGAGTTGATGCGTTTGTTTGGAGCCACCTAGCTGCAACTTACAGTAGCATTAGGATGAGATTTCGTTCAGCAGAGAAAACAATACCGAATTAACACAGACTAAACCAAATTTGGAGAAAAGACGCCTCCTGAACTGGTTTTATTATCCGCATCAAACATCAGCAGTAGAGTTTCCCTGTAGGCTCATTTAAATCAGAAGGTTTCATCATGCAGATCGCAGCCCCTTGACCAAAATGAAGGGTAATAATATAAAAATAAATATCATCCATCAGAAGCAATATCTTGTTTGTCCTGCAATTCTTGCAGTCGCATGACACTATGACAGTCATGTTATTGCTGTCATCTTCTGTGACAAGTTGATATATAAAACAGGAAGCATGATATTGGTGTCACATGATGATATAACTAATCAGAAAAAAGTGAATGGAGTGACACCAAAACAAATAAGGCGTATAGATTTGTGGATTAACATCAGTAAAAGCCTAATACAGAATGCTTGTGGCATCAGACCTGCTTCATACAAAATGGATCCAACTAAGGACTACACGGATAACCAGCTATGAAAC
Organism: Eleusine coracana subsp. coracana; assembly: GCA_032690845.1. Classification (NCBI taxonomy): domain Eukaryota; kingdom Viridiplantae; phylum Streptophyta; class Magnoliopsida; order Poales; family Poaceae; genus Eleusine; species Eleusine coracana. The sequence continues at coordinate 29,430,147 of CM064422.1, forward strand.
AGTTCCATGTTTATTTATGGCTCTGATTCCTCAAATATGTGTATCACTGATAATGGAATAAGTACAAATTTATTTCTCGATAGTCTATAAAACAATTTCCTTTTTCTGTGCAGTTACGAAATGTTGATGTCTTCCCTTGGTTTTACTGAAAGAAACATCAGATGTGAACATATCCTCCGCTCGAATTGCTAATCCTGACTGAACATCACAAACTCATAATAAGTGGGCAACCTACTCCATTTCAGAATTTACATCTTCCTGCTAAATTATGTTACATTGTGTTATCTTAATAGTCCTATAAGAAATTAATAAAACTGCTGCACCGTAGTCCATCACCAAAAACACGGGCACAACAATAGAAAAAATAACTATATCTACAGTAGCATCACTGAGTAGTGAACTCAAACAGCATAGTATGCCTGTACTTCTCACCGGGGTGAACAATTACTGACGGAAAATTGGGCTGGTTAACAGCATTTGGGAAACCTTGTGTCTCTAGGCAGAGCCCAGCATGCTTCCCATAGATTGCACCTCCTTTGCCCATGATGTTATAAAGAAAATTTCCAGTGTAGAACTGCACTCCAGGTGCATCTGCCCAAATATTCAGGACCCTCGAGCTTGATGGATCTGTCACTTTTGCTACATGTCGCAAGCCTGACCTCACTTCACCAGAGTCAAGCACGTAGTTGTGATCATAACCACCACGGATCTGACTGATCCTGCTTCCGATCTGATTCTCAGTCAGAAAATTAAGGGGTGTGCCGCTTACTGGCATGAACTCACCTGTAGGTATTGATGATTGATCTACTGGTGTAATCTGAGAGCCCCATATCTGAACTGTATGTGCAAGCACATCTCCTGAATTGTGGCCTGCCAGGTTCCAATATGTATGTTGTGCTAAACTGATGGGCGTCACCCTGTTCAAAGGCATGGCATCCATCTCAAGCTTTAGTGCCGTGGTTGGTAGAAGAGAATATCTCGCAGTGACAGAGACATCACCTGGGTAACCTGTTTCTCAGAACACAAATACTGTCACATTAAGGATTTATAAACTTGTTGATCAACAGAATTTAACTACTACCGCATTCATACCTTCCTCCCCGTCTCTACTGAAATATTTGAAGGTGATTGAGGGGTTGTCACCTTTGTTATATTCAGTGACTTCCCAGATGGTTTTGTCAAATCCTTTAGATCCACCTGAATATGTCATTACTTAGCATCAGGTAAAGTAATAGTGAAGCACAACAATAGAATTAGCATGAGATCTTTTGATTGTGCATTGATTCATACATTTTGGTAATTTGGAGCCATCCCTAGCACACTGGTTATATCAAAAGAGGATTCAACTACCTTCAGCAAGCAAAAGGAAATAGCAAGCAGGTCATAACCTCCTCGACCCCAGCGTAATTCTAGTCTATGACAATACCAAACCCCAAGATTCAATCATAGGGTGATAAAAAAAGGTAGAACACTCTCAAAGGAGAGGTCAACATTGATTTAAAATGGAAAATGGTTATATGACAAATAAAGAAGAAAATCAATCTTTTAACCTTCAACAATGACCCAGTCAAAATCCAATCAACCCATCAATTCCACAATATAGGCATCATTCACCTCATTCTTGAATCCACAAGACACCAAAATACACACACCTTGACCTAAACCATTGTGATTTTGACTGTCTAGTCCCCCCTCTTTTAGCCTTTTTCTATTGCCCTTTTTTATTTTTGAGGAATATACAGCAAGGGAAACCCCTGCTGTGGTAGTAATATATTAATATAAAAAAGAAACGAAAGGAAGAGTTTAGTTACAAGCAAAGCCAAGAGAGCTTATGCAACGGTCAGAAGGCTGACCCACTCTGAGCTAGGGGAGGAAAAAAAGGGAGCACTATCTGTACACATTTAGAATATTAAAGAACTGATTTTGTTTGTCAGCAGACACACGGTGGGCTTGAAGGGCCCCTTCTTGCAAGAAACCAATCTTCCAGCTCTGGAACGAGGGAGGACCTCGATTGAAAATTTTGTTGTTTCTTTGCTTCCAGATTTGCCAAGCAGCTAGGATGAATATTTCCATGAAGAATGAGTGGGTGCACTGGTTCTTTGCCGTTTCCATCATGGTGTGAAAATTTAGCTGCATATTCCAATTGAAGTTTATGTGCCTCCAGCATTGTCTACTGAATGAGCAGGAGAAGAATAGGTGGAAGGTTGTTTCCTCCCTATTTTGAGTGCATAACACACAGTTGTAGTTATTGCCTTCCAACCTATAGTTTTTCCTTCTTAAGATGTTTCTGGTGTTTAGTCTGTCCATGAGCATGAGCCAAGTGAAGACTCGTAGCTTGTTACAGCATTTAGAGTCCCAAAGCCATAGGAATGACTGTGGTGGTTGCATGTTTCTGTATGGGAAGTGGTAGAACTTGGAAGCTGTATACGTGCCATTCCCCCATATGTACTGCCAAGTGTCACTTTCTTGATCAGAAATCTGAATTTGCTGAATTAGTTGTTGTAGTTCCTGGTGTTCCTGATAGGCTTGAGAAGAGAGAGGTAGGTGAAACTGCTGGTCAATGTGATTGTTCAGCAGGAACTTTGCCACTGAAATGCTTTTGTGTTTAGCAAAGGAATATAGTCTTGGGAACTTGTGACTTAGAAGATGATTGTTCCATACATCCAACCAAAATAGGACTGTGGTGCCATTCCCTACTGAGCATGTAGCAATGCCTCTGTATGTGTCAGTAAGTTTGAGTGTATCCTTCCACCAGAAGGACCCTTTATCTTTGCAGGCATGAGGAACATGCCTATCTGCATAGTGTGTGTTCCAGATTAGCTTTACCCAAGGGACATCCTTCTTGTTATAAAACTTGTCTAGGTGCTTTAGTCTTAGGGCTGTGTTTTGGGTCCTCAAGTTTATAATTCCTAGTCCTCCTTTCCTTTTAGGTCTAGTACACTTTTCCCATGCTACCAGTGGTTTACTCAACATTACTGTCAGAGTTTCTCCATAGGCATTGTCTACTGACTCTATCAAAGTATTCCAGCACCGTAATAGGTACTTCCACCGTGCACATGGCAAATGTTGGCAATGACAGAACTGAATTGACTAGTTGGAGTCTGCCAGCAGTTGTCAGCATTGAGGAGATTGAAGTTAGTAGCTTGTCAGCTCTACTCATGATCTGGCCATAGTGTTCAACTCTGGGTTCTGTGGTTCCCATAGGCAAGCCTAGATAAGTGAAAGGCATTTGTTCCAAATGCACCAGCCAACTGTTCAGCTCTTTGTTGATCGAGGTTAATAGGAACAAGACAGGACTTTGCATAGTGAACACTTAGGCCTGTGGACTGGGAGAAGGACTCAAGCAAACCTTTGAGGCAGAATAATTCTCTCTGAGATGCCTTCATGACCATGATTGTATCGTCAGCATACTGGATGATGGGGAATCCGGCCTCATCTCAAGATGGGATGGGCATTGTGAAGAGTCCCTGAAGGTGTGCCTTGTCGATGACGCATTGGAGAAGCTCTGCAGCTATGACAAAGAGGAGGGGAGACATTGGGTCGCCCTGTCTAACGCCCCTGTTACAGTTGAGATTTTTCCCAGGAACTCCATTTAGAAGGATTCTAGTGGAGGTTGTCTGTAGAATTTCTTGAGTCCATTTGATCCATGTGTCACTGAAGCCCAACTATTGCATCATTTTGAGGATGGCGGGGTGTTCGACAGTGTCAAACGCTTTTGTGAAGTCCAGTTTCAAGATTAGAAGTTCCCGTTTGGAATGTTGACATTGGTGGATATATTCAAATGTCCATGCAAGACAATCCTGGATAGTGCGTGTCTTTATGAATCCATACTGGTTCTTATGCACCAAGGGTATAATCACTGATTGTAGTCTGTCCCCCAGCAGCTTGGTGATAATCTTAACCACGCAATTAATCAATGAAATTGGACGAAAGTCATTTACAGTGGTCGGGTTGTTCACCTTGGGCACAAGTGTAATGAATGAGGAGTTGATTGCTGTTAAGTCCACAATACCATTGAAGAAGTAAAAGCAGAGTGTGTAAACGTCTTCTTTGATGATATGCCAACACTTTTGGAGGAAGAGACCATTGAACCCATCAGGCCCTGGTGCCTTGTCAGCATGCAAGCTTTTTACCACCTTGTCAATGTCTTCCTTTGTAAAAGGAGTGTCTATTTGTTGTAAGTCATGGCTTGGTACAATGTTGCTGATATCATATTGCATGTTTGGCCTCAAAGTTTGTCCAATTCTATTTTTATATTCTTCCCATAGTAATGCTGCCTTCTCAAAGTGGTCTGAAACTGTTCGGCCATCATCTACGTCCAAGCTAGTGATGGTGTTTATTCGATATCTCTCTGTTGCAGCTGCATGAAAGAATCTCGTACTTTCGTCCCCAAATTTTGTCCAGCAAACAGTGTATCGCTTCTTCCAGAATTCTTTTTGGCATCGAAGAAGCTTTAAGATATGTCCCTTGAGAATGGTTCTAAAGTTTGTTTCCTGTAAGTGTAATGGCCTGTTTTCCTCCAATTTGTCAAGTATGAGAAGAGTATTATTACACTGTTTGATTTTTGCATTTAGCTGCGAGAGGCTCTGTCCCCATCGTTTCAGCACCCGTCGAAGAAGTTTAAACTTAGCTGCAAGTCTGGTCGCACTGTTTGTGGCCCTCACATCAGATTCCCAAACCATTTTGACCCAGTCCAAAAACCCGGGCTGCTCAACCCAGTAGTTCTCGAACCTAAAAACTTGGGCCTTAGGAATTGTGGTGCCAATTTGGATCATACAAGGGATGTGGTCCAAGGTTGGTCTTGCCATAGGTAGGAGGAGAGTGTTGGGGTATTCAGTGATCCAGTTGCATGATGTGAAGCACCAATCTAGCTGTTCCAAGAGAGGCTCTTGCTGCATATTACTCCATGTATAGTTTCTTCCTTTAAGCGGTATTTCTTGCAAGGCAAGGTTGCTGATAACTTCGTTAAATAGCATAATGTCACTCATGTTGCCTCCATCTCTGTTTCTGTCCTCAAGCGAGCGGTAGAAGTTAAAGTCACCCACGAAGAGCCAGTTTTCTTCTTCGTCTATGTCTAATGCATTTAGCCATTCTACAAACTCTTGTCTTTGTGAGCCTTGGCACGAGCCATAGATAGCTGTTAATTTCCACGACTCATTGTTGTGGTTTGCAGTGAACTGAATGATAATGGCACACCGTAGTGTTTGTAGAACTACCCCTTTGATGATTGATCCATTCCATCCTACTAGTATCCCTCCTGAGGCGCCCTCTGCTGGTGAGAAAGCATATTGATTGAAGTGTTTTGGTGCTAGCTGGCAGATAGCCGTGTGATCAAAGTTAGACCGCTTAGTTTCCTGAATGCAGAAGATAGCACATGCATTTTCTTCGATCTTAGCTCTAACAGCATTGCATTTGTCATCAGCATTCAACCCTCGTATGTTCCAGTTCAAAATATTCCTATCGCCCTTTTGTCCACACATTTCTTTCTTTTCCTTCTTCCTTTTTATGGGTTTGTCCTTGTGTTTTGGCTCTCGTGAGTTTCATCCCTATCCTACCACAACTTTCTTGTGAATAAACGGCTCTGTTGTTGTAGTTGTTGGCATCTCTTTGTGCATATATTGTTGACATGCCATGCACACGTGTACAGGCGGTCCCACCGGCCTGTGGGCCCACCCTCGTCGCCGTCGGTGGCATGCCCCTAGTGCCCTACACTGGCCTGGGCATGCCCCCGTCTCTTCTACCCGCCGGCACATCTCCTCCTGCCATGGGCAGACCGGTCCTCATCGACAGGCCCGCCTCGACCGACACTGCCCTGGCCGCCGCCCTCCTCGCCACCGAGACCGAGGCCGTAACGGCCATGAAGCGTATCCGCACGGCTGCACTCGCTTGGGAGCGCGAGCTTACCGTAGCGGACGCCCTCCACTGCCAGGCTGCTGAGGTGCAGCACTACCTCGTCATCGCCGTCACTCACCAGCACGTCGCCCACTTCACCAACACCGCTGCGTCCTCGTCTCACCAGGCTTCGTCCAATGGATCTGCCCCCCGCCACGATGTGGCCGATACGATGGTCGTCCAGCACCACCTCCAGGCCATTGGTGTCCAAAACATCCGGGCCCTGGTCTCCGTCGTCCTCGACCCCGGGTCCTCCTACGGGAGCTGACGCGACCAGGCCCTCCTCGCCCTCCGCCGCTACACCCTTGACGACCACGTCATCGCTGACACGCCAGCCCCGACGCGGGACGCGCTCTGGCTCCGCCTCGACAGCGTCACCCTGCCCTGGATCTTTGGGACCCTCTCCCTCGATCTCCAGGACATCATCCAGTCTCACGGCGGCACCACGCGCGCCGCCTGGCTGGCTTTCGAGGGCCAGTTCCTTGGCAACGCCGAGGCCCGTGCGCTCCGACTCGACGCGTCGTTCCGCACCTACCAGCAGGGCGACCTCTCCGTCGGTGAGTACTGCAGGAAGATGAAGGGTATGGCGGATGCCCTACACGACCTCGGCTGCCCGGTGAGCGACCGGATCCTCGTCCTCAATGTCCTCGGGGGTCTCATCAGCAACTTCGACCTACTGCGGACATGGATCCCCCGTCAGCGGCCGTTCCCCTCCTTTCTATAGGTCCGGGATGACCTCGTCCTGGACGAGCTCACCCGCGATCTCACGCCGGGATCTTCCTCCTCCGGTACCTCTACCGCGCTTGCGACTGCCTCACCGCCCTCCCCTACCCCATCTGCCACCTCCCTCCTCGGTGCTACTCCATCAGTGCCCACCGGGGGGGGGGGGGGGGGGGGGTGAGGGTGGTCCTACTGCTCCGGCTCCTCCGCCCTCGTCACCTGCCCCTGGTGGTGCCCCCTGGCCATCCTTCAGCAACCCATGGTCAGGGCGCATCTCCATGTGGTCGTTCCAGACTCGGGGGGTGGGCCTCGTCCTCAGCACCAGCCTGCGGCCATGTTCGCTAGCCCTGCTCCCCCGGGTCCGGCGCCACCGACCTGGCCGGGGGGATGGGACCAGGCGGCTATGGCTCAGTCCTTCAGCACCATGGGACTGACCCTGCCGGTCAGCACGGAATGGATCGCCGACTCGGGCGCCTCGTTCCACACCACGCCTGATGCTGGTATTTTATCCTCCGTCCACCCTCCTCCCTCCTGTCCTTCCTTCATCATGCTTAGGGATGGCACTTGTCTTCCAATGACCTCTATGGGGTCTGCTCCTGGTTCGTTTCGTCTTCCGAATGTTCTTGTTGCCCCACAGCTGGTTCATAACCTTCTTTCCATTTGCCAATTTACTGCTGATAATTCCTGTTCTATTGAGTTTAACTCTTCTGGTCTTACTATGAAGGATTCGGCTTCCCGGCGTCTGGTCCTCCGATGTGACAGCACGGGGCCCCTTTAGACCCTTGTCTTTCTGCTTTCGCTGCTTCATCATCGCCTTCTACTTCAGCTGCTTTTACGACCACCACTTCTTCCACGACTTGGCACCGCCGGCTTGGGCACCCCGGTCACGACATTTTGGCTCGACTTAGTCGTAGTGCAGATCTTCGTTGTACTAAGGCTTCTGATGAGCATCTTTATCATGCGTGTCAGTTAGGTCGTCATGTTAGACTTCCTTTTTCTTCTTCTTCTTCGCATGCGAGTCACGCTATTGATCTTATTCACTATGATTTGTGGACTTCTCCGGTCATCAGTATGTCTGGCTATAAGTATTACTTGGTGATTGTTGATGATTTCTCTCATTACTCTTGAACTTTTCCGCTCTGACACCTTCCCCACCCTCCTCCACTTCTTTGCCTGGGTTTCCACTCAGTTCAGCCTCACCATCAAGGTCATCTAGTGTGACAACGGTCGAGAGTTCGACAGTCGTGCCTCCCGTGACTTCTTCCTCTCCCGCGGTGTTCACCTACGTATGTCATGCCCGTATACCTCGCCTCAGAACGGCAAGGCTGAGCGGATGATTCGCATCACGAATGATGTCGTGCGCACCCTACTCCTCCAGGCCTCTCTTCCTGCTCGCTTCTAGGCTGAGGGACTACACACAGCTACCTACCTTCTCAACCGCCTTCGTTCCACTGCCTCACCTGCTCCCACTCCTCACCACGCCCTCTTCCGCACCCCACCTCAATACGATGACCTTTGTGTCTTCGGGTGCGCCTGCTACCCTAACACTTCCGCCACTGCTCCTCACAAGTTGGCTCCTTGATCGACTCGATGTGTATTCCTTGGCTATTCCCCTGACCACAAGGGCTATCGTTGCTTCGATCTCACCTCCCGCCGAGTCCTCATCTCCCGGCATGTCGTGTTTGACGAGTCGGATTTCCCGTACTCCACCTCCACTACTCCCTCTCCTGATCCTGACCTCGAGTCCGTTTTTCCGACTGACCTGGTGGTTCAGCCCCCCTCTTCTGTTTACCCCTTTCCAGCAGGTTTCCCGACGATCTCCGCTGCGCCACGCACGGACCCGAAGTCCTCTACCACGCCACGCGCGGCCCCGGAGCCTTCTACCGCGCCAGAGGCTTCGCCCCTTTACCTGCGCCACGCGCGGCCCCGGAGCCTTCTACCTGCCACGCGCGGCACCGGAGTCTTCGCCAGCGCCACGCGCGGCCCCGTCACCACTTCCTGCACCACGCGAGCCTCTGGATTTCGTTGCCCGCTTCGCCGAGCCGGTGGTCTCTCCGCCACCACCGCCTCTGCCTGAGCCGGCAGTCCGCTCTCGGGCTCGCTCTCGACTCGACACGGAGGTATACCACCCGTCTGTCGTCCATCAGGATCCTTGACACACTCATCCCATAGTGACACGACAGGCAGCAGGTGTCCTCTCTGTCGTCGAGGTAGAGCCGGGGGTCTCACCCGTGCCCTCCTCCGTCCGCGATGCCCTGACGGATCCTCACTGGCGTCGGGCTATGGAACAGTACGCGGCTCTTCTCGCCAACCAGACTAGGACCTCATGCCGCGTCCGTCTGGTTGCAATGTGGTCACCGGCAAATGGATCTGAACGCATAAGCGCCGAGCTGACGGGTCTCTGGAGTGCTACAAGGCTCGTTGGGTTCTTCGGGGCTTCACCCAGTGGCCTGGGGTGGACTATGATGAGACCTTCAGTCCGGTGATGAAGCCAGCCATAGTGCGCACGGTTCTCTCACTGACTCTCTCGCTCCTGGCCCGTGCACTAGCTGGACGTGAAGAATGCTTTTCTTCATGGCACTCTGACAGAGACAGTCTACTACAGCCAGCCAGCGCGGTTTAGGGATTCCAGTCGTCCGAATATGGTATGTCGCCTCAACAAGTTCCTCTACGGTCTAAAGCAGGCTCCTCGGACGTGGTACTCTCGGAGTCTTGGTTTGCCACGTTCCTGACCTTGTTCGGCTTCACTGAGTGCAAGTCTGATACTTATCTGTTTGTCTATTGCCGAGGCTCTGAGGCTGCATACCTGCTGCTCTATGTTGATGACATCATCCTCACCGCCTCCAGTCCGGTCTTGCTTCAGAGTATCATTCAGTCTCTACAGCGTGAGTTTGCCATGAAGGATCTGGATGTGCTCCATCACTTCTTGGGCGTCACTGTGGAACCGCGTCCCTCTTGCCTCTTCCTTCACCAGCTGCAGTATGCTCTTGATATCATGGAGCGGGCTGGAATGACTGACTGCAAGCCCTGCTCTACTCCAGTCGACACTCAGGGGAAGCTCTTCCCCTCTGCTGACGTGGGTACCCCGGTTGCTGACCCGACTGCTTACCGGAGCCTTGCTAGGGCTCTTCAATACCTCACCTTTACCAGGTCGGACATCACATATGCCATCCAGCAGATATGTCTTCATATGGATGATCCTCGAGAGTCACATCTCGCTGCTCTGAAGCGTCTGTTGCGCTACGTTCGGGGCACTATAGACTACGGCTTGCTTCTTTACCGAGCTCCCTCCACCGAGCTTGTCGTCTACACCGACATTGACTGGGCTGGGTGTCCTGACACTCGTCGCTCGACTTCCGGTTACGCCGTCTTCCTTGGCGGCAACTTGGTCTCCTGGTCGTCCAAGCAACAGCCGGTGGTCTCTCGCTCTAGTGTCGAGGCGGAGTACCGGACGGTTGCCAACAGGGTGGCTGAGGCGTCCTGGCTTCGACAGCTCTTGGCGGAGCTTCACAGCCTGCTCACCAAGAGCATGCTCGTCTACTGCGACAACGTCAGCGCCGTCTACCGCTCCACCAACCCAGTTCAGCATTAGCGAACGAAGCATATGGAGATCGACCTTCACTTCGTTCGTGATCGGGTCGCCATCGGCCATGTTCGAGTGCTCTATGTCCCGCCACCTCCCAGTTCGCTGATATCTTCACCAAGGGTCTCCCCTCCTCGACATTCTCAAAGTTTTAGTCCAGTCTGAACATCACTGGTGGCTAGTTGTGACTGCAGGGGGTAGGCTTTGTGTGTATTTCTTTCTTGTCCAGTCTTGAATTCCGTGCGCCGGTAGTTCCGACTACGGGGAGGGGGGGGTGTTAGTGTATATGTTAGCCCACACATTAGGCCCATGTAACCTGTCTATATATACCTACCCTTCTAGGGTTTGGAGGAATACAACAATTATTTTCTCCAACAATTTGTAACATATAAAAATTGACCATATTATAACTGATGATTGGATCTCATAAACTCATGTCATCTGCTAGTTAAACCATTACTGACCATGATCTCAAAACACAAAATTTCTATTCTAAGGATTGGTATAATTATCCAGTTAGCTTATGACTACTAAAAAACTATATCCTTTGATAATTATTTAAGACAACATGACATGAATATATAGTCTTTCACTTGCTATATGAAAAAAAAAGATCATATATACAGATACACTTGCAGCCCAATCAAATGTACTTGTAGTACCAGGACTGCGATAAACAATCTCCAGTCACTAGTTATACTAGTACGCCTAAATATACTGACTACATAATCCATGAAATGCATCATGTTAGACTTATGTCTTACCATGAAGCGTGTTTGGCGAGTTGTTAATTGTCAAATTATACTGCACGCCGTCTAAAGTGAACTTTCCTTCCTTGATTCTATTTGCAACACGGCCGACGATGCTGCCAAAGTAAGGCGAGGTTCCATTCTGATTACAGAGAACTCATATCATCAGCAGCACATGGAGACTTGATCACTGAATAGGAAAAAAATCAATGCGTAAAACATAAATATCTATTTACATAATGCACATAAATATCAGCCACAATTGGTAAACTAATGCCAGAAATACAAGGTTGTAGCATTCACGCTCTTATAATGTCCTTGTTTCCATCAAGTGGTTGAAAAAAAAACATTAGCCAAACTCCAGAATGCAGCAACCATACCATCTCCTCGTTTGTTTCATCAAATAATAAAAAAGGTCCGAATTATGTACCAGTGTTGCCATTATGATTGTGTGATTTGAAGCACCAACCAGCCACCACGATACAGTTTGAAAAAAAGTGACAAGTGAGTGAAGCTAACAGTAAAGTGTAACACATGGGGCACAAGCGTAGTCATAAACATTTACTTGTTTCTAGAGTAAGTGCAGGGAAACTATCTATTGATGCCATTAAGTAACAACATGAATTTTTCAAATATTTCACCGCTATTTTCGAGTCAAATACTAAAACTGCTGTTATATTATTTTCTTTCAAAATTCCTAAGATTCTCAGCATTCTTCTTTTATTTTCTATAATTTTATATAAATAGCCAAACAACATCAACCTAATGAAAGTGGCAAAAAAGATATGGGTGAGAAACAGCAACCAAAAAGTAACACTACAAGGCAGCAGATGACAGAATAGGTATTCCTCAATGGAAATATTTCTCTATACATGTTTTTGTGTGTTCAATAAGTATGATGTGAGATGGAAGTTTTGACATAAAAAGATGGCAGAAATCCTGGAATATATAAATATTTTTCTTCTTAACTATTTGTATTGGTATGGAACAAGGTTTATATAGTTTACTGGCTATGTCTGAGGTGGCTGCTCCACGTGGTCCAATCATCTGAGTGGCAATCCCACGTTTTTATGCTAAAATATTCTAAACATTCTATACATAAATCCAAGCATGACGCTATATCCTCTATTGGTAGTACTAATTTCCAAGACCCACGCTATAATTGACACATCAATAATATAGCCAAAAAAACTGGGGTTTTAGCGGATATGCACATGCATTTACAATGGTTAACAGTAGTGCTGATTAATAAAATTATTCTGAGTTCCCAAAAACAAGAACGAATAAACATGCTGCATGTTTCACCGCAATAAAATCTAGCTAAAATTTATAGGTTGTATTATTCTTTTTTTGTGACCACATCTAGCTTCTACTTATTCGTGATAGTAGCATAATAAATAAAAGCCAAAAAAAATGGTAGAGGTTTATGACATGCACCGGCATTTAGATAACTAAAATATAGTATGTGGCTTTTGGACAGATAAGAAAACAGAGCAAGTATGCTACTAGTTGACTTGCTAAAGTCAGAAACCAAGAAAATATCCCAACATTGCAGTACTTTGACCACTGGCGCAGAGATCTCCAAGAAAGAAGTGAATCTTTGCGAATTAGGGTGTGTTCGTTTCTTGGGGTCTAAATTTTAGTGGTGTCACATTAGTCATTAAAATGCTACATATGATTATTAAATATATATTAAATATAAAAGTAATTATAAAGTTGAATGCGCATCAGCGTGACAAATTCATTAAGCTTAATTAAATCATCATTAAGAGATGTTTACTGTAGCATCACATTATCTAATCATGACCTAATTAGTCTTAATAGATTTGTCTCATCATTCAGAGGGAGGGTTATGGACTGGGTTTTGTCAGTAATCTATATTTAATACTCCTAATTAGTATCACAATATTCGATGAGACAAGTCTAAAAATCAGAGGGCTGAAAACGAACACACCCTATTAATGGTTGTAAATCAAAATGAATGGGGCGAAAACTCACCAGATACGGATCCAGCGAGTCGAATCCGAGAACCACATCAGCAAGAACCCCTGAGAAAACAAGCAGCGCATCGTCAACCAGAGGATTCAGTAACCCCTGATAAAACGTCAAGCAATTACAGGTAACCCGCACCGTTCTTGTCCGGGATGAGGAGCGACGTAACGGCGGCGCCGACATTGGTGAGCCGGACCCGAATCCTCCCGTTGTCTAGCTCAAAGAACTCAGGCGAGGAGGCGCGGAGGGAGGATGGCGGCGTGGGCATCGGGACGAGGAGTGCCTTGGGAGAGGAGCGGAGGCGGACTAGCAGCGGCGTGGGCGATGAGAGGATGGTGAAGGAGGCGAGGAGGTAGACGGCGGCGAGGAGGAGGAGGAAGAAGGGCGGGGTGACGCGGAGGGACCTGGGCGGCGCGGCGTGGTGAATCTGGAGATCCCGGAACCTGTTGGACGGCAGGTGCTGGAACAGCGGGTGCGGCTGCGGGCGGGTGGGCGTCCTCGGGGTTCGAGGGGAGAGGGAGTGGTGGTGGTGGTGGAGATGTTGAGCTCCCACCAGCTGCTCCATTTCCTCCGGCGCGCCGCCCGGTTACCCAGGGGCTGGTCGTTGCATCCCAGTTTTCATTTAGGCTCGTCTCAAGTAAAGAAAAGGGCTAAGGTGATGTTTTATAAGATATACCACTACTATTTCTTATACTGGAATCATGTTATTATAAAACTCGACCTGTCAGAAATATAGCCACCCGGACGGCATTGTGTTAGAGAGAAGAGCCTCCCATGCAGGCCGAGAAAACCCTCGAACCCCTCTCTCATCCTACACAGGGACTTAGCTAGCCACTGTGAGCTATAGCGCGAGTGTTGACATGTGCTTTGACCTAGGAGAGTGAGGGGATTTTTTTTTTGCACTGCAACTACTTAATTTGCTACAGTACACATGCGACACTCTAGCAAGCTACAGTGCCACGGGTGCCGACGCTCGAACCTAGGTCGACAGGGGCAACGCCCTCGGAGCAGCGGCTCTGACCGCTCAGACCAACGAGCGCTGGCGAACCATGTCATTATAATTTCTCATGAGTTAGAACGATGCCATTCTCTACGTCTTTAGTATGTTTTTCTATATTTCTTAGCTACGGTTGTTTCGTATAGACGAAAATGACCCTGTGTTGGCCTTGACCCAAGACTTGGTCGAATCGACCAAATCGAGACGCCATTAGCCAATTGTGGGATACTTTCTCTACGGATATCCTCAGACAAGACTAAGTCGGTAGCCGACCGGGTACTTCATCAACAAGGAAGCCGACCAACTCGGCTTGGAGCACAAGGTATTTAGAGATAGACTTTCTATATAAATCCTTGTAGATTACGACTAGGACTTTTCATGTACCCCCTGCCGATCGGATATATAAGGCGGCAGGGTACCCCCCCTTAGGGGACAACTAGAAGCACAACACAACAACAACAGAGACGACACAAGTTTCACAATATCAATACAATACATAGAACACAGGACGTAGGGTTTTTACTCTCGACGAGAGGGTCCGAACCTGTGTAACTCGGTGTCTTGTGTTACCATCATAGTTCTTAGTCTCGACGTAGCCCTATATATTTACCGCCGATCTCAAGCTTCGACAGTTGGTGCGCCAGGAAGGAGGACAAGGCTCACCGGGATTTTCCGTCAACTATGATGGTCGAAGTTCCCATCATTTAGTACTCATCGGACTTCAAGATCTTCTTTGGATCGCTTGACTTCACGGTCGGCGACAACGGAGCCCTAGGTTTGGAAAACCACAGATCCGGCTCCGCCGCAGCCGTCTCCATGGCGTGATCACCGAGTACGTCTAACATGATCCCCGCATTGGTTCCACTCGGATCTGAGGAAGAAGGTCTTCCTTCGGGAACGATTCAAAATCGGATCGGTTCTTTGATGAGGACTCGGTCGGATTCGCTTACCCATATCCCCATACTGTCAACATGGTGGATATAGCATATCCTGCGGATGGAGACCAAGATGGTGACCAAGACGGTGAACAAGAAGGTAACCCCGTCGATGGCCACCCAAAGCAATTAGCCGAAGGAGGTCAACAGGAGGAGAACCGTTCAGTTGATGACTTATTGGTCGATCACCGCCGTCGACCCAGAGGATCACGCGGTTCACGCAATGCACACCGACTGGATCTCGGTCCAGACCTCGAAGTGGATGGCGTCAAGGTCTACCACACTCCTCAGAATAACATCACCGAGGCCAAAACTTTACTCGACACTCTAATGGTCGACGCGAATTATCAGACCCCTGTGATGCAGAAGGCGGTGGCTATGCTTAAGGCTGTTGCGGCTCAAGAGGCCGCAAAATGTCAGTCGATCACAAGTTCTAGTCACGCATCTTCACGAGGTCGGCATAGGCGTGAAAATCTAAAAAAAATTCTCAGTATCCGTGATGGACGAGATACCATCAACTCTCACTATAAGGAACGCGCTCAGGACAACCGGTGCTACGAGGAAGAACACCATGATTGGAGAACGGACGATCGACGGGACGACCAACGGGATAACCGACGAGAGGACCGTCAAGATCCTCCTCCAAGGGACAACCGCGACGACCGTCATTGACGTGACGATCAGGATCAGTGCGATAACGATGATAATGACCATCGGCGATGTCGTCATGATGATGATGTAGGTCCGCAACACGGCCGCCGTCCAACTCCGTCTCCAGACTGACATAGGCGATCACCAACGCCTATCGATGACGAGATCGATGGCATCAAAGCTTACATCCCTAGGCTTCGCATAGCTGGACGGCCAAAAGGATTCAAGCCGGCTCCCATCGAAAAATACGATGGTCAGACCAACCCCCGAGAGTGGCTGCAGCTCTACAGCACGGCAATTCGGTCGGCTGGAGGTGATTCCTACGTAATGGCTAATTACCTTTCGGTCTGCCTAGATCCAGCCGTTTAGATATGGCTCACATCTCTTCCAGAGGAGTCAATCACATCTTGGGGAGACCTCAACAAGAAGCTCATAGAAAGCTTCCAAGATACCTGCAATCGACCGGGCAACCACTTCGACCTTACTCGGATCAAGCAGAAGACCGATGAACCTCTTCGTGACTACATCAAGCGATTTTGTGCTAAGAAGACTGAGATCCCCAATGTTCTAGACCAACAAATTATTGTTGTCTTCCAAGGAGGGATCCGCAGCGATGATTTGGTTCGAGAGATCGGTCGGAGGAATCATGACCTCAAGCTGACCGCTCAAGAAGGACAAGCCCGAGTCCTCCAAGAAGGACAAGAAGAGGAAGTCTGACAACGCGGTTCACACTGTGGACCGACTTCAGAAGAACCCTCGAACAAACCAATCGTCCACGGATGAGTTGTTGAGTGGCCCGTGCCTTTGGCACCCAAAGGAAAACCACAAAGCGAAGGATTACTATCGACTGAAGGGTTTTGCAACAGCTGCGCTCAAGGTAGCTAAAGATCCCCCGAGGCACAATAACAAAGATAAGACCAAGAAAGATGGCAACAAGGAGAGTTCTAGGAGTCCCGCAAGGAAGTCAACTTCATCTTTGGTGGCCCGAATACCTATGTGTCCAAGTGCAAGCAGAAGCTGGAACTTCGGGAGATCAACTCGGTGGAACCAGCTGCGCCTCAATTCATGAGGTGGTCTGAGATGCCAATCACCTTTGATCGGTCGGATCATCCCAAGCATACACCGAAGCCGGGTCGATAGCCGCTGGTGCTTGCTGCCACGATGAAGGAGGTAAAGTTCAACAAAGTACTCATTGATGGAGGAAACAGTTTGAAATCTTCACCAAGACCCTTAAAGAGCTCGGTCTATCGGTCAATGATCTTCAGCCGAGTTCTTCACCTTTCCATGGGATTGTGCCTGGCAAGACTTCAATTCCTATTGGACAAATTAGACTGTCGGTCACCTTCGGAACCCGTGAGTACTTTAGGACTGAGCGTATTATTTTCCAAGTGGTAGATTTCGACTCGGCATATCATGCTATCATCGGTCGACCAGCGATGGCAAAATTCATGGCTGTCCCGCATTATACGTACCTCACCCTCAAGATGCCAGACCCGAACGAGATAATCTCCCTCCACTCTGATCTTCGGAATTCTTTCGATTGCGATGTACAGAGTTGTGAGATGGCCAATAAATAGTTGATGCTGTCCGACCAGAAGGAGATCCAGAAGGCAGTCGACATGGAGGAACAGACTGAAGCGGTGGTTCTAGCAAAAAAGCCCACCAAAGAAAAGATTCAGATCGATGATATCCAAACCAAGGAAATCATGCTCGATCCTAAGGACCCCGATAAGGTAACTTATGCTGGGGCCAACCTCGATGAGAAATAGGAACTCGTGCTCACTCTTTTCCTCCAGGAAAATAGGGACATCTTTGCATGGAAAACATCTGATATGCCGGAGTTCCTAGGGAAAAGATTGAGTATAAGTTAAGGGTACCTCCTGGGGCTACCCCCGTTCGGCAGAGGCTTAGAAGGTTCGCACAAGACCGCAAGGATGCCATGAAGAAGGAGATAGTTAGACTATTAGATGCTAAGTTTATAAAGGAGGTGTATTATCCCGACTGGTTAGCAAATCCAGTCCTTGTACCCAAGAAGAATAAAGAGTGGAGGATGTGTGTTGATTATACCGATCTCAACAAGGACAAGGGAATGCTGTCTTCGGATCCTAATGAGCAACGGAGGTTAGAGACCCAATGCCGAGGATATCTGTTAGTGGGAGACCAACTCTATAAAAGAGGAGGTTCAAACATCTTGATGAGATGCATCTCGATACCAGAAGGCCGAAAGTTGGTGGAAGAAATTCATTCCAGGATATATGGCAATCATGTGGCTTCCAAGACTTTGGTCGGTAAAGCTTTCCGGCAAGGGTTTTATTGGCCCACGGCGGTCGAAGATGCACACCAGGTCGTTCGGAAATATGAAGGTTGTCAATTCTTCGCTCAACAAATGCATGTGCCTTCACAGCAACTTTAGATGATACCTTTGACTTGGTCCTTTGCTGTTTGGGGGCTTGATATTGTCGGTCCTTTCAAAAAGGCGCCAAGCGGGTTCTCTTATCTGTTCGTTGCTATTGATAAATTCACCAAGTGGATCGAAGCAAAGTCGATTGGCAAGATAACATCGAAGAAGGCAATCGAGTTTGTCAAGGATATCTTCACTCGGTTTGGGGTTCCTCATGATATCATCACCGATAATGGCACTCAATTCACGTCCGTGGAGTTTCGTGACTTTGCCGATGAGATGGTAATAAAAATCCACTTTGCATCAATGGCTCATCCTTAAAGCAATGGGCACGTCAAATGGGCCAATGGTATGATTCTTCAAGAATTGAAACCGTGGATATTCGATAGACTTAAGCCTTATGTTGATCGGTGGGTCAAAGAATTGCCTTTTTCAGTTCTTTGGGGGCTTCGCACAAACATCAGTCGGGCAACTGGTCAGTCACCTTTTTCATTGGTCTATGGCTCAGAGGCTATGCTGCCGACCAAAGTCAGTCTTGTTTCGGCACGGGTTCAGGTGTATGATGAACAACTTTCTGAGGAAAATTGAGAGATTAATTTGATTGCAGCAGAGGAGTTGCGTGATCGCGCTCTGTTTTGGTCGGCACTTTACCAGCAAGGCTTGCGTTGATATTATGATAAAAACGTACATAATCGCCACTTCCAAGTTGGAGATTTAGTGCTTCGCCGAGTGCAGTCAATGAAGAACCAGCATAAGCTTTCTCCAAAGTGGGAAGGACCATATGTGGTAAAGGAAGTCACTCGCCCGGGGGCTTACCAACTGATGTACGAAGACGGCGATGATATTCCAAATTCCTGGAACATAAATCAGCTACGTCGTTTCTATACTTAGTTATTCTTTTGTATACTTATATATTATTTATGAATGAAACTTCGGTCTTTTTGATGAAAGATTTTTTGATGATTTTCATTCTACATTGTCTCGATTCCTTAATTCATTTTATTAAACAATCGAACCAGGGGGCTAGTAATAATGTCCCGCCTTGGTCTAACCTTATTTTGGTTTTGGACTATTTTCCGACTGATTTCTTCTCTTTGAATACGGTCTTCACTTTCTTGGCCTAACGTCTATATATTATGGTTATACACTTTATACTGCACATCAGACTACCACTACACTAAACCCCAGAGCCAAAGTGCGAGAGGTCATGTGTCGATTGGTCGACTCTGCTTGTTACGCGGTTACGAGTCACAACCTAATATGTTAAGGCAGACCGATGCAATTTGAGTTTATCAGTGACAGAAACATAGTTATGATATTTTTATCAATCTTTTAAAGCCATTAAGAATGAAACTAATTTACATACAGGTAACATTGTTTCAGTACATAGATATTACTAATGTTCTCTAGCATTGTAGGATTTACAGCTCCTTTAAAGGAGTGGAAGAGTCAGCTCGTAGCTCAACTTCTGGAGTTGCTTGACGAGTAGGCACGGTCAGATTGATCTCTATGCTGTCGACCAAGGCTCGGGAAGTCTCTAGCATGGAATCCAAGAGCTGGCATTTGTCGTCGGTCAAGTCTGGGTTGAAGCCCTCCTTGATCTTGTTCAATGGTAGAGCAGGAGACCAAGATTGGCAAATCACCAGAACCTGAATCCCGGCCTCGGTCGCCACTCATCGAGTGTTATAAGCTATAGCTTCCGATGCATGCTCCAGCAAGTACTCCAAGGAGTGGCCAGTCTGCTCCACTCGGTCGGCATGAACATAGTTCATTGCCTTTCGAGCAGCGTAAGATAGAGCTACGAGTAATGATTTTTGGTCAGTATGATCAAAAGAGGATTTAAGCAGATGTGAGAAATAATAAAGGGCTTACTGGCAAGTTTACATTTGAAGGATTTGGGGATGCTCTTGGCATCCTCTATCTTGGCGTCAGCCTCCCTCAGCTCCTTCTGCAGCTGAATGATCTCAACCTTTTGATCTTCGACCGACTTGCCTCCTTCTCAGCATTCAAGGCATTAACAAACCTTTGCTGATTGGAAGTCAACTTCTCTAGGTCGGCAATCTTCTGGTCATGAGCTAAAGACATATATTTGAACTTTTAACACTATAGTGATTAGTTGATTATTTAAACGCAAGATGATAAGTGATCTTACCGGCTATATCTACACGACCTTGGTCTAAGGCCTTGGTCATCTCTCTTTGGTCAGTCTGCAGCTTATCAATCTCCTTCTGTGCTTTGGAGAGTTGCTGACCGGTGACTAGCATAACACCAACAATATGTCAGTCTTAAACTTAAAGACATAAAGACCGAAGAATTTTAGGGCATACCAAAAGTTTCGGCTTCAAGGTATTCCACCCTAGCCTGTTTCCTCTCTACAAGAGCATATATTTTCTGTATACAAAAAGGGGTTAAGCTTAAGGACGAGATTGAGATAAAGCTAAAATAGGGTATTGAAGTACCTTGCTGGCTTCTCGATGTTGGTACATAATTTCCATGTCCTCCACTTTAGGCCGACCGAGTGTATCTGCAGGCAATGTCGCCTTACCTTTGTCAAGAGGTGAAGGGACAACGGCTGGAGCAGGTTGGGGTGCAGGCGCCGGAGTGGAGGCAGTAATTGTCTTGTCAGATGGCTTATCCACCTCGGTCGGCATGTTTGATGACTTGCCGACCAGTTTGGGCAGATCAGTCAGATGAGGAAGGGGTCCTGATCGAGTGGCTTCAGACTCTTAAGCACTTTGTGAATCACTCATCCGACTACTGTCAAAACAAAGATTTAGGA
This sequence comes from Eleusine coracana subsp. coracana, assembly GCA_032690845.1. Taxonomy (NCBI): domain Eukaryota; kingdom Viridiplantae; phylum Streptophyta; class Magnoliopsida; order Poales; family Poaceae; genus Eleusine; species Eleusine coracana. Next base: position 29,450,846 of record CM064422.1, read on the forward strand.
GATTAAGATGTGCTATGACTATTGGCACTAAGAGATAAGGAATACAAGGTTTAAGGATTAACCTGGGGGCTTTCTTAAGCTTGATTTGGCACATCCTCTTCTTCGAAGAAGTTGACTGAGAATCAATCTCCTTCCTCTTTTGGGTCTGTTGCACCACCCCTGCATCACTTTGTGTTTGGCTTGGGGGCTCCGACTGGCTTGAAGGTCGGTCAGAGGGAGCAGGGGCAGGTTGACTGGCATCAGCAGATGGTATTTCATCTTCATCACCCTGATCCGCAACATATTGCCGTCGGCACCCAACAGTCTGCTTCACTAGTCGACTGGGGGGGAGGCAGGGTGACAACTTGTTCAACACGTATAGGTTGAGTGCCTGCAGAAGAGCTTGAGCCTCCAAGGCCGGTCTGCTGCGGTTTCTCAACATAATCCGGTCCCTCGGTGTCGGTCGGAGGGAGCGGAGGATGGGATACATAAGTATCCAGAACCTGTGCAAAAGTCAAGATATCAAGCAGGACATCAAGCCAAGAAAATAAGGGATTACTCAAAGTAGACTAAGGCTTACTCGGGCTCGTATAGTGCCCTTGTTATACGCCTTTCTGATCAACGAGTCATCCTGAAGGATATCCCCTTCAAACATTTTTGATAGGCGTTTCTTATAAAGTTCACCGTTCGGCGGGTCGGGCACCTCCCTGGTTTCGTCATCATTAAAATAGTTCCACGCCGGGTGACTTTGAAGCTTCAGGGGCTGCACTCTGCGTACTATGAAGCTTTTGGCGATAGTGATTTCATCAACGCCTTCAGCCTTCAAGTCAACTATCTTCTTCAACAGAGTGACCATCTGAGGGTCGGTCAGATCAGGCTTCTTAGTCCATTGCGCCAGGGGAATTTCCTTGGCACCAGTGAAGTCGGCAAGAACAGGGGGAGGGTTGTCACAGTAGAACCACTCGTCCTTCTAGTTCTTGTTCCCAGTCTTCAATGGCATATTGATGTAGGCTTCCTTCTTGCATAACTGGACGTCGACGCTGCCTATAGCTACTAGATTGTCCTTGGTTGGCAGCGGTCGGAGGATGAATAGATGGCGAAATAGATTGAAGTGGGGGAGAGTACCCAAAAATGCTTCACACATATGCATGAAAATGGTGATGTGAAGAATAGAGTTAGGATTGAGGTTGACAAGCTCAATCCCATAGGAGCCCGCGCAAGAAGCTGCAGCAGGGGACTCCAAAACCATGCTCGAAGAACGAGCGAAAGACAATGATCTATTTATGAATGGGGATGGGGCAAGATTCACGGGGTACCTTCCAGTAGATCCGAACATGCTCTGGAAGGATGCCGTCGACCACCATCTGGCTCATATCAGCTTGGGAGAGGCTGCTCCTTGAGAACTCCCGAAGCTGCTCCGGAATGTCGATCTCCGACGAAGAGGAGGCGGCGGCGGCAGCGGAAGTTGCTAGAATCGAAGTGGAAACCTTCTTGTGACCCATGGCGATGGTTGTTTTGAGCGCGGCGGATCAAGTGCTGAACCCTAGCGGAAGCTTGGGGGCTAAGGGCAGCGAGATCTAGGACGGCTGGAAGCGAAGCACTAACCCTAGCCGGAGAAGCAGAGGCGTCGCTGAGAGCAGAGGAGACGCGAGGAAGACGAGGAGTTCATGCGCAAATGCAGCGTGGACTGAGAGTCAACCTGATGCTGCTCCCCTTTTATACTCCCGCTTTTTGACCTAAGGGTCCCATGGATCGGGATGGGCCGTACAGTGACAGTGACGCAATTTTTTTATTAATCAGAAGATTAATTAAGGGCCTTAAACATGTTTAGGGTCTAAAACCTTGAGAAGTAAAACTCGGGGGCTTCTTTGATGAGAAGCATTTAAAAATGTTTAACCATATCTATATGATTTGATGATCATGTAGCAAAGGACTTGATGGTCATATGGATATAAGTTCAAAGGTTATGGTATTGATTGAAGTCAATAACCAAATTGCCAAAATTGGACTTATTAAAAGATAGAGTGACCAATTATTAGGGAAATAACTATGTTATGATTGATGTCATTTAGCTTAATACCATTATGTGATTGAGGTCATATTAATTCATATGAATTGAATATGATTGATATCATGAAATTCAGGCCGACCAGTCACTCGGACATAGTGTATATCACTCGGCCTTTTTGATAATCGGTCGGCAAGGTTGAAGCCTTGGAAAGTGAGCCACTGGTGTGATGACCAGAGGTCTGTTAGACTCAGATTTGATAGTTTGAGTAAAATACCTTAAAATAATAAGAGCTAATATAATTAGACTCTTGCATTATTTGTTAGTCTCCAAATTATACAAGAGTCGGGTGCTGCACCTGATCAGGTGCACCTGACTGGTGCACCAGATCTATCAGGAATTCCGAAGAGGTCTTCCTGATTTATGATCTATATTTGAAGATCACTCGGAGAATCAAAGCTCAAAATCAGAAAGCACTCTGGGGCTGCTGTGGGATACTTGCTCTACGAGTATCCTCAGACAAGACTAAGTCGGTAGCCGACCGGGTACTTCATCAACAAGGAAGCCGACCGACTCGGGTTGGAGCACAAGGCATTTAGAGATAGACTTTCTATGTAAATCCTTGTGGATTACGACTAGGACTCTTCATGCCGACCGGATATATAAGGTGGCAGGGTACCCCCCTTAAGGGGACAATTAGAAGCACAACACAACAAAAACAGAGACGACACAAGTTTCACAACATCAATACAATAGACAGAACAGAGGACGTAGGGTTTTTACTCTCGATGAGAGGGCCCGAACCTGTATAACTCGGCGTCTTGTGTTACCATCATAGTTTTTAGTCTCGACGTAGCCCTATATATTTACTGCCGATCTCAAGCTTCGACACCAATCTTCTCCAACGCTGTCTGTAGACAAGGATGGACCAGATTAGAGACCCACAAAGCTGCGACTAGCCGGCGATAAAGTATGGAACCTGAGCCCCCATAGCATGCGCTTCTGCTCCAGTAATTGTTCGCTCACGCTTTGCACAACCAAATCCATCCCTTGATTATTCTTCACTAGTCTGGCAAAATCTTACCTCTGGTGTGGCAATAGATTTAGTCCTTGCAAGTATCTTTCATACTACTCTTCAGTTTTGAAAAAGCCACATGATGTTAGATCATTCTGAAATCAAAACCATTTCAAACCAGGAGAAAATTTGGTACAATGCCAATCAAATTAAATGAAAATTGAGAAAACTCACCCACATATTGTTGAGCAAAATCTTCACATTGAACCAGCTGGAGCTGTTGGATCCCGATATGTCCAGCATCGCGTCATAGCGAAGGACGAAGGATGAAGAGGAGTTGGGCTATGGTTGCGGTTCTTGAGCAGATGATCAAGAGAAGACCAGGTGCGGGAGGGTGACTAGAGTTTTAACAACTGGTGAAAACCGGCCGGTTATCCCGGTTAACCAGATACCCGGTCTCGGTCGGTCGCGCTAACCAGCTCGGGACTAACTCAGGAAAACCTGTAAGGACCGAAAGCCTACCGAGAAAAGGGGGGGGGGGTTGAATCGGTAGCCGACCACGAATCCGAAAACTTCAGTTTCACGCTTCTCAACCCAAACGGATCGTTGCAGCCTAAACAATTTTAGTAGGCCAAGACCCTACACATGCTAGTGTTCATGATGCAAAGCAATGCGCGGAAGCTATTCACACTAGCCTATGCAAGCCACAAGTTACCCTATCACTAGAGCACACAATTGTGGAATAGTAAAGGGAGGGTCAAGTAATGCTCATGATTTTTTCTCGAGGTCTCGGAAGGATGGCGCCTTCCCCTACTCCTTGTTGGACCATTCCCGCCGAAGTCCCGGTCCCTCCCGCCACCAAGTGGAGTTCTCGCCCACGAGCCCGCAATCACTCCTCGAGTGAAGACATAGTGTGCATCACCGCTGCACAAAGCACAAGCTCGCCTCCCTCGAGAACTTGCCGTACTTCCCGAGCCGGCACGGGCGCTCACTATTGATGCCCCTTCCAACGGCGGGCTCAAACCGTGTACAAACTTGTGACGGCTTTCACAACCAATCACGATAGGCTCGATCACCGACACCTAACCGGTCTAGGTCTCACCATAGACCAAGAGTAACAACCTAGATCACACCCTCAAGGACACCCTAGCCTCAGATGTGCAAGGTAGCTCCTTGTTACTCTCACTAGCACTCTCAAGATATCCAATATCCTCTTCTAGTGCTATCCTCTTTATCTCTTGGACCTTACCAAATGCTCTCAGGTATTCCACTGGCCAAGAGAGGTCATAAAGACCCCAGCAACGAAGTTATATAGGCTCCCAACCTCAAACTAGCCGTTGCTCCACGAAACAGCCTCTTTGGACGTATTGACCGGACAGTCCGGTCACTGTCCAGACCGGACAGTCCGATCTCCACCGGACGGCTCCTCCAGAGCCGTTGCTCTCTGTCCGCTGCTTCCTCCTGTAGTGACCGGACTGTCTGGTCACTGGACCGGACCGTCTGGTCCACTTTTTCTCTCCAGTCCAGGAGCCTCCGCGAAATGCACCTCTTCTGCCGTCCCTGCACCTATACTGACCGGACCATCCGGTCTATTGAGACTTACCTGTTGACAGACTCCTACTTCTTCGCGCTGTCTCGGAAAACTCCACATAGTGACTGTACAGTCCGGTCACCTTTGACCCCTCTGTCCGGTCACTACGTCCAGAAGCTGAAATTTGTTGTCCTCGCTTGACTTGGTTTCCCGGCTTCTCCGAACAGCTCCTTCGCTTCTCCACTGTCACCTAGTGCCTGTGATTTCATCGAGCAATCTTGCACATCACCGACTAGACATGACCTAAGAGAATGACCTAGACCCTCTTGATAGTCCAGTTTTTCCTATGGACTCAAAGCCCTAACAACTACTCAAGTGTTCCAAACACTTGCACCATAGCTTGTCCTCCGCTTTGATCCATCTCCATCAACCCTTGGACTCCATCAAGTTCACAAGCCTCCATGCTTGCAGTCATTGTCATCAATCGGCAAGGACACCATCATCCATATGATTTGTAATAGAGTTAAGAGATGATTCCTACATAGACAACACTTGTGTAGATGTTTGCCCACAATTTCATAGTTGTCATCTATCACCAAAACATCCATACCACAGGGATTCACTCATCAATGGTCATGAAGCTTACAATCTCCCCCTTTTTGGTGATTGATGACAACCACTACTTAATTAAAAAAAACTTCAATGAATAACCGGACTAAACAAGCTACACAAAGATCGAGAGAAACCATAACAACATAAGAGAGAAAACGCATAAGGTCCTACTCAATCAAGTAACATCTAGAGACATAAGGAAAAGAGAGAAGAGCATAATCTAGATGAAAATGCATGCATGTCATGGCAATATATTGAATGAAATCATAAGGACATACAATGCAAGGCATAAATGATGCAACAAGATAGCATGGCAATGCATAAGAATTAAAAACAAGCATTCATCATCATGATATCATACGCAGGTAAATAAGATAATCAATAAATACAAGCACTGCATATGAAAGGAAATAAACCAAGTGAGATCAAAATGAGTCATACACAAGCAAATGAAATCCATGACTCATCATAATCCACGAACAGTGAATAACTCCTCAAAAAAAAAAAGAACTAAATGGTCTATCTCCCAAAACCTCGTAGCTCCCCCTATATACAAGCTACTCTCGATCGTAACAAGATCACACTCCCACTCCCCCTAGACCTAGTTTCTTCTCCCCCTTTCGCAACAAGCACCAAAAAGCCAACAAGTCAGGAAAAGATGAACATCTAAGCGCTCGTGGTCGAAGGAAGTGGTGCAGTGACGTCCTCTGTGGGCTCTGCTCCTGGCTGCTCCTGAGGTGGATCCTGCTGTGCTCCCTGAGCCTGTGCCGCCTGTGCATCCAGCTGCTCAAAGAAACCAAGGTCTATAGGCGACTCAGACCCGTTGTCCTGTGCTACTGTAGTGACTATGGCAGTCTCCTGAGCTGAAGTCTGGAGTAGTATGAGGTCTGCCACATCCTGCTGAGAGAAACCTCCACGGACAAGATCCTCTGCTGTCTGAGTAGTAAGAGTGGAAACTGTGGCAGTAAGAGGTGGAGCTGAAGCTGTAGCTGTCTCTGGGCGGTCTGGGAGTCTGCACGAGTAGTGTGTACTATGTCTAAGAACAGACTCCTGACCGGTACGTGCTGGGAACTGGAGGGTCCTGCCATCTATGAGCTAGAAGAGTGTGAGGGTGAGACAAACAACGCAGACACAGAGAAGGCTGACATGGGAGAGAGCTATGCTAAAGAGAAAGTCTGTCCTGCTCCCCCTGTCAGTAAGACCCCTGAGAGTGACAGTCCGTTGGATTGTGCTGTCATCAGTGTAGTGAAGGGTCCTAGCTAAGTCTGCAGCTGCTGAAACTGGGGAATCACTGAAGGTCCTGGCTGCTGACCGACCTGCCTCTGAGTAAGCTCCGTCATCTGAGTCACTAGAGCGGAGACAAGGGCTATCTGCTGACGCTGAAGCTCTGCCTGTCCTCTGATCAGCTCCATCATCTGACGTCTGTCCTCTGACACACTCTGTATAAACTCACCCAACCGTCCTGCAAGTGCTGTCATTGTGATAGTGTCCTCAAACTACGAACCTGTCGGCTGGGGAGGCACTCCTGTACTGGCTGACTCAAGAATCACCATCTCTGGCTGAGCTGCCTACTCGTGTAGTACCGGTGACTCCTGCTCCTTCTCTCCTGTGTGCTGGCTGGAGGTAGACTGGGATCCCCTGGGGACTCTAGGTGAGTAGCTCGTGGTCACCTTAGGGAAAGCGTCGTACTGCTCCTCCGTCACTAGGCCCATCCTCCTTAAGAGATAGCAAATGTAGGGCCCGTATACCAAGTGACGTCCTCCAACCCTCTCAGAGATCACCTCCTCCATCTCTCCAATCAGAAGGTCTGCCAAGTCAAATGGCTGCCTCCTCAGAATAGCTGCTATAGCCCACTGATGGAGAAGTGTGAACTCCTCTCTGTATCCTGACCTAGGGATGATAGTCCTGGTGACTATCACTCTCACCACCTTAGCCTCTGCAGTGAGTCTCACAGGGCTTCTGTCAAAACCTGGTGTGTGAGGTGGTGGAAAGGCAATCGACACCATCTCGTCTATCGGCATCTTCCCTCCCTAAGGTCTGCGGGGTGGTGCAAGTGTACCATAGGCACTCCTATATAGTAAGAAGTCTGACGAAAGAAGTCCTAGGTTATAGATCAGATCCTGTCTAGTCACACGCTATGGCTGTCCTCTGAACAAGAACCAGAACTCTGAGCAGTCTCTGGCAACCCATAGTGTGGCGTAGAACTCTAGCACCACGTCCTCTTTGAACCTGTATGGAGCAGTAACTAGATCTGCTAGCCCTGGCAAGTACGTGAAGTACTGCTCCATCTCTGTGCCAGTGGCCCTCCTCATGGCCTCGTACATCATGTACTGCTGTGGTACGAAGAGTCTGTCCTTGCCTCTCAGGCCAAGGTAACGTCTCAGACCCTCACCGATCCTCCTCTGGAGGCTAGTCCAGTACCTCTCTCCAGCAGCGAGGTCTTTGGGAACTGGAACCCACTGCTCGAAGGGTACCAAGTGAAGCGCCTTAAGGTCCTTGGCAGGAACATTAAGGATATCTGGCTCTCCGGCTGCCTGTACAAGCCTCTGCAGCCTCCTTGTGCACACTGCACAGGTGCACCTCGGGTCTCCTACCCGGTGAGCTGTCCTCTGGGAAACAGCCTCCTCAGCCTCCTCCTCTGACTCCTCCTCCTCAACCAGCTCCTCAGACTCTGACTCTGAGGTCTCCTCTCCAGTCTCCGCCTCCTCGGACTCCTCCTCCTGCTGCCTGGAGGATCCCTGATCTGCAGTTCTTGACGATCTCCCCTGACAGGAAACTGGAGTACGCTGCAGCCACGGTGATGGCACAACTCCAACTGCTAGAGGTGCAATCCTCTGCCTGGTGCTCCTTCTCAAACCCTGGTCCTCAGCTGGCTGGCTGATCCTCAGACGGGAGCCAGGTGTCCTGCATGACTGCTCCATGGCGTCCATGTGCTGAGTCAACCTCCTGGCTCTCTCTGACTCTGGATCCAGTCTCGGTCTCTTCTTGGTCTTAGGCTTCTCAGGCATCTTCCCCTTTCCCTTGTCCTGTCTTGATCCTGCCATGTCTGCCTGCTGACTGTACTATTGTCACTGCACGCACATAGGTGTAGATGGGATAAACATAGAGTCCTAATACATCTACAAGCAAAGCACCGCTAGGAAAGAATGCGCAATAGAAATTCTAGCACTGAATGAAGGACATGATCACTAGACAATTAAGCAAAATAACAACAGTGATCGTCGACTATATGTGGTTGGTGCGAGTCATCTAGTGTACAGTCAAAATAATGGCAATTAGTTCTAACTATAGAGTAGACATGAGGCAAACCCTAGACATGCAATTAATTGATAAGCAGGAATTCAATTGCATCCTAGGTTGAGTCAATTAGCTAATTAATGCAACTAATCATGACCAGTTAATTCAATTGCGTCAATTAAAGCTAACTACTCAAATTGGGGTATAATTCGATGAATGGGAGAATAGTAGCAATACCCAGGGAGGAAAGTCGATGTGCCAAGAACAAGGAACAACTTGGGCTTGCTCCGATCACCGAGAAAGCTCAAAACTTGAAGCTTTTTGACGTTGGTAATGGAGAGAAGGGCAAGCCTTGCCCTAAGATGAGTGAGCTCGGCTCTGGCTACCTAGGCGCGCAAGGGGGAGAGTTGGTAGCTCGCGGTGATGCAAGTGGCAGCGCGGCTAGAGGCACGCGGCGGCGGCGACTGCTCTGTGCGCGAGGGCGAGGGCGAGCGCGGGTGCGTGCGGGGGCGCGGTTGCGGTGCACGGGGCAAGGCGGTGGTGCATGGTGGCGGCGGCTCGGCTGGGTCAGTGCGGTGTGGTGAGGGCAGCGGTGGTGCTGGGAACTTGGGTCGGCAACGACGACAGAGAGAGAGACTACTGCGAGGGCGTGTTCCCGGCTTTTGGCACAAACAAGGAAAAGACCAAGGTCTCTGACTCCTCTTGACCTAGGTCAAATAATCGATGAATGACCAAGATTCAACAAGGATCGAATCAACGGTCACAAATTGAAGCGCATCTCGTGTTTTCAATATAGTGACCGGACGGTACGGTCTCTAGATCAGACGGTATGGTCAGGTCCCAATTCTGCTGGTAACCCACACAGACCGGACGGTCCGGTCTCTAGGACCGTTCTGTCCGGTCTCTATGACCAGACCAACTCGTGACACTGTGCACTCGGCACTGACCGGACTGTATGATCCAGTGATCGGACTGTACGGTCACTACATGATTTTTACTGAAACAAGGAATTTCTCCATTTTCCAAGTGCCCTTGCCAAACACACAATAAAATGCTGCACTTGGAATATAGAGGGAACTCTCAAACACTCATTTTCAAATAGTGGCACTCTATGGCCTTTATAATTTTTGTAAATGCCAACTGAAAGATCGAGCAAATAAGAACCAAGGCAATAAAGATCCAAAAGGGCATGTATGAGCCTTAGTCCATAAACCACGCGAGTAGATTTAACCTCGGAGTTCATAAGAGCTTGCTCAATGGGCATGAAGCACAATCCTTTCCTTTGGTCACACTTGTGGAGATGTAATCTCATATAGAGCATGAGGCACAAATATCTCCTAATGTGACAAGCCTCCTTTGTGTTTCCTATATGATGCTTGCAACTAGCATTTGACATATGCAATGAAAGTAAACATGCTATGTGAATGCAAGCAATATTAAACAAGACACAAAGGAAACCTAACAATGTCAAGTTTGAACCCCTCTCAAGCTTACTCACTATAAGCCATACCCTTGCCTTGAGAGAAGCCAAACCACCATCTCAAGAACTCCACCTTGCTTATAGCTATCTTGAGTGGGTTAGGCATTGACTAATTTTTATGTGTTTTTCTTTTAGTTATTTACACATGCATGGATGCAAAGCATACTAGTTACAAAGGAGTCCTAATTACCATGCAATGCAAGAGAAAGAAAAATACACTACAACTACCAAAAACAAAAATAAACACGGTTACCTCCCTCATGAGTAGATAGGTCGTTGAGGTCCATGTCACTTGTGGTGGACTTCACATGATCTTCATGAAAGCGCTCGGTCCACCACCACCACCATCTAGGTCTTATTCTTGGGCACCCACTTGTACGTAGCCGATCTATCAAGATCAATAATGCACTTAGGCACCCATATGCTCTTGACCTTTCTTCTCTTGTTTGGTGGTCCCAAAGCCTTGGCTTTCACCTTGCCATCCTTGTTCCTTAAAAGCTTGAAGTGGGTGTTCTCATGGAACAAGTTAGCATTAGGTAAAGCAATGGAACTTCTCACCCTAGGACAATCCTTGGTGGCGTGGCCATCCTTGCAACACCTCTCGCAATAGTAGTCGTCGGCAAGTAGGGGCTTGATCCATTCGGGAATGGAGTCACTCGTCCCAATGATGTCAACGGCAGTGGGATATGAGCCAAGTCCCCGGTGGGAGACGTTGTTCACAAGGTTTCTTCCAAGAATCTCCTTGTGAATGGCTCTACCATATGTGAGCCTCTCAAAGCCATCCATCACCATCTTCCTCTCTTCCTTGAGCTTGTAATATTCCTTCAAAACAAATGGCTCAAGAGAAGAAACCTCAACCGAGGTGGTTAGTTCATCACACATAGTAGAAGCATCGCTCTTTGATGAACAAGAGGAGGGAGAGGCAAGGTTCTCAACATTGATGGCCTCAAAAGTAATCTCAAGGGCCTTGTACTTCTCATGAAGCTCTACATGATTACCCTTGAGTTTGTCATAACTCTTGTTTAGGGCATCATGAGATGTGACAAGGTCCTTGAGCTCACTCTCAAGCTCACCAACACGGTCCTTAGCCAACTTACACTCTTTTCTTACCACATCCCACATTTTGGATTTCTTGACGGCGATGTCGCGGGCTTGGTCAAGCATACTCCATAACTCGGCATAAGTGCGCTCCTCCTCATCGCTGTCATCACTACTCTCATCCTCACTCTCTCCAAGTTGGCTCAAAACCATGAGGCATGTGGGAGGAGGAAGGAGAGCACGTGGTGATGTGGTCTTGATCATGGCTAGGCCGGCCACTTCTTCATCACGTGAGGAGGTGGACTCATCACTTGAGTTGTCGCTTGTCCACTCCCCTACAAGGGCCTTGCGAGATAACTTCTTCTTATAGTCTTGGGCTTTGCCTTTGCCCTTGGACTTGTCTTTGTTGAAGACTCTCTTCTTCTTTTGCTTGGCTTCGGGGTCTTCTTCTTCTTCTTCACTTGAATTTTGTGACTTGAATGCTTCTTTCTTGGGCATTGGGCACTCACGAACAAAGTGATTCTTTGACCCACAATTGTAGTATTTGCCCTGGGACTTGGAAGCAAACTTGTTCTTGAATGTCTTCATCTTCTTCATAAGAAGGGCCAAGTCCTCGATCAAGTCACCCTCGTCATCATCTTCTTCTTCATCATTGTTGTCAGCCTTCTTCTTGCCTTTCTTGCTCTTGCTTGATTCTTGCTTATCAGCTTGTAGAGCAAGATTGGATGGTTGAGGATCATCCATCCCTAGCTGGTAGCTCTCGAAGGCGGTGATCTTGCCACGCACATCCTTCATGGTCTTGGTCTTGAGGTCAATCTGCAAGGTGTATGTGATGATGGACTCATACTTGGGGTATTGAAAAGCCTCAAGAATCTTCTGATGACTTCCATGGGCTTGAGCTTGAAATCATCCCCAAGTGCATTGATCTCCTCCACTAGCACATGAAAATGAGAATAAACAACATTAGCTCTCTCATGTGGTGATCTAGCAAAGTTATCATACTTGTTCTTCAGCACATAGTATCTTTCCTCTTTGACATCACTAGTACCCTCGTGGATACTCTGAATCTCAGTCCAGATACCGTGTGCTGTCGAGCTAGCATCCAATCTAGCAAACACATCCTTGGAATTACATGAAAATAAAGCATTCTTGGCCTTAGCGTTGTTCTTAATAAAGTCAGGCTGAAGAAGGTTAGCATTCGCATCGGACTCATGGGTCACCGTCCATATCTCCGGATTAAGGGACTCAAGGTAGGCTTGCATACGAGCCTTCCAATACGTGTAGTCCTCCTCATCGAATGTGGGTACACTCCCCACCTTTCCCGGCATCCTTACTCAAGGCGGTGAAGCCTCAAATTGAGCACTTGGCTCTGATACCAATTGTAAGGACCGAAGGCCTACCGAGAAGGGGGGGGGGTGAATCGGTAGCTGACCACGAATCTGAAAACTTCAGTTTCACGCTTCTCAACCCTAACGGATCATTGCAGCCTAAATAATTCTAGTAGGCCAAGACCCTACACATGCTAGTATTCATAATGCAAAGCAATGCACGGAAGCTATTCACACTAGCCTATGCAAGCCACAAGTTATCCAATCACTAAAGCACATAATTGTGGAATAGTAAAGAGAGGGTCCAGGAATGCTCATGATTTTTTCCAGAGGTTTCGGAAGGATGACGCTTTTCCCTACGCCTCGTTGGACCACTCCCCCCAGAGTCCCGGTCCCTCCCGCCACCAAGTGGAGTTCTTGCCCACGAGCCCGTAATCACTCCTCAAGTGAAGACACGGTGTGCGTCACCGCTGCACAAAGCACAAGCTCGCCTACCTCGAGAACTTGCCGTACTCCCCGATCCGACACGGGCGCTCACTATTGATGCCTCATCGAACGGCGGGCTCAAATCGTGTACAAACTTGTGACGATCTTCACAACCAATCATGATAGACTCGATCATCGACACCTAACTGGTCTAGGTCTCACCATAGACCAAGAGTAACAACCTAGATCACACCCTCAAAGGACACCCTAGCCTTAGATGTGCAAGGTAGCTCCTTGTTACTCTTACTAGCACTCTCAAGATATCCAATATCCTCTCCTAGTGCTCTCCTCTTTTCTTCTTGGACCTTACCAAATGCTCTTAGGTATTCCACTGGCCAAGAGAGGTAACAAAGACCCCAGCAACAAAGTTATATAGGCTCCCAACCTCAAACTAGCCATTGCTCCATAAAACAGCCTCTCTGGACGTACTGACCAGACAGTCCAGTCACTGTCTAGGCCGGACAGTCCGGTCTCCACCGGACGGCTCACTTAGAGCCGTTGCTCTCTGCCCGCTGCTTCCTCTTGTAGTGACCAGACTGTCCAGTCACTGGACCGGACCGTCCGGTCCACTTTCTCTCTCCAGTCTAGGAGCCTCCGCAAAATGCACCTCTTTTGCTGTCCCTGTACCTGTACTGACCAGACCGTCCGGTTAGTAGACCGGACCGTCCAGTCTATACAGACTTACCTATTGAGAGACTCCTGCTTCTTCACGCTAAGTCCCGGAAAACTCCACATAGTGACCGTATAGTCCGGTCACCTCTGACCCCTCTGTCTGGTCACTACGTCCAGAAGCTGAAACTTGTTGTCCTCGCTTGACTTGGTTTCCCGGCTTCTCCGAACAGCTCCTTGGCTTCTCCACTGTCACTTGGTGCCTGTGATTTCACCGAGCAACCTTGCACATCACCAACTAGACATGACCTAAGAGAATGACCTAGACCCTCTTGATAGTCCAGTTATTCCTATGGATTGAAAGCCTAACAATTACTCAAGTGTTCCAAACACTTGCACCATAGCTTGTCCTCCGCTTTGATCCATCTCCATCAACCCTTGGACTCCATCAAGTTCACAAGCCTCCATGCTTGCGGTCATTGTCATCAATCGCCAAGGACACCATCATCCTTATGATTTGTTAGAAGTTAAGAGATGATTTCTACATAGACAACACTCATGTAGATGTTGCCCATAATTTCATAGTTGTCATCTATCACCAAAACATCCATACCACGGGGATCCGATCATCAATGGTCATGAAGCTTACAAAACCAGACTTGGTTAGTGTAGCAAATAGTTAACCGGTCGGTTTTTCTAGTTAACCGGCCAGTTTTTTACTGAATCGAGCCGGTCGGCTTCTCTGGTTATTTCTACCTTGAGGGTGACACGAGGAAGATGGCAGCTTGATCTATTCTGGTCAACTCATTTGGGTATGAAGCCAGCACCAGAGGTAATACGATCCATACAAAACCACTGTAGCTATGAAAGGTAGAAACAAAACCACTGTAGCTATGAAAGGTAGAAAAATGAGCTGAAAACATAGAGAATGACATCGTTCCAACACAGGAGAAGTTGTAATGGCACGGTTCCAATACGAGAAATAGTAGTGACATATCTCAGAAACAGAAAAATTGTAATGGCATGAATCCAATTAGCCCTAAAGAAAATGATCTAGGCTCGGGTGACACCCTTGGGATTTTGGAGACCCAGGAAGCCGAGCCCTCCTCCATATATTTTTTTAGACATATAAAATAAGTTTTTTTGTGTAACAACATATAAAATAAAATATACTAAAAACTACTATTATCAATAAAATCAATCGTATATTCAAAATTTCGTATGAAAGTATTTTACATATTACCTTAGAAGGTTCTTATAATATTTCTTAGTTGTCGAATACATACTTTTTAGTCGATATGATGACCGGTGTTGCTAAAAATTGTAAAAATATAACAAAAAAATTAATCTATCTATTAATTACCATGTGAGAACTTAAAAACAATTAGCATAAAGGTAGGGATTAGTCGCTGCTACGTACATCAGTGTTAGAGTATTGGATTAAGCCCATAGGGCTGTGTATATTTGGCCCATAGAGGCCCATGTATGGGAACATATATTTTCACCCTTCTAGGGTTTGGTGGGTAATACAGTCACTTTTCCTCCAACATGGTATAGAGCTAGGGTTTCCCTCCTCCTCTCTCTCTTCTCCCTCCCTCCCTCCCCACCACAGCCGCCACCGCCGGCCAGCCGCCGCCGACCATGGTCGGCTGTCGGCCACCTCCCCCTCCCTCTCCTCCTTCCCTCCTATGCCGCCGCCCTGGAACAGCCACCGCCGCCACCGCTGATGCTGCCTACGGTTCCCGCCACCGCCACCGCCACCGCTGCCGCCCCTGTGGACGGGCGCGCGGGAGCGCTGCCGCCGACATTGCCACTGCCGCCGGGTTAGATCCGGCTACGCCTGGCCTAGATCTGGCCGCGCTGGGCCCAGATCTAGCCCTAGTGGGCCCCACTACCAACGTGGGCCCCATCGCATCAGCCACTATCGTAGGCCCGTCCGCTGCTCCTGTGGACCCCGCCGCCGCCATGGGCCCGGCCACCGGAGCTCCACACTGTCTCACCACGATCGAGAAGGGAAAGCAAGTGGCCTGGGTTTGCCCCCATCGCTACTGCCAGTGGGCACCTCTTCGCCGACTGCTAGGGCCATGTCGACCGACCTTGGCCTAGCCGCCGCCGCACTCCACGCCGCCCAGGCCCACGCTGTCGCGGCCATGGAGCATGTCCGCACGGCTACACTCGCCTGGGAGCACGAGGTTGCTGCTGTGAATGCCCTCTACCGCCATTCTACGGAGGTCCAGTGTTTCCTCGACATCTCCGCCACCCACCAGCCCACCACCACCGCACCCAACACCGTGGTGTCCTCGTCTCAGTCACCTCCACCGCTCCATCATGATGCCGATTTGATGGTCCAGCAGCTCCACCTCCAAGCCGTCGGAGTCCAGAACATCCGTGTCCTGGTCTTCGTCGTCCTCGACCCCGGGTCCTCTGCCTATGGGCGTTGGTGCGACCAGGTCCTCCTCACCCTCTGCTGCTACGCCCTCGACGACCACGTCCTCACCAACACGCCTACTATAGCGCGGGACGTGCTTTGGGTGTGCCTTGACAGTGTCACCCTGTGCTGGATCTTTGGGATTGTCTCCCTAGATCTCTAGTACATCGTCCAGTCCCCGTCGACACCGCACGAGAGGCCTGACTGGCTATTGAGGCCTAGTTTCTTGGCAACGCTGAGGCCCGTGCGCTCCATCTCGACGCGTCCTTACATACCTTCCAGCAGGGCGACCTCTCTATTGGTGAGTACTGCAGGAGGATGAAGGGCATGGCGGATGCTCTTCATGACCTCGATTGCCCGGTGAGCAATCGGGTCCTGGTCCTCCAAAACCTGCGGGGTCTCTCCACCAACTACGACCTCCTGCGGACATGGATCCCTCGATAGCGCCCCTTCCCCTCCTTCCTGTAGGTATGGGACGACCTCGTCTTGGATGAGATCACCCGCGGGCTCGTGCCAGCACCGCCCCCCGCCGCGCTCGTGGCTGCCCCCACCGGCCTCCACTACCCTGCGAGCTACTTCCCTCCTCGGCGCTACTCCACCTGCGCCCGCTGGGGGGGCGTCAGGGGAGTGCTACTGCTCTGGATTCTACGACCTCGACTACTGTGCCTGGTGGTGCACCCTGGCCATCCTTCAACAACCCATGGTCAGGGTGCATCTCCATATGGCCCTTCTAGGCTCGGGGGGGGGGGGGGGCTCGCCCTCAGCACCTGCCCGCAGCCATGTTCACTGGCCCTTCTCCCCTGGGTCCGGGGACCTTGACTGCCCCTGCTCTGCCGCCTACCTGGCCGGGCGGGGGGGGGGGGGGGGGGGGGGGGAGGGTGGACCCCACCTGTGCACCCCAGGCAGCCACCGACCTGGCCTGGGGGATGGGACCTGGCGGCTCTGGCTCAGTCCTTCAGTACCTTGGGCCTGAACCTGCCGGTCAGCACGGAGTGGATCGCCGACTCGGGAGCCTCGTACCACACCATGCCAGATGCTGGTATTTTATCCTCCGTCCACCCTCCTCCTCCCTCGTGCCCTTCCTCCATCATGGTTGGGGATGGCACTTGTGTTCCAGTTACCTCTGTGGGGTCTGCTCCTGGGTCTTTTTGCCTTCCAAATATTCTTGTTGCCCCGCAGATGGTTCATAACCTTCTTTCCATTCACCAATTTACTACTGATAACTCCTGTTCTATTGAGTTTGACTCTTCTGGTCTTACTGTGAAGGATTCAGGTTCTCGACGTCCTCTTCTCTGATGTGATAGCATGGGGCCCCTTTATATCCTTCGTCTTCCTTCTTCTGCTACTTCCTTGTCGCCTCCTTCATCGGCTTTTGCGACTACACCGTCTTCCATGACTAGGCACCGCCGGCCTGGGCACCCCGGCCATGACGTTTTGGCCTGTTTTAACCGTGGTGCAGATCTTCATTGTACCAGGGCTTCTGATGAGCATCTTTGTCATGCGTGTCAGTTAGGTCGTCATGTTAGACTTCCTTTTTCTTCTTCTTCTTCGCATGCGAGTCGTGCTTTTGATGTTATTCACTGTGATTTGTGGACGTCTCCTGTCATCAGTATGTCTGGCTATAAGTATTACTTGGTGATTGTGGATGATTTCACTCATTACTCTTGGACTTTTCCGCTGCGTGCCAAGTCTGACACCTTCCCTACCCTTCTCAATTTTTTTGCCTGGGTTTCCACTCAGTTCAGGCTCACCGTCAAGGTCGTCCAGTGTGACAACGGCCGAGAGTTCAACAACCACACCGCCTAAGATTTCTTCCTCTCTTGTGGTGTTCACCTACACATGTCGTGTCCATATACCTCGCCTCAGAACAGCAAGGCTGAGCGGATGATTCGCGCCATGAACGATGTCATGCACACCCTTCTCCTCTAGGCCTCCCTTCCTGCCCGCTTCTGGGCTGAGGGTTTACACACAACCACCTACCTTCTCAACCGCCTTTCCTCCACGGCCTCACCTGCTCCCACTCCTCACCACGCCCTTTTCCACACCCCACCTCGGTATGATCACCTTCGGGTCTTCAGGTGCGACTGCTACCCTAACACCTCCGCCACTGCTCCCCACAAGCTAGCGCCTCGCCCAACTAGGTGTGTCTTCCTTGGCTACTCCCCTGACCACAAGGGGTACCGTTGCTTTGACCTCACCTCCCATCATGTCCTCATCTCCTGGCACATCGTGTTTGATGAGTCAGACTTCCCATAATCCACCTCCACTACGCCCTCTCCTACGCCTAACCTCGAGTCCGTTTTTCTGACTGACCCGATGGTCCCACCTCCTATTTCTTTTTACCCATTTCCGGCAGGTTCCCCGGTGATCTCTGTTGCGCCACGCGTGGCACCGGAGTCTTCTACCGTGCCACGCGCAACCACGGTGCCTTCTAAACCGGAGTCCTCGCCTGCACCACGCGCGGCACCGGAATCCTCACCTGCACCACGCGTGGCCCCGTCGCCACTTCCTACGCCATGGGAGCCTCCGGGTTTTGCTACCCGCTTCGCCGAGCCGGTGCAGGTCTACAAGCGTCGATTGGTGCCGGTACCGGAGCCGGTGGTTTCTTCACCACCACCGCCTCCGCCTGAGCCGATGGTGCGCTCTCGAGCTCGCTCTCGCCTCGACCTGAAGGTGTACCACCCATCTGTCGTCCATCGAGATCCTGGGCACACTCATCCCATGGTGACACGACGGGCGGCGGGCGTCCTCTCTACCATCAGGGCGGAGCTGGGCGTGTCCCCCGTGCCCTCCTCCGTTCGTGATGCCCTGGCGGATCCTTACTGGCGTCGGGCTATGGAGGAGGAGTACGCGGCCCTTCTCGCCAACCAGACGTGGGACCTTGTACCACGTCCGTCTGGTTGCAATGTGGTCACTAGCAAGTGGATCTGGACGCATAAGCGCTGGACTGATGGTTCTCTGGAGCGCTACAAGGCTCGCTGGGTTCTTCGGGGCTTCACCTAGCGGCCTGGAGTGGACTACGACGAGACTTTCAGTCCGGTGGTGAAGCCGGCCACAGTGCGCACGGTTCTCTCACTGGCTCTCTCTCGCTCCTGGCCCGTGCACCAGCTCGATGTGAAGAATGCCTTTCTGCACGACACTCTGACCGAGACAGTCTACTGTAGTCAGCCAGCAGGGTTTGTGGATTCCAGTCGTCCGAATCTCGTCTGCCGCCTCAACAAATCACTATATGGCCTGAAGCAGGCGCCTCAAGCGTGGTACTCTCGGTTTGCCACGTTCTTGGCCTCGTTGGGCTTCATCGAGTGCAAGTCCGACACTTCTCTGTTTGTCTACCGCCGGGGCTCTGAGGCTGCATACTTGCTGCTTTATGTTAATGACATCATCCTCACTGCTTCCAGCCAGATCTTCCTTCAGAGTATCATTCAGTCACTGCAGCGTGAGTTTGCCATGAAGGATCTGGGTGTGCTCCACCACTTCCTGGATGTCACTGTGGAGCCTCGTCCCTCTGGCCTCTTTCTTCACCAACGGCAGTATGCTCTTGATATTCTGGAGCGGGCTAGGATGACTAACTACAAGCCTTGCTCCACTCCGATTAACACTTAGGGGAAGCTCTCAATGGACGCGGGTGCTCTGGTTACTGACCCGACTGCTTACCGCAGCCTTGATGGGACTCTTCAGTACCTCACCTTTACCAGGCCAGACATCACTTATGCCATCTAGCAGATCTGCCTTCATATGCATGATCCCCGGGAGTCACATCTCACTACTCTGAAGTGTCTGCTCCGCTATGTCCATGGTACTGTTGACTATGGCTTGGTTCTTCACCGGGCCCCCTCCACCGAGCTTGTCGTCTACACCGATGCTGACTGGGCCGGGTGTCCCGACACTCGCCGGTCCACTTTAGGCTACGCCATCTTCCTCGATGGCAACCAGGTCTCCTGGTCGTCCAAGCAGCAGCCGGTGGTCTCCCGCTCCAGTGCCGAGGCGGAGTACCGAGCGGTTGCCAACGGCATTGCTGAGGCGTCCTAGCTACGACAGCTCTTGGCGGAGCTTCACAGCCCGCTGACCAGGAGCACGCTCATCTATTGTGACAACGTCAGCGCCGTCTACCTCTCTACCAATCCAGTTCAGCATCAGTGGACGAAGCATGTGGAGATCGGCCTTCACTTTATTCGGGATTGGGTCACCATTGGTCAGGTTCGGGTTCTCCGTGTCCCAACCATTTCCCAGTTCGCAGACATCTTCACCAAGGGTCTTCCCTCCTCAACATTCTCGGAGTTTCGGTCCAGTCTCAACATTGCTAGTGGCTAGTTGTGACTGCGGAGGAAGGGGGGGAGGGGTAGTCCTTTTCTTTCTTGTCCAATCTTGAACTCTGCTGCGCCGGTAGTTCCGACTGCAGGGGGATGGGGTGTTAGAGTATTGGATTAAGCCCATAGAGCTGTGTATATTTGGTCCATAGAGACCCATATATAGGAACATATATTTTCACCCTTCTAGGGATTGGTGGGTAATACAGTCACTTTTCCTCCAATAATCAGTCATCATCGGGATGACTCATCTCGTCGAACTGAATCGTCGTGCCGGCCATGGTGCCATACTCTGCGCTGGATATGGAGAAGAGGCAGCACAATCAGGTCTAGGATCTCCTTGCGTGTTCCTTGCGTGCAGCGACAGAAGAGAGTTGCGATCACATCTGGGACCTCCTGGCGTGCTCCACGGTGGAAGCCTTCCACAATGAGATCTGCTCGTGAAGCCTTCACGATTTGACTTCTTGACAATTTCCTGGACTCGACACTAGCGTAAAGTATAAGATTTGAGGCCCAGCAGGGAAGGAAAAATGATGTTCGTTGCCTACTGGAATTGTGCCAAGGTAAACAGGAAATGGGTTTTATATTTATGTATGGGTCTCGAATTATTCGGAGTTTCGAGCAAGAAATTATGGTTAAATATATGGATGTCACACACATATGCTAAGAGCAATCACAATGAAAATCCAATATAACACAACATTACTTCTTGTTATAACTAGCACTTTTTTTACTCGATAACAAGGAATAATAAAATATGGCAAATTTTGCTCTGGGCACTGAACTTTGTGGCTTTTGCTCCTGGACCGCAAAAGTTGATCTTTAGGGAAATACATTATCAAATATTGGAAATTTGTTGTGACACACTTTTGCAATATCAAGTAAATTTTTTTTTACATTTTTATCTCCTTGCTCAAAACACATTACAATTTCAAATTTGATACAGTGATACAATATTGTGTTGTCTATCCATACATATTTTTAATAGGTCTATTTTTTATTATTCACATAGTCAGATTTATAAAACAAATAATTTTTACAATGAAAAGGTATTTAAATATTAGGGAAAATATCTATTAAAAATATGCATGGATAGCCAATATAACATTGTATCACTGTACAAAGTTTGAAATTATAATGTATTTCAAACTAAGAGATAAAAATATAAAAAATACTTGATATTGTAAAGTGTACCATAATAAATTTTCATGATTTGACGATGTCTTCCCTCAAAGATCGACTTTTATAGTGTCCAGGAGCAAAAGCACCAAAGTTATAGTGTCCACCAACAAAATATGTCATAAAATATTGATTCTTTGTGATTCTGTCATCCTTCCTCTTCTAATACACAACTATTGCTGCTCTCACCACCATGGTAACCAAGACAAATCTCTTACAACAATACGCGAGCCAACAAGACGAGGAGCTTATAGGAGTACAACATTCTTTAATTGACTGAATTTTAATAATAATTGGCACGTTACTACCGAGGCTGTCGAAATAAATATTAGCGATATCACATGACATAATCAAACCCCTAAGGACGAGCAATTAAGGCCTCCATCGGTGGGCCTAGGGGACCCATGTGTCATAACATCCCCGCAGAGAAGCCCAAAAAATCCACTTTACCTCGCTCGATCCCCGTGGATGCGGTCGACCGCGTCACCTTGTTCGACCCCTACGGGAGGGGTCGAACCAGTACCGCCTCACTCGACCTCCATGGTCGGGGTCGAGAGCGCAAGGGATAAGAACACCCATCCCGCACTCATAATCATGACACGCCCGTGTGCGCATAGCGTCGCTGAGGTCTGACTCTGCCTTGCTAATTCCTGTCAGTTAGTGGTCTTAACCACTCGGACAGGACAGGGTGCCGCAGTGCTATGCCGCGCGAGAGTAACAGAGGAGGAAATCCTAATGTGACCGACTTCAAAGGCAACCCGTCAAACACAAACCGACAAAATGCTCAACAGCCAACTGGGGGTCGACCCCCGCGTGGTTCGCTTGACCCCAAGCGATAAGGGTCGGGACAAGAAGTCGACAACTTTCTCTGATGCGCCTTAAATGTCACGGCATGCAATAACAGTGATGAGAGGTTAAATCCCTTTGTAACTCAGCCTAGGCGCCATCATCGCCCTACCCGACGGGGCATCGCACGACGCCATGATGCAGCCCCCTATTTTACGGGTTGAACCAACACGTCATGCTGATGATGCCGGGCATAGTGGTGATGGGACTCGACCGAGCGACGGGAGCAGACGGACGTGCTTCAATCGGCAGTACGCAGCAACAGGATTCCCGGCCTGTGGGGCCAGTGACGACCAACGACTTCTTCAACCCCGGTGTCCACGACACCCTGGACCCGACTCCGCCACACATACGTTCTCTCTCTCTCTCTCTCAGAACTTGCGTGTCAATGTAAGCGGAAGAAGGCTTGGCTGCACCGTTGCCCCGACCCGTGAAGTTTCCTCGATGCTAATCCATTAATAACATTCAACTAGGTGTATTTACTGGTTAAATACACCGTATCTGGTCCAGTCGTTTAGTACTCTCAAATATGATGATGGCCTGGAGATCGAAAAGAGTCCTCTTTACTAATTCTTTGCTCAATTGGTCAATCGAACAAATTAATTCTCAGAATGGTAACCTTAAACCCTAAACCACTAACTCACCAGTCCCGCCCTGACCTGCAAAACAGAGCATAGCTTGAGAAAATCACACTGTCAAAGTGGCAATAGCAAGTGCGTGAAGACACTGTTCCAGTGTGTGCGCGCCATGAAACCCGACACTGTTATTGAGCACACTCTACATGGAGTTACACTCATATTAATTTAGGTGTTCACCATCACAAACAAGATAGTGAAGGCGACGGTAGAAAACGCACTTGGCATTTGATTACGAGCCTGTCGGCTTATATAGTACAGAGATAGTCGGGATAGAATCCCTGATCGGATACAACTCAAAAGATATGTAAACAACCGACTAGTCTATCTCTTAAATATAGAATCTAATCTCCAATATGATACTGTGGTCTCCGTATACAGGAAGTATCCATGCCATAGACGTCAAGGTATACACGCGGTGCGTGCATGAGTCTTGCTCGGCTAACACCCCCCCTCAGTTGGAACGAGAGCTGACCGGACGTTCAAACTGGAGCAAAATTCCTTGAAAATCATTGTGGGGAGGCCTTTAGTGAAGATATCAGCATATTGAGATGACATTGGGACGTGAAGAACATGAACTTCACCTAGAGCGACTCGCTCCCGCACAAAATGCAAGTCTATTCCAACGTGCTTTGTCCGTTGATGCTCGACAGGATTAGTTGAAAGATAGACAGCACTAATGTTATCACAGAAAACAACAGTGGCACGTTAAAGCGGATGTTGAAGTTCCATCAATAATTGGCGCAACCAGCAAGATTCCGCAACAGTGTTAGCAACCGCCCGATATTCTGCTTCGGCACTGGAGCGAGAAACCGTTGGTTGATGCTTGGAGGACCAAGAAATCAAGTTGTCACCAAGAAAAGTCCCGTAGCCAGAGGTAGATTTCCGTGTATCCGGACATCCAGCCCAGTCTGTGTCAGTGTAGGCTGTGAGTGTAGTAGGGGATGTCTTGTGAAGCTGTAGACCATGACTCTGTGTGCCCTTCAAATAGCAAAGAATACATTTGAGAAGGTTAGCATGAGGCTCTCTCGGATCATGCATGGGAAGACAAGCCTGCTGAACTGCGTATGTAATGTCGAGGTGAGTAAACGTCAGATACTAGAGAGCACCGGCTATGCTTCTGTAATCAGTAGGATCCGCCACGGGAGCACCAGCTACTGATGGAAGCTTGGAACTGGTGTCAACTGGAGTACTCGAAGGTTTGCAGTTGGTCATGCCGGCACAATCAAGTATATCTTCAATGTACTGCTGTTGATGAAGGAAAAAACCTAAAGCTGTGCGTTGCACTGAGACACCAAGGAAAAAATGCAGATCACCTAGATTCTTCAAAGAGAACTCACGATTAAGTGAGGTTATCACATGCCGAAGGAGAGCCGTAGAGGATGCCATGAGCACAATATCGTCGACGTATAAGAGCAAATACACCATGTTGGCGCCCCGACGATAGATGAAGAGTGATGGGTCTGTCTTGGAAGCTGTGAACCCCAGAGATGCCATGAATGAAGCGATGCGACTATACCAAGCATGTGGTGCTTGCCGTAGACCGTAGAGAGAGCGGTTCAACCGGCAGACATGTGAAGTGCGCGTGGTGTCGACGAAGCCAGAGGGCTGCTCGCAGTAGACCGTCTTAGTGAGCTTGCCATTGAGGAACGCATTGTTGACATCGAGCTGATGCACCGACCAATCATTAGCCAGGGCGATGGTGAGGACGGTGCGGACAGTGGCCGGCTTGACAACGGGACTGAAAGTCTCGCCGAAGTCAACTCCGGGACATTGAGTAAAACCACGGAGTACCCATCGAGCTTTGTATCGGTCCAAGGATCCATCTGGTTTCATCTTGTGCCGATAAATCCATTTTCCTAAAACAACATTAACACCAGGAGGTCGAGGGAAAAGATCCCAGGTGTTGTTAGCCATTAGAGCATCATATTCGCATTGCATAGCAGCACGCCAATTTGCATCGTTCAAAGCAGAACGATATGTGTGCAGAATTGGCGACGGCACGATGACATGCAGATTCAGTTTCTCCTGTGGTTGCCGGAATCCTCTCTTGCCCCGTGTTGTCATGACATGGTCATTCAAAACGGGGTCAATATGCACCGCTGTTGGAGGAGCAGGCGGCAACGCAGGTTGGGGCACAGACTATGGAGCAGAAACAGCTGCGGTTGTAGAGACAGCCCGTGATGACGCAGGCGCTAGCACGGGGTCAAGCATATCCTGCTGGGCGACCACAGGCGCCAGCGCAGGTGAAAGCTCGGCCTATTGGGTGATCGCAGGTGCCAGCACCGGGGAAGGCGCGGCCTGCTGAGTGATTGCAGGCGCCAGCGCGGGGGAAGGTGCGGCCTGCTGATCGTGCACAGGCGCCAGCGCAGGGTATTGCGCGGCCTGTGTACCAGCAAAATCTGGGAGGGCAGCCAGAGGTCGAGCAATAGGCGAAGGTGTGGGAGCAGATTGTGCGGCGACTGTGAGGAAATCAAAGTCAGCAGCAGAGGGAGGGTTTGGTTGGTTGGCAAAAGGAAAGGAATCCTCATCGAATGTAACATGGCGAGAGGTGATGATGCGGTGAGTAGAAAGATCAAGATACCTATAACCCTTGTGGTTCGTTGGATATCCAAGAAAAACACAAGTTGTGGAGCGGGGTGCAAGTTTGTGGGGTACGATGGAGGATAAATTGGGATAGCAACGACAACCAAAGACACGAAGGGGGGCATAGTCAGGCTGCTTGCCAAAAAGAGCTTGGTAGGGAATGCTAAACTGAAGAGTTTTGGTGGGTTGAAGATTTAGAAGGTATGTGGCTGTGTGCATGGCTTCTACCCAACAGGAGGGAGGCATGCTAGCTTGAAAGAGAAGGGAACAAAGAATGTCATTTGTGGTTCGTATGATGCGTTCGGCTTTGCCATTCTGTTGAGATGTGTGGGGACATGACATGCGAAGGACAATGCCATGGGAGAGGAGATGCAAGCGCATGGAGTTGTTATCAAATTCCCCACCATTGTCACATTGGGCACCATGAACTGTGGTGGAAAACTGTATGTGCACATAGGCAAAGAAGTGGTGCATAGTGTCATATACATCAGACTTAAGGCGAAGGAGGAAGGTCCATGAATAGTGCTTGAAATCATCGAGGATGACTAAATAATACTTGTAACCAGACACACTTATAATGGGAGATGTCCATAAATCATAATTAATTAATTCGAAGACCTTGCTAGTTCGAGTGGACGAAGTGTAAACGGAAGGCGAACATGACGACCTAACTAGCAAGCATGACATAAAGGGTCTGATGCTAATTTATTACATGAAATATGAGAAGCACTAGCAAGATGTGATAAAGCTTGGTGACCTAAATGACCAAGACGATGATGCCACAAGGTGGGCGAAGAAGCATCAGTGATGAGTGTGTTGGGGGTGGGCGATGGCCAATGGAGGGGGTAGAGATCACCATTGTTATTGCACCTGACGATCACGTTCCTGGTTTTGAGGTCCTTCACAGATAAGCCAAAAGGGTCAAACTCAACTGAAACAAGATTATCTGTGGTAAAACAATGAATAGAGAGAAGGTTCTTGATTATATTAGGAGTGACAAGGACATTGTTGAGGTAAAAACAACGTTGAGGAAAAGGAAGGGATGCTACGCCAGTATGGGTAATAGAATAATGGGGAGCAGCAGAAGGAGTGGAAAAAGACAGGTTACCATGATCTGGAGTCATGTGATTGGACGCGCCAAAGTCCACGTACCACTTAGCCGATGGCGGGGGCGTGAGGCTCATGTTGTTGAAGGTCTGCACGAGTTGGTTCGGGTCCCAGGAAGGCGTCGGGAGCATGGCCTGCTGAGGTGGTCCAGTCCAGAGGGGACCCGAAGCCTGAGGAGGTGGCCCAGCCCAGAAGGCACCCGGACCACCAGTGCCCTAGAGTGGGCCAGAGGCGGGACTAGGAGCCCACGTGTTGGAGAGGCCTGGTGTAGAAGCAACGTAGGCTGCCGGGGGTCGTGGGCCGAGGATCTCAGGGCGTGGACCTTGGCCAGGCCACATCTGAATGGATCCAGCCCAGGGATTTTGGAGCGAAGGCCAATACCCCGAGTAGCCACCGCCTCCATTGCCACAACCGCCATTGCCACAGCCAGCGCCGTTGCGCCGATGATTGTAGTTGGAGTTGCCACCGGAGTTGGAGCGGTTGGAGTTGACGTTGGGAGGTGCGCCATGCCCGTGTCCACCATAGGACGTTGTGGAGGAAGAAGTGCCGGCTGGTGGCTTGGCGGTGTTGTTGGAGGTGGCCACGAACACCGAGGGTGGAGCCTGGTCGCCTGTCGAAAGCCGATTGAGAGACATCTCCTCAAGGTGTAGCGCCGACTGAGTCTTGTTGAAGTCTAGCATGGGACGTTGCATGGTGATCAAGGTGCGCATGTGCGCAAGGCATGGAGCAACGCCTTAGAGTGTATTCAACACAAAGCTCTTGTCCAGGATGGGAACACCTACGGCCATCAACTCGTCGGCAAGTGACTTCATCTTGCAGCAATAGTCAGTCACCGTCATCGAGCCTTGAGTAAGGCTGTAGAACTCTTGCTCGAGGTAGATGGCTCTTGTCTCCGAATTGTCACGGTAGTGATCTTCAATGCGTGACCAGATGGTGTATGCGGTGGCTGCATCGTCACGGACCATCTGCAAGAGGGCCGGGGTGATGGCGGAGTAGAGCCAGGAGCAAACCAGGGCGTCAAGTCGGAGCCACTATGGACTCATCATTGTAGAGGAAGAAGAGGCGGCAGGTGCAGCGATGTGAGCATCGAGCGCATACTTCTAGAGGGCAACCTCAAACATGCTACGCCAGAGAGCTTAGTTGGAGGTTTGGAGATCAAGAGTCTCCGAGACTAGTAGTTTGATGCTCGAGACAGCAACAACTTGAGACCATAGCGCAGCTTTGGCTTCGGCTTCGGCGGCGGCATCGGCGATCGCCTTAGCTTTTTCTTCGGTGGAGAGAGTCATGGTGGTGCCACGAACAGGCAGAGAGGTGGAGAGATTGGTAGGAGATTGGAACCTATACTGATACCATGAAGGCGATTGTAGAAAACACACTTGGCATTTGATTACGAGCCTATCGGCTTATATAGTACAGAGATGATCGGGATAGAATCCCTGATTGGATACAACTCAAAAGATATGTAAACAACTGACTAGTCTATCTCTTAAACATAGAATCTAATCTCCAATATGATACTGTGGTCTCCGTATATAGGAAGTATCCATGCCGTAGACGTCAAGGTATACACGTGGTGCGTGCATGAGTCTTGCTCGGCTAACAGATAGACCGTATCTATCTTTGACCAGACTGCCTGCCATTAATCTCTGCTTGATTGTAAAACGGCATAGAGCGAGCTTGACAAACACACACCTCCCTCGAGATTGCTTCCCTGATACGATCTATGGATACAATTGAACATTGAGATCGGCAAGCTACCGCCTCTATGTTGCAAGGCGTTTGTCATTGCCTCCATCACTGCTGGAGCAACGACCTAGGAAGAGAAATCCAAGAGGCCACTCTCTCTATGTAAATGGGCCCAACCCCTTGGACTATAAAAGAGGAGGTCTTCTTCTTCCTCAGCAGACTCATACTTCCACACCCACACGCACCCAACACAGAGACTTGGAGCTCCCCTCCTCTCTCGCCATTGTTGTACCTCCCCTGTATGACACACTCGCAAGTAACATGAACAACCATGAACTAGACATAGGGGTTCTCTCCAAACCAGTATACATCCTTGTGTTCGCCTCTTGCGAACCATTCCAAGCCTAAATGCACAATACCCTCGAATAAATTTACTAACCGATGATCAAAATACTGACAGGCTTGCAGCAAATATTATGGTTGCCCTAACATCTCATACTCTTCTCTATTACTAACATTGAAACATAATAATTGGATCAGATCATTTGCCAACACAACATAATTAAGAAGCACCATAAAAAGTGCATCTTTGCCCCTAACGTGATTAAAGGACTAATCCTATTTATGAGTATATGAGTAAGTTATACAAGAAGAAAAATATTGCAAATGTCTATATTCCATAATGTGAAATTGTGCAAGGAAAATGAGCCTATGTGATGAAAAGAAAAAGTGTCAAATAAATTGGTCAATATACAATATTGTGGCAAGCCATGTATGAAATGAAGATGGGACATGAAAACCATTGATATGAGATGGTCTCAACAAATTGGTGCTATTGTCATAAATCAAGAAAAGAAGTGATCAAGTGCTATTCTTCTATGGCATTAATCTTGGAAGCAACTTGATCAAAATCAACATTTCAAAGAAGAACTCAAAATGGATGCATAATGATGATACAAAGATGTGTATGGATAAAAAATAGCAAGATGGTGAAGAATTGACATGACCCATGACAGACCATGCAAAGAAGAAGGGCAAGATGTGTCTTGGCGGCAAGGGACCTACGCAATGGTGAAGGAAAGGTGTAGCTCAATCACGATGAATTGATCAAGTTATGAGTGGTCATACATTCCCAAGTATCAATTATTGTTGAACATGAAGTTAAGATGCGACTTGTGAATATAAGTGGAGATTGATCATATGGATTAAAATATTCCAAGTTACAAGCTCTAGAAAATGACACTCAATGAAAAGCATATGTGGCAACCCTCATGAAGCTAAATGAGAAGAAGTGGAAAAATTCATGATCATGCAAGCTCAAGTTGAGGAATTGTCTTTTTTTATTTAATCTTGAGTTCAGGCATGCCGCTCTATCAAGAGGGATGCTACATGGTTTGCTTCTAATGTTGTAATTCTTAAAGAAAAACCCAAGTGAGATGAGAGAAACACAATACACTCACACTAACTCTCATTGTTTCTAGGAAAACTAGAGGGTCCGGTTTGCAAATCCAGAGGGACCGATTTTGACTGGTTCAGTGTAATGACTAGTTTTTTGGGACAAGTATAAATACTCTCTTCCCCCCTCCTTTGGAGATTGCTGATTGAGTGCACAAAAAAAATACATCAAAAGCCTTGTTGAGGTCCCCCCAACTCCTCTTAGTGAGGTTTAAGTGATTTGTGAGAAATCCTAAGCATTGGGTTGAGAGAGATTGAGAGCATAAAAGAGAAAATCCTACCCTTGAGCATTTGAGCATTGTGTTGTTAATCCGTGAAGCATTTGTTACTCTTAGAAGTGAAACCTCTTAGATGCCTAGGCGTCGCCCTAGAGCTCCCAAGCTTGTCGTGAGCTTTAGGAAAGTTCATAAAGGTCGGCTTCGCCTCCGCAAGGAAAGAAGTAAAGATAGTGGATCGGAGAAAGCGGTTGAAAGAGATACGTCTTAGGGCGTGCTGTTGAGCGGCTCAAGCTTCCTCAATGGAGACGTAGACAACTTGGAAGGAAGCTATTGAACTTCACCAAACAAATCCCCCCGTGCTTCATTTGGTTTGCTCTCTTGAGTTCTTACTTTATTTCTTTGTGATTCATAGGTTCCATGAGTAGTTGAGCTTGTATTCTTTATGATTACTTGTTCTAGATCTTGTGTGCTCCAATAGGATCTTTTAAGTTTGCTAGAACTCAGTGGGACGTTGTTATTCCTCTTTCATTCTTTCTGTCCCGAGAAAACCGGTGGGTCCAATTTTGGTCTGTGCTAAATTGTGTAGATTTTTGGTGAATCTAGTTTGTGTGTCTTGTTACCTCTCTAGTGAAGTGCTTGATAGTGTAGTTTGTAAGGACCGAAGGCGTACCAAGAGGGGGGGGGGCTAAATCGGTAAGCCAACCACGAATTTGAATACTTCAATTTCACACCACTAGAACCCGACAATCATTGCAACCTAAGAAATTCTAGTAGGCCAAGACCCTACACATGCTAGTGTTCATGATGAGTACAAAATACGAAAGCTAAACACACTAGCCTATGAAAGCCATATGTCAACCTACTCTCTAGAGCACACAATTGCAGAATAGTAAGAGGGTCAAGGAATGCTCATGATTTTTTCTCGAGGTCTCGGAAGGATGGCGCCTTCCGCTACTTCTCGTTGGACCACTCCTGTCGGAGTCCCGGTCCCTCCCACCAACAAGTGGAGTTCTCGCCCATGAGCCCGCAATCATTCCCGAAGTGAAGACATGGTGTGCGTCACCGCTGCCATCAAGGCACAAGCTCCCCTCCCTCGAAAAATTGCCGAACTCCCCGAGCCAACACGGGCGCTCACTGCCCCTTCCAACGGCGAGCTCAAACCGTGTACATACTTATGACGGCCTTCATAACCGATCACGATAGGCTCGATCACTGACACCTAATCAATCTAGATCTCACCATAGACCAAGAGTAACAGCCTAGATCACATCCTCAAGGACACCCTAGCCTTAAATGTGCAAGATGCTCTTGTTACTGTCACTAGCACTCTCAAGATATCCAATATATTCTCCTAGTGCTCTCCTCTTTTCATCTTGGACCTTACCAAATGCTTTCAGGTATTCCACTAGCCAAGAAAGGTCTCCAAGACCCCGATAACGAAATTAAATAGGCTTCCAACCTTAAACTAGTCGTTGCTCCATGAAATCAGCTTTCTGGGCATACTGACGGATTGTCCGGTCACTGCCTGACCATACCGTCCGGTCACTACAGTCTTCAGCTCCAACGGCTCTGCCACTGCTGATCTTCGTACTGACCGGACCGTCCGGTCAGACTTTCTCTCTCCATTCGAGAGAGCTCCATTTTCTACGCTCCTCTATCCCGAGCCACCTCTATACAGACCGGACCGTCCGGTCTCTACAAGTCTTTGCGCTGATAGACTCCTTCGCAGACTTCTCTCTGGTCTCCTAGTGACCGTACAGTCCGATCTCCACTGATCCGTCTGTCCGGTCACTCTGTCTAGAAGGTGAAACTCCTCGTCCTCGCTTGACTTTGTTTCCTGGCTTCTCCGAACAGCTCCTTGGCTTCTCTCCACTTTCACCTAGTGTCTGTGATTTCACTAAGCATCTTGCACATCACCAACTAGATATGACCTAAGAGAATGACCTAGACCCCCTTGATAGTTCGGTTTTTCCTATGGACTTAAAGCCCTAACAACTAGACAAGTATTCCCAACACTCGCTTCATAGCTTGTCCTTTAGCTTTGATCCATCTCCATCAACCCTTGGGCTCCATCAAGCTCATCAAGCTCCAGGCTTATGGTTATTGTCATCAACTGCCAAGGCAATCATCATCCACATGATTTGTAGAGAGTTTTGAGATGATTTATGCATACATGACACTTGCGCAGATATTAGCCACAATTTCATAGTTGTCCTCTATCACCAAAACGTCCATACCTTGGGGATCCAATCACCAATGGTCATGAAGCTTACAATCTCCCCCTTTTTGGTGATTGATGACAACCACTACTTAGTATAATTTTATCATAAAACAACAGGGCTAAAAGAGTTATACTACGATCGAGGGGAACCACACAAGTAAAAGAAAGGAACGCACAAGGTCCTACTCAATCAAGCATCATCAAGAGCTTAAAAGGAAAAGAGAGAAAATCACACTCTAGATGATTATGCATGCATATCATGATAGGATATTAAAGGAAGCATAAAAACATGCAAGCAAGACATGAATGATGAAATGCAACAGAATAGCATGTCAATGCATAGGAATTAAGAACAAGCACTCATCATCATGACATCATACATAGGCATACAAGATAAATAAAGGAAAGCACTGCATATAAAAATAAACCAAGTGAGATCAAGATGAGTCAAACACAAGCGCTCATCATCATGACATCATACACAAGCATACATGATAAATAAAGGAAAGCATTGCATATGAAAATAAACCAAGTGAGATCAAGATGAGTCAAACACAAGCAAATGAAAATCATAACTCATCAAAATCCATGAACATCGAATAACTCCATCAAAATAAGATCCAAATGTATCTAACTTCAAAAAACGGTAGCTCCCCCTAGATACACGCTACTCTCGGTCGCACAGGATCGCACTCCCACTCCCCCTATACCTATGACTGCTTCTCCCCCTTTGGCAACAAGCACCAAAAAGAGGAAAAACTGAACATCTGAACGCTCGTGGTCGAAGGAGGTGGTGCAGCTATGTCCTCTGAAGACTCTGCTCCTGGCTGCTCCTGAGCGGGATCCTGCTGTGCTACCTAAGCCTGTGCCGCCTGAGCATCCAACTGCTCGAAGAACCTAAGGTAAACATGCGACTCAGACCCTCTGTCCGTCTCTGCTAGTGTGACTGTGGCGGTCTCCTGAGCAACTGAAGCCTAAAGAAGTGCAAGATCCACCACGTCCTGCTGTGAGTGGTCACTACCTCTGAGAAAGTCAGACTCCTGACCAGCAAGTGTTGGAAGGTGGAAGATCCTGCCATCTATGTAGTAGAAGAGTGTGTCGGTGAAGTAAACAATGTAGATACTGAGAAGGTAGACACAGGGGAGAACTGTGTAGCTCGTGAGAAAGACTGTCCTACTCCTCCTGCCAGTAACACTCCTGAGTGTGACAAACCACTGGACTGAGCTATCATCATAGCAGTGAATGGTCCTGGTTAAGTTGACAGTGGCTAAAACTATGGAAGTGCAGAGGGGCCTGGCTACTGATTGGCCTGTCTCTGAGTGATCTCTGCCATCTGTAAAATCAGCATGGTCATCAGCATCATCTACTGTATCTGAAGCTCTGCCTGTCCTCTAATGACCTCCATGATCTCACGTCTCTCCTCAGCTGTAGCCTCCATGATCTGACGTCTCTCCTCAGCTGCTCTCTAGATATAGTCATCCAGATGTCCTGCTACTGCTGCTATGGTGGGAGCGTCCTCTGACTGTGTGCCTGTATGCTGGGGAGGTGCTCCCGTACTAACTGACTTAGGAACAACCGTCTCTAGGTGAGCTGCCTACTCATGAGCGACCGGCGGTGACTCATGCTCCTCCTCTCCCATCTACTGACTTGATGCCGACTGCGAACCCCTACGGACTCGAGGTGAGTAGCTGGTGGTCACCTCAGGGAACACGTCATACTGCTCCTGTGTTGCAAGTCCGAGTCTATGAAGTAGATGGCAAATGTATGGATCGTAGACCAGGTGTCGTCCTTTGACTCTCTCAGAAATAACCTCCTCCATCTCAGCTATGAACAAGTCTACCAGGTCAAAGTGTTGTCTCCTCAAGATGGCTTCTACTGCCCACTGGTGCAACAGCGTAAACTCCTCTCTATACCTAGACCTAGGTATGATAGTCCTGGTGATTATCGCTCTAACCACCTTGGCCTCTGCTATGAGCCTTGTAGGATCTCTGTCGAATCCCGGAGTGTGTGGTGGTGGTAAGGCAATCGACACCATGTCGTCTGAGGGCAAGATCCCTCCCTGTGGTCTGCGGGGTGGAAGAATGGCTCTGTAGACACTCGTGTACAGCTGCAAGTCCAAAGCAAGCAATCCCAGTGCAGCTATCAGGTCCTCCCTCGTCAGTCTCTAAGGCTCTCCTCTGATTAGAAACAGGATCTCTGAGCGATCTCTGGCAACCAAAAGTGTAGCATAGAACTCCAGAACTATGTCCTCCCTGTACCTGTATGGAGCAGTAACTAGCTCTACTAGCCCTGGCAAGTACGTGAAGTACTGCTCAATATCTATGCCGGTGGCCTTCCTCATGACCTGGTAAGTAGTGTACTGCTGTAGCACAAACAACCCAACCTTGCCCTTCCTGGCAAGGTACCGTCTCAAACCCTCTCTGATCGTCCTCTCGAGACCGGTCCAGTGTTAGTATCTTGCGGCAAGGTCTCTAGGGACTGGAACCCACTGTTCGAAGGGAACCAATTGAAGCGCCTTAAGGTCCTTGGCAGGAACCTTAAGGATATCTGACTCTCCAGCTGCCTCTACAAGTCTCTGCAGCCTCCTCGTGCACACTGCACACGTGCTCCTCGGGTAACCTGCCCGGTAAGCTGACCTCTGGGGTCCAGCTGGCTGTGTCTTCTCAGTCTCCTCTGTCTCCTCGAGCTTCTTAGATTCGTACTCTGAGCTCTCCACCTCCTTAGACTCCTCCTCAGACTCCTCCTATTGCCTGGAGGATCCCTGCTCTGTAGGTCTTGATGACCTCCCCTGACGGGAAGCCAGAGTACTCTACGACCAAGGTGGAAAAACCACTCCTGTAGCCAAAGCTGGAGGTGCAGTCCTCTGCCTGGTGCTCCTCCTCAGACCCTGTGACTCGCTGTCCTGCTGCCTGATGACCAACCGGGTCCCAGGCATTCTGCGTGCTGTCTCTATGGCATCTAAGTATTGTGCCACTCTCAGAGCTCTCTCTAACTCTGGGTCCAGTCTGGTCCTCTTCTTGCTCTTGGGCTTCTCTGGCACCTTCCCTTTGCCCTTATCCTGTCCTCCTGCCATATGCAACTGACTGTTGTCACTGCACGCACATAGGTAGGGATAGGATAAGTATAGAACCTAATAAATCTACAAGCAAAGCACTGCTAGGTAAGAAATCGTAGTAGAAATCCAAGAAATCGTAGTAGAAATCCTAGAAATAAAGCAATATAGCAACAGTGATCATCGACTATATGTGGCTAGTGCGAGTCATCTAGTGTGCAGTCAAATATGAGGCAATAAATCTAACTGTAGACTAAACGAGGAGACAACCCTAGACATGCAATTAATAGATAGGCATGAAATTAACTGCAGCTAGGTTGAGCTCATTAACCAACTAATGCAACTAAATCTTGGAGATTGCATCTAATTGCATAAATTAGGTCATTGCTCCATAATTAGGGCCTGAATCGATGAATGGGAGATAAAGACAATACCCTGGAAGTGGAAGTGTCGAGTATCGCACAATCTCGTGACCGATCGCCAGAAAACTTGAACTTTTGGATACCGGAAATGGAAGAGAAAAGGGACAAGCTTTTTGCCCTAATCCTCGGCGGAACTTGGCTCTGGCCTTGCACGCGTGTGGAGGGCGAGAAGCAGCTCACAGTGATGAGGAAAGCAGTAGCGGGTGCACGACAGAGGCAGCGGTGTCAAAGCTAGCTCGCGTGGCGACACGTGAATGCGGCGAGGGCTGCTCTCGAGGTGGCACGCGGCGGCAACAGAGACGTGCAGCGCGGTGGCTTGGTGTGGCGGCGCGAGGCAAGGCGGCAGTTGGAGGCGCATGTAAGGACCGAAGGCGTACCGAGAGGGGGGGGTGAATCGGTAAGCCGCTCACAAATCCAAATACTTCAATTTCGGTACTCAAGTCTAACAAGATAAGGAAATCTAAACAATTCTAGTAGGCTAAGACCCTACACATGTTAGTGTTCATGATAAGATAAAATACGGAAGCCAATCACACTAGCCTATGCAAGCCACAAGTCACCCTATTCACTAGAGCACAAAAATGCCGAATAGTAAAGAGAGGGTCAAGGAATTCTCATGATTTTTTTCCGAGGTCTTGGAAGGATGGCGCCTTCCCCTAATCCTTGTTGGACCACTCCCGCCGAGAGTCCCGGTCCCTCCCGCCACCAAGTGGAGTTCTCGCCCACGAGCCCACAATCACTCCTCGAGTGAAGACACGGTGTGCATCACCGCTGCACAAAGCACAAGATCGCCTCCCTTGACAACTTGCCGGACTCCCCGAGTCGGCACGAGCGCTCACTAGCGATGCCCCTTCCAACGGTGGGCTCAAACCGTGTACAAATGTGTGACAGCCTTCACAACCGATCACGATAGGCTCGATCACCGACACCTAACCGGTCTAGGTCTCACCATAGACCAAGAGTAACAATCTAGTTCACACCCTCAAGGACACCCTAGCTTTAGATGTGCAAGATGCTCAAGTTACTCTTCTCTATCACTCTCAAGATATGCCATATCTCCTCCTAGTGCTCTCCTCTCTTTCTCTTGGACCTTACCAAATGCTCTCAGGTATTCCACTAGCCAAGAGAGGTCTCCAAGACCCCAGCAACAAAGTTATATAGGCTCCCAACCTCAAACTAGCCATTGCTCCGTGAAATCAGCTTTCTGGGCACACTGATCGGACAGTCCGGTCACTGCCTGACCGGACAGTCTGGTCAGTGCAACTCGATGCACAACTGGCTCTGCCCCTACTGAAACTCAAACTGATCGGACAGTCCGATCACTGGACCGGACCGTCCGGTCCACTTTCTCTCTCCATTCCAGGAGCCTCCACAAAATACACCTCTTCTACCTCCCTGCACTCCTACTGACCGGACTGTCCGGTCAGCAGACCAGACCGTTCGGTCTGTATGGAGTCTCCTGCTGACAGAGTCCTGCTCCTCGCACTAAGTCCTAGAAAAACTCCCCATAGTGACCATACAGTCCAGTCTCCACTGATCCCTCTATCCGGTCTCTATGTCCAGAAGCTGAAACTTGTCATCCTCGCTTGACTTGGTTTCCCGGCTTCTCCGAACAGCTCCTTGGCTTCTCCACTATTACCTAGTGCCTATGATTTCACCGAGCAACCTTGCACATCACCGACCAGACATGACCTAAGAGAATGACCTATAACCCCCTTGATAGTCCGGTTTTTCTTATGGACTCAAAGCCCTAACAACTATTCAAGTGTTCCAAACACTTACACCATAACTTGTTCTCCGTTTTGATCCATCTTCATCAACCCTTGGACTTCATCAAGTTCACAAGCCTCCATGCTTGCGGTCATTGTCATCAATCGCCAAGGACACCATCATCCTTATGATTTGCAATAGAGTTAAGAGATGATTCCTAGAAAGACAACACTCGTGTAGATGTTAGCCCATAATTTCATAGTTGTCATCTATCACCAAAACATCCATACCACGGGGATCCAATCATCAATGGTCATGAAGCTTACAGCACAGCTCGGCGGCGGCAGCAGTGCGGGGGCGTCGGCGGCGCTACTGTGCAGGCGAGGTGCGCGCGTGCAGGTGTGCGCGGCTGCGCAAAGGCGAGCAGGTACGAGAGCGGCGACGTGGGGGCTGGTGCGCGGGTGAGCTACGGCTCAGTGTGTGGTGACTCGGCGGCGGAGGGAGACAGCGGCTTCGACAGGCGTGCACTCGGCGTTGCGAGGAGAACGAGGAAGAAACCAAAATAGGAAACTCCCAATTTTGACCTATGTCAATAGTCACACGAACGACTGAGATCGAGTGAGGAATAGATCAACGGCTCAAAACAGGAATTGCATTACGCGATCAACCGTAGTGATCGGACCGTCCGCGGACCGTCCGCTCACTAGACCAGACCGTCCAGTCACTTCGGGGTTTCGAAAAAAAAAAAACTGAATTCTGGCAAGCCAGAACTTGTGCAGACCGGACCATACGGTCTTTAGACGAGTTCCATCCGGTCTCCATTTTTCTTCTCCCCGAAGCTCTGTGCGTTGCTGCATAGACCAGACTGTACGGTCATATGACCAGACCGTATGGTCACCACTGGAAATTTGCTAAGTCAAGGAAAATCTCCATTTTCCAAGTGCCCTTGCTAAACACACAAATAAACTCAACACTTGTAATATGAAAGGAACTCTCAACCACTCCTTAGTGGTTCACTATGGCCTTATAATTTTTGCAAATGTCAAATGAAGAAACGAGCAAATAAGAACCAATGCGAATAAGAGCCAAATGGGTATATATGAGCCTTAGTCTATGAACCGTGCGAGTGGGTTTAACCTTAGAGTTCATAAGAACTTGCTCACTGGGCATGAAGCACAATCCTTTCCTTTGGTCACACTTATGGAGATGTAATCTCATATTGATCATGAGGTACAAATTTCTCTAAGTAAGACAAACCACCTTTGTG
The DNA here is from genome assembly GCA_032690845.1 of Eleusine coracana subsp. coracana. NCBI lineage: Eukaryota > Viridiplantae > Streptophyta > Magnoliopsida > Poales > Poaceae > Eleusine > Eleusine coracana. Next base: position 29,489,288 of record CM064422.1, read on the forward strand.
TTTCCTATATGATGCATGCAACAAGCATTTTACATATGCAATGAAAGTAAACATGCCTGTGAATGCGAGCAATGTTAAACAAGACACAAAGAAAATCTAACAATGTCAAGTTTGAACCCCTCTCAAGCTTACTCACTATAAGCCATGCCCTTGCCTTGAGAGAAGCCAAACCACCATCTCAAGCACTCCTCCTTGCTTATAGCTATCTTGAGTGGGTTTAACATTGACTAATTTTTATGTGTTTTTCTTTTAGTTATTTACACATGCATGGATGCAAAACATACTAGTCACAATGGAGTCCTAAATTACCATGCGATGCAAGAGAAATAAAAACATACTACAACTACCAAAAATAAAACAAACACGATTACCTCCCTCATGAGTAGATATGTCATTGAGGTCTATGTCACTTGTGGTGGACTTCACATGATCTTCATGAAAGCGCTCGGTCCACCACCACCACCATCTAAGTCTTGTTCTTGTTCTTGGACACCCACTTGTACGTAGTCGATCTCTCAAGACCAACAATGCACTTAGGCACCCATATGCTCTTGACCATTCTCTTCTTATTTGGTGGTCCCAAAGAGTTTGGTTAACCTTGCAATCCTTGTTCCTAAAAATCTTGAAATATGTGTTCTTATGGAACAAGTTAGCGTTAGGCAAAATAATGGAACTTCTCACCATTGGACAATCCTTGGTGGTGTGGCCATCCTTGCAACACCTCTCGTAATAGTAGTCATCGGTGAGTAGGGTCTTGATCCATGCGAGGATGGAATCACTCATCCTAATGATGTCGATGACGGCAGGATATGAGCCAAGTCCATGGTGGGAGACATTGTTCACAAGATTTCTCCCAAGAATCTCCTTGTGGATGTCTCTACCACGTGTAAGCCTCTCGAAGCCGTCCATCACCATCTTCCTCTCTTCCTTGAGCTTGTGATATTCCTTCAAAATAAGTGGCTTAAGAGAAGAAACCTCATTCGAGGTGGTTAGTTCATCACACATAGTGGAAGCATCGCTCTTTGATGAACTAGAGGAGGGAGAGGCAAGATTATCAATATTGATGGCCTCAAAAGTAAGTTCAAGGGTCTTGTACTTCTCACGTAGCTCTACTTGATCACCCTTGAGTTTGTTATAACTCTTATTTAGGGTCTCATGAGATGTGATGAGGTCCTTAAGCTCACTCTCAAGGTCACCAACTCGGTCCTTAGCTAACTTACACTCTTTTATTACCACATACAACATTTTGAATTTCTTAACGGCGATGTCACGGGCTTGCTCAAGCATACTCCAGAGCTCGGGACATGAGGGCTCCTCATCATCACTGTCGTCGCTGCTCTCATCCTCACTCTCCCCAAGTTGGCTCGTGGCCATAAGGCACATGGGAGGTGGAGGAAGAGCCCATGGCAATATGATCTTGATCATGGCTAGGCCGACCACTTCTTCATCATCGCTTGAGGAAGAGGATGTGTCACTGGAGTTGTCACTTGTCCACTCTCCAACAAGGGCCTTGCGAGAGAACTTCTTCTTGAAGTCTTGAGCTTTGCCTTTGGCCTTGTCCTTATTGAAGTACGCCTTCTTCTTATGCTTGTCTTTGGGATCTTCTTCTTCTTTATCACTTGAATGTTAGGAGTTGAAGGCTTCTTTCTTGGGCTTGGTGCAATCCCGAACAAAGTGGTTTTTGGAACCACAGTTGAAGCACTTGCCCCTGGACTTGGAGGTGAACTTGTTCTTGAAGGTCTTCATTTTCATTATGAGAAGAGCCTAGTCCTCCTCCTCCTCCTCCTCCTCCTCATCATCATCATCATCATCATCATCTTCTTTAATGATTGCCTTCTTCTTGCTTTTCTTGCTCTTGCTTGATTCTTGCTTCTCAGCTTGAAGAGCAAGGTTGGATGGTTGTAGATCATCCATCCCCAGCTGGTAGCTCTCGAAGGCAGTGATCTTGCCAAGTACATCCTTCATGGTCTTGGTCTTGAGGTCACCTTGCAAGGTGAAGGTGATGATGGACTCATACTTGGGGTCTTTGAAAAGCCTCAAGAATCTTCTGATGACCTCCACAGGCTTGACCTTGAAATCATTCCCAAGTGCATTGATCTGCTCCACTAGAACATGAAAACAAGAATACACAGTGTTAGCTCTCTCATGTGACAATCTAGTGAAGTTATCATACTTATTCTTCAGCACATAGTATCTTTCCTCTTTGACATCATTAGTACCCTCATGGATACTCTGAATCTCAGTCTAGATACCGTGTACTATCGAACTCACATCCAATCTAGCAAAAAAATCATTAGAGATGCATGCAAACAGAGCATTCTTGGCATTTGCTTTGTTCTTAATGAAATCAGGTTTAAGAAGGTTCACATTCGCATCCGATTCATGGCTCACCATCCATATCTCCGGATCAAGGAACTCCAGGTAGGCATGCATACGAGCCTTCCAATACCCGTAGTCCTCCCCATTGAATATGGGAACACTCCCCACATGTCCTAGCATCCTTACTCAAGGCGGCGAAGCCTCAACGATGAGCACTTGGCTCTAATACCAATTATAAGGACCGTAGGCGTACCGAGAGAAGGGGGTGAATCAGTAAGCCAAGCATGAATTCGAATACTTTAATTTCACACCACTAGAACCCGGCAATCATTGCAACCTAAGCAATTCTAGTAGGCCAAGACCCTACACATGCTAGTGTTCATGATGAGTATAATGTGTTTAGCTTTCGCATTTTGTACTCTCTAGAGCACACAATTACATAATAGTAAAGAGAGGGTCAAGGAATGCTTATGATTTTTTTCCCGAGGTCTCGGAATGATAGCGTCTTCCCCTACTCCTCATTGGACCACTCCTGCCGGAGTCCCGCTCCCTTCCGCCACCAAGTGGAGTTCTCGCCCACGAGCCCGCAATCACTTTTGGAGTGAAGACACGGTATTTGTCACAGCTGGCACCAAGGCACAAGCCCACCTCCCTCGAAAACTTGCCAGACTCCCCGAGCCGACACTGTCGCTCACTAGCGATGCCCCTTCCAACGGCGGGCTCAAACCGTCTACATACTTATGACGACCTTCATAACCGATCATGATAGGCTCGATCACCGACACCTAACCAGTCTAGATCTCACCATAGACCAATAGTAACAACCTAGATCACACCCTCAAGGACATTCTAGCCTTAGATATGCAAGATGCTCTTGTTACTCTCACTAGCACTCTCAAGAATTCCAATATCTTCTCATAGTGCTCTCCTCTTTTCCTCTTGGACCTTACCAAATGATTTCAGGTATTCCATTGGCCAAGAGAGGTCTCTAAGATCCCAGCAATGAAATTAAATAGGCTTCCAACCTCAACCTAGCCGTTGCTCTATGAAATCAGTTTTCTGGACATACTGACCGGACTGTCCGATCACTGCCTGACCGGACCGTCCGGTCACTACAGTCTTCAGCTTCAACGGCTCTACCACTGCTGATCTTCGTACTGACCAGACCGTCCGGTCAGACTTTCTCTCTCCATTCTAGAGAGCTCCATTTTCTACGCTCCTCTGTCCCGAGCCACCTCCATACAGACCGGACCATCTTTCATACCTTGGGGATCCAATCACCAATGGTCATTAAGCTTAAATAGCTTTTTTTGGTTGGAGGGTTGCTTGTTAATTGCTAACTGTGCCAGGAAAAACCAGTGTAACCGGTTTACCAAACTGGTGGGTCCGGTTTGGAAGTTTGTTTTCTGAGATTGATTCTTTGTGAATCTAATAGGAGTGGTTCCTGTGTTTATTTTTATATCTTGCTTGTCTTGAGTGCTTGGTTCATTCTTGTTGTTTGTTGTTTTATTCCAAGCTCTTTGACAAAAACAGGTGTAATCGGTTTGCCAAACCGGAGCAACCGGTTTTAACAGTTTTAATTCTGTTGTGAGTTATGTTAATTTTTTAGGAATACCTATTCACCCTCCCTCTAGACAACATCCAAGGACTTTCACATCACCTTCAGAATATTATTAATAAAAGGTTACCCTCCAAAACACCACTAATGAGTACAATGCTATAGCCAATATGCCAAAACTCCCTCTTCCGGTCACAACACTCAAAATAGTTGATCTTTCTTGCTTCTGGTGAAATTAAAAATCTACAAAGCACAGAAATTCAAAAAAAAAGACCATCTAACAAAAGTGCAAATTTTCCTCCGATGCTACGCCCTTTGGCCCGACTTGGCCGCACCCGCTGGTCGTGTGGATTACCCACGCGGCTCCACCAACTAACCGCTTGGCCTGTCGCGCCGCCGCGCGCCTACGCCATTACTCGCAGTTCTGCCTAGCCATGCAACACCCCGCTCGTCCATCGTGACCCAACGCTCGCCCTGCCGCGACCCAAAGCACGTACCCCCTAGTGTTTGACTCATGGGCGCTATTGGTGGTTTCTAGATGCCTATTTTATCTACCCAAAAGGGATGTTTTGCGTCTTAATTTGGTGGTTTGGACTAACAATTAACCCCATATTTGCATATATTTGTAGTTGTTCTATTTTGGATGTAATCGCATGAAACAGGTGTAACACAGGGTAATTATGGATAAAGTACTAAAAAGTAACGAAGATGGGCCAGATACGGAGCCGCGCTGATCGGCGCGGAAGGGAAAGATGACGAAAACACAACCCAGTCCGAGAAAGATGAAGGCCCAGCCTAGTATGAGTTAGAGTCAGTGGAAGTTGACCTAATCCCGTCGAGTATAAAAGGAAGATAATTATCAAGAACCAGGGAGGATGGCAATCGGAGATGGCAATCGCGAGAATCAGTTATTAGAACTAGGGATCCAGGATATTGGCGGTGAAGGTTGGTCAACACCGACGAGACCCACTAGAAGGGAGGTCGTGTCGATCGGTGTGACGCTTACCCCGATCGACTCGTGTGCATTCCAGCGCTATTTCTCATCCCTCTGCTATGTCTAGCGGAAGGATGAGTGAGTAGTCTCATATTCTCTTCTCCGATGCGGGGATATGGTCATGTAACTCTCATACTTATTGATACTCTCTCGATGAATTTAATCTATGTGATGAACTTAATTGCACATCTATCTATCCTTTTCATTAGTGTATCGGCTAATACACTTTTGCCCATTACATAGTGCAAGAAACCAGTAGGGAGCTAATAGCCTCTGTAGTGACAACCGGGGTGAACGAAACCACCATGTCTTGTAGAATATTAGAGTCATCACTCGAGTTGATAAGAATAAGGTTGCATGCTAGTGAACCAATCCTAAGGAGAGAATCCTTCATTATCCTGTTACCTCTTCAATAACATTCACCCTCCATTCTCTCACTATCATCATTCACACCAACCAACCCATTGCAATTTGTTAGTAACCCTTTAATAGTAAATTTTCCACTCACTCCTTATGGATTTGATAACCTTGGAATACTCAGAGGGAAAAAGAAATACAGCTGTACACCATCCTCTTGCGGTATATATATGGGTGCGTAATTACGACCAACAAACCCTTTTTCTGGCGCCGTTGCCGAGGAACAAGCCAGTTCTTTTACTATTAATATTTTACTAATGTCTAATCCTTTCTTTTCTAGCTGTTTTTGTTTTTGTGTTTTGTGTGAATTTTCAGGATGAGTACGACAGGACCTTCTCCAACGCTTAGGGAGCTTTCTCTACCATCTCCAGATGTGCTGGTGCCTCAATCCTCAGATGAGAAGGCCATGACCTCCTCGTATGTGTTGAACCCCATTATCATTAGCATCGCTAAAGCAAACAAGTTCTTTGGAGCGAAAGAGGAGAACCCATATACTCACTTACAAGATTTGGAGGCACTTTGCCAAACATTCCATCATGAAAGAGTGCCTCAGGATCTTTACAGGTGGCTGCTTTTCCCATTCTCTTTGGGAGGAAAAGCCAAAGAGTGGCACAAGGCAGCATCTCGAGAAGAAAAAGGTAAGTGGAGTGAGTTAATTGGAAATTTTTGTCTCCACCTATTTTCCTTTGCCAAAGGTGTAGAAGTTGAGAAGAGAGGTGGTGAACTTCTTACAAGAACATGAAGAATCTCTCGCGGAAGCCTGGACGCATTTTCAAACATTGTTGAAACAAGGACCTGACCTCGGCATTGATGAGAATATGTGCGCTCAAACCTTCTACATGGCCATAAACAAGGCAACGAGGATGCATTTGGACGGATCGGCTGGAGGAAGTTTTCTAAGATTGACAGCCAAGGTAGGGACCTAATTGTTAGGTAAAATTGCTGAGAATGAAGCTTTGCACAAGCATTGGGAAGAATATCTAGAACCAAGTCGGCAATGCCCAGAAGTTATGCAAAAGGAATATTAGCCGGCTAAATAGATCTTGATGTCCGAGAGTAGAGCAATGATTACTTAAGAGCATAAATTTGAAGAAATAGAGCCCGTCAGACCCGCCTCTATGGATCTGATCTGTGCACCGATCGGCGCAGTCTCTGAGCCGATCGGCGTAGTCGCAACAATAGGAGAACCGATCACCCTGACAACTCTGTCAAGTTGCAAGGAATATACCAAGATAGAAGCTGCGATTCTGGACAACCACCTGAAGGAATTTGATGGCAACTTTGCTAAACCAAAGGGGGATAGAACATTGGCGAATGCTAAACCACTTGACAAATTTGAGCCGATGGACTGGATTCCTATTGATTTTTTTGCACGAGTTGCTCAATATGAGAAGATCCTTTAGTCCGCAAGTCGCCTCCGAAGCCGGAATTGAGTATAATTTCTGTTGGTCGTAGTTACGCACCCACTTATATACCATAAGAGGATGGTGTACGATTGTAGCACTTTTTTCCCTTGAATTGTGTATTCCAAGGTTTATCGTATCCACTAGGACCTTAGGGATTATTAAACAGAGTTAACAGTAAAAGATCTAATCAAGGCTACTGTCGAGTTCGAGTTGCATGAGGGGAGATTGGCCAGCGCAAAGGTGCTCTAGCCAGCAAATCTGTCGTTGCACCGATCGCCACAGGTTTGAGCCGATCGGCACACTACTGAATCTGCGATTACGCCGATCAGCGCTAGTGTTGAGCCGATCGACACACGAATGAATCTAAGCCAAAGTGCGCCAGATACCTTGTGAGCCTAAGCTGTTAAGTGAGTAGCCACCAAAGTGCGCCAGATACCTTGTGAGCCTAAGCTGTTAAGTGAGTAGCCAGATATCTACTAGTGAGATCGTAACCAGATAGTCTAATCAAATAGCATCACGATGGTAATTACATGGATCAATGAACACCTATAATGAATAAGACCACCCACCTTTCCTAGCGTCTCCTGATTTATCGCTGCTGAGAGGAAACCCTTAGTCGCATAAGTATCGTACCCTACTCAACTACCCAATAGTGCTACGCAGGTTTAGTGCTGTCACCGCTAAACCACACTACTAGCATCATCAAGCAACCATAATCAATACAATGTCCGAATACTATCTTGATCACCATGATCAAGATAATATCAACCTACTTAGCCTAGAACTAAGCAATTGGAATAAGCACATGCATGATTACAGAATCAAGATAGACAAATCACCAAAACCATCATCAACATATTCGATTATCCTTCAGATACATAGAGTGAGATTCATCACCACCGAGATGGCCTACCTTGACGGATCAACTCTTACTCCAATGGTTCTTGAAACTCAACTAGAGATCTATTCAAATGGGGTGAACCCCGGTGGCTCTAACTCACGGATTTGTTGTCCCTCCGACGCCTCCTTTTTGTTGCGAACAGGGGTTTACAAGTATTTATAAGGGTTCTACTTTTAAAGGACTCGGTTCTAGCAAATAAGTCAGTTGCGCCGATTGGCGCAGGATTGCATCGATCGACGCAAGCCGTGTCTTCTCTGGTTTCTCTTCCGAGTCGGTTCCTTTGTCTTCCACAGCTGTCATGTGGGCCTTTTCCTTCGAGATAAAGTCTTGTGCTACAAGTCAAGATCTTGAAGTTTCATAAATCTTCCAGGCAAATATCTTCAAGTATCTTGCATAGATAAACTTCCATAAGCATGTGGAATGGGCCTTGGTCACTTCTGTGGGCTAAAACACCCTTGCGTCGATCGGCTCATGGGTTGTGCTGATCGGCGCACTGGGCTTCTTTAGTGCTTTTCGTTGATTCTGGACTCCTGTCCTCTTCCAGCATCACTTTAATCACCAATTTCACTTGTTTCTGTAATATAGCTCCAAAACAACGCATATATATATATATATATATATATATATATATATATATATATATATATATATATATATATATAGGTAAAATCACAGGTAAATGGCCTAAATTGGCATCAATTACGCTCTAATTAGGGTTATATTCACATATAAAAGAGGCACTTAGGTAGTGCCAACAGTTTCCCCACACTTCAACCTTTGTTCGTCCCGAGTAAAGTAAATGAAAGAAAAATTAAAGAACATACTCTCTCTATCATAAAAGATATCTCAAATCAGCAAATGTTGAGCATTGTTCTATTGTGGTGTATTTCATATTGGTATTCAGTAAAATAGATCAAATATGGGCATAAAGCTTTAAAGTTTCTCCCCAAAGCAAAGGATCATGTCCAACTCACAAATTATAACTTTTCCACACATGAAAATTACTTAAAAGATTGTTGTGAACATAAAGAATCTATTTTCTAAATAATCCAAAGCAACAACTCATCTTTCAAATCACTCAACCTATATCTACATCATAATGATCAAATAATATTTGTGTAAAGCTTATATGAGTAGCTTGGTGAGGTAATTCAAGGATTGCAAACGTAAATCAACAATATATTGTAAAGCTAGGAGTATTCTTTACTAGAATTACATAAGCTTAACAAGATGGCCATTTCAGAAAGAAAAATTTAAGAAGGGACTCAAACTTTGGATATGTGTACATGTGCATAGCAAAAATTTGATCTTGGAAGAAAAAGGAACTCCCATCATCAGATTGCACATGGTTGGAATGATTCATGGCTATATTAGAATGAATTTTGAGAATAAGCATGTCATATACCATCCCCCCACACTTAAAATTTTCCTAGTCCCTTAGCAAACAATAGAGCCTTTCCTCTTTCTCTTTTTCTTTTTTCTTCCTTTTTTTATTTGTTTTTTTATTTGCTCTCTGCTGCGCCAATCGGCTCATGAGTTGCGCCGATCGTCTCTCAACCAGAATTCACCAATCACTAATTGGTATTTGATTCAAGAATTAAATATAGCCAAAAATATAGGATGTGGTCAAGGAATGATGTTCAACAAGATATTTTGGGTTTATGGTGGAATACTCAGCGGAATTAAATTTTTGCATGAGTAATTCAACGTTTCAAAAAGATACACAAAGATTTGGCCATCTTAGTAAAGTTCATACCAACAAGAATTAAATCCTAACCGAACTTAACTATCAGTTTAATGTTTATCTACATATCAAAGGCTCATGAGTATTGCTCAAAATTTTGCATTGATAGGTAAGGATCTTCAAAACAATAAATTCCATAGTTCACAACATGAAAATTTATTTATAAAAAGATTGGTACTAAGTTATCATCACGAATTGGACAATGCAAATGAAGCACATGGGTACTCAGAATTGCTCCACATAAGACATATTTGCCGAATAATTGTTACATGTAAGTTCAAATTTTATTCAATGCTCAACATTATTTGGTCTTTATCGATATTTTTCAAGAAAGGATAAGTACTTCAATTCTCCTAAAAGAGCATAACCGTCACCATTATATTAAGATCAAAACTCGAATACATGGTGATGATTTTTGCACACACTTGTATGAAAATAAAACTACTACTAACACACTTGCATGAAAATAAACACATCCGATACATGGTTTCCAAACCCACTCACACACACATAAGCAAATAAACAAAAAGATTGCAAAAGATAAAAGAAAATGCAAATCAGGAAACCGATACATGTGCCAACTCATAGGCACTTCTAGTCAAGCGGAGGTGGAGACGATGGCTGATCGAAGCCATAGCACCGTGCCTTGAGTCACTCGAACTCCTCCACCATTGCGTCATGGTTTTTCCTCCATTGGGACATGGCGTCCTCCACGTGCTCGATGTGACGCATGTTGTTGTCGAGGTACCCCTGCATGGGCACAAAGAAGTCCGCACCGGGCATCGGAGGCACCACAGGTACCCGTCCTTGGTACCTGTAGTCAAAGCCTGTACTGAAGTAGGTGGCACCGAACGGCGTGTTGCCTGCGTCGACAGGCGCAGAGGGCTGTGAACCGCCCGCTGTGTCGCTCCACCCTGACTGGTACCATTGAGGCTCTTGGCGTGACCCCCATGAACCCCACTCGCCGTCAGCCACTGCAAATGTTGCTGATTGTCGAACCCGCCCATGGCGGTCCTTGGAAATTCAGCCCCCCTCCAGGCGACCTTCTTCAAGCCAATTTCCTCCCTCCAGCTTGCGAGGGAGAAAAACTCCTAGCTCCGCACACGGGAGCCTAATGTTAGTGTTGCCGACATGGAAGCCGGCACGAACAGTTCCCGTGACAATATTGCCACGAGTCATATTCTCGCGGATCTCCGTCGCGCACTCCCACTTATCGTTGCGCCCTCCCGGCCCGTCGCCGTCATAGAGGAGGGTTGTTAGGCACTGAAGATAGGCCCCGAAGACCAACTTCTTGTTCTTCTTGCCCCTCTTCTCGAACCAACCCCACACCATCACCGTCATGGGGTTGCAGTGAGATAGGCTGACGATGGCATTGGAAAGCCACCGCAAGTCCGCATTGGTGACGTTGCTGGAGTCGACCTTGTCGCATGTGCGCGCCGCCAACCACCGGTGGAAGACTTGGATAGTCGGGTTGCGGATGTTGCCGCGCTTCATCTCCTCCACGGACGAGAGCCACCTCCAAAAGGAGTCCAACTCCTCATGTTCCAAAATGCCGGCGACGTTGGCATCGGTGTCGAAGCCGAAGGCTTGAGCCGCCGCCTCCATGGTCATGGTGTAGCTGATGTCACGGACGCGGAAGTTGATGGCCTCGTTGCCGTAGTCGTTGGTTCCGATCCTCATCATAGAGGCGACCTTGATGATGACGTCGAGGTTGTAGTCCATGGGAAGTTGGTGGAAGTCCACCCAGCCGAGGTTGCTGAGCATCCTCTTCATGTCCTCCCACATGCCGATCGATGTGAGGAAGGTCTCATCCAAGTTGAAGTTGGGGACGAACCTTCCCCTCACCGCGAGGTAGTGCTCTTGTTCCTCCGTGCTCAAGAGGGTGAAGCCCTCCTCCACCATGCACGGTGTGAATGCCAGTGGTGGTGGTGATCTAGAAACCCCATGGCTTGCCACCGTTTGACTCCTTGTAGCACACCCCATCGGAAGGGGCACGCCGGAGATAGAGTGGTGGGCGCAGATTTTGTAGGTAGCTGCCACCGAGCCAGTGGATGCTCTCACCGACATGTCATCATGAGCGTCGGAGCTTCCCTTCATCGAGGAGTCGCCGCTTGACTCGCTGTTGCCGTCGAAACTACTTCTCCGGCGCAACCTCTTGCCCAACTTGCCGATGGAGGAACGGAGACGATCCATCTGTGAGGAATACGGACGTGTGCGAGATCATGAGTAGTGGGGAAGGAGCTGAGATTACCAGAATGGTGTGCCAAAGTGGGGGTGCCCGGCCTCCCTTTTATAGCGTAGGAAACTTCCAGGAGAAGGATCCGCCTTGACATTTCAAAGTATGAGAGCGCGCTGATCGGCGCAGGGTTGCGCCGATTGGCACAATTCAAATTTTGAATCTTCTGAATTGTGGCTCTTGATTCCCCTCCTTTACGTCATTTCAAGGTACATCATGCTGGTTGGCAGGGCAACAACATGGAATCTTGACGTCTTTATTGACTGCGCCGATTGGCGCGGGCCTGTGCCGGTCGGTGCATCGTCTCTTTTTGAGCTTTTGGTCAATTCCATGTCTCCTTTGCACTGAACACCTGCATAGAAATCAGACCTGTTCCTTGAAATCAACGCCTGCTGCTTTTGTCTCCCATTTTGGAACCATACGGGTATCTGCGCCCGTCGGCGCAGAAGTGCACCGAACGGCGCTAGTCCCCTGCACCTTGTCCTGGGGTCTGGCGCTGATTCTGATGTCTCGTGTTCATCTCCTTCACCTAATTTCCACTTTTCCAATGTTCCTGTAGCATTGACACACGTAAAGGGGCTCATCTGGTAGCCGCGCCGATCGGCGCCTGGAGCGCGCCGATCGGCGCGATGTCTATTTTTGCTCCTGGCCCCTCGCTTCTCTGCTAGATATTTCTCTTCATCCCTTCCTGCGTCATTTAGCAACCATTTTGCACACAAAAATTATTTCGAAAATATTATTAATTACCTTGAAAATAGCTCTGTTCTAAAAATTATTGTGCTGGTTGATTCTTAGCACCCCTTCAATTGTGGGTGTTGTCAGCATTCTGTCCTGTCTTGGGCCATACTGTGCCGATCGGCTCAGAAGTGCGCCGATCGGCGTGCGCTCTGTTCCTTCCTGTTTTTGGTCTTTTTCTTTTTAGACTCCTGCATTGTTAGTCTACAATTTGTATATACACAATTTTGCACCAATAAACAGACAATACAAGGGCACACAAAAATTAAGCACACATTTTTTCTAATTCTTTTATTCGGGAGATTATTTTTATTACAAGCAAGCAAATTAAAAATACCGGGTTACCCTCCCGGCCAGCATTAACTAAATAAAAATAGCTTGTCCTCCCATAAGCACTAAGCAACTTCTAAATCCCCCGATCATTGGGTTGCCTCCCAAGAGCGCTCTAGTTATTTAGAGGTCAAAGAGCTTGACCTCAAGCAAATAATCAATCCTTAGTGTCACGGTGCGGGATGTGAAGCCACGACACTACAAGGTTTTCTCATCTCTATGGCTCATATACCTCGGACATCCCATCCATACATTCCCTCCAATTACTCTCGATGCCATGTTGCCACGGTGTCTTGTATCTTTTCACTTCATCAACAGCATGGCACTCTTCTCCTTTTGGACGGAATTTGAAAGAGTAGGGAGTCCCACTTATATCAAAGCTTATCTCACCACTCCCAACATCAATACTTGCCTCTGCCGTCCTTAAGAAAGGTCTCCCTAAGATCAACGGCGTCCTCGTTTTCTTATCCATATCAAGCACAATAAAATCAACGGGGACGATGTGATCTCCAATTTGAACAGGCACAACCTCAGCAATTCCATCAGGGAAGCATACCAATTGATTGGCTAACTCCAAACACATACCCATAGGCTCCAATTCAGGTAAATTGAGACTTGTGAATATATGACGGGGTATAACACTTACACTCACTCCAAGATCGCACAAACACCTATCAAATATCCTTGTTCCAATCATGCATTTGATGCTTGGTGATCCAGGGTTGGGTTTCTTCTCTAGTGCAACATCATTGATTGCCACCATAAGTTCCTTAGTAGCCTTCACAACCTCCTCAGAAACCAGTGATTTCTTGTTTTGCATCATGTCCTTGATGTACTTGGCATAGATAGGTACTTGAATAGCATCAACAAAAGGGACATTGATGTAAAGCTTCTTCATAATATCGACGAACCTTGCGAATTGCTCGTCATGTTGCCGCACTCTTTCTATCTTGGTCAGCAGTTGAGTATCCAAGAACGTGGCAGGGCCATAGAGGTCAATATCCTTCTCGCGCTGATCGGCGCTGAGCCGATCGGTGCCTATAGTACCATCGCACCGATCGGCGCTAGGTGTGAGCCGATCAGCGTGGGTCTTCCTTGCTCCCGCAGAGTGCTCTGGATCTTCTATTTGCTTTCTTGACCATGTAGCTATTGCCTTCAACTGTTCTACAGACATCGTATTGCCAGGAATAGCCCCCTTGTTACCTTGAATGGCTTGCGATAACTGTCCCATCTGTTGCTCCATAATCTTAGTATGCTTCAAAATCTGCTCATTGGAGCTCCCAATCTCTATCACCTTGTCATTAATTCCCCCAAGGATACGATCAGTCTCCTTGAATTTAGCTTGGTTGTCCTTATTGATCTTATCTTGAGCTTGGAAGAACTTGTGACATTGGAGACAAAGTGGGATTGAATTTTGCATGGACGAACTAGGAGAGAAAGAACTCCTTTGCTGCTAAAATTGGGGCTCCCATCCACTATTCTTCATATATTCTAGCATTTTCATCTCTTCAGGGCAATCTTTCTACACATAACCAAATTCTCCACGCTCGCTACAAGTGGAACATGATTCCGCTAGCTTGAGCAACTCTTTCTTAGGGATATGATGATTATTGTCCAACCTTCTTTGAATAGCATCAAGGCGATCCATAACCAAGTCTTCATGAGTCCTCTCAATCACACTTTTTGCCACTCCTTTTGAAGGTTGTATATTCTTTGAACTTCTCTCACTATCCCATGATTGATTTTCAACTAGCAACTTGATCAATTCCTTAGCTTGGTTGGGAGTCTTTGTCATGAATGAACCTGCAGCTGAAGCATCTAAGTGTTGACGAGATTGAATATTCAATCCCATGTAGAACCTCTCAACAATTTCTCCAACCGATAGACCATAATGAGGGCATGCATCACCATATTCACTATATCTTTCCCATGCTTCTCCAATGCCCTCATCAACATTTTGCATAAATCCAAGAATCTAATTCTTTAGAGCTTGAGTCTTACTAGGAGGGAAATATTTGGCTAAGAGCGCAGCTGCTAAAGTGTCCCACACAATTTTTACTGTGTTTTCCAATCCATTGTACCGTTGCTTGGGGCGTCCAACTAGAGAGAAGGGGAACAGCCGCACACGTGCTTGATTGTTGCACCACTAATCCAACATATCTCTCCAGTTGATATGGATTCTGATCTTGAGCTTCTTGGAAACCTGACATGACAACATTAGTCAGTTGAGGCTTGAAACGATTAACCAAGGGTAACCCTGCCATCCCCTCTACTTATGGATCTGCAATTGTAAATAATACTCGAGGGTTGGCACGGACTGCTTCTCTAGCTAAATCTCCAAGTGACTTGCTTCTCTTCTCCGCTGTTCTCTTCTTGTGAAAGAGCCTTTTTGGATCATCGGTGTAATTAGAGGGTTTGTTTGACTTAGGACCGTCCATACCTGTTAGTTTCACTTAACAGAATATATGTACTAAAGCGACAAGTAAAGCACAATGACTAAACACTAATACATCAAACAATGTTTAAAAACCTGCTATGGTCCCTGGCAACAGCGCCAGAAAATAGGGCTTGTTGGTCATAGTTACGCACCCACTTATATACCGCAAGAGGATGGTGTATGATTGTAGCACTTTTTCCTCTTGAATTGAGTATTCCAAGGTTTATCGTATCCACTAGGACCTTAAGGATTATTAAACAGAGTTAACAGTAAAAGATCTAATCAAGACTACTGTCGAGTTCAAGTTGCATGAGGGGAGACTGGTCAGCGCAAAGGTGCTCTAGACAGTAAATCTGTCATTGCGTTGATTGGCGCGGGGCTGAGCCGATCGGCACACTACCGAATCTATGATTGCGCCGATCGGCGCTGGTGCTGAGCTGATCGGCACACGAACGAATCTAAGCCAAAGTGCGCCAGATATTTTGTGAGCCTAAGCTGTTAAGTGAGTAGCCAGATATCTTCTAGTGAGATCGTAACCAGATAGTCTAATCAAATAGCATAATGATGGTAATTACATGGATCAATGAAAACCTATAATGAATAAGATCACCCACTTTTCCGAGCGTCTCTCGATTTATTGCTGCCGAGAGGAAACCCTTAATCACGTAAGTATCTTACCCTACTCAACTATCCAATAGTGTTGCACAGGTTTAGTGCTGTCACCGCTAAACCACACTACGAGCATCATCAAGCAACCATAATCAATACAATGTCTGAATACTATCCTGATCACCACGATCAAGATAATATCAACCTACTTAGCCTAGAACTAAGCAATTGGAATAAGCACATGCATGATTACAGAATCAAGATAGACAAATCACCAAAACCATCATCAACATATTCTATTATCCTTGAGATACATAGAGTGAGATTCATCACCACTGACATGGCCTACCTTGACGGATCAACTTTTACTCCAATGGTTCTTAAAACTCAACTAGAGATCTATTCTAACGGGGCGAACCCCGGTGGCTCTAACTCACGGATCTGTTGTCCCTCTGACGCCTCCTTTTTGTCGCAAACAGGGGTTTACAAGTATTTATAAGGGTTCTACTCGTAAAGGACTTGGTTTCTAGCAAATAAGTCGGTTGTGCACAAGCCATGTCTTCTCTGGTTTCTCTTCCGAGTCAGTTCCTTTGTCTTCCACAGCTGCCATTTGGGCCTTTTCCTTCGAGATAAAGTCTTGCGCTGCAAGTCATGATCTTAAAGTTTCATAAATCTTCCAGGCAAATATCTTCAAGTATCTTGCGCAGATAACTTCCATAAGCATGACGAATGGGTCTCGATCACTTTTATGGGCTAAAACACCCTTGCGCTGATCGGCTCGGGGGTTGTGCCGATCGACGCACTGGGCTTCTTCAGTGCTTTTTGTTGCTTCTGGACTCCTGTCCTCTTCCAACATCACTTTAATCACTTCACCTGTTTCTGTAATATAGCTCCAAAACAATGCATATACAAATATATAGGCAAAATCACAGGTAAATGGCCTAAATTGGCATCAATTACGCTCTAATTGGGGTTATATTCACATATAAAAGGGGCACTTAGGTAGTGTCAACAATTTCCCAAGTTATCGCCTCAAGTCAGAAGTTTTTGATCAAGAGATTATTGGGAGAGTTTTAGGGAAGCTTTACAAGGATGATATAGAGCTTGATGGAATAGAGGTGAAACAAGCAAAGAGATTGCTAGACAGTTGCTTTGAGCCATCTCCCTACGAAGGATTATGCGGTGTGTATATTGTAGGTCTCACTGAATAGGAAGAAGAAGAACCGTACATACCATGTGAGATATCGGGGAAGAAATTCTTGAAAGCCTTGTGTGACTTTGGTTCCCGTGTCAGCTTGATGACTTATGATGCATTCATAAGCATGCCTTATGGAACTCAACAACGGCTGATGGGGACTGAACTTGAGCTCATCATGGCGGATGGAAGGAAGACCAAGCCACTGGGAGTGATCAGGAATGTTGAAATTGAGATCAGCTCAAAAACAATACCGGTAGATTTCTTCATTCTAGACAATAAAGAGACAAGGGTTGAAGATATCATTCTGGGAAGGCCATTCTTAAGATTAGTACAAGCTGTTCTGGATGCTAGGAAAGGTCAAATTACGGTACACCTAGGAGAGGAAGAAGTGCAATTTCAGTTTAACGATCCGTCTCATCAAGACCCTTCTTGCTATCAGGAATTCTACCCAGAGGAAGACAAGAAGATAGGGATGGATATGGGAGACCCACTGGACCACATCCTGCGCAGAACTGATAAGTATACTGCCAGCACCAATCGGCGCGACGCTTGCGCCGATCTCCTCAACCAGGAAAATCCTGATTTTGAACCTCTCAAGGAGCTGGATCCAAATGAAGCGCCAGTAGTGGAACTGAAGGAACTTCCGAAGGAGCTACGCTATGAATATCTAGGGAAGAATAGAACATATCCAGTTATTGTGAACAACGCCCTAATGAAAGAAGAAACAGAGAAGCTGCTTGCTATGCTCAAAAGGTATAAGAAAGCCATTGGTTACACATTGGATGACATCAAGGGAATCAACCCCATATTTTGCACCCACAAGATTAATTTGAAGGAGAATGCTAAACCAGTGGTTGACAGGATGCGAAGGTTGAAGGAATCAATGAAGCTAGTGGTTAAAAAAGAGATTTTGAAGCTACTTAATGCAGGTATGATCTACCTTGTTGCTGATAGTGAATGGGTTAGTCCAGTATATTGTGTGCCCAAGAAAGGAGGGTTGACAGTAGTGTCTAATGAGAACAATGAGTTGATCCCTCAAAGGGCTGTAACTGGATGGAGAATGTGCATAGATTACAGAAGTTTGAACAAGGTGACAAAGAAAGATCACTATCCTCTTCCGTTCATTGACGAGATGCTTGAAAGGTTACCAAGGAATTCCTACTTTTTTTATTTGGATGGATATAGTGGTTTCTTTCAAATACCGGTAAGACCAGAAGATCAGTAGAAAACTACTTTTACTTGCCCTTTTGGGACATATGCATATGGAAGGATGCCATTTGGTCTTTGCAACGTGCCCACCACATTTCAAAGATGCATGAATGCAATATTCGCTGAATTCATAGAAGATATTATGGAGGTATTTATGGATGACTTCTCCGTGAATGGTGCTAATTTTGATAGTTATTTAGAGAATTTGGAGAAGGTTTTGAAAAGGTTTGTTGCATGCGACTTAGTTCTTAATTGGGAGAAGTGTCACTTTATGGTAACAAAAGTGATAGTACTTGGTCATGTCATATCTAATAGAGGGATAGAGGTTGATAAAGCAAAGGTATCTACAGTTTAGAAATTACCTCCCCCTACTGATCTTACAACTTTGAGGAGTTTTCTTGGACATGCCAATTTCTATCGCAGATTTGTTAAGAATTATTCAAAGATTGCTAAGCCCCTGACAGAATTGTTGAAGCAAGATACAGAATTTGTCATGAACGATGAAAGACTCTTTGCCTTCAGAAGATTAAAGGAAGCTTTATGCTCTGCACCCATTATGCAGCCACCTGATTGGAGTTTACCTTTTGAAGTTATGTGTGATGCGAGTGACTATGCAGTTGGAGCTATTCTTGGACAATGGAAGGAAGGTAAAGTGCATGCTATTTATTATGCTAGCAAAACTTTGAATGAGGCGCAGATCAATTATACAACAACTGAGAAAGAGATGTTAGCTATTATATTTGCTTTAGAGAAGTTTGGATCCTACATTCTAAATTCTAAGGTGATTGTATATACTGATCATGCTGCTATAAGATACTTGGTTTCAAAGGAGTCTAAGCCTCGGTTAATGCGATAGGTATTGATGCTACAAGAATTTGATTTTGAGATAAGAGATAACAATGGAGTAAAAAATTCTGTAGCAGATCATTTATCTCGTCTTGAATCATCATCCACTGAGCCAATAAGAGATGAAATGCAACAAGAGCAGTTGTTTGCCGCATTTGATCATAGAGAGAATTGGATGATGGATATTATCAAAGGTTTCAAGGGACAAATTGATCTGATGAAGAAGAACACAAGGAAAAGAGTTAAGAGTGAAATGAGAAAATTTATATGGGCTGACCCATACTTGTATAGGTATTGCGAGGATAGAGCAGTACGGAGATGTGTACCCAGAGAAGAAAGAGCGAGCATTTTAGCAAAGTGTCATTCTTCGGATTATGGGGGACATTATGGCTACTTTAGAACACATGCAAAGGTATGGGCGAGTGGATTCTATTGGCCTACTATGCATGAAGATGCAAAAAGGTATGTTGCAACATGTGCTCAATGCCAATGAATAGGGAATGTTTTCAGTAGGAATGCAATGCCTCTTAACTACAACCTTCAAGTCAATATCTTTGATGTTTGGGGTATGGATTTTATGGGACCCTTTGTGAATTCTCATGGTTTCGAGTACATATTGGTCGTCGTTGATTATGTCTCCAAGTGGGTCAAAGCAATGGCATGCAAGGCCAATACTACAAGAGAATCAAGGAGTATACTTCAGGAGCAGATATTTCCTAGGTATGAAGTACCAAGGATAATAATTACAGATGGAGGATCCCATTTTACAGGAGGAGAATTTACTAGGTTTTTAACTAAATTTGGAGTTGAACATAGAATTGGAACAACCTACTATCCCCAGACGAATGGACAAGCAGAAACGTCAAATAAGCAATTAAAGGAAATTCTGCAAAAGATTGTTACATAGGAAGGAAAAGATTGGGCCACGAAGCTTAATGGAGCGCATATAGGATGGCATCCAAGACATCAATTGGTATGACACCATATCTATTCGTTTATAGAAATCATGTCACCTACCGGTGGAATTGGAACATAAGGCTTACTGGGCTATAAAGGAAATGAATTTGGATCTTGATGCCGCCGACGTGAAAAGAAAGATACAAATAAGCGAATTGGAAGAGATGCGATTATGTGCATAAGAAAATGCGGCCATATACAAAGAGAAGACAAAGAAGTGGTACGATAAGAAGCTTTTGAAGAAGGAATTCAAGGAAGGAGATCGGGTGCTCCTATTTAATTCGCGATCAGATTATTTGGTAAAGGCAAACAGCAAAGCAAATGGGAGGGACCTTATCTTGTGAATACGGTGTTACCTCCGGGAGCTGTAATCATAATGGATGGCAAGAGAAACAAGTACACGGTGAATGGACGATGTCTAAAGGTATATCTAGAACCCGTCATATTTGAATTAAAACCTTTTGATGTGTATTTCATTGCTGAGTGCCATGTGTGGTCAAGCTTAATGACGTAAAACAAAAGCTTTGTATGTATTTTGATTTTCGTAATTTTTCTGTTTCTGATTTGGTAATTTAGTGTACCACGTCGATCGATGCGTTGTTGCACCATACAGCACAGCCCTGCACCAATCGGCGCAGCGGAGTCTTTTTGGTTTCTGAGTCAGTTTTGGACCTTGCCTTCTTAAGACTCATCAAATTCCACGAATTAGAGATAGAGTTCTAGTCCAATTGAAAATCAAGGGATATAAATATGAGAGGATAGCAAACCCATGGATCAACTCGCATTACATCGTCACCAGAACAAAACCCTAAGAGAAGAAGCGATGGAAGGCGGTGCATCGGGCAGCAACCAAGGCGGTGTCGATCGGTGCGACTCTTGCGCCGATCAGCTCGGCGGCGGATTTCTACAGCCCTCTGCAAATTGGTCCTGAGAAGAAGTCGATGAAGTGCTGACACCAACACGAGATGATCCTCTCGTCTGGTCAAACCTGCAGAAGAAATCCATGAAGAAAAGCGAAGCTGACGCATGGAACGCCGACAAGGTGAAGATGGACAATGAACTTCGGTAGATGATGAAGAGAGTATTGGTGCGCAAAGGAAAATCTATAGCGCCTACTAAAAGTGAAGCTGTTTCTCAAAGGTATACCATGGAAAGCCTTCTTGATCTTGCTAAGCCCTTGTCGTATGAGGATTTCCTATTTTTTGAAAGATCATTGACTGAGCAAGAGAAGGAAGAGCTAGATGAGGAGAGCGCTCTCACAATCCATAGATGCCGACTTTATAGTGAACATAACATTGCCACCAAGTAAGAACTCAAGCTATGAGAGGAAGCCGAAGAAGTCATGTACGAGCGGGATGCGGAAAAGGATCTTCATGCTAAAAGGGATGAATCCTTTCCCAGGGTTCTTACCGATTGGGAAAGTTTTCAAGAAAATAAGATTCATAGGAACAATTGTATTGAGGGTTGCAAGTGTTTCTTTTGTGCTAAAGATCTTCAACGCAAGGTTGAACTCCAATTGGCGGAAGATCCAACTTTCATACCTAGAGATTTATTATATGATGATGGCTATCGCATAGTTCCTGGAAGGAGGACGCTTAAGGAGATTAACAATGAGATTTTACAAAGGCAGGAGAAGGAAAAGCAGAATAAGGTAATCCATGAACGTAATCTAGAGTAGTTAGCTGAGTATATGAAGATAGATGCCAGCTGAGCCGATCGACGTGACACTAGAGCCACCGATCAGTGCGACACTAGAGCCGATCGGCGCGACCTGAAGATGGTTGAATTTATTGATCCGATGGCTCTGCCAAGTGAAGACGAAGAGCCTGCTGCAAAGAAGTGTAAGACTACACCAGAGGTTCGCAGATTTGCTAGACTATCGGGTAAGCCAATTCAAAAGTATTCTGAATGGGATAGTGACTTTGATCTGTCATACTATTTGGAAACTTTGTAGAGTGGTGATCCTAATGTGTTTGGAGATTTTAATGATGATTTTGATATGCGAAGAAGATTTGGTAGTCCTAAGTTTGAAAATTGGGGAACACTTGCAGAATGCAGTAATGACAGGGCAGCAGGAACTCCAACGAGAGTTAATGGTAATGCAGTGGAAGGTGGAGGAAGTCACAATGGTGGAAGAACACCACCGCGCCGATCATCTCAGCCTTTGTGCCGATCGGTTCAGAGGAGTTTGAATAGTGCCTCTCCTTACAGCATTGAAAATCATAACCTGCAACCGCCTGCTTGCTGTCCTGTATGACGAAGAAATATTGAGCGCCTGTATCTAGACAGAGATTATGCTTACAGGCATCAAAGGGATATGTAACAACCCTGAAATAAAATATGCATTTCGTGTTATGAGCATCATATTTTTTTTGTGCATTTTAGTGTTAACTTTAATATTAGATTTTATTTCAAAATATTAAATTGCGTTCTTATCTAGTCCCTTTTGAACTGAGTTTTAAGTTCAAACTTTTGGCTTGCAAATTATCGGGATAAAAATATTTTTGAGTTTGGTATATCAAATAAAATTTTGGGTAATTTTTCTAAAAGTTTATCAACTCTTTAAATGACCAAAATAAGTTGTTTAATTTTAAACATTATTTTAGAGTCTGAATTCTTGGTTTGAAAACCGTTTGAAATCTGAACTTTTGCTAACAACGAAATAGCTTCCAAATGTTTCAAACTTTCTCCTTGAATTTTTCTTAGAATTTTAGGAGCTTATTTAGAGGTGATTTCAATTAACAGATAATATGAGGTCCTTTTTGCACAATGGCCAAAGTAGAAGACGAGCACGTTTTTTCTCTTCTCCACTTCAACCAGGCTCGGCACAGCGCCGCCGTGTGCAGCGCGCTCAGGGCGCCACGCAGCTGCCGCGCTGCCCTGGCGTCGCCGCCCTCGACCAGGGATAAGCTCCCGGCCTCCCTTTTTCTCTTTTCTCCTTCTCTCAGTTTTCTTTTCTTTTGAGAAACACCATTGCCGCCGCTCCCGAGCTTGAGCTCGACTCCCTGCCACTACCGCGCCTCTCCGGCCAAACCAAACCATCCAACCCCTGCGCCACTTCTTCCCCTTGCTCACCATGGCCACCAATCAATTCATACCGCCGTAGCTTGTGAGATCAAGGCCAATTTCCCCAAAACAACCGAAGCAAGCTCTCCTTTGCCCCTTCTTGATTTCTCCTATCTTGGTGAGTTTCTTTGCAATTCAACTTAAAAGAAGCTCTATTGGGTCGTTGTGCATCTTGTGATGTGTTGGTAGTTCAATTAATCAACTAGCCTCAACGAATTTTGGGTTTTCTTGGCCGCTGGTCAACCCCGCACGCCATGGCTGTAGCCTCTGGTTGGCCAGCCCTGTTTTCCAATTATTTACGAATTAAAGTAATTTCAGTAAATTGAATAAAATCATAACTTCCGTTTTAGACCTCCTAACATCGTGAGACCAATTTTGTTAGATTCCAAATGTTTTTCTCTACCACTTTGTAAAATAAAAATAAATGTTTTCTTTTCATGATTTTTAGGCATTTAATTAAGCTTAAGAATTATCTTTTATTTGATAATTTGTTATTACTTTCCTAAATTAGTATTTTATTTTATTAGGCTTGTGTTATTTTTATAATAGGGTAATTACATTTAATTAAGCATGTTAAGCATGTTAGTTCCTTTTAATTAATGGGTTTAATCCCTCGTAATTAGAAGAAAATACTTCGGACAAGAGTAACTAGGTTCTTGTTTACTATTTATTCGCGCCGTCATTTCAAGTATCGTATTTTGCATTCATGCATCGCTAGCACTAACTTGCGACGTATCAACGAATCGCATAGGACCTGAGATGAGAGTGGACCTGAGGTGGTGATCGTCGAGCCTGACTTTGCGCCTGTACCGCCGTACTCGGACGAACCTCAAGGCAAGCCCCGGAGCATCCCATCTATGTTTTTAAATTCTTTCTTTTATCACAATCAGTCGAGTCATGATTGTGCACTAGGTTCTAAGAATTAATTGACACCCACCTGCATCACTATCAGATCCCATGGTGTATGTATACTATACAGGTACCAGTAGCACGATAGGCGCTATGCTTATGTCATAGGAATATCTGTAGCACTGTATATGATGATCTTAAAGCATGGAGGCTTTAAGTTGAGTGAGATCTTTGAGAATTCAAATGAAAGGTGATGATGATGATGAGACCGGACGAGCCCCGTAGAGGAAAGGGAAAAGACTGGGTCTAGCAAGATGGTAGCCCCGTCCGTGTCAGATTTAGGACCAAGCCGTTGGCGGCTCTGTGAACAAGTATTGAATAGTACTGATCTACATGCTGGTATATGGGACGCAGTAAGCTGATGTACCCTAACTACCTCAGTGGTAGGACGTAGCCAACTTTCTTTTGCCGGCTGTTAGTGAGATTGAAGTCTCACGAGAGGGAAATGGTGGTCGCTCACGGATAACGTCTGGGACGGGTATCACGTGGGGTCTCCATATTTCCGGGGAAGTTGGAAACGGATCAACCTCTGTTTGGGGTTAGCGGGAAAGGTTGTCATATACGATCAATGCGGTGCATATATGTCATGTAGTCAGGTTTTACCCAGCTGGTAGAAATTAATTCGAGTCGCTGTCCCTCGCAGCAATGAGTACCGCTTGTTCACTTAGCGCGAGCGTAGATAATTGAGAGTAATAAGAGAAGGAGAGTTGTTTCAGTTAAATAATTTCTTTACTTGCAAGAACTTGATTGCAATAGTACAGAATGCAAATCTTATTGTTAATGAACTTAATCTTGAGCTAAAAGATGAAAGTAGATGTTCACTATTAGTGCTGTTTTTCGCAAGTCTGAGTCAACCCACGAGCCAAAGGCCTATACATTCTAGGTGTCGGCTTTAGCGAGCCACGTTGACGGGTCAGTCTTGCGGAGTATATTAGATACTCAGGGCTTTGTCCATGTTGGTTTTAGGTGGTGAGTCATCTTCCTATGGCTGGTATGAGAATATGCCAGGAGAAAGATAACTTCTGGAAGGAGGATCTATCCAGTGGGAGCGCATCCCGTCTCCTGAAGAGTAGAAGATGATCATGTTTTGGGAACATAGTTTAGATTTTAAAATAAAGCTCCTCGTTGCTAAACAGTTCGCGTTTAGATTTTCAAACACTTTGTTATACTAAATATTTTTCCGCTGCAACACTCTGGCTTGTATTTTCTGAAAACCTGGTTGCATTATACCATGATTTAATATATTCTGGGCTTATAAGAATGTATGTGCTGTTGTAACTCGCTTCATCGAGTGTCCTCCTGTACGTGATCTTGGTTATCCCAGAGGGGATATCACAGGATACAATCGAGATGAACAAAGCAGACTACACTTTTCTCATAAGGAATATAAGACGAATTTTCCGAGTCTTGAACAGGCATGGTCTGCATGATTAGTGTGTTGAGTTTCTTCTCTTGCAATGAGGACATTGCAAATTTTGAGTGTAGGGGAAGGGCTTTACCATTAGTCATAGTTTTTAAGTGTTTTTGAGTATAGTTTCTTATTTGTTTTTCTTATGAGTGTTTATTTAAGTTTGTGTGTGTGCTGAAGAGAATCATGAGTCATGTTGAGAGTTGCTTCAAGGTCTTTTATGTAGTTTGAATTATTGCATTATCTTTAATAAAGTTAGTGTCGATTATCAAATTGAAAGAGACCCATACTATTTATCTTGTCTTTTTTATGATCGATTGGTTGATTATTTGAATTAATTGGTTACCATTTAACTTTTGAGCTTTGTATTTGTAAAAATTTCCTTTGACTCATCATAAGCTAAAGCAAAAAGCAAGGTCTAAATATGCCTACATAGCCGAGTGAATGAGAGCAAGCTACACATTTGAAATAATTGGATTGTAAGTAACTTTATCAACTTTTTGCTCATGATTTTGACCAAGTTAGGAAAGAATGATCTATTTGTTTATCTCTGTATTTCTAGCCATTCTTATCCATTTAAATTCCTTGCTATCATGAAAACCATACGTCTTTGTTTCTCCCTCCTCCTTGATACAACCTATATTCTCAATAAAAGGGAATTCAGAAAATTTCCGCTGCTGGTACAAGACAGAAATTGCTGATTATATCCAGAATAGAAAAAGCGTGAAAGGAAAGAAAGAAGAAAAATATATAGACCGCGCCGACCGCCGCAGTATTGCACCGATCGGCGTTGTTGAAAAAGAAAAAAAATATATAAAAAAAAGAGATAAAGAGAAAATATATTCCCTGAGAGACAGTAAGGTCATCGAATAAACCAGCTTTTTGATTATTTCTAATTCTTTGCCATCGTTCTCATTGAAATACTTTTTTCTATTCCTCTTCTCCAATTAAGTTCTTTTCCAAGAAAATTCTTTCTTAGTGGAATTGATTGAGCATATTGTTGATATGGTTAATCTTATAGTTTAATTTAGTTATATAGCCCTCCAAGATCCACATACAATCCTTGATTAGATAGGAGAGGGAAGGAAATACACTTGAGAGATCTAGAGAGGACCAAATGTTTGATGTTTGATGCTAAAGATGAGTTGAGGAGAACTAAAATTGTTTTTGAAAAGGTTTTGTGGTGATTTGATTAAGTTCAAGTATGATATACCGATTGGTTAGAAGGAGATGAGAGAAAATATTTGTGGCGGGATAACAAGTAAAAATGATGATTGAGATTGATTTCATGAGAGGTGGTGTGAAGATTCTTGTTACATATTTAATTTTGTATTGCTCGAGGACTAGCAATAATTTGAGTATGGGAGAGCTGTTGGTGGTTTCTAGATGCCTATTTTATCTACCAAAAGGGATATTTTACGTCTTAATTTGGTGGTTTGGACTAATAATTAACCCCATATTTGCATATATTTGTAGTTATTCTATTTTAGATGTAATCGCAAGAAACAGGTGTAAAATAGGGCAATTATGGATAAAGTACTAAAAAGTAACGAAGATGGGCCAGATGCGGAGCCGCGCCGACCGGCGCGGGCCTACGCCGATCGGCGCGAAAGGGAAAGATGACGAAAACATGACCCAGTCCGAGAAAGACGAAGGCCCATCCTAGTATGAGTTAGAGTTGGTGGAAGTTAACCTAATCCCGTCGAGTATAAAAGGAAGATAATTATCAAGAGCCGGGGAGGACAGCAATCGGAGATGGCAATCGCGAGAATCAGTTATTAGAACTAGGGTTTCAGGATATTGGCGGCGAAGTTTGGTCAACACCGAAGAGACCCACCAGAAAGGAGGTCGCGCCGATCGGCCCGACGCTTGCGCCGATCGGCTCGTGCGTATTCTAGCGCTATTTCTCATCCCTCTGCTATGTCTAACAGAAGGATGAGTGAGTAGTCTTATATTCTCTTCTTTGGTGCGGGGATCTTGTCATGTAACTCTCGTACTTATTGATACTCTCTCGATGAATTTAATCTATGTAATGAACTTAATTACACATCTATCTATCCTTTTCATTAGTGTATCAGCTAATACACTTTTGCCCATTACATAGTGCAAGAAACCAGTGGGGAGATAATAGCCTCTGTAGTGACAGCTGAGGTGAACGAAACCACCATGTCTTGTAGAATATTAGAGTCATCACTCGAGTTGATAAGAATAAGGTTGCATGCTAGTGAACCAATTTTAAGGAGAGAATCCTTTATTATTCTGTTACCTCTTCAATAATATTCACCCTCCACTCTCTCGCTATCATCATTCACACCAACCAATCCATTGCAATTTGTTAGTAACCCTTTAATAGTAATTGTTCTGCTCGTTCCTTATAGATTCGATAACCTTGGAATACTCTGAGGGAAAAAGAGCTATAATTGTACACTGTCATCTTGCGGTATATAAGTGGGTGCGTAATTTCGACCAATAGGCACATGTCTGGCATGGTCGAAGCCATAGGTGAGCGTGCACCGAGGTCCTCTGTTGGTTTGATTAAAGAGGGGTAAAAATGTCATTTCGTATTGAGTTTAGAGGGAATAAAAATAAAAAAAAATCAGATAATGCTATGGGTGATGAGGGAGGGACACTCACTAGTGCGTTTTGGAGAGACGCCTTTTACTGATGCTTTTCTTAAGATGACACTCTTCGTTAGTGTTATTCTAGCAATTATCCTAGAGCATCACCAAGAGAATCCAAAAAACCATCCTAAATCAAATAGATTGGAATTAGTAAACCAAACATTTTCACTAGAGATCTAAAATTGTTTCATTATTTGAGTTCCTCCTAAAATTCTCTCATTATACCTACAAACAAAAGTTTATCACCGATCCTTCTTTTTCTAGGAGAATTAATGTGTTGTGGATCCAGATGTTGATGTAACCCAATCAGAAGTGATTTTTATCGAGTTTTATAGGGGACTATGGGAGGGGAAGAAAAGTTACCTCTAATAGTTTTTTATTATTCTCAAAAACAAGTTTCAAAGGTAATTTTATGATGATCTTAATTTCTACCAAATTAACCAAATTTCTACCAAATTAACCAAAATAGATATTTATGGAAAACAAAGATAGAGGCTACCCAAAGATTGAGGTATCTTTCAAGATATTCTGAAACTCATATGTAAACCCCTATCACGGAAGAAATGATGGAATTAAATTACAAGGTCGTTCATGTCTTGCAACAAAATCTGAACTTGCTGAAATTTCTGATAATGATGATATTTGCTATGCTTTGATATGCAAATAAGCTTTGTTTTCGCTTGATGATATTGCTTCTAGTGTTGTGTCTCCTGCTGTCACTAACCTTTTGCAGGAGTATGAGGATGTTTTTCTAGCTGAGATACCCCCGGGATTGCCACCTTTGAGAGGGATTGAGCATCAAATTGATTTGATTCCGGGTGCTACTTTGCCAAACCGTGCTGCTTATAGGACCAACCCTGAGCAGACTAAGGAGATACAACGATAAGTTCAAGACCTTTTGGATCGTGGGTATGTTCGTCAATCACTTAGTCCTTGTGTTGTTTCTGTACTTTTGGTTCCTAAGAAATGTGGTACTTGGCGTATGTGTGTAGATTATAGAGCCATAAATAATATTACTATTACATATCGTCATCCTATTTCTAGGCTAAACAACATGCTTGATGAGTTATGTGCTGCTATAATTTTAACTAAAATTGATTTGCGTAGTGGCTACCATGAAATTAGAATGGAACTTGGAGACGAATGGAAAACAGCTTTCAAAACCAAATTTGGATTATATGAGTGGTTAGTAATGCCTTTTGGTTTAACTAATGCACCTAGTACTTTCATGCGCTTGATGAATGAGGTTTTAAGAGCTTTCATTGGCAAATTTATGCTAGTTTACTTTGATGATATCTTAATTTATAGCAAATTCATAGATGAACATATGAATCATTTACGTGCTGTTTTTTATGTTTTACGAGATGCACATTTATTTGGTAACCTTGAGAAGTGCACCTTTTGTACGGATCGAGTCTCTTTTCTTGGCTATGTTGTGACTTCACAGGGAATTGAGGTGGATGAGGCGAAGATTGAAGCCATAAAGAGCTGGCCTGTATCAAAAACTATCACACAGGTGAGGAGTTTTTCTTGGTCTTGCAGGTTTCTACCGCCGCTTTGTCAAAGATTTCAGCACCATTGCTGCACCATGAGAAGAAGGACATTGATTTTCATTAGGGTAAGGTACATCATGAGTCTTTTGATGCTTTGAAGGATAAACTTACATATGCATCATTGCTGCAAGTACCTAATTTTGATAAGATTTTTGAGCTTGAATGTGATATTTTAGGCATTGGTGATGTTTTAATGCAAGATAGTAAACCTGTTGCATACTTTAGTGAGAAAATTACTGAGTCTGTTTTGAATTACTCCACGTATGATAAGGAATTGTATGCACTTGTACGTTGTTTAGAGACGTGGCGTCATTATTTGTTGCCCAAAGAATTTGTTATTCATTCTGATCATGAATCACTTAAGTATATTCGTTCTCAATGTAATTTGAACCGTAGACATGCTAAATGGATTGAGTTTATTGAGTTTTTTCCTTATATTATTAAATATAAGAAAGGGAAGGATAATATGATCGCTGATGCTTTATCTAGGTGCTATACTTTATTGTCTCAACTTGATTGTAGAATTTTTGGACTTGAGGCAATTAAAGAACAATATGCCGCTAATGTTGATTTTAAGGATGTATTGCTGCATTGTAAAAAAGGTCGTGCATGAAATAAATTTATGTTGAATGATGGATTCTTGTTTAGAGCTAACCGTCTATGCATTTCAGTTGGTTTCGTTCGCCTTTTGTTGTTACAGGAGACGCATGGAGGTGGATTGATGTGTCATTTTGGTGCCAAGAAGACGGAGGATATTTTGGCCACACACTTCTTTTGGCCAAGAATGAGGAAAGATGTTGAGCGCTTTGTTGCTCGCTGCACTACATGTCAAAAAGCTAAGTCTCGTTTGAATCCACATAGTTTATACATGCCACTTCCTGTTCCTTCTATTTCTTGGGCGGATATTTCTATGGATTTTGTTTTAGCACTGTCTAGGACTAAGAGGGGGAGTGATAGTATTTTTGTTGTTGTGGATAGATTTTCTAAGATGGCACACTTTATACCATCTCATCAGACTGATGATGCTAGTTATATTGCTGATCTCTTTTTCAAAGAAATTGTACATTTGCATGGTATGCCTTCTACTATTGTTTTTGATCGTGATGCAAAATTTTTGAGTCATTTTTGGCGCACGCTTTGGAATAAGTTGGGTACAAAGTTGTTGTTTTCTACAACTTGTCATCCACAAACTGATGGACAAACTGAGGTGATGAACCGCATTTTGGGTACTATATTGAGAGCTATTTTGAAGAAAAATTTGAAGCAATGGAAAGAATGTTTGTCTCATGTTGAGTTTGCATATAATCGGGCAATACATTCTACTATCAAGGTAAGTCCTTTCAACTCTTAGCAGAGCTTTTTTCTGGGGACATCCAGCACTATTGTGCCCCCAAACATCACAAAATTTACATTGTATAGTCTTCTTTTTTGAGATAGGTTCAGGTACATTGGGCTCACCAGCAGCTTTTCTTCTTTTTTTCTTGGGACGTCCTGGTTTAGGCCTCCACAATGGAGGATCCATATCAGGATACATTGTTTTCACCCACTGAGTTTGGTCAGGAACAGGAATAATTATCTCTTGATACGCCCTAATATACTTGTCTCTTTTGAAAAAGTCATCGATATAGTCATTAGGCTTGTGCTTAAATGTTTGAATAGCTGAAACTGCATGGCTACATGGAATACCTGTTACATCCCATTTTCTACAGCCACAAGTTCTCTTGTTCAAGTCCACCACAAATTGGTTTGTGCCCATAGCAACCTGCCATATCCCCCTTCCAGCACAAGTTGGTCTACAATATTTCGCTTCTGTTTTCTCTAGCTCAAGTCTCTTCTTGTAGTTTGGTGCAATCTGCCAATTATCTTGCTCGGCACCACCTTGATCCCAAAGCTCACCATGATCTTGGTTCTCATGTGCTCTAGCATAGTAATCACTGGTTCTTCCCTTGCTTCTAATATTGATGAATTATATGTCTCGCTGCTGTTGTTGACTACAAGATCAGTCTTCCCTCTAGAAGAGATGTGTACCTGCACCAATGCCTTCTCGGTATCTTGTTTAAGTACTCCCAAGCTTGAAGACTTCTTGACTTTATAGCCTCCATAGCCATCAGATAATCATGCTCTCTGTATGCATAGGCTGCATTCTCGAACTCTTTTTTAAACCACTCCCCTCAATAACCTGCAGCGGCAAAGTTGGCATGTATGTGCCTAATGCAGTACCTATGTTCTGCTGTAGGGAATATGTCATCAACTGCACCAAGTAAGCCCTATACAAGTGAGAAAATAATTGTTATAACTCATGAGCCACAACAACAATAGTAAATATTGGCTGATATTAGTGTCGAAGAAAATATAGCCTGAGATAACACGCGTACCTTCTATCTATCACTCATGATTACCCATCCACCAAATTCTTCTCCACTTCTAATACAATCTCTCAGAATTTCACAAAACCAGGTCCAGGAGTGAATATTTTCAGACTCAACAAGAGAAAATGCAATAGGGAACATCTATGCAGCACGGATACGGATACGTGTACAAGTATCCGACGGATACGGATACGACAATACGCCATTTTCTCAAACAACTCGATACGTGGATACGTTTAATATTTTTATATAAAAAGATATAGTGAATATCCAAAATATTAATGGCTTAGCAATAGCAGCCAAATGCTTCAGTTTCTCTCACAGTTAGACAAATTGAATGAGCAAAAAGAGGAATTCTACAAAGAAAAGCAAATGAGCTTGAATAATGCACATAAATCCGAACTGCAGCTGCATACGGGTCAGAGGAGAGAAGCGAGAAGAAGGCTGCAGCAGTCGCCGCCTGCGCCAGTTCACCTCGCCGCGAATCCAGGGTGCCGCCGGCCGCGCCTGCTCCCTGCCACACCCCCGTATCCGACCCGTATCTATGACGTATCCGTATCCGTCGCGTATCCGGTGTGTATCCACGCTTCGGACGAAGTATCCGTGTTTTGTAGGGGAACATATTGTTGTTGCCATCTCTACCTATCGCAGCTAGGATTTGACACCCATTAGGGAGCTTCACATGGGTTCCATCCAGTCCAATGGCCTACAACCATTTTTGAAACCATCTATCTGAGCTTCACATGGGTTGCCAGGCTCTTTTGAAACATCACACTTCAATACAACCTTGCTCCCGGGATTTGAAGCCAGCAAGGTATGTGCATAATCTTGAATTCTCTTGTACTGCATATTATGATCTCCTAATATTTTCCTTTGTGCATCTCTTTTTGCTCGGTATGCCTTGTGCTTGCTTATGCCTATTTGAGTATCCCTAAGAACTGTGTCCTTTAGAGCTTTCCACTTCCAATCTTTATCACTTCTAAAGAATTCTTCATACTCATCACTGACCCATTTGGAATCCATTTGTTTAATAGTGTGACTCCTACCACAAATGTGAATATTCACAAATTTCTTTATTTTGAATGTAGCCTCTCCTGGGAGGCTTGATGCATAGATGTACCAAGGGCACTCTGCACCTAGACATTTGGCAGAAATCTTCTTGCCCTCATTTTTAAGTCTCTTTACCTCCGTTCCTTCCCGAATGATTAGATTTTTAAGAGCTTCCCTAAACTGTTGCCCGTAGGTAAACAACATACCGACCTCAATGTGTGGATGCTTCATAGTGCTCTCATCAAAACATATGTCATTCAATCCTCCCGATCTGCTGACAAAGGTGTCGTCGTCCTCGTCCCGCTCAAGTGTTCTGTTGCTATCATCAGGTTTGTTTGTCAAATATGATGCATCAGGTCCTTTCTCCTTTGTATTCTCAGCTTCCCTTCTAGCTCTCATAATAGCCCTCTCACTATAAACAACTATTGCTTTGTTTTTTCTTTTGTCATTTCCTTCATCTGCTCTTTTAGTAGTTTCTTCTCCCTTCTTCTCACTAGTAGTGTACAAGTCATCATCATCATTATCTCCCTCAAAAACAAAATCTGATTTCACATTCAGTTCTTCATCATCATGCAAGTCATTATTACTGTCCAAACCATCATCACTAGAAGCTCCATTATCTCCAACTGTTGTTGCCTCCTCCATTGGCCTTTGAGTGCATAGGTTTGAAGAAGGCTTGGATTGGCTACAACCTAATGACAAAAAATTGACTGATCGATGGGGCGATGGCACAATATATATACTTCAAGTCTCCTGACCAATATGATCATCAAGGAATAGTCTGCACTAAATGTCATCATGCACTAACACCAATCCATGAGGAGCTGCATATCCAGGCTTCAGATAGTAAATATTGTCACTCTTGCAATACCCATATGGTTCTAGCATGTCTTGTAAATAAAAAAAGTTGATCATATCCCTATCTATGTTAGGGATAGTATTACATCGTGAACTTTCTCCATGGATGCCACCCTTATTGGGGCAGCCATCAAAACTAGCCCCAGTGAACACCTTTAGAGAAATGAGAGAAGAATCCATCTGCAAACAGTTCATAATAATTTAGACAACGTTAATATTATGTCGATGATAACTTGTACCTATTTGCTAGAGCATCCTAACAATGATTTTAGTGCATAAACATATATAATAATTGTTTGATTGAGTTGTTGATCTACGACTGCCAAGAATTCACATTAACCTTGGCATTAAAAAATTATGAATATGTCATAATCATAAACCCTGGCATAACTTCCGTCAATTATTGATCTAACCTATCCATCAATTTCTAGATTTCTACATATATAACTGCCGAATGAAACTAGGTATATACAAATCTTACTTCTCAAACATACAATGTTGTCTATGAGATGTTTATGAGATTTGATAACAGATTAGCAACTAACCCCTTGTTGGCTCCCAATGGAATCCCGATTCCTTCAAAATCTGCTAGAATGATGATAAATTTTGAGATTTGATAACAGATTAGCAACTAACCCTTTGTTGGCTCCCAATGGAACCCCGATTCCTTCAAGATCTGCTAGAATGATGACAAATTTTGACCTCCACAAAGGCCGATCATAGGATTTTGTGGCCTAGCTACCACGATCGCCGCCGCCATGACTCTTGGCTCCCGTGATCGTCGCTCGTCGTGGAGAGAATAGATATGGGTTGTCGTCTCGCAAACTATGTGCACTACGTCCTCCACGTTGGCATATAACTTGGCACACCGATGGTCAAGTCGCCTCTTAATAGCTGGCATGTCAATGTTATTTGCCCTCAGGAGCTTATCTGAAATCCCGGAACACATGTGGGGTGTAACTTCTGCTTTGCAGATTAGGGGGGGGGGGGGGGGTTGTTGCAACTCTGGGTGACTTGTGCGAGGGTTTTTGGAATTTTGCCATTAAATTAATATTCCTGCCTCTGTATCGAGCAATACATATAGCAACGGATTATTACAGCTGAAAAAGAGAGAAGCACTGCCAACCAAGGAATTTGGAACACAAAATTTCTATCCATTATTATTGAAACTATAACGTAAGTCTATTTGAAAAGCGCCACCCGTTATGAGCGAAGATCTCCATGGCCACTGTCTCTAGAATTCTAGCAACCGTCTTCATCAAGGGGCGTTCCTCATCCCTCAAAAGGATGGACCAAAGCCGAGTCCAAAAAGTCCCCCTGAAGAGAACCTGCAAAAAAGAGGGTACTGATGTCTTGTCTAAAACCACATCATTTCTACTCAGCCACATAGACCAACACAAGCTTGCCACCCCACTCCAAATAAGTTTTTTCTTTCTTAAAACCATGCCTCCTAACCAACCATCAAACATATGTTGGAGATTAAGTGGAGGTGGTAAACCAAATGCACAAAACACCACACGCCACATAAAGCGGGCCAACAGGCATTCAAAAAACAAATGTTGAATACTCTCATTTAAATTACAAAAACAGCAATTGACACTCCCATTCCAGTTTCTTCCGGCTAAGTTATCCTTTGTTAAGGTAACACCTTTGTATAAATATCAGAGAAACACTTTAATCTTCAGAGGGACCCTAATTCTCTAGATATATCTAGTATACGACAAGGCTTGTGTCGTATTGATGGCTAGATACATGGACTTCACAGAGAAAGAGCCATTCAGATGCAAGGACCAAATCAACGAGTCACTGTGGTCTGACAAGTTGACATCAACAACCAAGAGCACTAATTGACGCCAGGCTAGAAGGTTTTGACCCACCAACGCTCTACGAAAAGCAACATTTAGTGGACTAGAGGATAGGACTGACTTAACTATAGCATTTTTAGATCTAACAATGTTATATAAGTTTGGGAACCTATCCCTAAACGTGATGTTTCCAGTCCATAAATCCTCCCAAAATCTAATATTGGAGCCATCACCTAAACGAAAAGACCCAAAACGAAAGAGATCTCTCTTGACCTCCATAAGACTAGTCCAGAAGTGAGAGTCTCTAGGGACATGTTCTACTTGAGACAAAGTTTTGGAGGACAAGTACTTGCGGTAAGGGATTTGCTGCCAGATCCCGTCACTGTTAACCAATCTGAACAACCACTTACTTAGCAAGCACCTATTTTGGGGTTCCAGATTGATGATACCCATCCCCCCTTGGTCGTTGGGAGTATACAAAATACTCCACCTAGAAAGGTGGTATTTTTTCTTATGACCCTCATTCTGCCAAAAGAAACAGGATCTAAAATAGTCTAATTTATGTAAAACTCCTTTTGGCGCCTTGAAAAAGGAGACCATATACAGCGGTAAGCTACTGAGCACTGAGTTAACCAAAGTAAGACGACCTCCCATTGATAACATTTTACTTTTCCAGCAACTAAGTCGCTTCTGGATCCGGTCCAGAATATGGTTCCAATCTGAGTTAGCTAATCTACGATGATGCATCGGAATACCTAGATAACGAAATGCTAGAGCACCCAGCTCACAACCAAAAATTTGAGTGTAATCTTGCTGAAAATCAACCGCTTGACCATAACAAAAAATCTCACTTTTATGAAAATTAATTTTGAGGCCAGAAAGTTGTTCAAATGCACAAAGCAAAAGTTTGACATTCCTTGCTTCTTCAAGGCCATGATCTAACAAAAGGATCGAGTCATCCGCATATTGCAAAATTGATAGTCCTTCATCAACAAGATGTGGAATCACACAGCTGAAAAGACCCTGTTCTTTTGCTCACCCAAGAACAATGGCGAGAAAGTCTACAGCTAAATTGAACAACATTGGGGAGATAGGATCCCCCTGCCTTACTCCCTTCTTAGTTTGAAAGAAATGTCCTATGTCATTATTAAATTTTACCGCAACACTCCCCTTTTCCATTATCTTGCTAATCCATTCACACCACTTAGGCGTGAATCCTTTTACTCTCAGACACTGTTGAATAAAAGGTCATTTTACTTTATCATATGCTTTTTCAAAATCTAATTTAATGATGACCGCATAACTCTTTTTCCTATTGATCTCATGTAAAGCCTCATGTAAAGTGATAACTCCATCTAAAATAAAACGGTCAGGAATAAATGCTGATTGAAAAGGGGAGATTATTTTATTCACTATTTGTGCCAGTCTATTATTCAAAACCTTCGTAAAGATTTTGAAACTTACATTGAGCAGACAAATTGATCTATATTGCTGAATGCATGTAGCATCCGCCTTCTTAGGTAATAGCGTGATCATGCCAAAATTGAGGCAATGTATTGGTAACTCCCCTAAATGGAAAGCATTAAACATGTCCACTAAGTCTTGTTTAATGACGTTCCAAAAGAATTGGTAGAATTCTGCTGGAAAACCATCTGGGCTTGGGGACTTATTATGCTCCATCTGAAAACCAGCTTCTTTGATTTCTGTTTCCGTAAAGGGTGCAGTGAGAAACTCATTCTCCTGGACCAAGACTTGAGGTATATCCCCCATTACCTCCTCGTCTATCCCAAACTCATTAATTTTAGAGAGTCCAAATAGGTTTTTGTAGTAATTAGTGATAAAAAGTTTTAAATTATCATGGCCAACAATGGTTCCTTCTTCTTGCTCTAGTTGAAAGATCTTGGTTTTCCTGTGTCGTCCATTGGCTAGTAGCTGGAAATATTTTGTATTATTGTCTCCTTGTAGCAACTTAGTTGCCTTGGAACGTTGTAACCAATACAACTCTTCTTCCCTGAGAAGTTTGTTTAAATCATTTCTCAGCCTAGACCTATGATCACTTTTCGATGGCGATAGCACACAACTTTCCGCCTTTCTATCTAAGACATCCAAAACTGCTATAAGCTTGAGCTTCTTATTCTTTGTTTGAGATACCAGGTTTTTAGCCCAACCACGAAGGTATCATCTAACCCTTCTAATTTTTCTTTGCCACTTAGACAAAGGGGAGGAACCACCTTTCTCATTGTTCCACACATTGGTGATCCACTCAAAGAAATCATCCTTAAGAAACCACCCTAGCTCAAACCTAAATAATCTAGAGTCCCCCCTATAGGTATGGGTGCCAGAGGATAACAACAAGGGGGAATGGTCAGAAATTTCCCTAGAAAGAGCCTGCACCATAGCAATTGGGAATTTCATTTCCCATTCCGTACTAACTAAGATTCTATCTAATTTCTCATAAGTTGGTACATCAGCATAGTTAGCCCAGATAAACTTCCTACCTGAAAGTTCTAACTCCCTTAGATTTAAAGAATCTATGATCGCATTAAATAAATTGGGCCAGTGACTTTGGAATCTATCATTATTTTTCTCCGAAGGCGTCCTAATAATGTTAAAGTCTCCTCCCACACATAGTGGAAGATCCTCATTTCCACAGATCCGCACCAACTCGGCAAGGAACTCATCTTTGAACTCGTTTTGAGCTGCCCCATACACTGACATTAACGCCCACTTAAAACCATCAGATTTATTTGTTGATCTAAACTTGATAAAAAAAGTCGCCCGAGTCAACCTTATCGACCACAAAGTGTGCTAAATTGACTCCTAACAAAATTCCGCCAGACATACCTCTAGGCGGGGTCCAATGCCATGAAAAGTCAGCACCGGCACAGAAATTATCAAGGCATTGAACAGAAAAAAATTCTTACCAGTTTCTAAGATTGAAATGAAATGAAGGTTATGCTCTCTAGAAATGTCAAAGTTTCGCTAAGTCACGTAAGCCATGACTATTCCAAAAGACTCCTTTCATTAGAAACTAATTTTTTTTTCATAGCTGAACTCTTCCTATGTGACGTTCCCTTCTTTCTTCCCACTTTAGAGAGTTTAATAGGAACATCAACTAAATTGTCACCAAGATCAAAATTGCTATCAAAAATTTCCTCTGTAAGATCCCCACAAAGGCGACCAAGAGGTGAAGAAAGATCACTATCATACTCCTCATCTGAAATTACAGCCCTCTTATCAGAAGAGAGTCTTGATGGTTTAATCCTAGCAAATTCTAACGATCTCATTCAGGAAACAGCAGCAATCATAGAACCAACAGAATTACCCAAAGAAATACCCACCGCCCTAATCTTAAGACCAGCAGACTTAAAAGAAGGAGGCGAGGACTTACCCAGCTCGTTGAGGTTCCGAATAGCTATCGCTCTTGAGGCCTTCTCCAGAGAGTCCATATCAGCAACCGCCGCATTGCGCTTGCTACGCCGCACCATAGAGTTTGGAGACGACTCCCTGCTCATCTGCGCCACCATCTCCATGGACCCCAGATCTGCCGAAACCGGTTCACTCGCCATCACCCCAGCACCCATCTTCGACGCTAGGTCTCCACCAAGACCTCTAGTAACCACAGCCTCCGTAGGCGCTACCAACGTTGGTGCCACATAGGTACCAACCTCGTTGGATGGCGGATTGGCTGAAGCCCCAACCAATAGAGCCTTAACCACCCGGATTTCCTCATTAGGCTTAACATTCACAAAATTACTCATCTTTTCCGTATCATATTCCTCTCTCAATAAATCATCATTATCCCAATCCAAATCCATTGGGATCTCACCATCGTCAACAGCACTAGCAGATTTACCTTTAAGATCTTGAGGAAGTGCATTCGACAAGCCAGTGCCCACATTGGAAACTTGCGTGTCATGAGCACCATGCATATCCTCGTCTCTGTTTTGATGTCCCTGATCAAAACTGTCATCAAAACCATTTTGGCCAAGGCTAGAAATACCACGGTTGGGGACAAAAGGTTCAATCTCAAACTTTAATTGGAAAAATATGTTTCCAATGATAACATCCATGCATGAGGGAGTAATTTAGATTCAAGCACAGCAACACAAAATCGACCAAACTTATTTGTCGATGTTGTTGGCATGTCCACATTTTGGGTAACCCCAAACATCGAGCCAACAGCCCAGATAATTTTAAAAGTTCTTAAAACAGCCGGCAGGTTTGTCACTCCTATCCAGACTATGGGCAACAAATGTCCAAAATATTCCTCCTCCTCTACAAATTCCTTAAACTTCAAGATCAAACCATTATGCAAATTAGCACTCACCCAATAACAAGCTCTCAACATTTCTGTTCTGGTCTGAAAGACTACCCTGAAAATATTATTCTGGGTGATAAGAACCTCCCAATCAAAGTCATCTCTAACAAGGAAATTAAAATGCCCTATCAGTTCTTCCACTGGCATAGCACCCCCCTCCACAAAGATGAGGGCAGTTCTAGAATTTCTGAAAGATGGCTGGATTGGGGGATGCTCGTACGCACCAAGCGCATCTACGGCATAACCAACAGACATAGCCAAATTGTTGACATCATTCTTATGGAGACATCTATTGGTGACGTGATCAGTGCAGCAACACACCTCACATAGAAGCGTTGCCATACACTAGGCAATAAAGTGGCCCTTTGCCCCACACCTA
This sequence comes from Eleusine coracana subsp. coracana, assembly GCA_032690845.1. Classification (NCBI taxonomy): domain Eukaryota; kingdom Viridiplantae; phylum Streptophyta; class Magnoliopsida; order Poales; family Poaceae; genus Eleusine; species Eleusine coracana. The sequence goes on from CM064422.1 coordinate 29,529,523, forward strand.
TAGCAAATCCTATTCGTAGAAGCAGGGACGACCTCCTCTACATTCTCCTTGGTCTCTAACGATGGTTTAACAGCATCAACAAAATCTTTCACGACCTTACCAACAACAGCCTCTGGATCGGCCTCTGGAGTATCCGCATCTATTCATTCCACCAAATCGAACCATCCCAGACAGCCAACAACACATATTGTTTTCTTTTTGTTGTCCTCTAGCATATATTTTCTTTGTTCTTAAATTGTTATCGTTATTGATTTTTCAAGTTACTTTTGATCATCGTTTTATTCAAAATTTTCATACATTTTCTTATGAGTTTCTTTTCACTAAATAAAATGTGAACATAATTTATAATTTTATATATTTAAAATAATATTTTAAATAAAATGAGTGATCAAATATAACTAAATAAATTAACAGTGGTAATAATTTAAAAAAACAAAGGGAGTAAGATATAAACGTTTCCTCCTCGAGAAGTACAATGACTTGCGACGGTCAATCAACGGCAGTGTAGGCTGCAACAGTGGCGTGAAAGAGTTATGGTCTAAATCATAAATGCTAAACCCTATGCCCCGAAAAAAATGAGGTTGGACTGGATGCTTTCAACCCTCTAAAATTCCTCCATAAATACCATCAAAGAAAACTTTTCTATAGTTTTCTTACACATAAGAGCATCTCCAATAGATTACCTAAACTCATTACCTATATCTAAAACTACCAAATCAATGAAAAAATAGCTCCAGCAGAAGACCCATATGAACACCTATACCTAAAATTTTTAAGTTCGAACCTAAATTTCTCTCACCGTGACCGAAATATAGGTCTGCAACAAGCGACGACCTAAACTCGCTCCAGCACGCGGGAGAGGCCCAACCGTCCGCGCCAGGAAGTTTCCACGGCTGTCCATCCTCCCGCCAAAGGGCCGAAGCTGCCATGGAAGGCAAAATCCACCAGTCCACAACCCCCTCCACTCGCGGCGGACCTCTTGGCCTACCTCAAGTCGACGGGCAACGGTGCCGAATAGGAAGCGACGGTGCTGAGGGCTTGAGGAGGAGGGCGAGCCAACCGAGCTTGAGGCCGCGAGGCAAGGCGGTGGCGCCGGGCTGGAGGACGAGGGCGACGCAAGGCGACAGCGTCAAGCTGGAGGAGGCGACTCAAGCTGATGGCGCCGAGCTGGAGTAGGAGGGCAAGGCGGCCGAGCTTGAGGACACGAGGCGAGGCAGCGGGGTGGCGCGGAGTGGAGCAGGGCGACGCGACGGCGCCGGGCTGCTGGATGAGGACGATGCGTGAGCAGGGGAGGATGATGCGAGATTGAGCGGCAGTGGGTGGATAAGGTCATGTGTGTTTTCCAAAAACGTCCTCCACAAATATTGTAATTTTTCCTTATATTTCTATGTCTTAGTGGTTTTACATAAAACCCCTTTATGTGTAAAGTATCTTTAGAAAGCTTTATAGATCCTCGTTTTTAGCTATTTTATTGGAGATGACAACATTTGAGTATTCAAATTTTTCTCTCTTACACCTAAAAATGTTTTTAGGTCTTCAAATATAGATACACTATTGGAGATGCTCTTATTCCTCACACATGGTCCTTTGAATAGGACATAGAAAAACACAAGATTCATTTGCATTAAGGCGATTAGTGCATCGATTGACTTCGGTCCCACCCGTCAGTTAGGAACTTTGACTGATCCATGAATCCACCTCTGCACATTCTGGTTCGTCTCCAATCATTGTTCTTCTTATCCCTTCACTCCATTTGACGAGTGGCAACTGTGCTGAACTCGATCTCGCGCTGCTTGGTGCTTGGGCAGTGAGGAGCTCGAACTTGAGCACGCGCTGTGTGGCAGGCAGGTGGCAAGGAGCTCGAGCTCGCGCAGCGTGGGCACGCGGTATCCAGGAAGTGAGGACGTCGAGCTCGAGTACGCGCTGTGCGCCTGTGCGGCAGGCGGGCTGCGTGGGCCGGTGGGCGCACCACAGCCGAGCGACCGGGCGCTTATTCGCGTGGCCTGGCGGGAGCTGAAAGATTACAACCATCTGGTATTGCGATTAGGAGCTCCTGTTGCCCGGATCTCGACGAAAATGAGGTACTAGTGGATGCTTCAGATCCTACAATTTTCCTTCGTTCCCATGCTTTTTATCATGCCCTAATCCTTCGTTCCAAAGGATGCTACAAGACCAAATCATATAGGAAAGAGAACCCATGTTTTTTCTATGAAAATCCTTTAATCCAGAGGCCTCAATAATATATATATGGACATCTCTAGCTGCCTGGCTGTAGGTGGCTGGTTCATCCTGGTTATCTTCGATAAGTATCTATCTTGCCAGCTTCGGAAGTGGGCAGCCGACTGTGGCATCGAGCATGAGCTGGATAGGATTCGTGTTGCTTTGCTTCGCACGTAGTCAGTTATCCATGGCACTCACCTACGGCTCCCTTCCATGGATGCAGGAGCTCCGAGATGTCATGTATGGTGCAGAGGATCTCCTAGACAAGCTCGAGTACAACCGTCTCCACAATGAAATGGATGAATCCAGTGCAAATGAGAGCAGTAGTCCCATAGCATTTATGCATTCTCGATTCCGTAACCAAGGTACTCCATCTCCTGCCATGGAGCCATGTTGGGATAGATCAGCCAAGGTAAAGAATATTTCCTCTGTTTCAAAATTGTTGTCGCTATTGACTTTTTTTATTATATTTGATCATTCGTTTTATTTAAAATATTTTAAAAATTATCATATATTTTTTTATAATTAAATTTATTATTAGATAAACTTAAAATGTAATAAAAAATTTTGTATATTTGAGATAATTTTTTGAATAAGACAAATAGTCAAAGTTCATAAAAAAAGTCAATGGCGACAACAATTTTAGAACGAAGGAAGTAAGCTGCTAAATCTGTTGGAGCGTATTGAGAGGTTGCAAGTGGAGTTAGCGAAGCACTCAGCCTACCAAGGAATATTAGAAGCAACAATCGGTACATCATGACTAGCTCAATATCCCATGGAAAAATCATTGGACGGGACAATGAAGCCGAATGGTTAGTAAACACTCTATTAAGTTATCAAGATGATAATCCAGTTTCTATAGTCTCTGTAGTTGGGGTAGGTGGCATAGGCAAGACTGCTCTAGCACAGCATGTGTACTACGACACTAGAATAAAAGACAACTTTGATGTGAGAATGTGGAACTGTGTTACTGATCTCTTCGATGAGTTCAGGGTCACCAAAGAAATGTTGGAGTCAGCTTCTAGCAGTCGTTTCAGGCATGATGGCACAACAAATTTCAATAGACTTCAAGTGGCGTTGAAGGCAAGGCTTGCATCAAAACGATTCTTCTTGGTCTTAGATGATGTTTGGAAAAATGAGAACATAACAACGGCAATAGAACAAGAGAACTGGCAGAAGTTGTTAGCTCCTCTACAGGCCAGTGAAAAGGGGAGCAAGATACTTATGATAACTTGGTCCAAGATGGTGGCAGTAATGTTTCAATCGTCTAATATAGTTAGTTTGGAGCCCTTGCTAGTTAATGATTGCTGGTCCCTGATGAAGACATCTATTTTTAACGAGACAAATCAGAACATCAACTCACAATTGGAGGGCATTGGATTGAAACTTGCTCAGAAAGTTAGTGGTCTTCCTCTTGCTGCAAAGGTGGTAGCTGGACACCTCAGGTGTAAATACAGTGTCGATGAGTGGGAAAAAGTCTTGCTGAGAAATGCAGTATGGGAGGACATTATGCCAATTTTACGAACTAGCTATGAAAAACTGCCACCACACTTAAAGCAATGCTTTGCCTATTGCAGCATCTTCCCTAGGGACTGGGAGTTTGAAGCTGAGCAGCTGATCCTACTGTGGATAGCACAAGGTTTTGTACAGCTTGATGGATGCAACAAAATGGAGGACATTGGGAAGGAATACATACATGATCTTTGTAATCAATCGTTCTTCACCATTCAGAAGAAAGAATTTGTCACCTACTATGTGATGCCTCCTGTGATTTATGAACTTGCTATATCAGTTGGAACTGAAGAATGCTTTAGAATAGGAGGTGATAAATGGACAAGGATCCCACCCTCAATATGCCATCTGAGCATCCATCTAGATGGCCTTTCAGCACTTGATGAGACAATCCCATACAAGAATATGCGCACACTCATTTTCCTTACTAGCAGAACAGGGCCTCCAATGACTGTGTTAGAAATTGAACTTGCACTCTCATCGAGAGAGGATGACACTAGGAGTTGGAGCAATTTTCTCGTTTATTTCTCACATAATGTCATGCCAACCATAGGGGTTGGGGATACATATTTATAGCTGGCCAAGGCAGCCAAGCATATGCTAAGATGCTAGTCTAAAAGCATAAAGTAGATGCTATCCTACTGTCCTAGATGCTGTCCTAGTAAAGACCAAGATGTTGTCCTCTATAAGGACTAAGATGCTGTCGTCTATAAGGACCAGTAGTCAAACAAAGACCAAAGACCAAAGTACAAGACTTATTCCATCATTCTCCCCCTAAGTCATGTGTGTCATCTTGTGAGAAGGTTGAACCATCCCGATCTTGGAGCAAAGCTCAAGAAACATGATCCTCCTAATGGGCTTGGTGAGCAGGTCCGCAAGTTGATCCTTGGTGTTGATGTAGTTTGCCTTGATGCTCCCTTCCTCCAGGCAGCCATGGATGAAGTGGTACCTCACCCGAATGTGCTTGCTCTGTTCATGGAAAACGGGATTCTTTGTCAGGGCCAGAGCAGACTTTTTGTCCACTCGAAGCTCCACTGCTTCAACGTCTCTGCCGAGAAGATCACCAAGCAGCCAAGCAAGCCAAAGCGCCTGAGTCGAGGCGGTGGAGGCCGCTACGTACTCGGCCTTGTAGCTGGACATAGCAACCACCGGTTGCTTGACTGACTGCCAACTAACAAGGAACTTGCCGATGAAGAAGAGGATCCCGCTCTTGCTCTTGCTAGTGTCGATGTCACCGGCATGGTCATTGTCACTGTACCCGATGAAGTGTGCCCCTCCAGGGCACCTCGGGTAGTAGAGGCCATGATCGAGAGTCCTTGCAACGTAGCGGATGATCCTCTTCACAGCCTGCTGGTGCTCCATCGTTGGTCGCTGCATGAACCGACTAACGTAGCCGACGGAGAATGCCAAGTCCGGCCGTGTGTGGGCGAGGTAACGAAGGCTCCCCACTAGACGCCGGTACTGTGTAGCATCCACCTCCTCCGCCGTGCTATTACGGCTCAGCTTTAGCCGCTCCTCTATCGGAGTGCGAGTTGGGTTGCAGTCGATGAGCCCAGCCAACTCAACGGCACGCTTGGCGTAGGCGGTCTGTCAAAGCGTGATCCCGGTGTCGTCCTGGTGGACCTCGATCCCCAGGTAAAAGGAGAGAGGCCCCAGGTCACTCATCTGGAACGTGGCCTTCATGTCTTCCTTGAACGTCGCCACCTCCGCATCCTTGGTGCCGGTGATCACCAAGTCGTCAACGTAGACACCCACAAGCAGGGCATTGCCTCCATTGCCCCGCCGGTAGATGGCCGCCTCGTGCGGGCTTTGCTCGAAGCCTATCCTCTTGAGCGTGGAGTCCAGCTTGGCGTTCCACGCCCTCGGTGCCTGCTGCAAGCCGTAGAGGGCCTTGCGCAGACGTAGTACCTTGCCCTCCTTGCCAGGGATGACGAACCTTGGCGGATGGTGCACGTAAACCTCCTCCTTCAAGTCGTTGTTGAGGAACGCTGACTTGACGTCCATGTGATGGACGCACCAGCCCTCCTGGGCAGCTAGTGCGAGGAGGAGTCGCATGGACTCCATCCGTGCTACGGGAGTGAAGGCGTCATCGAAGTCGATCCCCTCCTGCTGCACAAAAACACGAGCCACCAAGCGAGCCTTGTCCTTGATGATGGCGCCGGCTTCATCCCTCTTCAGCTTGAACACCCACTTAAGAATGACCGTGCGTTGCCCACGAGGAAGGTCAGCAAGGTCCCAGGTACGGTTCTCCGCAACCGCGTCCATCTCCGACTGCATCGCAACACGCCATGTGTCATCTCTCTCGGCCTCTACAAAAGACTAAGGCTCACCATCGTTGCACGCAAGGTGCAACTGCGCCCCCAGATCACGAAGCACTGGTCTCGACACTGGATGATCGCCGAGGATGTCCTCCATCATACGATACAGTAACAGCTCGTTGTCATGGTACGTGTTGATGTGCTCCTCATCGCGGAAGAGCAGAGTAGCAAACTCTACCGGGCTGTGCTCGACACGAGCTGGTGTTGGAGTCGACGCGCTCGGAGGAGTGGCTGTCGGTGCGGGAGTGCGCGGGGACGCCGGCTGTGGCAGTGTCGACGAGGAACTGATCGCGGTCGGAGTCGTGGTTGGAGAACTTGTTGTTGGAGTAGTGGGCCCTGGAGTCGGTGGAGACTCAGAGACGCTTGGTGAGGGGGAGCCACCTGCTTCCCCAGTACCCTCAAACTGAACGTACTCGACAGTGAAGTCGTACGTCGGAGTCAAGCCATCGTCCATCGCCTTGCCTCATGCACATCCTCGCCCTTCGTCGAACACTATGTCACGCGTCGTGAACACATGTTGTGTCTCTGTGTCGAGAATGCGGTAGGCCTTCGAGCCCTCCATGTAGCCGATGAACACTCCCGGAGTGGTCCTATCATCGAACTTGCCGATGTGGCCGAGCTCCTTGGCGAACGCGAGGCAACCGAAGGTCTGCATGTGAGAGACCATCGGCTTGCGCCCGTGCTAGGCCTCGTACGACGTCCTGTCGTCAAGGGCCTTGATGGGCGAGCGGTTGAGGATGTAGATAGCGGTCACCACCGCCTCTCCCCAGAAGACAGCCGACATCCCCCTCTGCTTGAGGAGGGTCCGGGCCATCCCTACAACCGTCTGGTTACGCCGCTGGACAACGTCGTTCTGCTGTGGTCTGTATGGCGCGGAGTAGTGGCACTGAATGCCCTCATCCATGTAGCACGATGCAAATTCAGACACCATGAACTTGCCGCCGTCGTCGATGTGTAGTACGTGCAGCTTACGGCCGCACTCTGCCTCCGCAGCAACCTACGCGCCTGATGGCGTCTGCAGCCTCTCCCTTGCTACCGAGGGCCATCACCCACATGTAGCGGGAGAGGTCGTCGATGAGCAGCAGGAAGTAGCGCTGTCCTCCTGGTGTGGCCGGAGTCACCAGGCCACACAAGTCCCCGTGCACGAGCTCGAGCCACTCCTTGGCTCGGAAGCTCGTCTGCTGTGGGAAGGGAAGCCGCCTCTGCTTCGTCAGCACGCAGATGTCGCAGAACTGCTCCACGTGGTCGATGTGTGGCAGGTCCTGTACCATCTCCTTGACACCGAGCTGCTTCAGGGCCTCAAATTTGAGGTGCCCAAAGCGCTCGTGCCACCTCCACGAGTCGTCGTCCCGCCGTGCTGCAACACAAAGTGGTTGTGCTACCTCGATGTGGAGGACGTAGAGGCGGTTGCTCCCCCTGTTCACCTTGGCGAGAAGATGGCCCCGGGGGTCCCAGACCCGTAGGAGGCCGTTCTCGATCTCCACGCGCGAGCCGTTCTCGTCCAGCTGTCCCAAGCTGATGATGGAGTTCCTCAGCGCGGGGATGTAGTAGACTCCAGTGAGCAGCCTGTGCTCACGAGACATGGCGGTGAAGAGGAAGGAGCCAACGCCCTTGATCTCCACGTCGAAGGCGTCCCTAAACTTGACAAAGCCTCAAACGTGTTGGTCGTAGTTACGCACATACTTATATACTGCAAGAGGATGGTGTACAGTTGTAGCTCTTTTTCCCTCAGAGTATTCCAAGGTTATCGAATCCATAAGGAACGAGCGGAACTATTACTATTTGAAGGGTTACTAACAGATTGCAATGGTTGGGTTGGTGTGAATGGTGATGGTGAGAGAGTGGTGGATGAATGTTATCGGAGATGTAACAGGATAATAAAGAATTCTCTCCTTAGGATTGGTTCACTAGCATGTAACCTTATTCTTATCAAATCGAGTGGTGACTCTAATATTCTACAAGACATGGTGGTTTCGTTCACCCCGGCTGTCACTACAGAGGCTATTAGCTCCCCACTGGTTTCTTGCACTATGTAATGGGCAAAAGTGTATTGGCCTATACACTAATGAAAAGGGATAAAATAGATGCGCAATTAAGTTCATCACATAGATTAAATTCATCAAGAGAGTATTAATGAGTATGAGAGTTACATGACCAGATCCCCGCACCAGAGAAGAGAATATGAGACTACTCGCTCATCCTCCCGCTAAACAGAGCAGAGGGATGAGAAATAACACTAGAACACGCACGAGCCGATTAGCGCAAGCGTCGCACCGATCGGCGCGACCTCCCTTCTGGTGGGTTTCGTCGGTGTTGACCAACCTCCACCACCAATATCCTGGAACTCTAGTTCTAACAAGTCAATATCGCGATTGCCGCCTCTGCCTTCTCTCTCTTCTCTCTCCTTGGCCCTTGATAATTATCTTCCTTTTATACTTGTCAGGATTAGGTCAACTTCCACCGACTCCAACTTGTATTGGGCTGGGCCTTCGTCCTTCTTGGACCTGGTTATGCTTTTCGTCATCTTTACCCCTGCGCCGATCGGCGCGGCTCTATATCTGGACCATCTTTGTTGCTCTTTGGTTCCTTATTCATAATTGTCCAGTTTTACACCTATTTTCTGCAATTACATCCAAAACAGAACAACTACGAATATATGCAAATATGGAGTTAATTGTTAGTCCAAACCACCAAATAATAACGTAAAACGTCCCTTTTTGGTAGATAAAATGGGTAGCTAGAAACCACCAACAGTTCCCCCACACTCAAATCATTGCTAGTCCTTGAGCAATACAAAATCAAATATGTAGCAAGAGTCCGTCCTCACATCATCTCTCATGTAATCAATCTCAATCATCATTTTTACTTGTTATTCCACCACAAAGATTTTTCTCTCATCTTCTTTTTAACCAATCGGCATTTCATACTTGAACTTAATTGTATCACCACAAAACCTTTTCAAAAACAATTTTAGTTTTCTTCAACTCATCTTTAGCATCAAACATCAAGCATTTGGTCTTTCTCTAAATCTCTCAAGTGTATTTCCTTCCCTCTCCTATCTAATAAAGGATTGTATATGGATCTTGGAGGGCTATATAACTAATTAAACCATAAGGTTAACCATGTCAACACTGTGCTCAATCATGCCTACTAAGAAAGGATTTTCTTGGAAAAGAATCATAGGAGATTTAAAGGAAAATGTTTCAATGAGAACAATGGCAAAGAATCAGAAATAATCAGAAAGCTGCTTTCTTTGATAACTTTACTGCTTCTTAGGGAATAATTTTTTTCTCTTTTTTTTTCTTTCTTTCTCTTTTTGCATCGGCGCAGATCGGCGCAACATCTGCGCCGGTCGGCGTGGTCTATATATATTTTTTTCTTTCACTCTTTTTCTATTCTTGATATGATCAACAATTTTTGTCTTATACCAGCAGCGAAAGTTTTCTGAATTCCCTTTTATTGAGAATATAGGTTATATCAAGGAGGAGGGAGAAGCAAAAACGTATGGTTTTCATAATAGCAAGGAATTTAAATGGATAAGAATGGCTAGAAATATAGAGATAAACAAATAGATCATCCTTTCCTAATTTGGTTGAAATCATGAGTAAAAAGTTAACAAAGTTACTTACAATTCAACTAATTCAAATATATAGCTTGTTCTCATTCACTCGACTATCTAGGCATATTTAGACCTTGCTTTTGCTTTAGCTTATGATGAGTCAAATGAATTTTTCACAAATACAAAGCTCAAAAGATAAGTGGTAACCAACTAATTCAAGTAATCAACCAATCGATCATCAAAAAGACAAGATAAATAGTATGGCGCACCTTCAATTTGACAATCGATACTAACTTTATTGAAGACAATGCAATGATTCAAACTACATAAAAGACCTTGAAGCAACTCTCAACATTACTCATGACTCTCTTAAGCACACACATAAACTTAAATAAACACTGATAAGAAAAACAAGCAAGAAACTAGACCCAAAAACACTTAAAAACTATGACTAATGGCAAAGCCCTTCCCCCACACTCAAAAATTGTAATGTCCTCATTGCAAGAGAAGAAACTCAACACACTAATCATGTAAACCATGCCTGTTCAAGACTCGGAAAATTCGTCTTATATTCCTTATGAGAAAGGTGTAATCCGCTTCATTCATCTCGATTGTATCCTGGATTCTCCGATCCACATCCCTTTGATGCCTGTAGGCACGATCCCTGTCTAGATACAAGCGCTCAATATTCCTTCGGTAGACAGGACAACAAACGGGTGGTTGCAGATTATGATTTTCAACACTATAGGGAGAGACACTGTTTAAACTCCTCTGAGCCGATTGGCACAGCGGCTGAGCCGATCGCCGCGGTGGTGTCCTTTCATCACTGCGACTGCCTCCACTTCCCTCTGCATTACCATTAACTCTTGTTAAAGTTCCTGCTGCCCTATCATCATTGCATGCTGCAGGTGTCCCCCAATTTTCAAACTTAGGACTACCAAAACTTCTTTGCATATCAGAATCATCACCCAAATATCCAGACATACTAAGGCCACCACTTTCCAAAGTTTCCAAATAGTATAATGAATCAAAGTCGCTATCCCATTCAGAATACTTTTGAATTGGCTTACCCAATAGTCTAGCGGATCTTCGAACCTCTAGTGTAGTCTTAAACTTCTTTGCAATAGGCTCTTCGTCGTCACTTGGCATAGCTGTTAGATCAATAAATTCAGCCATCTTCAGGTCGTGCCGATCGGCTTCCGCACCGATCGGCGCAGCTGGCGGCTTCCTTCATATACTCAGCCAACTGTTCCAGATTACGCTGATGGATTGCCTTGTTCTGCTGCCTTCATAAAATCTCATCGTTAATCTCCTTAGGCGTCTTCTCTCCAGGAACTACGCGATAGCCATCATCATATAAAACATCTCTAGGTATGAAGGTTGGATCTTCCGCCAATTGGAGTTCAACCCTATGTTGAAGATCTTTAGCACAAAAGAAACACTTGCAACCTTCGATGCAACTGTTTCTATGAATCTTGTTTTCTTGAAAACCCTCCCAATCGGTAAGAACCCTGGGAGAGGCTCCATCCTTTCTAGCCTAAAGATCGCTTTCCGCATCCAGCTGGTTCATGGCTTCTTCGGCTTCCTCTTGCAGCTTGAGTTCATACTTGGCGGCAATATTATGTTCACTGTAAAGCTGGTACTTATGGATTGTGAGAGCGCTCTCTTCATCTAGTTCCTCCTTCTCTTACTTAGTCAATGTTCTTTCAAAAGATAGGAAATCTTCATATGACAAGGGCTTAGCAAGATCAAGAAGGCCTTCCATGGTGTACCTTTGAGAAACAACTTCACATTCAATAGGTGCTATAGATTTTCCCTTGCGCACCAATACTCTCTTCATCATTTGTCGAAGTTCATTGTCCATCTTCACCTTGTCTGCGTTCCACGCGTCAGCTTTGCTTTTCTTCATGAATTTCTTCCTCAGATTTGACCAGATGATAGGATCATTTTGTGTTGGTGTCAACACCTCACTATTTCATCCCAGGGCCAAACAGCAAAGAGCTGCGGAAATCCGTCGCTGAGCCGATCGATGCCAGAGTCACGCCGATTGGCGCAAGTGTCGCGCCGATCGGCGCTACCTTGGTTGCTTCCCGAAGTGCCACCTTCCATTGCTTCTGCCCTTAGGGTTTTGTTCTGGTGACTACGTAATGCGAGATGATCCGTGGGTTGCTGCCCTCTCATATTTATATCCCTTGATTTCCAATTGGACTAGGACTCTATCTCTTATTTGCGGAATTCAATGAGTCTTAACAAGGCAAGGTCTGAAACCGACTCAAAAACCAAAAAGACTCTACCGCGCCGATCGGTGCAGGACTGCGTCGATCGGTGCAGCATCATGCCGATCGGCGTGGTACACTAATTTATTCAATCAGAAACAGAAAAATTACAAAAATCAAAAACACATACAGAGCTTTTGTTTTACGTTATTAAGCTCGACCACACAAGGCACTAAGCAGTGAAGTACACATGAAAAGATTTTAATTCAAATGTGTCGGGTTCTAGATATACCTTTAGACGTTGTCCATTCACCGTGTACTTGTTTCTCTTGCCATCCATTATGATTACAGCTCTCGAAGGTAACACCGTGTTCACAAGATAAGGCCCTTCCCATTTACTTTACAGTTTGCCTTTACCAAATAATCTGAATCGCTAATTAAATAGGAGTACCCAATCTCCTTCCTTGAATTCCTTCTTTAAAAGCTTCTTATCATACCACTTCTTTGTTTTTTCCTTGTATATTGCTACATTTTCATATGCACGCAATTGCATCTCTTCTAATTCACTTATTTGTATCTTCCTTTTCATGCCAGTGGCATCAAGATCCAAATTCATTTCCTTTATTGCCCAATAAGCCTTATGTTCCAATTCCACCGGTAGGTGACATGATTTCCCATAGACAAATTGATATGGTGTTATGCCAATTGGTGTCTTGAATGCCGTCCTATATGCCCATAATGCTCCATTAAGCTTTGTGGCCCAATCCTTTCCTTCCTTTGTAACAATCTTCTACAGAATCCCTTTTAATTGCTTTTTTGACGTTTTTGCTTGTCCATTTGTTTGGGGATGATAGGCTGTTCCAATTCTATGTTCAACCCTAGATTTAGCCAAAAACCTAGTAAATTCTCCTCCTGTAAAATGAGATCCTCCATCTGTAATTATTATCCTTGGTACTCCATACCTAGGGAATATCTGCTCTTGAAGTATACTCCTTGTTTCTCTTGTGGTATTGGCCTTGCATGCCATTGCTTTGACCTACTTGGAGACATAATCAACAGCAACCAATATATACTCGCAACCATGAGAATTCACAAATAGTCCCATAAAATCCATACCCTAAACATCAAAGATATCAACTTGAAGATTATACTTAAGAGGCATTGCATTCCTACTGTTAACATTCCCTATTCGTTGACATTGAGCACATGTTGCAACATACCTTTTTGCATCTTTATACATAGTAGGCCAATAAAAACCACTCGCCCATACTTTTGCCTGTGTTCTGAAATAGCCATAATGTCCCCCATAATCCGAAGAGTGACATTTTGCCAAAATGCTCGCTCTTTCTTCTCTGGGTACACATCTTTGCACTGCTCCGTCCTGGCAATACCTATACAAGTATGAGTCAGCTCATATAAATTTTGTCATTTCACTCTTAACTCTTTTCTTTGTGTTCTTATTCATCATATCAGTTTGTCCCTTGAAACCTTTGATAATATCCATCATCTAACTCTCTCTACGATTAAATGTGGCAACCAACTGCTCTTCTTGTATTTCATCTTTTATTGGCTCAGTTGATGATGATTCAAGACAGGACAGATGATTTGCTATAGAATTTTCTACCCCTTTCTTATCTCTTATCTCCAAATCAAATTCTTGCAGTATCAATACCCATCGCATTAACACAGGCTTAGACTCTTTCTTTGAAACCAAGTATCTTATAGCGGCATGATCGGTATATACAATCACTTTAGAATTTAGAATGTAGGATCTAAACTTCTCAAAAGCAAATATAACAGCTAACATCTCTTTCTCAGTTGTTGTATAATTGATCTGCGCCTCATTCAAAGTTTTGCTAGTGTAATAAATAGCATGCACTTTACCTCCCTTTCGTTGTCCAAGAACATCTCCAATTGCATAGTCACTTGCATCACACATAATTTCAAAAGGTAAACTTCAATCATGTGGCTGCATAATGGGTGCAGAGCATAGAGCTTCCTTTAATCTTCTGAAGGCAAAGATTCTTTCATCATCCATGACAAATTCTATATCTTGCTTCAATAATCCTGTCAGGGGCTTAGCTATCCTCGAATAATCCTTGACAAATTTGCGATAGAAGTTGGCATGTCCAAGAAAACTCCTCAAGGTTGTAAGATCAGTAGGGGGAGGTAATTTCTCAACTGTAGATACCTTTGCTTTATCAACCTCTATTCCTCTGTTAGATATGACATGACCAAGTACTATCCCTTCTGTTACAATGAAATGACACTTTTCCTAATTAAGAACTAAGTCACATTCAACACACCTTTTCAAAACCTTCTCCAAATTCTCCAAGCAACTATCAAAATCAGCACCGTGAACTGAGAAGTCATCCATAAATACCTCCATAATGTCTTCTATGAATTCAGCGAATATTGCATTCATGCATCTTTGAAATGTGGCAGGTGCATTACAAAGACCAAATGGCATCCTTCTATATGCATATGTCCCGAAAGAGCAAGTAAAAGTAGTTTTCTGCTGATCCTCTGGTCTTACCGGAATTTGAAAGAAACCACTATATCCATCCAAATAACAAAAGTATGAATTCTTTGCTAGCCTTTCAAGCATCTCGTCAATGAACGGAAGAGGATAGTGATCTTTCTTCGTCACCTTGTTCAAACTTCTGTAATCTATGCACATTCTCCCTCCAGTTACAGTCCTTTGAGCGATCAACTCATTGTTCTCATTAGGCACTACTGTCAACCCTCCTTTCTTGGGCACACAATGTACTGGACTAACCCATTCACTATCAGCAACAGGGTAGATCATACCTGCATTAAGCAGCTTAAAAATCTCCTTTTTAACCATTGGCTTCATTGATTCCTTCAACCTTCGCATCCCTTCAACCACTGGTTTAGCATTCTCTTCCAAGTTAATCTTGTGGGTGCAGAATACGGGGCTGATTCCCTTAATGTCATCCAATGTGTAACCAATAACCTTCTTATACCTTTTGAGCATAGTAAGCAGCTTCTCTGTTTCTTCCTTCGTTAGGGTGTTGTTCATAATGACTGGATATGTTTTATTCTTCCCTAGATATTCATAGCGTAGCTCCTTTGGATGTTCTTTCTGCTCCACTTCTGGTGCTTCATCTAGATCCAGCTCGCCTAGAGGTTCAAAATCAGGATTTTTCTGGTTGAGTCGATCGGCGCAAGCATCGCGCCGATCGGCGCTAGTAGTATCCTTATCAATTTCACGCATGATGTGGTCAAGTGGGTCTCCCATATCCATCCCTATCTTCTCATCTTCCTCTGGGTAGAATTCCTGATAGCAAGAAGGGTCTTGATGAGATGGATCGTTAAATTGTAATTGTACTTCTTCACCTTCTAGGTGTAGCATAATTTGACCTTTCCTAGCATCCAGAACAATTTGTACTAATCTTAAAAACGGCCTTCCCAAAATGATGTCTTCAACCCCAGTTTCTTCATTACTTAGAACAAAGAAATCCACCGATATTATTTTCGAGCTGATCTCAATTTCAACATTTTTGATCACCCCCAGTGGCTTGGTCTTTCTTCCATTCGCCATGATAAGCTCAAGTTCAGTCCCTATCAGTCGCTGTTGAGTTCCATAAGACATGCTCATAAATGCATTGTAGGTCATCAAGCTGACACGGGAACCAAAGTCACACAAAGTTTTTGGAAATTTCTTCCCTGATATCTCGCATGGTATGTATGGTTCTTCTTCTTCTTCATCAGTGACACCTATAACATACACACCACACAATACTTCGTAGGTGGATGGCTCAAAGCAACTGTCTTGTAATCTGTTTGCTTGTTTCACCTCTATTCCATCAAACTCTATATCATCCTTGTAAAGCTTCCCTAAAACTCTCCCAATAATTTCTTGATCGAAAACTTTCGACTTAAGACGATTACTCGAGAAATTATACTCAATTCCGACTTCGGAAGCATCTTATGGGCTGAAGGATCTTCTCATATTGATCAACTCTTACGAAAAATCAGTAGGAATTCAGTCCATTGGTTCAAATTCGTCGAGTGGTTTAGTATTAGCCAATATCCTATCCCCCTTTGATTTAGCAAAGTGAAGGACCGAGAAGGCGATCAGAGGGGGGGAGGGGTGAATGGGAGCCTATTCAAATTCTTTTCAAGAACTTGGCCTATGTCCCAACTACAACCCAAGCCAACCTCTAACCGAGTCACCAAGATTATACACACTAACTTGTAATGTGTTAAACCTAGGAATGGCTCAAACCAAAAGGACACATAGCGGAAGCACAAAAGAAACAAAAACCGAAACAAGAAAGGTCTGAAAGGTCACAGAACAGAGCCTGACGGAAGCTCCGTGGTACCCGACGGAAGTTTCCGTGATGTCCGATGGAAGTTTCGTCAACTACGGAAGTTCTGGGCGACGGGAACACTGTCACTCACGGAAGTTCCATGGTTCTTGACGGAAGTTCCGTCATTGTCACGGAAGTTCCGTCATGGTCAAAACAGCAGCTCCGTTCGGGAAAGAAAATTACCAAAATCCTATCAAACGAACTCCAAAAATCACGAAATTTGGACCAGATGATCCTCAATACATCACGACCCTCCTCTAAAGAGATCCACTCCAAAAACATAAGGAATCATCATGAATTTCAGATCTTGTATCAAGAACACCAAAAGGGGAAACTTGAGAAATCCTTTAAATCGAAGGTGCTAGAGCTATTGATTCGATCAAGGATCCATAGAGGATTGTTCTAGCTCACCCTAGCAACAAGTTTCTCAAGAAATCCGAACAAAAAACTCATCCAAAAGTGAGATAAAAAATCAGCACGAAAATAGCTCCAAAAATAAGAAAAATGGGATTTCGGGATTCAAGTGAAGAGGGAAATCTTGAGCACAAAAATACTTCTCATATCATAGAAAGGTGCTTACAAGATCCATAGATACAAGGCTAGGAAGCCACCCTCTTCCTCCCACTATTTGGAAGAGCAAGAGATGTCTCTCACACATCCTTTCCTCTCCTCTAAAACATGAAGCCCTCTCCTAGCACTTTGAATAGAGTCCTAACACAAGGCTAATGGGAATAGAGGCACCTCTCCCACTAGCCACACCTCTCCTTATATAGGCTTAGGGTCTATTGTCTACATGATCACTCTACCCTTGACCTACATAACACACTCACCTACCATCGGGGGCATAACCGTCCATCTTTTTCCTCATCGCCCGAATGCCATCGGACGCTTCACGCCTTTGCTTCATCTCGAAGCAAGCTCCGTGATGATGCCACGTGCACCACCAACAACCGCCACCAGTTTTGAGGCCCAAATCGGGAAACCGCCTTGCACGCTTCTCAAAGCACAACTTCTCGATGTTGACGCATGTCACGTTGTCCCGCGATCCTGACCACCGGCAAGTCTCTCCCAGTCCCTGTCCATCGGGCCCCCTTGTCACTTGCACCGGCATCCCGTTTGCCTTGACTTGGTCAACACGCCGTCTTCATCACACCCACGGTTTTGAGGCTCAACCGTGAAACTGTCCGTGCCTCCTGCCTCTCCATGTATACGGTATGGATCACCCTTGACTTCACCCGGCATCCCGATCGTCGGGCCCTAAGTCCCCTACTTATGCCCGATCCTCTCACCGTTGACCGCCAAGTCGACTCTAGTGACCTACACATCATGAGACAAGCAAACACATTTTCCAACTCCTGCAACATCAGCAATTCCTCCACCAACTCTGGTTAGTCATAACCATGATATGCAAATCCATGCAATCCCTGGATTCCCGCATTTCAACTCAAACATCAAATCCGCTCAAGTCAATTACTCATCACAAATATAGCAAACCATGGCACATATCCACATGGTTTCTCAATCTCCCCCTTGATGAGTACATTGACAACACCAAATACACAAAGATTAGAGATTGAAATGCGAAGCCGAATAAGCACATCCAAATGGCCAAACCCAAAGAAAAGGTGAAAACAAGCCATCTAGCAAGTAGGGATCACAAAACCAAGAGTTGGCAAAGAAAGCCACTTGAGACGCAAAGAATGTGAAAAGCGCAAGAAACCGCTCAAGATCATGATATGCTCCCCCTCAAGTTGTGGTAGGTCTCATGTAGTGCAAAATAGATCATATGAGTTTCTTAGCATTATTTGTGCATGACCCTAAAATTTTCTCCCCCTTTGGCAATGAACTCATCAAAGAGGCAAAAAAACAAGCAAACAAGCAATGCATGAAAATGCAAACCTAAGGAGCTTCAGTAATTATGCAAACAAGCATTTAACTTTGCTAACCATAACCATAGTGCCATGAAGTGTAAAGGCAATAGCTCCCAATCATGCAAAGATCAAAAATAGACAGCAAGGCATAAACACCATGAGTTATACAGGCTAAGCAGAAAGATTGAATAGCTTAGATAGAATCAAATTTTGCTTATCATGAGAAAATCTACCATCACATGTGTAAGTACTCTCATCCAAGGTAAAACAAGCACCAAGTGAATCAAAATAATCTAGCCAGTTTCAATCTCAACAAGGGCAACAATCACTCGCAGAAAATGAGCTCTACAAACGCTCACAGATGAAACAGAGACTCAGTTGATCAAGTGACTATAGTTTATCCTCATGTGCCCTCTTATCCATGTGGAGGGTCGCACGACTGGGTACGGCAAACACCCCAAGGCTTCAAGTCACAATGTTTGGATTTAGCATTATTGAGTAGTTCTTGATCAAAGCACTTAGCAGATTTTTCAAGATTATGCACAAGACAAAAGAGCATGCCTTTGCGGCAAAAGGAACACATGTTCCCACAATGTTTCATCATGAGCTAAACATTTGCAAAGCCTTCCATTTTGCAAACACAAGGTGCCAAAGCCAAGACATCCTCTAGACTAGCCTCAATGCAAGCTTCAACAAGGATAAAAGCAATTATACACATGCTGAGCAAGTTTTAGATCATAAGGTTCACAAGAAGCTCAGTTTATCGTTAAGATTAGCAAGTTGCTCACATGAGTTTATAACAGGCCATCTAGAAAATCTAAGCATGAGAGATTACCATCACATCCACACAACTTAGCTCAAGCTCAATCATAGCAAGGAGAAATGCAAGGAAGCATAAGAATCAAAGCTCATCTACCAATGCATATATTACATATGAGATGCAATGCGAAAATGGTAAGATACATATATACAAGAGAAAACCAACTCCCCCTTAAATGATGCCATAGGGATGACAAACACCAAGTTCCCCCCGAAGAAAAGCATGTCTCGAAGCATCTATGGGCTTGGTGAGGATATCAACTAGTTGGTTTTTGGTATCAATGTATTTGAGCTCAACATCCCCCTTTTCAACATTGTCTCTCAGGAAGTGGAATCGCACATTGATGTGTTTGACCTTACCATGTTGGACTGGGTTTTTGGCTAAGCATATGGCACTGGAGTTATCACACATGAGTGGAACACCCTTAAAAATCAACCCATAGTCTCTCAAGGTAGATACAATCCATAGGATTTGTGAGCAGCAGCTACATACTCAGCCTCTGTGGTGGATTGGGCAACATTCAACTGCTTACGAGAAGACCAACAGATCAAAGAAGTACCCAAGAAATGGCAAGTACCAAAAGTGCTCTTCCTATCAATTCTACACCCAGTAAAGTCCGCATCCGAATACCCAATGAGATCAAGAGATGAAGATGCAGAGTACCAAAGACCAAACTCAAGGGTGTATTTGAGATACCTGAAGATGCGCTTGATAGCCTTGCGATGAGTCACCCTTGGGGAAGCTTGAAAGCGAGCATAAAGACACACCGCAAAGTGTATGTCGGGTCTTGTCGCTGTCAGGTACAAGAGGGAGCCAATCATGCTCCTGTACTTCCTTTGATCCACCGCTTCACAGTCTTCATCAGGGTCAAGAGCCGTTGTAGTGGACATTGCTGTAGACAACGGCTTCACATTGACCATGTCAAACTTCTTTAGGAGATCCTTCGTGTACTTGGCTTGATGTATGAAAGTGCCTTGCTTGCACTGCTTGATTTGAAGCCCAAGAAAGAAGGTGAGATCTCCCATCATCGACATCTGAAATTCACTCTCCATAGCTTCCTGAAACCTGGACACAAGAGCATGAGAGGAACCACCAAAGATGATATCATCCACATAAATCTGAACCATTAGAAAGTCATTGCCATGCTTGAGAATGAACAAGATTTTATAAACACACCCCATGACATACCCACGCTCTAGCAAGAAGGTATTAAGCCTAGCATACCATGTCCTAGGTGCTTGCTTTAGCCCGTACAAAGCCTTCTGAAGCTTGTACACACGGTTTGGGTATTTATGGTGCTCAAAGCCAGGGGGTTGCCTCACATAGACTTCTTCCTCTATGAAACCATTAAGGAAAGCACTCTTGACATCCATTTGATAGAGTCTAATGCTCTTGGAGGAAGCAAATGCAAGCAAGATCCTAATGGCTTCTATGCGAGCAACAGGAGCAAAAGTTTCACCATAATCTAAGCCCTTCACTTGGCTAAAACCTTGAGCAACTAGCCTAGCCTTGTTTCTCACAACCTCACCATCCTCCCTATGTTTGTTTTTGAACACCCACTTGGTTCCTATGATATTGACATTTTTGGGAGGCTCTACAAGGGTCCGGACTTTGTTTCTCTCAAAGTTTTCCAACTCCTCATGCATGACATTAACCCAATGTTCTTTAGATAGTGTGTATCCAACATCCCGGGTTTCAAAGGTTGCAACAAAGAGGGAATTGGTAAAGCAAGCAAGATGTGCAGACCTTGACCTTGTTGTCCTCTCATAGAGATTACCGATCATCTGTTGAGGTGGGTGTTGATGCTGAATGCGGTGAGGAGCCTCTCTCTTAGAGTGTACCTCCCCCTCAATCACAGCTGGAGCTTGCTCGACAGCTGCTGAAGTCGATGTAGAAGCTTCTGGACCCTCTGCTGGAGTAGTGGTAGCAGCAGGAACAAGCTCGGATGTGGGATGGAATGACTCATCATCATCCAAGCCCTGTAGGTCCTCTTCTACAAAGATGCTCTCCTTCATCTCCTTGTCACCTGCAGACTCAATCACATTCCTTGCACAAGAGTTTGATTCATCAAAGGTTACATCGCAAGATTCTACGATGGTGTTAGTCTCCAAATTCAAAACTCTGTAGGAATGACCATGAAGAGAGTAACCAAGAAAGATTCCATCGGAAGACCTTGACTCAAACTTATCAAGATTGCCACGCTTGAGAATAAAGCACTTGCAACCAAAGGCACGCAAATGAGAAACCGAGGGCTTTCTCCCAAAATGCAGCTCATAAGAAGTCACATTAAGAATTGAGCGCAAGAAAATCCAAGTGGAAACATAACAAGCAGTGCTAATGGCCTCAGCCCAGAACCGCCTCGGAGTCCTATGCTCATCGAGCATCGTCCGGGCCATCTCCACTAAGGTTCTGTTCTTTCTTTCAACCACACCGTTCTGCTAGGGAACACGAGGTGCTAAAAATGATGCTCAATACCATGCTCAAGATAGAAAGCATCAAAGGAGGAGTTCTTGAACTTGGTGCCATTATCACTGCGAATCGCTCGTAGTGCACCAGGGAGTTCCTTGAACAACCTCAAAGCTAAGCTCCGAAAGTGATGAAACACTTCATCCTTGCTCTCAAGAAAGTAGACCCAAGAGTAGCGAGAATAGTCATCAACAATCACAAGAACATACCACTTCCCACCCGCCGAACGAACCCAAGAAGGACCAACAATGTCCATAAGAAGCAACTCTCCAGGGCGTTCAGTCATCACCAAATTAATTGGTGGATGAGAAGCGGCAATCATTTTCCCATGACGACAAGGAGCACAAACCAAATCCTTATCAAATTTGAGCTTAGGCAATCCTCGGATCAAACCTAGGCCACTCAAGCGACACAGCAAGTCAAAGCTCATGTGACCCAGTCTTCTATGCCATTTCCAGAGCTCAGAAGAAGATTGAGCAAAAAGCACTTGTGAGAACCAGGAGAACCAACAAAATCAGCCTAAAAAACTCTGCCATACGAAAAATCCTACAAACCAAGGAACCACTCGAATCAAGAACACAAGAAGCATTCGACTTAAAGCGCACTTCCAAACCAACATCAAGAAGCTGAGAGACAGAGAGGAGATTGTACTTGAGAAACTCAACCAAACCAACATCATTAAGAGTGAAGTTCTCATTTACCTTTACCGCGCCCCTTCCCTTCACTCTTCCTCTCTTGTCATCTCCAAAGGTCACATACTCCCGACGCTTCAAGGGAGTGAGGCTGGAGAACCACTTTGCATTTCCGGTCATGTGGCACGAACACCTGGAATCCATCAACCACTTGTTCTCTAAGCCTCCACCTACTGCCTACAAAGAACAAGAAGTGAAAATCGATGGCTCAGTGCTGGGGTTAGTCAAAAAGCATTTGGGAATCCAACACTTAACCATACGACCAGTAGTCGTCATCATAGTTCTTTGCACTTTATCATTCGAACGCATGGGACGAGAACCACGATGGGGAAAACGTGGCCTATCAAAGCGTCTCGACTCAAACCATGGGTTGTAAGGATAGAAATTATCTGTGTGAAAGCCAAATCCACGCGAGTGACATTCACCACGATGGGGAAAACATGGGGCGCCAAAGCACTACTGCGCAAAGCCTCTGTCTTGTGAATCAAAGCCATATGGGGGATGACCCTGTACATGATAGGCACGAGAAAAAGAGCGAGGCTGAAAGTCAACAAAATCATCATAAAAAGCATCCCTAGTCAACTCAGCTTGCTTCCTCTCAATTCTCTTACGCCTAAAACAGAATTCATCCAAGTGGCCCTTGCGACCACAAAACATGCAAATATAGACACTCTTAGGATTAGGCTTGGCTAGCATTGCAAGTTTGGGTTTTGGCTTCTCTATTTACTTTAGGTTGAAGGAGGGTTTGGGATTGGGTGGATAGTATGTGTCAGTGGGTTTGATGGTGTTTTCCTCATTCTTGTAGCTGGAGCTATGTACAAACTTACCCACATTCTCACTCTCCTTGTCACACCTCTCAAATCCCAAATCCAAGTTATAGGTTGATCTAGAAGCACTCTCCTTCACTCTTGCCAAATCACTCTTAATCTTCTCTTCACTGACTAGGGTTCTCTGGAGCCTAGACACAAGATAGTCATTTTCCTGAACTAGGGCTTTGTTTTCCTCCTTAGTAATTATAAGCTTGTCCTTAAGAGAGACACACACCTCACAAGGTGGTGGAAGGACCTTAGAGCGAGTCTCATGAAGCAACTTGGACTCAAACTTTTTGACTTTGAGGGACTGAGCGTCAAACTCATCTGTGAGTTTAGGGCACTTCTGATATGCACCCAAAAGAGTTGGTCTAGCTTTGAACTCATCAAACTCCTTGAGGGCACTCTCAAGCTGACTAGCAACTTGAGCATGCACACTCTCCCTCTGTGCAAGATCACTCATCACAACTTGACAAGACTCACACTCAACAACAATGTCCTCACGAGCAAGCTTGGACCTAAGGGAAGCAATTTCAAAATCAGCACTCTCCAACTTAGAATTAAGCTCTCTACTCTCACGAATAGCACTACGAAGCTTATCATCTTGCAAAAGAAGAATATCGCGCAAATGATCAAGTTTAGAAGAGAGCTCATCAAGAGTGGGAGGTACCTCACTTGTGTCGGAGTCGGATCCAGAGTCGGTGTCGTGGTCGTTCTTTACCATGAAGCAAAGTCCGTTGAAGTCATCCTTCCTCTTGACTCGTGGCTTTTCAACCTCCTCCTCCGAGCTTGTAAAGCCTTCGCTTGATGTGAGGTCAACATCGCTCAAAGCAGCAACGCAGGCGCGTGCAATGGCCTTGGCGAACTTCCTGGAGTTCTTGCCCTTCTTGTAGAAGCGGTTCTTCTTCTACTTGAAGTCTTCAATGTTGTTGTCGCGGTACCTGGCCTTCTTCTTCTTCTTGGGACAATCAGCTATGAAGTGTCCCGGGTCACCGCACTCGAAGCAGGTTCTTGAACCACCTCCTCTTCTCTTCTTCCGATTGTTGTAGAACTTCCTGAACTTCCTTGTGAGCAAGGACAGCTCCTCGTCAGGAATGCACTCCATCTCTTCATCCGAAGTTGCAACAAGAGAAGACAAAGCAAACTCCAAGGAAGACTTGTCATGTAAGGGATTAGTTCCATAAGAAGCATCACTGTGACTAACCTTCTGAGAGGTAGAAAGCAAAGCCATGCTAGAAGTAGGAATAGCAAGATTAGGACGAGATTTCCTAGACAGTTCATGAGATTTCAGATTGCTATATAGTTGCTCACAGTTCAAGGTGTTGAAGTCAGCAGTTTCTTCTAGAGCATCAATTTTAACCCCCCAAACATTTTCATCAAGTGAGTACAACAGTTGCTTAGCTCTATCATTGTCATTGTACACAAGGGTACCACAAGCCCGCCAATTGCACACAATTGCCTCAAACCTACGAAAAGTGTCATCTACTGACTCGCCAGGTTTCTGTGCAAAGGTTTGGTACTGTCTATTGTAAGAATCCTTATGCATAGACTTGACCTGGTTGGTACCCTCATGGTAAGTGCAGAGCCTAACCCAAATAGCATGAGCAGTGTCAAGGTGTGCAACCCTATCATGTTCACTCCTACCAAGTGCAGAGAGCAGAATATTGATAGCTTTAGAGTTGTTCTCATACCTGACTAACTCACCTGCAGAAGCAGTGTTCAGGTCTTGTGGTATAGCATACTCCTGATCAACAATCTCCTAAATTGCACGTCCTTGACTCAGTAGATACACCTTGGTCCGTGACTTCCAGTAGGGGAAGTCCTCTCCATCAAACATCCATAGCTTGCTAACACGCTTCTCCATATCGCCTTTGGATCACAAAGCCGGTGAAGGTCAACTAGTGATCAAACCGACTCTGATACCAATTGAAGGACCGAGAAGGCGACCAGAGGGGGGGTGAATGGGAGCAAATTCAAATTCTTTTCAAGAACTTGGCCTATGTCCCAACTACAACCCAAGCTAACCTCTAACCGAGTCACCAAGATTACACACACTAACTTGTAATGTGTTAATCCTAGGAATGACTCAAACCAAAAGGACACATAGCGGAAGCACAAGAGAAACGAAAAGGGAATCAAGGAAGATCCGAAAGATCACAAAACTGAGCCTGACGGAAGTTCCGTGGTGCCCGACGGAAGTTCGGAAGCCCCCGACGGAAGTTCTATCAATCACGGAAGTTCCGAGCGACGAGAGAACTGTCACTCAGGGAAGTTCCATGGTTTTTGACAGAACTTCCGTCATGCTCACGGAAGTTGTGTCCTAGCCATGGAAGTTCTATCCTGGGCAAAACAGCAGCTCCGTTCGGGAAAGAAAATTACCAAAACCATATCAAATGAACTCCAAAAATCATGAAATTTGGACCAGATGATCCTCAATATGTCTCGACCCTCCTCTAAAGAGATCCACTCCAAAAACACAAGGAATCATCATGAATTTCAGATCTTGTGCCAAGAATACCAAAAAGGAGAAACTTCTCGATTATGGTGCCAAGTGCACCACCAACCACCAACCATTTCTCGATTATGGTGCCAAGAATACCAAAAACACAAGGAATCATCATTGAAATCTTGAAGCAAGCTCTATGATGGTGCCAAGTGCACCACCAACCACCGCCACCGGTTTTGAGGCCCAAACCGAGAAACCGCCTTGCACGCTTCTTAAAGCATGACTTCTCGATACCGACGCGTGTCACCTTGTCCCGCGATCCTGACCACCGGCAAGTCTCTCCCAGTCCCTGTCCATTAGGCCCCATGGTCACTTGCACCGGTATCCTGTTCGCCTTGACTTGGTCAACATGCCATCTTCATCACCACCACGGTTTTGAGGTTCAACCGTGAAACTGTCCGTGCTTCTTGCCTCTCCACGTGTATGGTGTGGATCATCCTTAACTTCACCCGGCATCCCGATTGTCTGGTCCCAAGTCCCCTACTTGTGTCCGATCCTCTCGCCGTTGATCGCCAAGTCGACTCCAGTGACCTACATATTATGAGACAAGCAAACACATTTCCCATCTCTTACAACATCACCAATATCTCCACCAACTCCGGTTAGTCATTACCATGATATGTAAACCCATGCAATCCCTGGATTCCCACATTTCAACTCAAATACCAAATCCGCTTAAGTCAATTACTCATCACAAATATAGCAAACCATGGCACATATCCACATGGTTTCTCAACATAAGATAGTCATTTTCCTGAACTAGGGCTTTATTTTCCTCCCTAGTGATTACAAGCTTGTCCTTAAGTGAGACACACACCTCACAAGGTGGTGGAAGGACCTTAAAGCGAGTCTCATGAAGCAACTTGGACTCAAGCTCTTTGACTTTGAGGGACTGAGCGTCCAACTCGTCTATGAATTTGGGGCACTTCTGACATGCACCCAAAAGAGTTGGTCTAGCTTTGAACTCATCAAGCTCCTTGAGGGCATTCTCAAGCTGACTGGCAACTTGAGCATTAACACTCTCCCTCTGTGCAAGATCACTCTGATGAGGACATCACCATGCTGGATACGCGCATATCATGGCCTTCCCTAAGTTACAAGTCGTCACCAATACGGTCGTCGCGTTTGTCTCGGATTCAGACGACACCCCTTCACGATTTTGATGATATCTCCCACATCCGACGTCCAAACGAGGCATTCTTTGATGCGTTGGAAAGGGGACGACGACGCCGTCATTTTGTTTCTAGTCCTAGCTCCAGAAGGGTCGTGAGTCATAATATGTGACCATGACAAGGTGCGGCACCACCTATTTTGGGCCAACTTGGCCATGTATCGTGTTGGGCCTTAAGCCCATGTTGTGGGTGCCTCCCCTAGTCGCCCCCAACCCTAGGACATCCCTGGTTCCTACATAAACTCAGTAGCCGCCATCTTTTAGTTTCGGGTTTTGTTTAGTTCAGTTTTCTAGAGAGAAACTTGATCGAATTATTATAACTGTGGCGACAAGTCCTTTTACAGTAATCCAGGACCCCTATTCTTGTTCTACACCACTGTGGCGATTAGTCCTTTTGTGTTTAGATCTTGAACCTTTTCTTGTGATTCGCTTCATCCATATTTGCAATTTTAGATTACGTGTTTATCCTCTCTTGCTTGTGTTTTCGATTTTGCTTGCAGGAACAATCAAGTTGTGCTTGGTGTAACGGTTGCGGGGTTGGATCGTGTCTGATTCAAGCCGGGTCATCGATGCCGAGTTCCCCAAATTCGAGTTTATCCCATTACCTCTCGGAAGATCGGGCCATATTTACATCAAGTGGTATCAGATTCCTAGGTTCTCCGTGAGGTATTATCGTGTTCTTCCCTTTAGATTCGTTTGTGTTCATCACCTTTTGTCCACGAAAAAGCCTACAAAAAATATTTCCCCACTATCCCAGACATTGTTTAGCCTTTGCATAATTTAATTTCAGAGTCCGTAGTGTTGAGTTTGTGTCCTCGTCGAGTTCAGTTGTTGGTTTGAATTTGTGTTTTGATTCGGTTTGTGTTTTGATCTCCGCTGCACACCACCATCACCATCGGTTTTCTATTGGATTCACCATCGTGTCAACCACCCACCATACCCACAATCCGTTGCCAACAAAAAAAAACCCTACCCGATTATGTCCCCCCCCTTCACCCCTCAAACCCTATCTTGACATACCTTCGGTAAAACAGACATAACTTTTCGCTCGTTGCTCCGATTGGGCTGAAATTTTTACAGCAGCTTCTTGACTCAAAGTTGAGGTGACCCACACTCGGCTCTGCCCTGTATGCCCTAGTCAAAAAATTCAAAAAAACGGGAAAAAAATTGTGAAGTAAAAAATAGCGCTTTTGGTGAAACTTTGTGATTTTGCCTACCCTTTGTTTTCCCTCTGTTTGAGTTGAAACTTCTTGTAGTTCCTTCCTTTGTGTTCCTCTATCACAAAAAAATAGTGGAAAAATCATACAAAAAAATCAAGATTTTGATTTGCACCCCCCCCCCCCCCCTTGAAATTTCTAAGTCTATGAAGTCTGTTTTGATCCTTGTTGCCTTTGCCATTGTTCTTTACCATTGTTCTTGCTGTCACAACTATTTTTGAACATGATTCTTTTGCCAGCAATTAGGACACTGATTTGGACATTTATTTAGTGCTACTATCTGTTATTGAATTGTGTTCCATTGATATACATATTAGTCTTCCAAGCTATACATATTGCAGCACAGGTTTCTTCCTTGCAATTGTTACACCCAAGCTCAACTACAGATTGTATCGACCTGTTTGGCTTTGGTAAGAACACTTGCAAGATTGTGATACATTGCTTCTGATATTGTTTTCCACTTTCTACACCCTCTGCTGCCTGCTAGTTGATAGGGCTAATCTTTTTGTTTAGTCTTGTCTTTTACTTTTAACCATGTCAGAGAAAGGGAAAGGGACACCTAGAGAGTTGGAGTCCCCTATAGATTTCAATGATTGCGTGTCCAAGGCCGAGCTCACGAAGCTTCTTGCGGACCAGCGTACATTCATGGAAACAAAGTTTACCGAGTTGATGGGTCACATCAACACTGTTGTCCACCGCATTGAGGATGTTGAACGACGACCTCCACCTCAACGAGCTGCTGATGATGATGATTTTGACCGTGATGCAGACCGTCTTCACCGTAATCGACACGGTATTGGAGGTAATAACAATCGTGGTAATACTGATACTTTTGTTAAGCCCAAATTTAACATACCACCTTTTGCTGGTAGTGCTGATCCCGAAGCATACTTAGATTGGGAACTTGCTATTGAACAGAAATTTAATTCTCATTTAGTTCCTGCTGAGCATAGAGTTAGACTTGCTACTAGTGAGTTTACAGATTTTGCTCTCTTTTGGTGGAATGATCTTTGCAATACTAATGCTGCTATACCTGCCACTTGGCTTGTTTTGAAACAACGCATGAAATCTCGTTTTGTTCCTCCTTATTACCAATGTGATTTACGTTTAAAATTACAATCTTTGACACAAGGTAGTAAAACAGTAGATGAATATTATCAGGAATTGCTTATTGGTTTAGCACGTTGTATACATGAAGATGATGTTGAAACTAGTGCTAGACTTTTTGGTGGTTTGAACCGTGATATCCAGAATATTATTGACTATAAAGAGTGGAATAGGTTTAGCCAATTATATCATATTGCTCTTAAGGTTGAACGAGAAGTACAGGGACGCCTTCCACAACAATTTTGCAGGTCCAACACTGAGCAATCTCTCCAGCAACGCACTGGAGTAGAGAACTTGAAGAGTCAGGTTGCTAAGCTACCAGCAACAATTCTTCCACTTGCGCCTACTTCTGAAGCGCAATCGTCTAGTGTGCAGCACCAACACCAGAAGAAGGTTACTACTTCCGGTACTAGGAGTGGCTCCTCCACCACCATTATTTGCCACTGCTGCAAGGGCATGGGACATGTCATGAAGGATTGCCCTAGTCGTCGTGCTTTCAACGCTACTGCTAATGGGTACGAAAGTTGTAGTGATATTGAAGATGAATTTGCTCGTATGCCTAACCTTGTTGCAGATTCGACGGAGGAACAGGAGACTACCGCCATTGATTCCATTGCTGCCACCGCGGGTTTTCCTAGTCTCATTGTACAGCGTGTGTTGACCACTCAGGTGGGACAAGAGAAAGAACAACAACGCAACAATTTATTCTACATGTACCTTATTGTCGCGGACCGTCGTGTTCTCACCATCATTGATACTGGGAGCTGTAACAACTTGGTAAGTTCTTATTTGGTAAGCAAACTTCGCTTGACCACGCATGCACTACATCAGCCCTACCATATCAAATGGTTCAACAATAGTGGTACGGCACAGGTAACTCGATCAGCACGCATACACTTTTCAGTAGGTTCTTATCAAGACTCTGCTGATTTTCATGTTGTACCTATGCAAGAATGTTCGCTTTTATTAGGCCGTCCATGGGAATATGATACGGATGCTGTCCACCATGGTAGAACTAATACATATACATTCGTGCATAAGGACAGGAATATTACTTTGCGTCTGTTATTGCCTGCTGATATTAGAAATCATTTTAAACTGCTTGCTGAAAATACTGAGAATAAATATGATAACAAACAACTTTCTGATGTTAAACATAAGGCTATTCAGTTAAAGGGAGGTGCTTTTCTTGCTATGACATCTACTGTTACTGAACTTTGTGGTAATCATGATGCACCTTGCTATACTATGCTTTATCGTGATATATCTTCTATCAATGATCATATATCTTGTACTTTGCATTCTGCTAGTATTAATCTTATGCAGGAGATTGCTGATGAGATGGAGTCGAGGGCGACTCCAATTCAAGAAGGGGAGGATGATGAGGACATCACCATGCTGGATACGCGCATATCATGGTCTTCCCCAAGTTACAAGTCGTCACCAACACGGTCGCCGCGTTTGTCTCGAATTCAGACGACACACCTTCACGGTTTTGATGATATCTCCCACATCCGACGTCCAAATGAGGCGTTTTTTGATGCGTTGGAAAGGGGACGACGACGCTGTCATTTTGTTTTTGGTCCTAGCTCCAGAAGGGTCGTGAGACATAATATGTGACCATGACAAGGTGCTGCACCACCTATTTTGGGCCAACTTGGCCATGTATCATGTCGGGCCTTAAGCCCATGTTGTGGGTGCCTCCCCTGGTCGCCCCCAACCCTAGGACATCCCTGGTTCCTACATAAACTCAGTAGCCATCATCTTTTAGTTTTGGGTTTTGTTTAGTTCAGTTTTCTAGAGAGAAACTTGATCGAATTATTGTAACTGTGGCGATAAGTCCTTTTACAGTAATCCAGGACCCCTGTTCTTGTTCTACACCACTGTGGCGATTAGTCCTTTTGTGTTCAGAGCTTGAACCTTTTCTTGTGATTCGCTTCACCATATTTGCAATTTCAGATTGCGTGTTTATCCTCTCTTGCTTGTGTTCTCGATTTCGCTTGCAGGAACAATCAAGTTGTGCTTGGTGTAATGGTTGTGGGGTTGGATCGTGTCTGATTCAAGCCGGGTCATCGACGCCGAGTTCTCCAAATTCGAGTTTATCCCATTACCTCTCGGAAGATCGTACCATATTCACATCACACTCATCACAATTTGACAAGACTCACACTCAACAACAATGTCCTCAAGAGAAAGCTTGGACCTAAGCGAAGCAATTTCAAAATCAGCACTCTCCAACTTAGACTTAAGCTCTCTACTCTCACAAACAGCACTGTGAAGCTTATCATCTTACATGAGTAGAACGTCGCGCAAATGATCAAGTTCAGAAGAGAGCTCATCGAGAGTGGGAGGTACCTCACTTGTGTCGGAGTCGGATCCAGAGTCGGTGTCGTGGTCGTTCTTTGCCATGAAGCAAAGTCCGGTGAAGTTATCCTTCCTCTTGACTCGTGGCTCTTCAACCTCCTCCTCCGAGCTTGTAAAGCCTTCGCTTGATGTGAAGTCAACATCGCTCAAGGCGGCAACGCAGGCACATGCAATGACCTTGGCGAACTTCTTGGAGTTTCTGCCCTTCTTGTAGAAGCGGTTCTTCTTCTACTTGAAGTCTTCAGTGTTGTTGTCGTGGTACCCTGCCTTCTTCTTCTTCTTGAGACAATCAGCTATGAAGTGTCCCGGGTCACCACACTCGAAGCAGATTCTTAAACCACCTCCTCTTCTCTCCTTCCGGTTGTTGTAGAACTTTCTGAACTTCCTTGTGAGCAAGGACAACTCCTCGTCAGGAATGCACTCCATCTGTTCATCTGAAGCTGCAACAAGAAAAGACAAAGCAAACTCCAAGGAAGACTTGTCAGGTGAGGGGTTAGCTCCATAAGAAGCATCACTGTGACTAACCTTTTGAGAGCTAGAAAGCAAAGCCATGTTAGAAGTAGGAATAGCAAGATTAGGACGAGATTTCCTAGACAGTTCATGAGATTTCAGCTTGCTATATAGTTGCTCACAGTTCAAGGTGTTGAAGTCAGCAGTTTCATCTAGAGCAGCAATTTTAACCTCCCAAACATTTTCATCAAGTGAGTACAGCAGTTGCTTAGCTCTATCATTGTCATTGTACACAAGGGTACCACAAGCCCGCAAGTTGCACACAATTGCCTCAAACCTACGAAAAGTGTCATCTAGTGACTCACCTGGTTTTTGAGCAAAGGTTTGGTACTGTCTATTGTAAGAATACTTACGCATAGACTTGACCTGGTTGGTACCCTCATGGTAAGTCCAGAGCTTAACCCAAATAGCATGAGTATTGTCAAGGTATGCAACTCTATCATGTTCACTCCTACCAAGTGCAGAGAGCAGAATATTGATAGCTTTAGAGTTGTTCTCATACCTGACTAACTCACCTGCAGAAGCAGTGTTCAGGTCTTGTGGTATAGCATACTCCTGATCAACAATCTCCTAAATTGCACGTCCTTGACTCAGTAGATACACCTTGGTCCGTGACTTCCAGTAGGGGAAGTCCTCTCCATCAAACATCCATAGCTTGCTAGCACGCTTCTCCATATCGCCTTTGGATCACAAAGCCGGTGAAGGTCAACTAGTGATCAAACCGACTCTGATACCAATTGAAGGACCGAGAAGGCGACCAGAGGGGGGGTGAATGGGAGCAAATTCAAATTCTTTTCAAGAACTTGGCCTATGTCCCAACTACAACCCAAGCTAACCTCTAACCGAGTCACCAAGATTACACACACTAACTTGTAATGTGTTAATCCTAGGAATGACTCAAACCAAAAGGACACATAGCGGAAGCACAAGAGAAACAAAAACCAAAACAAGGAAGGTCTGAAAGGTCACAGAACAGAGCCTGACGGAAGTTCCGTGGTACCCGATGGAAGTTCCGTGATGTCCGACGGAAGTTCCGTCAACTACGGAAGTTCCGGGCGACGGTAACACTGTCACTCACGGAAGTTCCGTGGTTCTTTACGGAAGTTTCATCATTGTCATGGAAGTTCCGTCATGGTCAAAACATCATCTCTGTTCGGGAAAGAAAATTACCAAAACCCTATCAAACAAACTCCAAAAATCACAAAATTTGGACCAGATGATCCTCAATACATCACGACCCTCCTCTAAAGAGATCCACTCCAAAAACACAAGGAATTATCATGAATTTCAGATCTTGTGCCAAGAACACCAAAAAGGGGAAACATGAGAAATCCTTCAAATCGAAGGTGCTAGAGCTATTGATTCGATCAAGGATCCATAGAGGATTGTTCTAGCTCATCCTAGCAACAAGTTTCTCAAGAAATCCAAACAAAAAACTCATCCAAAAGTGAGATCGAAAATCACCATGAAAATAGCTCCGAAAATAAGAAAAAGGGAATTTCAGGATTCAAGTGAAGAGGGAAATCTTGAGCACGAAATACTTCTCATATCATAGAAAGGTGCTTACAAGATCCATAGGTACAAGGCTAGGAAGCCACCCTCTTCCTCCCACTATTTGGAAGAGCAAGATTTGTCTCTCACACATCCTTTCCTCTCCTCTAAAATATGAAGTCCTCTCCTAGCACTTTGAATAGAGTCCTAACACAAGGCTAATAGGAAGAGAGGCACCTCTCCCACTAGCCACACCTCTCCTTATATAGGCCTAGGGTCTATTGTGCATATGACCACTCTACCCTTGACCTGCATAACACACCCACCTACCACCGGGGGCATAACCATCCATCTTTTTCCTCATCGCTCGAATGCCATTGGACGCTTCACGTCTTTGCTTCATCTCGAAGTAAGCTCCGTGATGATGTCACGTGCACCACCAACAACCGCCACCGGTTTTGAGGCCCAAACCGAGAAACCGCCTTGCACGCTTCTCAAAGCATGACTTCTCGATGTCGACGCATGTCACCCTGTCCCGCAATCCTGACCACCGGCAAGTCTCTCCCAGTCCCTGTCCATCGGGCCCCCTTGTTACTTGCACCGGCATCTCGTTCGCCTTGACTTGGTCAACACGTCGTCTTCATCACACCCACAGTTTTGAGGCTCAACCACGAAACCGTCCGTGCCTCCTGCCTCTCCATGTATACGGTGTGGATCGCCCTTGACTTCACCCGGCATCCCGATCGTCCGGCCCCAAGTCCCCTACTTGTGCCCAATCCTCTCGCCATTGACCGCTAAGTCGACTCCAGTGACCTACACATCATGAGACAAGCAAACACATTTCCCAACTCCTACAACATCACCAATTCCTCCATCAACTCTGGTTAGTCATAACCATGATATGCAAATCTATGCAATCTCTGGATTCCCGCATTTCAACTCAAACACCAAATCCGCTCAAGTCAATTATTCATCACAAATATAGCAAACCATGGCACATATCCACATGGTTTCTCACAAAGTTACCTTCAAATTCCTTCAGGTGGCTGTCCAGAATCACAACTTCTATCTTGGTATATTCCTTGCAACTTGATGGAGTTGTCAGGGTGATTAGTTCTCCTGTTGTTGCAACTGCGCCGATTGGCGTGCATGTCAGATCCATAGAGGCGGGTCTGACGGGCTCTATCTCTTTGAATTTATGCTCTAAAGTAATCATTTCTCTACTCTCGGACATAAAGATCTGTTTAGCTGGTGACTCTTCCTTTTGCATAACTTCTAGGCATTGTCGGCTTGGTTCTAGGTATTCTTCCTAATGCTTATGCAAAGCTTCATTCTCGGCAATTTTGCCTAACAATTCGATCCTTGCCTTGGCTGTCAATCTTAGAAAACTTCCTCCAGCTGATCCATCCAAATGCATCCTAGATGCCTTATTTATGGCCATGTAGAAGGTTTGAGCACACATATTCTCATCAATGCCGAGGTCGGGTCCTTGTTTCAACAATGTTTGAAAACACGTCCAGGCTTCCGCGAGAGGTTCTTCGTCTTCTTGTAAAAAGTTTACCACTTCTCTTCTCAACTTCTGCACCTTTGGCAAAGGAAAATAGTGGAGACAAAAATTTCCAACTAATTCACTCCACTTACCTTTTGCTTCTCGAGATGCTGCCTTGTGCCACTCTTTGACTTTTTCTCCCAAAGAGAATGGGAAAAGCAGCCATCTGTAAAGATCCCGAGGCACTCCTTCATGATGGAATGTTTGGCAAAGTGTCTCCAAGTCTTGTAAGTGAGTATACGGGTTCTCCTCTTTTGCTCCAAAGAACTTATTTGCTTCAGCCATGCTAATGACAATGGGGTTCAACACATACGAGGGGGTCGTGGCCTTCTCGTCTGAGGATTGAGGCACCAGCATGTTTGGAGATGGCAAAGAAAGCTCCCTAAGCGTCGGAGAAGGTCTTGTCATACTCATCCTAAAAATTCACAGAAACCACAAAAACAAAAATAACTAGAAAAGAAAAGGTTAGATGTTAGTAAAATATTAATAGTAAAAGAACTGGCTTGTTCCCTGGCAACGGCGCCAGAAAATGAGCTTGTTGGTCGTAGTTACGCACCCACTTATATACCGCAAGAGGACAGTGTACAGTTATAGCTCTTTTTCTCTTAGAGTATTCCAAGGTTATCGAATCCACAGGGAATGAGTGGAACTATTACTATTTAAAGGGTTACTAACAGATTACAATGGTTTGGTTGGTGTGAATGGTGATGGTGAGAGAGTGGTGGATGAATGTTATCGGAGATGTAACAGGATAATGAAGGATTCTCTCCTTAGGATTGGTTCACTAGCATGTAACCTTATTCTTATCAACTCGAGTGATGACTCTAATATTCTACAAGACATGGTGGTTTCGTTCACCCCGGCTGTCACTATAGAGGCTATTAGCTCCCCACTGGTTTCTTGC
The DNA here is from genome assembly GCA_032690845.1 of Eleusine coracana subsp. coracana. NCBI lineage: Eukaryota > Viridiplantae > Streptophyta > Magnoliopsida > Poales > Poaceae > Eleusine > Eleusine coracana. The sequence goes on from CM064422.1 coordinate 29,565,162, forward strand.
ACTATGTAATAGGCAAAAGTGTATTGGCCTATACACTAATGGAAAGGGATAAAATAGATGTGCAATTAATTACATAGATTAAATTCATCAAGAGAGTATTAATAAATATGAGAGTTACATGATCAGATCCCCGCACCAGAGAAGAGAATATGAGACTACTCACTCATCCTCCCGCTAAACAGAGCAGAGGGATGAGAAATAACACTAGAACACGCATGAGCCGATTAGCGCAAGCGTCACGCCGATCGGCGCGACCTCCCTTCTGGTGGGTTTCGTCGGTGTTGACCAACCTCCACCACCAATATCCTGGAACCCTAGTTCTAACAACTCAATATCGTGATTGTTGTCTCTGCCTTCTCTCTCCTTGGCCCTTGATAATTATCTTCCTTTTATACTTGTCGGGATTAGGTCAACTTCCACCGACTCCAACTTGTATTAGGCTGGGCCTTCATCCTTCTTAGACCGGGTTATGCTTTTCGTCATCTTTACCCTCTACGCCGATCGGCGCAGGCCCACGCCGATCGGCGTGGCTCTGTATCTGGCCCATCTTTGTTGCTCTTTGGTTCCTTATCCATAATTGCCCTGTTTTACACCTGTTTTCTTCAATTACATCCAAAATAGAACAACTATGAATATATGCAAATATGGGGTTAATTGTTAGTCAAAACCACCAAATAACGACGTAAAACATCCCTTTTTGGTAGATAAAATGGGTAGCTAGAAACCACCAACACAACGTTGGAGTCAAGACCACCCTCGACGTAGTTGGTCTTGGTGAGGGTAAGCCACCCACCGCCAGGACCGACCTCCCTGACGATGCCCGATCCTGTGGTGACCATGGCGCCGGTCCGAGGAGGGAGAGTCGCGCTACATGTAAAGGCCACGATCTCCGTCGACTCCACCACCGCTCAAAGCGTGAACGCCGTGCGCGTCCCCTCCTGGAACGCTGCCGGTGCGTCCACGCCCTACTGGGCTGCCGCCACCGCGCCCATGGGGGTGCGCAACTGCCCATCGCGTCGCCCGCTCCTACGCTGCCTCCTACTCCTGCACTGCCTCCAGCCCCCTGAGCTCTCCGTCGGTGCTGCCACTGGCGGCCGAGCCGCTGACGCTGCTACCATGCAGAGCCTCAAGGTTTGCCGCCGCCGCCACACGGGCTGCATCCGGCGCCGCCGCTGCTGCCGCCTCCGCCCTTGCTGCTGCCAGCCTTGACACCCTCGCCGCCGTCGCAGCGGCTGCTGCCGCCACACGCTCGCGCTCCTCTGCTGTGGCGAGCTCGGCCTCCTGCTGAAGCCGCTCACTCAAGGCGACCGAACGCCGAGAATGTCCTGCAGACATGACACGCCACTAAGGGGCTGCTGTGTGGGGTGGAGGCTGCCTCAGACAAGCTGCTTGTCTGCACAGGGGAAGGAGGATGTGCAGAAACAGCCAATGTTCTAGCTACTGGTGGCTGAGAGGCTAGGGAGGGAGATGAACAGGAGACTAGACATCATGGGTTGGATGGGAGTCATATCCCCCAGTTGTCTTGAGAGCAAATGGCTATGTAATCTTGAGCTTATCTTCCTAAGTGGCTGCAATGTTAGGGAGTAGCTTCCACCACTGGGTCAACTTCCATCTGTCAGAACAATATGGTTGTAGCGTTTGAGAATGCTTAGGCAGATAGGTCCAGAGGTATATGGCAGCGGCAGGCAACATGTGCCATTTCACTCACTAGAGGAGCTGGTGCTTGACGAGATACCAGAATTGAATCAGTAGTTATGGAGGGGGCAGATAATGAGGAACCTCCGCAACGTTGTGATTAAAGATTGCAAGAAGCTCAGAGTGCTGCCTCCAATACCTCCTAACCTTACAGAGATAACAACTGCAACGAAAGGATACTGGGTACCAGACCATCATGAGTTGGCACATTTGTCAACTTCCAGATTGAATGTTTCATCTCTTTGCATATTCAACTGTCCTGGTGAGTGAATCTTGGCTGATAGATGATCAAAGCATCATTAACAAGTCAGCAGCCTATGCTTACCTCAGCTTGCTTACATCAGAGCTGCTGATGCAACTAGCTCGCTTGGCTGCTTAGTAACTTAGGTAGTAAGGTAACTTAGCATAGGAGGTAAAGTAGTAGTAGTTGGCCTGCAGTGTTGCAGGCAAGTAGTGTTCAGTCGGTTGCCATAGCAAACCAACCTGCTATGTATATAAATAGGCCTCAAAGGCCATATGAAATATTTAGCTGTTCCAGCCTAGTAGCAAGTGTGAGCTGATAAACTACCACTGTGTGTGACTGATCTTGCCAACATTTGGTATTCAGAGCTCAATTTCTGATCCATGGCGTCAGCTCCGGCGAGGGAAGATGCTACTGAGCACACCTATCGCCGCCGTTCCATTTCTAGGCCCAGGCGAGGACGTCGCCGGGCTGAGCCTGAACGTGTTGTTCAGCGCATAGTGAAGGAAGTCGGCGGCACGCCGTTTCCCCAGCTCACGCGCAGCAACTATGAGGACTGGAGCCTTTTGATGCATGTGAAGCTGGAAGCTCGTGGCTTATGGGAAGCCATTGACTTTGGCGATGCCAGTCGCCAAGATGATCGTGCAGCAGTCGACGCGCTGCTGTCCACCGTTCCCCAGGAGATGATTTGCACCCTGGCGACCAAGGAGACGGTGAAGGCAGCGTGGGATGCAATCAAGACCATCTACATCGGGTCTGATCGCGCCCGGAAGTCGACGGTGCAGCGCCTGGTCAGGGACTGGGAGCTGCTCTCCTTCCGCGACGGCGAACACCTTGATGATTACGTGTTGTGCCTCTCCGGCATGATGAGCTCCCTCAACATCTACGGCGAGTCCATCACCGAGCAGAAGGCCGTTGAGAAGCTACTCCGCACCGTCCCTCTGAAGTACTCGCAGATCGCACTGTCAATTGAGACGCTGCTCGACACAGCCAACCTATCGATTGAAGAGGTGACCGGGCGTTTGAAGGCTGTTGATGATCGCACCCCTGCACCACCATCACCAACACTTGAGCAGGCAGGTGGAAAGCTACTGCTTACTGAGGAACAGTGGATGGCAAGGATGAAGGAGAGGCAAGTCGGCGACTCGTCGTCAAGCGGCGGTGGTGGAAGGTACAACAGCGACGGCGGATCGTGTCGTCCACCCCGTGGACAGAGGAGGCGAGGCGGCCCTGGTGGAAACAGGGGAGCTGCCCGCGATGCACCGCGTGACGCGCCAAACTCCACGCCGAATGACAATCGGTGCCGGAATTACGGCAAATACGGCCATTGGGCCAAGGATTGTCGCAAGCCAAGACGGGAGCAAGTGCACCTTGCTGCCGAAGATGAAGAAGGGCCAGGATTGCTGATGGCGCAAGTCTGTGCTCTGTCCGCACAGAGCACGACGAGCACAACAATCTCAAGCACGAGCACGGAGGTGCCGATTTTTTCTCCGGCAACCCAAGTTCACCTGGAGGAGCGGCGCGCTCAGGCTTTTCTTGGCGTCGATGTCAGCCACCTTAGCGACAAGTGGTTCCTCGACACTAGCGCAACGAACCACATGACTGGGCATTGTGATGTCTTCGCCGAGCTCGACCGCGGCATCACCGTCTCAGTCCGCTTCGGTGACGGATCGACAGTGAACATCGAAGGACAAGGCACTGTCATCTTCTCCGGCACCAGCGGCGAGCATCGAGCCTTGACGGGCGTCTACTACATCCCTCAGCTCAAGAACAACATCGTCTTTGTGGGCCAGCTGGATGAAAACGGCACCATAGTAAAAAATCAAGGATGGCACACTACGGATTTGGGATCACAACCAGAAGTTACTTGCAAGGATCGAGCGTGGCTGCAATCGACTCTACGTCATGTGCCTCGACATCACGCAGTCGCTCTGCCTTGCTGTCCGCCGAGATGACATTGCCTGGAGATGGCACGAATGTTTCGGCCACATCCACTTTGACGCGCTCCGGCAACTCGCCAAGAAGGACATGGTGCGTGGACTCCCGACAATCGAGCATGCAAACCAATTCTGTGACACTTGCATCATCACCAAGCAGCGTCGATCGCCGTTCCCTACACAGGCAAAGTACCGTGTCGAGCATCCCCTCGACTTGATCCACGATGACATCTACGGCCCCATCACTCCAACAACTCCTGGCGGCAAGAGGTACTTCCTCCTGATGGTCGACGACTACAGCCGCTTCATGTGGCTGATGCTGCTGGCGGCAAAGAGTGACGCACCAGCTGCAATCAAGCGCTTCCAGACAGCAGTAGAAGTGGAGAGCGGACACAAGCTCAAGGTCCTGAGCACGGACTATGGCGGGGAGTTCACCTCTGTCGAATTCGGCGACTACTGCGCTTCGGAAGGTATCCAATGCCACCACTCAGCTCCATACTCCCCACAGCAGAATGGTGTTGTGGAGCGTAGGAACCAGACGATAGTGGCGACGGCGAGAAGCCTACTGAAGCAGCATGACATGCCAGCCATGTTCTAGGGAGAAGCGGTCTCAACGGCCGTGTTTCTCCTAAACAGAGCACCTACCAAGGCACTCAACAGCAAGACACCGTATGAGGCCTGGTATGGCAAGAAGCCGGCAGTGAACTTCTAGCGCACCTTTGGGTGTGTCGCATTCATGAAGAAGATGAAGCCGCACCAAGCCAAGCTTGAAGACTGCAGCATTGCCGTCATCTTCATCGGCTATGAGGCAGGCACCAAGGCCTATCGGGTGTTCGATCCTGTGTCCCAGCGCATCCACATCACTCGCGATGTGGTGTTCAATGAAAAGCGTAGTTGGGACTGGAGCAAGGAAGAAGAAGAAGTCACACACCCTGGAGAATTCGTCATCGAGTCCACGACTATGACGTATGGCGCACCTACACCCGTGAGCCTAGATAATGGGGGTGCAACCTCTGGACCCGGCACACCGCCGACGAGTCCACCTCTTGTGCCGCCATCTCCGCCCACGACACCAGCACCGGGCTCCCCTGCTCCAGCATCCGTCATGGAATTCACTTCACCACCAGCAAATGCAGAAGAGAGCCTTGATGCAGAGCACGGTGACATGCTTGTGCGCTTCCGCCGAGTTGACAACATCCTCGGCGACGACGCGCCTCTACCCGGCCTGGCTGTACGTGAGCTGGCAGAAGCAGAGCTCCACATGTTGAGCACCCAAGAGCCGGCCACATTTGCTGAAGCAGAGAAGAAGACTGAGTGGCAGCGAGCCATGGAGGAAGAAATTCAGGCGGTGGAGGAGAACAAGACATGGCGCCTCGTCGAGCTCCCGTCTGGACAACGTCCAATTGGACTCCGTTGGGTTTACAAGCTGAAGAAGGACGTCGCTGGCAATGTCGTCCGCCACAAGGCCCGCCTGGTAGCAAAAGGCTATGTCCAGTGTGCCGGTGTCGACTTTGATGAAGTGTTCGCGCCAGTGGCTCGACTTGAGTCCGTGAGACTCATGATCGCCATGGCGGCACATGCCGGCTGGAAGCACCTCGACATCAAGTCCGCCTTCCTCAATGGCGATCTCAAGGAGGAGGTGTACATCGAACAACCACCCGGCTTCATCACCAAAGGGAAGGAGCACCTCGTCTACCGCCTCGACAAGGCACTCTACGGCCTGCGCCAAGCACCGCGCGCGTGGAATGTCAAGCTCGACGCCAGCTTGCTCCAACTCGGCTTCAAGCGGTGCGCCTCCGAACATGGTGTCTACACCCGCGGCAATGGTGACCAAAGGCTCCTAATTAGAGTCTATGTTGATGATCTCATCATCACCGGTGGCAATTCAAAGGAGATTGAGAAGTTCAAGGCAGAGATGAAGGCCAAATTCAAAATGAGCGATCTTGGATTGCTCTCCTTCTACCTCGGCATCGAAGTGAAGTAGGAAAAGGATGAAATTTCTCTCTCCCATTCCGCCTACGCCGCCAAGATCATCGCCGCTGGAGGAATGCAGGGATGCAATCCTTGCCTGGTGCCCATGGAGCCGCGATTCAAGCTGAGCAAGGTGAGCTCAGCGCCCGCGGCAGACGCAACGGCGTATAGAAGCATTATGGAGAGCCTGCGCTACCTCACACACACACGCCCTGACATCGCCTTCGCCGTCGGCTATGTCAGCCGCTTCATGGAGGCCCCGACGATAGAGCATTTTGCCGCAATGAAAAGAATTATGCGCTACCTCGCTGGTTCTCTGTCTCACGGGCTCTGCTACAAGAAAGGGGAAATGAAGAACGCCAAGCTCGTCGGTTACTCTGATAGTGACATGGCCGGCGACGTTGATACACGCAAGAGCACCAGTGGTGGCATCTTCTTCCTCGGTGGCTGCCCAATCAGTTGGTACTCGCTGAAACAGCGAGTTGTGGCACTCTCCTCATGTGAGGTAGAGTACATTGCTGCTACCTCTGCTGCTTGCCAAGGAATTTGGCTTGCAAGACTGCTAGGAGAATTACAGGGCAGAGAGGCCGATCCATTCGAGCTCAAGATGGACAACAAAGCAGCAATTGAGTTAAGCAAGAACCCAGTCTTCCATGAATGTAGCAAACACATCGACACAAGGTACCACTTCATCAGGGACTGTGTTGAACAATGCAAGACTTGGGTGAGCTACATTAGCACAAAAGATCAAATTGCCGATATCCTAACCAAGCCCTTGGGAAGGATGCAATTTCAAGAGCTGCGCAGCAGAATTGGGATGACTGAAACCTAAAAGATGAAGAACAGCCAAGTTTCAGGGGGTGATTGATGAGTGAATCTTGGCTGATAGATGATCAAAGCATCATTAACAAGTCAGCAGCCTATGCTTACCTCAGCGCTTACATCAGAGCTGCTGATGCAGCTAGCTAACTTGGCTGCTTAGTAACTTAGGTAGTAAGGTACCTTAGCATAGGAGGTAAACTAGTAGTAGTTGGCCTGCAGTGTTGCAGGCAAGTAGTGTTCAGTCGGTTGCCATAGCAAACCAACCTGCTATGTATATAAATAGGCCTTAAAGGCTATATGAAATATTCAGCTGTTCCAGCCTAGTAGCAAGTGTGAGCTGACTACCACTGTGTGTGTGACTGTTCTTGCCAACATGTCCAACATTACTTGCTAGATTATCATCACAAATGACCAATGACATCACGCCAGACATTGGACCACTTAGAAGCATTATTACTGATCAAATAACAATACTCAAATGGCCACTTTTAAGAGAAGCTTGAGCTTATTGAGAGTTTAGACATCCAAGACTGCTCAGAGATCACTTGCTTCAGTGCAGATGATGGCAATGTTCTCCGAAAGCTCAAGTCACTCCAGAACCTAAGTAAGTGGCTGCAAAAATCTGCGATCACTTCCTTCCACATTGATGAGCATGGAGTCCCTAGATAAGTTGGTCTTATGGAACTGCCCTGAGCTGGAGTCACTACCAGAGGGACCTTTGCCTGTATCCCTCAGAAAGTTGAAGTTGCCCTGTGTCACTCACAGCTTAAGGAAAGGCTCATAAAAGAACATGGTGCTGACTGGCCAAAGATTGCGCATATACCTTGGGTCGAGATAGATGGTGAAATTCTGCAGAGATTGCAAACGGAACAATAGTGTATTTTCTTACTCAAGATCCAATATGGACAAATGCTGATGTAACTCATTATAAGTTCGGAATATGGTGTATTAAATGATTCTAAAATAAAATAAGATTAGCAAAACTATCTACTCTCTTGAAAACAGTTAATCACCTAGATGTGGCATCAAGCAGTTCTTTTTAAAACATTTATTCGTGCTACCCATAAAAAAGTCTGGTTCCCAAGATCTCACCTTTAAGGTAAAAATTATGTTGAAACTAACTGGAAGAAATCAGGGAAAATATTTATGATGTCCAACGAGGACATATATAGAATCAAAAGAAGAAACTAAATTCTAATAGGAAAAGTTATGCTATCATGGCTAAAAATGCAATTACACCACACATTTATATCGTAAAAGAATACAGCAATCAACAAACTACTCTGTAAAGAGAAAAAAAAAAAGGAAACCAAGAAATTAAAGGTAACCCAACTATTTGGATACAAGTCTAATGTCTAGCCTCTGGTCTGGTGACTGACAAAGGGGCATCATCTGCTTTTCCTATAGCTCCGGACATCATAGTTGATTTATGGTAACATACACCTAAGCTTAGTAGAATCAAAGGAATATTTGGAAATCTATTTGTCTATTGTTTTGTACAGTGAGCATCCATGCCACGCCGTGTACAGTGATTGTATCCAACACTAGTGAGAAATGCCCTTATCTCCTGTGCACTGCTGTTGCTTGCCTGCAGCAGGCGTTCATCTTCTTCATATATAAGGTACGGAGCTTCCCCTTTCCTTCTTGAAAGCAATTTTGATGCACCTCTCAGAACATGGTATTCCCAACCTTGGACATCAATTTTAACCATACGAACTTGCTCAGAATCTGGAATGACTTCATCCAGTGGAATTGTAGCAACCTCAACAGCAATATCTTCATTAGACTTAAAAGCTAACTTTGCACCAGTTGCAGATATAGCACTGTTGTCGAGTCGGCCAATCACCTGGGCAACCAGAAAACTCACATTGAATTGTGTGTGTAAATAAAATAATATAGAAGCGTTATAGAAAGGAATGTCAGACTGCCACAATAAGCCAGACCTCATATGAAGCGAAAAATTGGAATAATTGAGAAACCGAAATGCCTTACATGCATGCATAGATTTGCTTATGAATTTATTCATCTATTTTTAAGATTTGTCCATAGTGTCAATCAATTCGACTACGATTCCAGATTAATGGTAATTAAATATAAAATATTATGTTTTATAAACAGCATTGAGTTAATTATAATAACATATTTGAGGAGATGGGCATAAAACTGGACAATTATACAAGAAACAGTTATCAGATTGGGAGTTTAGAACCATACGGATGCCTATTTACGTCTAAATCCTGTATCATTTTCCACTCCCAAATGATTCCATATAAAAATTGCAGCAAATAGACAATAAACATAGCCACAAATCTGACCATGAGTTAAGCAGCAGGACTGTGGACTAATCATGAACACTAGGCTGAGAACCTTTACATTACCTTATGCAT